>OY734944.1:28393780-29033780 GCA_963457585.1 Spergularia bocconei | reverse complement strand
AAACCCTAAACCCTAAACCCTAAACCCTAAACCCTAAACCCTAAACCCTAAACCCTAAACCCTAAACCCTAAACCCTAAACCCTAAACCCTAAACCCTAAACCCTAAACCCTAAACCCTAAACCCTAAACCCTAAACCCTAAACCCTAAACCCTAAACCCTAAACCCTAAACCCTAAACCCTAAACCCTAAACCCTAAACCCTAAACCCTAAACCCTAAACCCTAAACCCTAAACCCTAAACCCTAAACCCTAAACCCTAAACCCTAAACCCTAAACCCTAAACCCTAAACCCTAAACCCTAAACCCTAAACCCTAAACCCTAAACCCTAAACCCTAAACCCTAAACCCTAAACCCTAAACCCTAAACCCTAAACCCTAAACCCTAAACCCTAAACCCTAAACCCTAAACCCTAAACCCTAAACCCTAAACCCTAAACCCTAAACCCTAAACCCTAAACCCTAAACCCTAAACCCTAAACCCTAAACCCTAAACCCTAAACCCTAAACCCTAAACCCTAAACCCTAAACCCTAAACCCTAAACCCTAAACCCTAAACCCTAAACCCTAAACCCTAAACCCTAAACCCTAAACCCTAAACCCTAAACCCTAAACCCTAAACCCTAAACCCTAAACCCTAAACCCTAAACCCTAAACCCTAAACCCTAAACCCTAAACCCTAAACCCTAAACCCTAAACCCTAAACCCTAAACCCTAAACCCTAAACCCTAAACCCTAAACCCTAAACCCTAAACCCTAAACCCTAAACCCTAAACCCTAAACCCTAAACCCTAAACCCTAAACCCTAAACCCTAAACCCTAAACCCTAAACCCTAAACCCTAAACCCTAAACCCTAAACCCTAAACCCTAAACCCTAAACCCTAAACCCTAAACCCTAAACCCTAAACCCTAAACCCTAAACCCTAAACCCTAAACCCTAAACCCTAAACCCTAAACCCTAAACCCTAAACCCTAAACCCTAAACCCTAAACCCTAAACCCTAAACCCTAAACCCTAAACCCTAAACCCTAAACCCTAAACCCTAAACCCTAAACCCTAAACCCTAAACCCTAAACCCTAAACCCTAAACCCTAAACCCTAAACCCTAAACCCTAAACCCTAAACCCTAAACCCTAAACCCTAAACCCTAAACCCTAAACCCTAAACCCTAAACCCTAAACCCTAAACCCTAAACCCTAAACCCTAAACCCTAAACCCTAAACCCTAAACCCTAAACCCTAAACCCTAAACCCTAAACCCTAAACCCTAAACCCTAAACCCTAAACCCTAAACCCTAAACCCTAAACCCTAAACCCTAAACCCTAAACCCTAAACCCTAAACCCTAAACCCTAAACCCTAAACCCTAAACCCTAAACCCTAAACCCTAAACCCTAAACCCTAAACCCTAAACCCTAAACCCTAAACCCTAAACCCTAAACCCTAAACCCTAAACCCTAAACCCTAAACCCTAAACCCTAAACCCTAAACCCTAAACCCTAAACCCTAAACCCTAAACCCTAAACCCTAAACCCTAAACCCTAAACCCTAAACCCTAAACCCTAAACCCTAAACCCTAAACCCTAAACCCTAAACCCTAAACCCTAAACCCTAAACCCTAAACCCTAAACCCTAAACCCTAAACCCTAAACCCTAAACCCTAAACCCTAAACCCTAAACCCTAAACCCTAAACCCTAAACCCTAAACCCTAAACCCTAACCCTAAACCCTAAACCCTAAACCCTAAACCCTAAACCCTAAACCCTAAACCCTAAACCCTAAACCCTAAACCCTAAACCCTAAACCCTAAACCCTAAACCCTAAACCCTAAACCCTAAACCCTAAACCCTAAACCCTAAACCCTAAACCCTAAACCCTAAACCCTAAACCCTAACCCTAAAACCCTAAACCCTAAACCCTAAACCCTAAACCCTAAACCCTAAACCCTAAACCCTAAACCCTAAACCCTAAACCCTAAACCCTAAACCCTAAAACCCTAAACCCTAAACCCTAAACCCTAAACCCTAAACCCTAAAACCCTAAAACCCTAAACCCTAAACCCTAAACCCTAAACCCTAAACCCTAAACCCTAAACCCTAAACCCTAAACCCTAAACCCTAAACCCTAAACCCTAAACCCTAAACCCTAAACCCTAAACCCTAAACCCTAAACCCTAAACCCTAAACCCTAAACCCTAAACCCTAAACCCTAAACCCTAAACCCTAAACCCTAAACCCTAAACCCTAAACCCAAAAATTTTGGCGGTAGCCCCTAAAAATGATATAATAATAATGTGCAAAAGATAAGAGTCAAAAACCTAACACAAGATTATAAAAACGGCTAAAACGGTCATAAATCCATAAAAGACGAGTCTCGAAACGCATGAAAAACTTCACAAAATAAGGCACCAAAAATGAAATCGAACAAATATGGTCTTAGGCTATCTTAAATAGTGTTTGGAGGACATTTGGTTTTTTCCGAAAAAATTGATCAAATTTGACAAGAATCGCAGTGTATAATCCCCGATTTTTCGATAAAATAGCTCCGGAGCAAAAATGGCTCAAATTTTGGCGGTAGCCCCTAAAGATGATATAATGAGAATGTGCCCCTAAAGTGCAAGTGTCGAAATGCATGAAATACTTCACAAAATGAATAACCAAAAATGAAATCCAACAAAATTGGTCTTAGGCTATCTTAATTAGTGTTTGGAGGACATTTGCTTTTTTCTGAGAAAATTGATCAAATTTTACTAGAATCGCAGTGTAATCCACGGTTTTTCTATAAAATAGCCACGGAACGAAAACGGCTCAAATTTTGGCCGTAGCCCCTAAAGATGATATAATGAGAATGTACAAAAGATAAGTGTCAAAAACCTAACACAAGATTATAAAAACGGCCAAAACGGTTATAAATCCATACAAAGTGATGAGTCTCGAAACGATGAAATACTTCACAAAATGAGTAACCAAAAATGAAATCCAACAAAAATTATCTTAGGCTGTTTTAAATAGTGTTTGGAGGACATTTGGTTTTTTCCGAAAAAATTGATCAAATGTCACCACAATCGCAGTGTATAATCCACGATTTTTCAATAAAATAGCTCCGCAACGAAAACGGCTCAAATTTTGGCGGTAGCCCCCTACAGATGATATAATGATAATGTGCAAAAGATAAGAGTAAAAACCTAACACAAGATTATAAAATCGGCCAAAACGGTCATAAATCCATACAAAGTGATGAGTCTCGAAACGCATGAAATACTTCACAAAATGAGGAACTAAAAATGAAATCCAACAAATATGGTCTTCGGCTATTTTAAATAGTTTTTAGAAGACATTTTGTTTTTTCCGAAAAAATTGATCAAATTTGACCTGAATCGCAGTGTATAATCCACAATTTTTCGATAAAATAGCTCCGGAACGAAAACGGCTCAAATTTTTGCGGTAGCCCCTAAAAATGATATAATAAGAATGTGCAAAAGATAAGAGTCAAAAACCTAACACGAGATTATAAAAACGGCCACAACGGTCATAAATCCATACAAAGTGACGAGTCTCGAAACGCATGAAAAATTTCACAAAATAAGGCACCAAAAATGAAATCCGGCCAACAAATGTGGTCTTAGGCTATCTTAAATATATAGTGTTTGGAGGACATTTGGTTTTTTTGCGAAAAAATTGATCAAATTTGACAAGAATCGCAGTGTTTAATCCACAATTTTTCGATAAAATAGCTCTGGACTAAAATGGCTCAAATTTTGGCGGTATCCCCTAAAGATGATATAATGAGAATGCGCAAAAGATAAGAGTCAAAAACCTAACACAAGATTATAAAAACGGCCAAAATGAGTAAGCAAAAATGAATACCAACAAAAAAGGTCTTAGGCTATCTTAATTAGTGTTTGGAGGACACTTGCTTTTTTCCGAGAAAATTGATCAAATTTGACCACAATCGCAGTGTATAATCCACGATTTTTCAATAAAATAGCTCCGCAACGAAAACGGCTCAAATTTTTGCTGTAGCCCCTAAAGATGATATAATGAGAATGTGCAAAAGATAAGAGTCAAAAACCTAACACAATATTATAAAAACGGCCAAAACGGTCATAAATCCATACAAAGTGATGAGTCTCGAAACGCAAGAAAAACTTCACAAAATAAGGCACCAAAAATGAAATCCAACAAATATGGTCTTAGGCTATATTAAATAGTGTTTGGAGGACATTTGGTTTTTTCCGAAAAATTTGATCAAATTTGACAAGAATCGCAGTGTATGATCCACGATTTTTCGATAAAATAGCTCCGGAGCAAAAATGGCTCAAATTTTGGCGGTAGCCCCTAAAGATGATATAATGAGAATGTGCCCCTAAGTGCAAGTGTCGAAATGCATGAAATACTTCACAAAATGAATAACCAAAAATGAAATCCAACAAAATTGGTCTTAGGCTATCTTAATTAGTGTTTGGAGGACATTTGCTTTTTTCTGAGAAAATTGATCAAATTTGACTAGAATCGCAGTGTAATCCACGGTTTTTCTATAAAATAGCCACGGAACGAAAACGGCTCAAATTTTGGCCGTAGCCCCTAAAGATGATATAATGAGAATGTACAAAAGATAAGTGTCAAAAACCTAACACAAGATTAGAAAAACGGCCAAAACGGTTATAAATCCATACAAAGTGATGAGTCTCGAAACGATGAAATACTTAACAAAATGAGTAACCAAAAATGAAATCCAACAAAAATTGTCTTAGGCTGTTTTAAATAGTGTTTGGAGGACATTTGGTTTTTTCCGAAAAAATTGATCAAATGTCACCACAATCGCAGTGTATAATCCACGATTTTTCAATAAAATAGCTCCGCAACGAAAACGGCTCAAATTTTTGCGGTAGCCCCCTACAGATGATATAATGATAATGTGCAAAAGATAAGAGTAAAAACCTAACACAAGATTATAAAATCGGCCAAAACGGTCATAAATCCATACAAAGTGATGAGTCTCGAAACGCATGAAATACTTCACAAAATGAGGAACTAAAAATGAAATCCAACAAATATGGTCTTCGGCTATTTTAAATAGTTTTTAGAAGACATTTTGTTTTTTCCGAAAAAATTGATCAAATTTGACCTGAATCGCAGTGTATAATCCACAATTTTTCGATAAAATAGCTCCGGAACAAAAACGGCTCAAATTTTTGCGGTAGCTCCTAAAAATGATATAATAAGAATGTGCAAAAGATAAGAGTCAAAAACCTAACACGAGATTATAAAAACGGCCAAAACGGTCATAAATGCATACAAAGTGACGAGTCTCGAAACGCATGAAAAACTACACAAAATAAGGCACCAAAAATGAAATCCCGCCAACAAATGTGGTCTTAGGCTATCTTAAATATATAGTGTTTGGAGGACATTTGGTTTTTTTGCGAAAAAATTGATCAAATTTGACAAGAATCGTAGTGTATAATCCACAATTTTTCGATAAAATAGCTCTGGAACTAAAATGGCTCAAATTTTGGCGGTAGCCCCTAAAGATGATATAATGAGAATGCGCAAAAGATAAGAGTCAAAAACCTAACACAAGATTATAAAAACGGCCAAAATGAGTAAGCAAAAACGAATACCAACAAAAATGGTCTTAGGCTATCTTAATTAGTGTTTGGAGGACATTTGCTTTTTTCCGAGAAAATTGATCAAATTTGACCACAATCGCAATGTATAATCCACGATTTTTCAATAAAATAGCTCCGCAACGAAAACGGCTCAAATTTTTGCTGTAGCCCCTAAAGATGATAAAATGAGAATGTGCAAAAGATAAGAGTCAAAAACCTAACACAATATTATAAAAACGGCCAAAACGGTCATAAATCCATACAAAGTGATGAGTCTCGAAACGCATGAAATACTTCACAAAATGAGTAACCAAAAATGAAATCCAACATAAATTGTCTTAGGTTGTTTTAAATAGTGTTTGGAGGACATTTGGTTTTTTCCGAAAAAATTGATCAAATTTGACCACAATCGCAGTGTATAATCCACGATTTTTCAATAAAATAGCTCCGCAACGAAAACGGCTCAAATTTTGGCGGTAGCCCCTACAGATGATATATTGAGAATGTGCAAAAGATAAGATTAAAAAACCTAACACCAGATTATAAAATCGGCCAAAACGGTCATAAATGCATACAAAGTGATGAATCTCGAAACGCATGAAATAATTCACAAAATGAGGAACCAAAAATGAAATCCAACAAATATGGTTTTCGGCTATTTTAAATAGTGTTTGGAAGACATTTTGTTTTTTCCGAAAAAATTGATCAAATTTGAACAGAATCGCTGTGTATAATCCACAATTTTTCGATAAAATAGCCCGGAACGAAAACGGCTCAAATTTTGGCGGTAGCCCCTAAAGATGATATAATGAGAATGTGCAAAAGATAAGAGTCAAAAACCTAACACAAAATTATAAAAACAGCCAAAACGGTCATAAATCCATATATAGTGCAAGTCTCGAGACGCATGAAATACTTCACAAAATGAGTAACCAAAAATGAAATCCAACAAAAATGGTCTTAGGCTATCTTAATTAGTGTTTGGAGGACATTTGGTGTGTTCCGAAAAAATTGATCAAATTTGACCAGAATCTCAGTGTATAATCCACGATTTTTCGATAAAATAGCTCCGGAAGGAAAAATGCTCAAATTTTGGCGGTAGCCCCTAAAGAAGATGTAATGAGAATGTGCAAAAGATATGAGTCAAAAACCTAACAACATATTATAAAATACGGCCAAAACGGCTCAAATTTTGGTCGTAGCCCCTAAAGATGATATAATGAGAATGTGCAAAAGATAAGAGTAAAAAACCTAACACCAGATTATAAAATCGGCCAAAACGGTCATAAATCCGTACAAAGTGATGAGTCTCGAAACGCATGAATTACTTCACAAAATGAGGAATCAAATATGAAATCCAACAAATTAAATATGGTCTTAGGCTATTTTAAATAGTGTTTGGAAGACATTTGGTTTTTCCGAAAAAATTGATCAAATTTGACCAGAATCGCAGTGTATAATCCACAATTTTTCGATAAAATAGCTCCGGAACGAAAACGGCTCAAATTTTGGCGGTAGCTTCTAAAGATGATATAATGAGAATGTGGTAAAGATGAGAGTCAAAAACCTAACACAAGATTATAAAATCGGTCAAAACGGTCATAAATCCATACAAAGTGATGAGTCTCGAAACGCATGAAATACTTCACAAAATGAGGAACCAAAAATGTAATCCAACAAATATGGTCTTAGGCTATTTTAAATAGTGTTTGGAAGACATTTGGTATTTTCCGAAAAGATTGATCAAATTGACCAGAATCTTAGTGTATAATCCACAATTTTTCGATAAAATAGCTCTGGAATGAAAACGGCTCAAATTTTGGCGGTAGCCCCTAAAGATGATATAATGAGAATGTGCAAAAGATAAGAGTCAAAAACCTAACACAAGATTATAAAAACGGCCAAAAGGGTCATAAATCCAAACAGAGTGACGAGTCTCGAAACGCATGAAATGGTTTAAAACCTTGGTTACGCTCTCCAATCAGCAATAAACAGACGATTTGCTCGATGTCACCCAAGACCTGAAGTTGCTTAAAACACTAATAAACGTAAGAAACCTCCTCTTCAATTATTCATCATAGGCGTTCCTAAGATTTATAATTTAATGTTTCATGTGTTTTAAAAGACTTTGAAAAGAGTGACTGAAATGGCCAAAATTGACCAAACCGAAGGCTATAATGCCACACATTTTGGCCAAAAATGGCACTAGACCAAAAATGACTAATTTTTTGGTAGTAGCTCATAGGAGTCATATAATGACAGATGGAAAGGTATTAGGGCTTAAGACATATGTTATGCCCTCCAAATCGGCAAAAAAACACAATATTTTCTCAATTTGACACGAGACACAAATTTCTATATAACACAACTAAACGAAAGAAACCGCCCCTTAAATTCGTCATAGGTGGTCCTCAGATGTATAATTTTGTGTTTTGTGCGTTATAAGACAGTTTGGAAAATGTGGCGAAATGGCCAAAATTGAGCAAAACTTAAGGCTATAATACACGTTTTTTGCCAAAAAATAACACTTGAACAAAAACGACTAATTTTGTGGGTAGCAGCTCATTGGAGTCATATAATGAGGTATGGAAAGGTATTAGGGCTTAAGACCTATGTTATGCCCTCCAAATCAGCAAAATTGAGCATAACTTAAGGCCAAAAATTGAGCAAAACTTACGGCTATAATACACGTTTTTTTGCAAAAATAACACTGGAACAAAAATGGGTAAATTTCTTGGATTAGCTCATAGGAATTATAATACTAGTGCTTATGGGTCATAGTATAAGTTACGGCAAAAGAATAGGGTTTAAAACCTTGGTTACTCTCTCCAATCAGCGATAAACAGACGATTTGCTCGACGTCACCCGATACCTAAAGTTGCTTAAAATACTAATAAACGAAAGAAATCGCCTCTTCTTCATCATAGGCGGTCCTAAAATTTATAATTTAATGTTTCATGTGTTTTAAAAGACTTTGGAAAGAGTGACTGAAATGGCCAAAATTGACGAAAGCGAAGGCTATAATGCACACATTTTGGCCAAAAATGGCACTGGACCAAAAATGACTAAGTTTTTGGTAGTAGCTCATAGGAATCATATAATGAGGTATGGAAAGGTATTAGGCTTAAGACATATGTTATGCCCTTCAAATCATCGAAAAACACACTATTTTCTCGATTTAACATGAGACACAAATTTGCATATAACACAACTAAACGAAAGAAACCGCCCCTTAAATTCGTCAAAGGTGGTCCTGAGATATATAATTTTGTATTTTTTGTGTTTTAAGACAGTTTGGAAAAAGTGGCCGAAATGGCCAAAATTGAGCAAAACTTAAGGCTATAATACATGTTTTTTGGCAAAAAAATAACATTGGAACAAAAACGACTAATTTTTTGGTAGTAGCTCAATGGAGTCATATAATGAGGTATGGAAAGGTATTAGGGCTTAAGACATATGTTATGCCCTCCAAATCAGCAAAAAACACACTATTTTCTCGATTTGATACGAGACACAAATTTGCATATAACACAACTAAACGAAAGAAACCGCCCCTTAAATTCGTCAAAGGTGGTCGTGAGATGTATAATTTTGTGTTTTTTGAGTTTTAAGACAGTTTTGAAAAAGTGGCCGAAATGGCTAAAATTGAGCAAAACTTAAGGCTTTAATACACGTTTTTTGGCAAGAAATAACACTGGAACAAAAACGACTAATTTTTGGTATGTAGCTCATTGGATTCATATAATGAGGTATGGAAAGGTATTAGGGCTTAAGTCATATGTTATGCCTTCCAAATCAGCGAAATGCACACTCTTTTCTCGATTTGACACGAGACACAAATTTTCATATAACACAACTAAACGAAAGAAACAGCCCCTGAAATTCGTCAAAGGTGGTCCTGATATGTATAGTTTTGTGTTTTGTACGTTTTAAGACAGTTTGGAAAAAGTGGCCGAAATGGCTAAAATTGACCAAAACTCAAGGCTATAATACACGTTTTTTGACAAAAAATAACACTGGAGCAAAAACGAATAATTTTTTCGTAATAGCTTATAGGAGTCATATAATGAGGTATGGAAAGGTATTAGGGCTTATTAAATATGTTATGCCCTCCAAATCTGCGAAAACACACTATTTTCAAATTTGTACATAACACAACTAAACGAAAGAAACCGCCCCTTAAATTCGTCAAAGGTGGTCCTGAGTTGTATAATTTTGTGTTTTTTTGCGTTTTAAAACAGTTTAGAAAAAGTGGCCGAATTGGCCAAAATTGAGCAAAACTTACAGCTATAATACACGTTTTTTGGCAAAAATAACACTGGAGCAAAAATGGGTAAATTTCTTGGATTAACTCATAGGAATCATATTGTGAGATATGTAAACGTATTAGAGTTTCAAAGCCGTGTTATACCATACCTATCACAAAAAAAAACCATAATTTGTTCAACGCGACACGAGACCTAAATTATGCTTAAAACATCAATAAACGAAAGAAAACGTCTCTTAAATTTATCAAAGGCGGTTACAAGATGTATAATTTAATGTTTTATTGGTTTTTAGAGACTTTTGAAAAAATGACCGAATTGGCCAAAATTGAGCAAAACCCAAGGTTATAATGCACGTTTTTTTGCCAAAAATAAAACTGGAGCAAAAACGACTAAAATTCAAATACTAGTGCTTCTGGGTCATATTATGAGTTACGGCAAAAGTATAGGTTTAAAACCATGGTTACGCTCTCCAATCAGCGATAAACAGACGATTTGCTCGACGTCACCCGAGACCTAAAGTTGCTTAAAACACTAATAAATGAAAGAAGCCGCCTCTTCAATTCATCATAGGCGGTCCTAAAATTTATAATTTAATGTTTCATGTGTTTTAAAAGACATTGGAATAAATGACTGAAATCGCCAAAATAGACCAAACCGAAGGCTATAATGCACACATTTTAGCCAAAAATGACTAGCTAATTTTTTGGTAGTAGCTCATAGGAATCATATAAAGAGGTATGGAAAGGTATTAGGGCTTAAGACATACGTTATGCCCTCCAAATCAGCGAAAAAACACACTATTTTTTCGATTTGACACGAGACACAAATTTGCATATAACACAACTAAACGAAAGAAACCGCCACTTAAATTCGTCAAAGGTGGTCCTGAGATGTATAATTTTGTGTTTTGTTCTTTTTAAGACAGTTTGGAAAAAGTGGCCGAAATGGCTAAAATTGAGCAAAACTTAAGGCTATAATACACTTTTTTGGCAAAAAATAACACTGGAGCAACAACGACTAATTTTATGGTAGTAGCTCATAGGAGTCATATAATGAGGTATGGAATGGTATTAGGGCTTAAGACATATTTTATGCCCTCCAAATCAGCGAAAAACACACGAGTTTCTCGACTTGACACGAGACACAAATTTGCATATAACAGAACTAAATGAAATAAACCGCCCCTTAAATTCGTCAAAGGTGGTCTTGAGATGTATAATTTTGTATTTTGTGCGTTTTAAGACAGTTTGGAAAAAATGACCGAAATGGCCAAAATTGAGCAAAACTTAAGGCCAAAAATGGAGCAAAACTTAAGGCTATAATACACGTTTTTTTGGCAAAAAATAACACTGGAGCAAAAATGGCTAAATTTCTTGGATTAGCTCATAGGAATCATATTGTGAGATATGGAAAAATCTTAGAGTTTCAAAGCTGAGTTATACCATACCAATCACACAAAAAAAAACATATTTCGTTCTACGTGACACGAGACCTAAATATGCTTAAAACACCAATAAACGAAAGAAACGTCTCTTAAATTTATCAAACGCGGTTCTAAGCTGTATAATTTAATTTTTCATTGGTTCAATTGAGCAAAACCGAAGGTTATATAATGCACGTTATTTTGGCCAAAATAAAACTGGAGCAAAAACGGCTAAAATTCTAATACTAGTGCTTATGGGTCATATTATGAGTTACGGCAAAAGTATAGGGTTTAAGACCATGGTTATGCTCTCCAAATCAGCGAAACACGACGTCACCCGCGACCCTAAAGTTGCTTTAAACACTAATAAACGAAAGAAACCGCGTCTTAAATTCATCATAGGCGATCTTAAGATGTATAATTTAATGTTCATGTGTTTTAAAAGAGTTTGGAAAGAGTGATCGAAATGGCCAAAAGTGACCAAACTGAAGGTTACAATGTACATATTTTAGCCAAAAATGGCACTGGAGGAAAAATGACTAAGTTTTTTGCTATTAGCTCATAGGGGTCATATAATGAGGTATCGAAAAGTTTTAGGGTTGAAGACATTTGTTAGGCTCTCCAAATCAACGGAAAACACACGATTTTCTCGACTTGACAGTTGACACGAAACACAAAGTTGCTTATAACACAATTTAACGAAAGAAAACGCCCTTTAAATTTATCAAAGGTGGTCCTAATATGTATAATTTTGTGTTCATGGGTTTTAAGACAGTTTGGAAAAAGTGAACAAAATCGCCAAATTTTAGCTAATTAAACCAAAGGTTCCGGTTATAAATTATAATGCACTTTTTTTGGCTAAAAGTGACACTGGAGTTATGGAAAAGTGTTAGAGGTTCACAATTTGACATTTTGATTCTTCCACCAAAGTTTGGGGCGTTTTTTTGTCAAAAGCGGTGTACTATACACTGCGTCTATTCTTTTTTTTTTTTTTTACAATTTTGACCAGGTTATGGATAGTTGCTAAATTTTCTTAAAACAGTACTAGGACATTGTTGGTGTACTTTTGGTCGATATGAAAAACGATTTTTCTGCTATCGAAATTCTTTAACGCATTTCGGAATTTCGGTACTCGTTAGTCGTTACCTATTAAGGTTACTATGCGTTTTTTGTCGATATTTTACACCTACTAAACGATTTTGGCTTCGATATTTTGCACGCACAGATAATATGACCTCTACGTTCATCCTTAAAAATGGGTCATTTTTATCATGCAATCACTGTTGGCCAAACGCTGGAATATATACTTCATTTTAAGCCAATTTTGAGCAATATTTTTAAGTTGCTAAATATCTCCAATGGAGAGCTACAAGTATTGTAGCTTTGACCTGCCAACTAGGAGAGAGAGGAATTTTGAGCAATAATCACAAAACACACCTCATTTGCTACAATGGTAAAACTACAAATAATGTAGTTTGGGGTGCAGAAGAGATCATCTGTCCCATAATTTGTCCCACTCTGTGTACCAAACCAATCAGGATTCAGAAAAACATAAATATATTCCATATAAATTAATTTTTAGTTATTTATTTGGTGAATTCCTGAACCTTGATTGGCTTGGTACACAGAGTGGGACAAATTATGGGACAGAGGATCCTTTCTGTTTTGGGTGGGCCTTTAAATATTTTTTAATGTTTTAATAATATTTTTTAATTCTCAAGCTACTCCAAGATATGTAGCTTGTGTGAGCAACATGGCTTTGTCAAGCTACAAAGCAAAAGAAAAAACAAGGGAAATTATCCAATATACCCCTGAGTTTCCCGAATTTTTCAGGTATACCCCTCACGTTTCCGAGCTCTCCAGCGTGCCCCTGAGGTTTGCAAAACAGCGTTTTTTGGTGTTTTTTACTAACGGAGGTTAACTCCGTTACAATATTTGACCCAAATTTGAAAAACTTGACTCTTAATCAAATATATTCAATAAAAGAAAAGAAATAAAAAAACCTTACCTAAAATTTCCCCAATTTTCTCTCTCCTCTCCTTTCCCCCACCCCCACCTTGCCCAGCCACCACCGCGCTTACGCAGCCACCACCGCGCCTACGCAGCCACCACCCCAACCACCAACCTCAGGACTCTTTCACCACCACCGGAGCGGGCTGATAAGGCGGCTCCTCGAGGGTAACATTCATCTCGCTACACCACCACCGCATCTCCTCGGAATCGCCGTCCTCGTAAGAAATCTTGTAAAACCCATTTGAGGAATCGTAAGATTCGATCAACCCTTGAAAAACCCTAAATCCTTTGGAGTCTTTGGTCACAAATTTTCCCACGAAATCCATTTTTAGGGTTTTTTCAATTGAAATGGGGGGAAATTTGGAAATGAGGTTTTTTGAATTGAGGGAAAATTGAAGGATGTTGGCGACCCAGATGGCGGTGGTAGTGTGGTCGTGGGAGGGACCCGCGTTTTCTGGTGGTGGTGGAGGTGTCCCAGGTGGTTGTCGGTGATGGGGTGCGGTGGTGCGGCGGTGGGGCATGGGCTGTGTTGGGTTGGTGGCGGGGTTGGGGAGAGAGGTAAGAGAAAAATGTTTTTTTTTTTTAGATTATGTTATTGGGTAGTTAATAGGGTGTTTAATTGAATAATAAGGTAAAATAAAGAAAGTGTTAACGGTGTTGGATGGACGTTAGCCAAAACTGTCAAAATAAAGTAAAACGCAAACCTCAGGGGTACGCTGGACAGCTCGGAAACCTGAGGGGTATATACCTGAAAAATTCGGGAACCTCAGGGGTATATTGGATAATTTCCCAAAAAACAATGGTGTGAGCTGCATATGTCAGCAGGTTAAAAAACAAAACTACATGCAAAATCAACCATTGGAGATGCTCTTATGTAATATGTGTTTTTTGTCAATTGTGGAGACCTGCCACAAAAAAAAAAAAAAAAAAAAAAAAAAAAAAAAAAAGTTATGAATTATTCGCATCTCACAACAGCCCAAAACGGTCCAGCAAAATCTGTGCAAAATTTAGGTGCCGAGTATATTATGTATGACAAGGTAAAGGTTTCGCCTCATCCAGGGTTCCAGCAATCCAGCATTTCGTATACATTGTCTCACAAGTCACATCTATTGAATATTGCATATTACAGAAATTACGGAGTAGACTAGCAGTGAGAGCCTTGCATCATCTAAATGCTTTTACACAGGCCTTTAAAAATATGTAACTAAAGCACTGGCTCTCCCAAGTCCATATACCACAACAATGAGTTACACTGAAAACGTAATCGCTTGCTCATTTTACACCTCAATTTTACAAAAGAACCAAAATACATTCTAACCACACCAATCTAAATCGTCCATCATCCGTCAAGAATCGAACACATATCTTCAACTTCTTGGCGACCATCATCTCAAACAACCAGGATCGTAAAGAGACCAATTATCACTCTTTCCCCATCGAATAGGTTCTGTGAACACCAGGAGGTGCCGCAGGCATAGGGAAGTCGCAGCTAACAGGGGCACCAGCAAATTGGGGAGCTTCCACATAAGGACTCTGCAACATCAAGGATAAGACCAAGCCTCAAATTATGAATTTGCTACCAAATTAACGAGCAACGTAAAGTCTTCTACATAATTTTCAAGAAATCAATAATAAAAACTACAAGAGAGAGCAATAAGGGGAAAGGGAGTGAAGTTGTCCCTTAGAAAATACTGACGTTTGGATGACATATTTTCTTGGGGGAAGGGAAGGGAGTGAACAAAGGGACGGGAAACACGGGGAAGGCAAGAGATGAGCAGGGGAAGGGGATTTATGCAGTTGGTTAGCTGCAAGTTGGAGAGGAAGGGCAACAGTGAGCTTGAATGAGGGGAGACTCAGAGAGGATTAGTGGTGTAGAGAAGAGAGAAAAAGTGGGTGGAAATAAAGACAAGAAATCAAGGAGAGGTCACAACACTGGAATTCGGGCAGCAGAAAGCACTTGTATGGGAGGACATCAGGCCAATGACAAAGGTGGGAATCAGGCGGTAGCACTTTGCCAACTGAACAAGGGGCAGTTAGTGGAGCTGTGGAAGAGAAAAGATCTATCAACGAGCAAGCATGAGGGAAGTGTTGCAAAAGAGGGGTGGGGGGACAAAAAACATATTAAAAGGTTTCTCTGACTTTAGTTTGCTAAACGAGGAGTTTGGTCATCTTACTTCTCCTTATAACTAAGATACATTTCCTTGATTAATTTAAACGACATGTAGTTATCTAACTCTACTGTCGACGTTATTTTGTCTTCTGAAGAAGATCTAATAAAAGAGATCCCTTGAATCTGACAAGCCTTGACCGAGCTTTGCTAGTTGAAGTTGCAGATAGCAATTGTAAATTAGCACTTGCATTCTATTGGTTGATTAAGGTAAAATTAACAATTAACAATTAACAATCTACAATTAAGTTGCCATTTCTACTTTTAGAGTATATTCAATCTACAATTAACAATCAATCAATCCAATTGCAACTGTAGCAAAACTCCACAAAACATTTCTTTGGCAGAGCCAGTCCAAATATTGAGAAGAATAGTAGAGGTTTAATTTTGAAAACAAATCTTAAAAGATGAGATCCCCATCAAGGCTCAAAAACTCCCACAGACTGTGAATGACCAAACCTGGAACAAAATACATAACAAGGCCCCTCGACTCCTAGACAAAACCATGTGTTTGGAAAATGACCCCCTATTTACACGCAGTTTTCTAAACCTTAGCTTCTTTCAAGTGTTCCTAGAAATTCGATAAGAGTACACATAACAACTAATCAAAAGTAGTGTCAGGAAGTTGGCATATAAAAGCCACCTATACCCACCCACCCACAATAAGTACTCACAACATAGTTAACAGAAAATGTAACATATAAAACCACCAATACCCACCCAAGGACCCACTCTTGTGCACAGCTAGAAGTTGTAGAGGAGGACAGTTGCATCTCATTTTAATTTCGGAGAGTTACGCTTCAAAAGATAGCAAATGTAATTTAGGATCTTATAACAAATGTTGGTATTATCCAAAACAATCTCCATCATTGATTGGCTTTGAGGTTAAATATTGTAGTCTTGTAGAAGCAGGTCCAGTGTTCAATTTCTCTCCAAACTATTTATATCCATCACTCCTTTGCCTTCAAATAAAATTTCCTATTATTTGACTTTTCCATAGTTTCCATTTCCAGTGGAGCCAAAGACTAATTATTCTTTGGTTTTTGGGATATAATGGAATAAAGAAAAATGGCTCATAAAACTGTATGTGCTTCTTATTTTCTGAAGTAGCAGTCAGTTGGTGCGATTCTCGAAGCAATTTTCATTTTGGGTCATCCGTGCGCAGCCTCTCTATGTTTCAATAGGAATAAGGCTTGCGTGCATCCGACCCCCCTTACCCCGCCTTATGGCGGGAGCCTTTAAGGCACTGGGGTTAAAGATGTTGTTGTATTTGATTTTTCCATAACCTCAAACATAAGTTTGTTCAAGTTTTTGACATTTCATTACTCTAAGCTATTTCTATTTACCGACTAAACAATATTTCTTTGGAATAGAAACCAATTTGGAATTTTGAATCTGTATATTATCATTTTTAACCTTTTTCATTTAATATTCGATGTGTATTAATTTCCTAGTATTTTTGACCTGATTTTCATCTGAAAGTTTGAGAATTCTTTCACATTTATTGAACACTAATGTCTTACATCCTACGATCCTGACTTTTCAATAGAGCTATTATTATTTGTAAATTTTTGGGTCCCAAATTTAAATTCCTAGGTCCACCCATGAGACCACACATCCAGACCCCCTTTGTTGAAATCTACAGCGCTTATCAGCCACCCACGAAAAGTAGCAATCTAAAGCGTTTACATATTTAACCTCTGCTACCAGTGAACACATTGAAGTCCACGCATCAGCCCACACTGTTTAGCAAATCTACGACTTCTAGATCTAGTATCTAACCCACATCGTAGACACTTCCTTAAGATGTGATTAAATGTAGCATACCTTTTACAATATCAACCTCATGCATGATCCAAAACCTGTAAGTACAAGTAAATACAATGGTACCTGTAACCCAACTGCAGTATAAGATGACTCTTCCATTTTTGAACGTGTAGAGGATGTCTTTGAATGTGGTTGATCATTACTTGACTCACTTCCATTTAGCTTTTGGAACTCGGTGCCTTCTGCACTATCAGCCCCGTTTACATCAAAACTTTTCACCTGCTGCAATTGCAAAAGTGATAACTGAAATCAGAATCTCAGCAATGAAAGTGTAAATATCAGATGATGCAGTGGACAAAAACCATCGAATAGAAATATTTACCTGAAATATTTTCCCTAGGGTTTTCAGCCCTTTTGCTCGTGCACGAAGGTCCTCTTTTTTGGCATAGTTGTCCTGTAGAACCTATTTATGTAACAGCAGAACTACGTCATCAGTAAAAACACCAAATTATACTCAAGTAGTGCACAATTACGTTAAACATAAATGGTTAGATTCAACAACCAGCTGACAAACACGAGAAAGAGTTGCTTCAATGTCAGCAACATTCAGCTTCCACAAAGAATCGGTCATCACTTTCTTGTGAGACTGCATATAATTTTCAAGCTCTTCCTCGGTATAGTCACCCTCCGCACTAAGATGTCTTTTCATATCCTCTTGTAACTGAATTAAAGCCAGCGCACCTACAATGGCCAGCATAAGGTAACGCTTTAACAACATTAACATAATTTGAGACCAGGAACCTAGTAGGGGATTATACATTTAAATAGCTAAAGGACCAAATACAGGAAACCTCGTCTTGCTTTTAGGGCTGTCTAAGAAAATTCTAAACATATGGCCATCAAACTTCAGGTACTAAGAAAGGGAAAGAAAGAGTATGATGCATTGATAGTGAGCCAAATTTATCTCAACCCTTTCTCCCTCCCAGAATCCAAAGGGTATCAGCTTGCGAAAAGCTATCCTCTTAACTCGAGTTTCAAAGCATATCACCTATTTTTATTTGTTACACATCTGGTTTGAAACCACAAGACTAGGAGATAGCACACCAATTTGCACTCAAAAAAGACACCAATGAGAAGTTCCGCGTATAAAAGGGAGACATCATGTTTCAAGTCTACGTTTTTGTCCATTTTGTTAAAGTAGCCAAATGATCTCAAAACTTTACCATCAAAACCTGTGACTCTGTGAGAGACCTTGATGGATATGATGGTTCGATATAAACCTATCATAGATTCTTACCTCAGAAAAAATTTCCAACGGGATATGACCCCTATGAGCTACTACATACATTTCACTCACTTTTGTGTTCAAAGCCATTTCGGGCCAAAATTTGTGGATCATATACTACATTATGTTTTTGGCCAATTTCGACACCTTTTTTAAGTTAGTCAATTCTTCCAAAACTTTTCCAGGGACAGCCTCTGAGTGCCCTTATATGATGTGAGGGCCAAGTCACCTATTTGCGTATGTCTTTAAGCGCGTTCGGCACACGTTACGCGATGAGGCCAGTATGTGCTTTTTGCCAATTATCGGAGCCTACCTTAGGTTTTTGGCTCTAATATTTTCTTTAAACCCATAATATTACACCTAGGGACTTCCAAAACAATTTAAGCCAATAATGTTCTAGAGACATTTAGGACAAAAAATCGTGGATTATAGCTTTTGGTTTTATCCAAATTTGGCCATGTCCGCCACTTTTTTCAAAGGTATCTAAATTCTAGAAACATTGTCGCAGACCCCCTTCGGACTGCCCTTGAATAATATGAGGGGCCACTTCTCCCCATTGGCTATATTTAAAGCCCCTTCTCCTTAAGGTTAACATGAATTTTAGGTTGATTTGAGGCACCTATAATAGATTTTTAAAATAGTCAAAATCTTCTCAAACTTTTCCAAGGACGCCCTCTGATTGCCCTCATTTGATGTGATGGCCAGTTCCACTATTTGCTTAATTCATTAAGCCCATTTGGCACAAGTCACCAATGAGACAAGATAGTGTTTTTTGCCAATTATGGGAACCTACCTTTGGCTTTTGGCTCTGATAATTTGATAAAACCCATAAATTAACCCCCGGGGTTTCTACAGCAATTTAAGCCATTTTTGTTTACAGGGACATTTTGGACCAAAAACCGTGGAGTATAGACTTTGATTTTATCCAACTTCGGCCAATCAACTAAATTTCCTAAGAACATTACCATAGACACCCTAGGACTGCCCTTGCTGAATTTGGGGGCCGATTCTCCATTTTGGGGTTTTTTAAGCCCCTTTCCCTCCCGTGACGGTTAAGATCAGCATGTGATTTGGCTAATTTTGACCCATATGATTTCCTAGATACATTTCAAACTTTTTTGTTCCATTGCCATTTTGACTAAAATTCGTGGGAAGCATAATACTCCCTCCGTCAAAGTTTAAACACCCTATTTCGAAAACGCACCCCTATTAAAGAGGGCATGCACACTAATTGGTTAATCAATGTTCCAAAAAAAATTGCATGAACTTTTTACTAGAATTTTTTTTAATCACTTATTTCGGTTTTTTTTTTTTTTGGAACTTGGATTAACCGATTAGTGTACGCCCTCCTCAATACAGGGGCATTTTGCGTATGGGTGTTTAAACTTGGAGAGGGGTCCGGTTAAGGCCGATTTCGAAACATTGTTTTAAAGTAGTCAAAACTTTCCAAGGACAGCCCCTGAGTGCCCTTATTTGATATGAGGGCCGATTTACTTATTAAGGTAGTTCTTTAAGCGCATTCGGCACACGTCACCCCATGAGGGTAGTACACGTTTTCGCCAATTATGGGAGCCTACCTAAGGTTTTCACCTCTAATGTTTGGATAAAACGCATAATACTACCTCTAGAGGCTTCAACAATTTAAGCCGCTTTTGTTCTCAGGCATTTTGGACCAAAAACTGGGTATTACTTTGGTTTGGTTTCGATTAGTTTTTGGCCATGTGGGGCACTTTTTTCAGAGTATCTAATTGTCGTAAACCACCTTGGAGGTGGGACCCCTTCCCTAGACCCCGCTTTGCGAGGACGCCAATGTGCACGGGAGTGCCCTTTTTTTTATTGTCATAAACCCCACTAGGACCACCCTTGGTAAATATGAGGGGCGAGTTCTCCCGTTTGGGGGATTTTTTTTTTTTTTTTTGATAAGTAAGATAGGATATCAATATATTCAAAAAGACACCAAGGGGGTGACTCCCATGTACAAAAAAAACCCTAAAGGGCGACGTCCATAGACAAAAGAGAGCTAATTAAGCTCTAGGACTATCATGAGAAATTTTATCCACAAAAAGAATGAAAGTAAGTGTCGATGTGAATTTTGGCTGATTTGGGGCACCGATCATAGATTCTTAGCTCTAATAGAAGGTAAGCAGAGGAGAAGCAATATCGAACATCTCTCTCTTCATCTTACATACGATGATAGGTAGTTTGAACAGCTAGAAGCCATCCCCTTCGCCCTTCGCACGCCCTATCTAGTATGGCTGGAAATCTTTTTCCAGAACCCCTAGGAGCTACTACAAACATTTGAGTATTTTTGTTCCAGGGTAATTTTGGGCTAAATTTCGTGGATTATATACTTTGGATTTGCCAATGTTGAGATCTTTTTTAAATGTAGACAAATCTTCTCAAAACTTTTCTAAGGACAGCCTCAGAGTGCCCTCAAATGATATGAGGGCCGGTTCCCCTATTTGCGTAGTTCTTTAAGCCTATTTGGCAAGTCACCCATAAGGGAAGTTTGTTTTTTTTGCCAATTATTGGAACCTACCTTAGATTTTTGGCTCTAATGTTTTCATAAACTCATAATCGTAACTCTTCAGGGTTTCCACAACAATTTAAGCCATTTTTTTGGTTTTGTCCAATTTTGGCCATGTGCGCGACATTCTTCCAAGTATCAAAATTTTCTAAGATCATGACTATAAACACTCTAGGAATTCCTTTATGAATTTGAGGGACAGATTCTCCCTTTTAGGGTTATTTTGAGCCCCTTTGCCTCATATGACCAATTAAGGTTAGCAAGTATTTTGGCTGATTTTAAGCACCTATCACAGATTTTTACATCTAATAAATATCCAGAACAAGCAATATGATATGCATGAGCTACTACATACATTTCAGTCATTTTGGGCCAAAATTTCGTGGATTATATACTATGGTTTTGGCAGATTTTGACACCTTTTTTTATAGTCAATTCCTCTCAAAACAATTCCAGGGACAGTCTCTGAGTGCCCTTATCTGATATGAGGGCCTATTCACCTATTACCATAGTTCTTTAAGCGCATACGCCACACGCCACCCCATGAGGCTAGTATGCGTTTTTTTGTCAAATATGGTAGCGTGTGATCGGTAGGCCATGGGTTAAAGTCTTGGGAGCAGCAGTAGTCTCTTGTCGAAAAAATGATAAGGGAAGGCTTGCCCCCTATACACCGTCGTGGTAAGACCCTTCCCTGAAACCTCGCCTTGAAGGGACGCCGATGTGTACTGGGTTGCCCATTATTGCAATCTAACTTCGGGTTTTTGGCTCTAATGTTGTGAAAAAAAAAACCCATAATATTACCCCTAAGGGCTTCCAGAGAATTTTAAGCCGCTTTTGTTCTGGTGACATTTTGGACCAAACACTGTAGATTACTCCGTATAGCCTTTGGTTTTGTCCAATTTTGGCCATGTGGACCACTTTTTTCAAAGTAACTAAATTTTCTAAAAAGAATATCAAAAACCCCCTTGGAACCGCCCTAAATGAATATGAGGGGCTAGTTCTCCCATTTGGAGATATTTGGAAACCCTTTGCCTCAAGGTTAACGTGTATTTTCGGCTGACATATTTAGCTCAAAAATTTTTCCTGAGCACGTAATACAACCACTACGACCTATTACAAATATTTGAGTCATTTTTGTTCTAGTGTCATTTTGAGCCAAAAATCTTGGATTATATGATTTTGCGAGGTTAACACCTTTTTTAAAAGTAGTCAAATCTTCTCAACACTTTTCCAAGGACAGCCTCCGAGTGCTATTATTTGATTTGAGGGCCGGTCCCCCTATTTGCATAGTTCTTTAAGCCCATTTGGCACAAGTCACCCATGGGGCAAGTTAGCGTTTTTCTCCGATTACGGGAAACTACCTTAGGTTTTTTGCTTCTTAAGTTTTGATAAAAACCCATAATATTAACCCTTGGGGCTTCCACAACAAATTAAGTCGTTTTTGTTTAGCGGACATTTTGGATCAAAAACCGTGGATTATAGCCTTCGGTTTTGTCCAATTTTAGCCATGTGGGCCACTCTTTTCAAAGTATCTAACTTTTCTAAGAATATTACTCTAACGCCCTAGAAGTGGTGAGTTTTAGGGGCCCATTCTCCCTTTTAGGGTTCATTTAAGCCCTTTTGCCTTCCGTGACCAGATAAGGTTAACATTTAACGAAACTGACTTTGGGCACCTATCATAGATTTTTACCACTTGACATTTTTCCACAACACAGAATATGACCCCTATAAGCTACTGCCTACATTAGTCATTTTTTATCGAGTGCCATTTTGAATTTGTGGGATCATACCATGGTTTTGGTAGATTTTGACACCTTTTTTAAAGTCGCCAATAAAACATTTCCAAGGACAGCCTCTGAGTGCCCTTATATGATATGACGGCCGATCCATCTATTTGCTTATGTCTTGAAGCCCATACGACACACGTCACCCCATGAGGATAGCATGCGTTTTTTGTCAATAGTGGCAGCATACCTTTTTCTGCCCCAATGCTTTGATAAAAATGTATAATATTACCCTCGGAGCTTCCACAACAATTTATGCCGCTTTTGTTCTCGAGACATCTGCCCTAATGATTTGTCCAATTTTCACCATGTATTTTTGCTGATTTGGGGCAGCATACCTTTTTTCCAGGTATCTAAATTTTCTAAAATCATTGTCTCAAACCCCCTTGGGACTGCCCTATATGAATACGAGGGGCCACATCTCCCCTTTGGAGATATTTTGAACCCCTTTGCCGGGGAAACTTAGAGCCCCTTCCCTGTAGATTTTTTTTTTTTTTTTTTTGATAAGTAAGATAGGAGATCAATATATTCAAAAAGACACCAAGGGGGTGACTCCCATATACAAAAAGACACCTAAGGGGGTGACGCCCATAAACAAAAGAGAGCTAATCAAGCCCTAGGACTGTCAACAACACGTAATACGACCTCTAGGAGTTATTACAACCATTTCAGTCAGTTTTTGTTCCCATGCCAGCTTGGGCCAAAATTCTTGGATTATATACTTTGATTTTGCTGATATTGACACTGTTTTTATAAATTAGTCAAATCTTCTCATATTTTCCAAGGATAGGCTCTGAGTGCGCTCATTTGATATGAGTGTCAGTTCCTCCATTCACATAGTTGATAGTTCTTTAAGCTCATTTGGCACAAGTCACACTTGAGGCAAGTTGGTGGTTTTGCCAGATTAAAACTTCAATTAAAGATGCGATCACCCAACACGGAACATTACCTCAATAAGCTACTATCCTACTACCCACATTTTGGTAAATGTTGTTCTGGTGCCATTTGGAGCCAAAATTTGTGGATTATACTATGATGTTGGCCGATTTTTTTATTGTAGTCAAATCTTCTCAATGCATATTTCATGTAAGGCTGATTTACTTATTTGGGTAGTTCTTCCCGATGAGGCTATCATGGATTTTTTTACCCAATATGAGAGCCTATCCTAGTTTTTATGCTCAAATTTGTTGATAAAACCCATATTACCCCTAAGGGCCACTATTTTCAAAGTATAGCCTTTGGTTTTGTCCAATTTTCACCATGTGGACCACTTTTTTCAAAGTATCTAAATTTTGAAAAAAAAAAAAAAGATTTGTCGCAAACCCCCTTGGGACCATGCTAAATGAATCAGGGGCCAGTTCTCCCGTTTTGGGATATTTGAAGCCCCTTGGCCTTAAGGTTAACATGTATTTTTTTGCTGATTTTTAGCTCTAATATTTTCCCACAATACATAATATGACCTCTAGGAGCTATTGCAAACATTTGAGTCATTTTTAATCGAGTGTCATTTTGGACCAAAATTCGTGGATGATACTACGGTTTTGGCAGATTGTGACACAATTTAAAGTAGCCGTCCTCGCCTTAATTTGATATAAGAGCCAACTTACCTATTTGGGTAGTACTTTAAGCCCATTCGACACATGTCACCCAATGAGGCTCATATGCATTTTATGATAAATTTTGGGAAGCTAGCATTGGTTTTTGGGTCTATTACTTTCATTGAACCAAAAATATTACCCCTAGTGGCTTCCACAAATATTGGAGTCGTTTTATTTGCTAAACTGTTGATTATAGCCTTCGGTTTTGTCCAATATTTGCCATGATGGCCACGTTTTTCAAAGTATCTAAACTTGAGTTAAATATTATAGTAAACACCCAAAGACTGCACTTGATGAATTTGAGCAGACGATTCTCCGGTTTGAGGTCTTTTTATCTCCTCCCCCTCATGTCACCCATTAAGGCTACCTTGTGTTTTGGCTGATTTGGGGCATATACCATAAGTTTTTTAGCTCTAATATTTTGACAAAAACACATGATATGACCCTAAGTACTTCAAAATTTGAGTCATTTTTGGCCAAAAACCGTGTATCATATACTTCGGTTTTGGCTACACGGTTTTGGCCGGTTTGGACCACGTTAACCTTAATGTTATCGTGAAATTATAGTGGATATAGGGTATTGGAGCAGTCCCCAAGTCATAATTCTCTATACTCCATATATCCATGTTCTCATATCAATAATAGCCAAGTCAATATCGTGTAGATTATAGTGTTATCTTTAGCCATGTTGCTTACCTACACAGATTGACTAACAAGATAGAGAGTAAGGGAGATAGAAAGTATGAAAATAACAAACAAAGTAGAAATTGGTACCATGAATCATCAATCACTCACCTGTTGCAGCTGTTACTTGTGATTTAATAAAATGTCCTTTGTTTCTGAACCATTCAGCAATAAAAGGCACACCGAGGTATATTGCTTTCTTTCCGAGCTCTTTAGCAGCCTGTCTTGAGTATATATAACCAATGGTGTTCAACATATCAACGCCATAAGCTGCAGAATAAAGGCAAAGGAAAGATAAGACAATTACAGTAATCTACCACCTTGAACATACACAGGATACTTAAGAGGACAAACGTCAAATTCGATAATTATTCCATAAGACCATAACAGGCATTTTTTTTAAACGCAAGGACAAACTTGTGTACCGAAGTCGATTTGGATGGATGATAAGACACCATATCAGAAATAAAAATGAGAATATTAGGCAATAGGGAATCAACAACCAAATCTCATACAAAGACTTTCTAAGGCTCCCCTTTCTCCGAGTTTTCTAAAAGAGAAAACCTTGAGGGGTGAAGCAGCAGTGCAGCACCGACATAATTCCCCTCCTTCCGCACAACTATTTGTGCAAATTAGCCGCGAGAAAGTACTTATCAGATATTCAGCTTACAGGTTTTTTTGGCTTGATGTTCTGGACCGAGCTATTGCGAAGCATGGAGAACAGAACTAAGGAAACCAAATTCATCATAACAAAAACTAATAAACCTGGTTGGGCTGTCACAGTGGTTCTGGGCCTCTTCTTGCATCACGACGAGAAAGAGCTGTGAGTGTCTACTACTATCTAGTGTCACTGAAATAAATAATGCACGTACAGAAGATCGGGAAGATGTTACATCAATCACTCCTTGTGCCCGATCATCCAAGGGTCTAAATTCTAAAACTTCATCCACGTGAACCTCTTTTTCCAGTTGACTGCTTTTTGCATAGACTTTTTACAACATCCACACACATTCAACCACAGCCGCATCACATCTACAATTAAGAGAACGCTGCCAATGACTGCCACTCATTTCTTAAACACTTCTTTTAATGTCTCACCGTAAGTGAATCCCACCTTTACAGTAATAACCTAACTCCTAAACAACTTTGTGGCTGAACACTGTATCGCCTCACTAACGGTAAACCACATGCTTATTCCCCACACCCTTGGAACATAGACCACAGGCTCCACAAAAGATCTACCCATTCAAAGAAAAACCTAAGTAATGAAACAACCCTTAGCTCTAACTCCTGAAAGAACCTCCACGGCTAGACCTAACGTGGATCCACAAAATTGCCCTTCTACACTTTTTTCAGCTCACTTTTCACATGCTCCCTAGTTCTTCCGCAATCCAGAGTGAGTCCCTTTTGTAAAGGAAAACAGAGCCGCACTGTAAGCCTTCTTGAGAAGAAAATTGGAGGACACCACTATCAGTCAAGATGAACTTCTTTACAACCACTAACAAAATTGAGTATAGGGCTCATACATCTCACTCCCAAGCTGGCTAAACAATAACTCCCAGAAAAATGTGCAAGATAAACCAAACAAAACACAAGAAATAATACCTGCATTAGAAAGCCTGGAGACTTCAGCTTCAGCATGACTTATGAAACTCTCTTTACTGCCATGCACATATTGGTTGAGACGGTCTTTTAAAATTTCTACAAGTTTCTCCTCCCTTTCCTTTTGAACAGCCTATCACAATCACAGAATATTTTTGTGGGTTTGAACAGTTTAAATGTACAAATCTAGATTATAATTGAAACAATTCATAAAAAAAAAAAGGGCGATTACAATCAATGACACACTCACACAGGATATGTCCACCAGAAAAGACATGTCACAATCAAACCCATTGCCAATCAAACCCATTGCACCATACATTGACAAAACAGCTCCTGAAAACCAACACCCTGATGGGTATCACTCATCACGGGGAATACTGCCATATCAAGGGCTGGCAGCTCGTACAATCTAACAAGTGCATATCTCGTGACGCATGATGAGGTGAGAGTCGGTCTTTGGTCAACACAGTATAAAAAAATGCCTATGTGCATTATGCGTTGGGTGGACAGATATGTTCCTCATCAATTCAATTTATTAGACTTTTTTCGCATACACTCTTAAACCTACTAAAGGTTACCATGTCACTCTAGAAGGGAAATGGAGATAGAATCTTTATGGTTTAGTATACCAGAGTTACTTCCTTCAGAGGTTCCCCAATGATTGGAAAAAATATTAATAATTTAATCGACGAATGGGTTTTTTTATCCTTGATATATTAAAAAAACACCAAGCGGGTGACACCCATTTACAAAAAGACAACAAACCTATACTTTGTTCTGCAAAATTGGCTTTCCTCTCATAGAGATTTCATCGTTCTTATTGATTAGGGGATGATCATATTCATCGCTTTGTGACAAAGCCAATTGCCAAAAAAAGTCGAGTCCCCATGTCCACTTTTTTGTGCCTCAATTATACAACCACCTCAAAAAGCGAAATTTAAAGTCTTGGTGTGTCCAAGAAATATCATCAAAAATGCGAAGCTTTCTTTCCTTCCAAGTGTACCACGAAAATAGCTAGTGTTTCCATCTTCCAAACTTCAGCTAGCCACCCTTTCTTGATTCTTCATTCTCCTTTCCCGAGTGGAGAGGACATCCTGAGCCCTTCAAGGGTGAATCCAGCACAGCCCGAGCAAGTACATACAAATATGCTACAATGATTAGAGCCAAGCACAAGAGAACAAAAGATGATCCAATGATTTCTTTCAGCAACACAACACAAAGAACAGCGGCTGGCCAAACTAAATCCCCTCCGCTTAAGGCAATCTAGTGTTGGTATTTTTTCTTTGGCTGTTGCTCAAGCGAAAAAGCAAGCTTTAGGAAGACCTAAGCAGTTTCGAATAACACTAGCCTGGAAGTCATCATGGGAGGCAAAGTTTTCGACAAGACTGCAAAAAATTCACTGAAGGTTCCCCATTTATCAGGCAAACATGTTATCTCACCACCACCTTATGGAACAACTTTCACAAGAAACAGGAGCTTCAAGAGATTCAAAAGTGAAGGTTCCTCCCAATCATTGAGCGACCTCAAAAAGTAATGCCCAATGATGATAGTTACCCTCCCATAATAGAGCATCACCAATGTGGCCTCTTATGAAAGGCAAGTCTCAAGAGGTCAGCAGGCAGCACCCCACATTTATTAACCTGATTGCTCCACAAACCAGTCTTTGGACACCTTATTTCAGGGCAATGGCATTTTTCAAAAGTCAATCATATTCAATGGCGAACCTTCAATGCCACTTACCTTTAAGAGCCTCGTTGACAGAGGGAAGGTGTCTTACACCAAGACTCCATTGTCCTTGGACAGCATACATTTAGCCAATTTACCCAATCGAAATGTAAAAACCTTGTTCGAGTCCCCTTATAGGTGAATGGGTTTTTAGTCTCATTTACCTACCAATTCTCTCCAAAATGGAGGAGACAGGAAGGGGGGAGTCTCGGAGGCAATACCAACTTAAATTTTTTTTTATAGTCTTCATCATTTACTTCTACTACATCCCTTCATTACCTTTCTCTCCCTATTGTTATCCAAACAGTGGAAACAAAATCCCTACTCCCCGAACCCTCCCTTCACGTCTTTTCCTCCAATCCGACCAAGTTGTAGAGGAAAGCCCCACAGCCACTTATACTCAACTACACCATCTTTTTGTGAACCATAGGACCTTAGCCGAGTTCATCTTCAATTTTTGGCCTACACCCAGTGTCCTATCTAATTAGATGATCCTTGCTTGCCACTCCCTATGTCAAACCATAAAAGTCTACTATAACATTATCAACATATGATTGGGCAGACTTAATACCATCATTTTCAACATCATAGACCATATTATATAGTCAGTTCGTTCATTTCAATGGCAAAGGGAAAGGGGCTAAGTCCTTGGATGAACTCCAATCTATATATCAGGAAAGATGTCAAAAAAGAGATAAATTTGGAGGTCAGGATCCTCAAGAGTTAACTTTCAAGTGAATAGTAGAGTTTACCAAGAATGGGAAGAATGTTAGTGAGAATGTAAGTCTGCATCCACCAGACCGAAAAAAAATAATCTTGAGAGCTTTACGATTTTGAGTAACACCGACGCACCACCACCACCAATAACAACAACAACCCAGCCTTAGTACCAAACTTATTTGGGGCGGCTAACATGAATTGCCAATTGAGTAACTCCGCCGTATAGATGTTTTCTGAACTCTAGGGGGTATGGGGGTATTTTGGAAGATTTTTTATGGCCGAAGGTGAGAGGCTTGGTCTATAAAAGAGGACAAGTGGCGATATTTGATTCCTTTCTCAGACCACCTTAAATCTTTTACAAACACACATTTCTAAAAAAAAAAATATAGTGTACAATAACCACAAGGAATTATCATTCAGTTCCCCACTTCATCACAATAGCCAATTTGGTATAAAAGAGAGAAACATCACTCCTACTCTATATAGCCAATAAATTTTCAAGACTTCAGGACACTGAAAATAATAACATACTAGTTGGATGCCCTTAAAATGCACATTAAAATTTAAAACGTGAAAACGTACCCTCATCTTCTCCTGCAATTTTCTGGTATCCAGCTCTTCTCCATCAGTGAAAATGTCCATTGAAGCCATTGATGCCATGGCTAGCTGGCCTATGTATTCTTCGAAGAGCTCACTTCCAAAAAGCATGGCAAAGATAGCAGCAGGATCGATAATTGCTTCACTGAAATTGAGCAATAATTTTAATTAAAAAAATCATATGCATCAAAAAGATGTATATCTGTTGAGATTATGAGACTTTTTCCAAAATTTTCCATAGTAATTAGAGTTCAAATTAGTCAAATTTCTGTGTTCCTAGATAGAATAAACTTGATATTATACAATTTCCTACGAGTCTAGATGCATCCTAGGAAAATGGAACAATGCACATCATCTATAAAAGCTATGTACTAGTGTCAAATTGAAAAGATAATAATAAGGAAATTTTGTGGGAAACCATTTTTTTTATAGGAGGAACCACCTAATAAGCCATTTTTTAAAAGGTAGAGCCACCTATTGATAGATTGCGATCTTAAGCTATCGGATTAATCCTACGTGGCTTCGGGAGTGCTTACGTGGCGCTGACTCAATTAAAAAAAAAAACATTTTCTCTCTACTCTCCATTTCCCTCCCCCTCCCACCTGTTTCAACTATCAACCACCCAGCAAAACCAATAACCACCACCATATTATTGACATTTCTGATCATATATCAAAATGCATCAAATTGAATGCCAGTCTGATGAAAGAATCAAAGAAGACATGAACTGACGTAGAAATTCCCGATTTTCCATAAGAGTCGTAAGCTTGACGTTGAGCTGTATCACTCAAGACCTGGTAAGCCTCTCCTAAAACCTGAAATAGAGAGCAACATATATGAAAGTTAATAAGGCCTTTTATGAATCTGCATTACACACTATTAGAGTAAATAGTAGAAGTTTGTCGTATTAAAGTCTAGAAACATAAGGAAGCTTTTTCATATACAGTTAATTTCAGTTTACTTTTTCCTCTTTTAACTATTGCTACAAACATACGGAGTATAAGATAATCAAGCATGCAAAAAATCATACATAAACTGTAGTGAGTGAAGATATGAGCAGAAAGAAGAGAGGCGAGATTATTAGAACTTGCCTGAAAATTATGAGCTGCAAGAGGGTCATTTGGATTCTTATCAGGATGAACTTGCCGTGCCTACATGCGAAACACACACAATAGAATTAAGCATTCGCCTAGTAACATATCTAATATGATATGATAGCAGGCACTTAAGTATCATATATAATCTTCGCATATGTAGAAAATATCTGTTGGAAGATACGAACCCTAGCCTAGTTCTAAGAAATGCTTGGTGACAGGCATTAACTTATAAAATGTTATTGTCCTGAAGGCAAAAAAGGGTACAGATAGGGCAAATGTTGCATCATCTAGAACCCTCAAATAGTAAGCCTAGAAAAGGGTAGAGATAGTTTCAACCAAAATTCCTACTTGTTGCGAAATTCAAAAATAATTAATCAATCGGAAGCAGATAACAGTTGTGAAACAACATCAGGAAAAAGGGGGTAAAAACCAAAGTCCGCAATCTGAAACAATTATTGATACTCGGAAGTAATTAATTGATACCTTCATATAGTATGCTTTTTTAATCTCCGATTCAGTAGCAGATGGGCTGACCCCAAGAACGTCATAATACTCCGTCTCCTTTACCATCGAACCTCGCCGCCGCTGCTGCTGCTGATGCTGTTTCTGCGATCAACTTGAGATGGGTGACAACTTTTTCCCCCCTTTTCTCACTGCTAAAGTGGTGGTTTATAACTGGCTACTCCACTACCACGGCTGTTTGACTTTTACTCCCATTTATACATGTCTAGTGTCGATAGTTTTTTATTTTTTTTTATTTTTTTTGAAATGAATAACTTCAATAAATAGGATTACGTGACCGCGGATACAAAATCCGCTGCCGCAAGGTCTAATACATCCGAAGGGCCACTATCAACCCACACCCTAGTAGCATATTCTATCGGACTCAAATGCGCTACCAAATGAGCCACCTTATTACCTGTCCTGCGAACATGACTATAAATACACGACTCAAAACGACTAGCAAAAATATAAATATCCGATGCAACTAAACCAAAATAATTAGAAGAGAAAGAACCCGCTCGTAACGTCTTGATCAACTGCAGCGAATCCGACTCTAAAACGACGTGCGACACACCCTGCTGCCACGCGATCTGGAGCCCCAACAACGCAGCTTTCGCCTCCGTGATATTCGGATCCCACCTATCTTTCACCTGCCGATAGTTTTTTACTTTATTCCTTACCATTTTATTTTACGGAGTATTTTTTGGTTAACCGCACCCCTTCAAACAATTTTCAACACCTTATACTCCGGTCGTCTAGCACCTACTAGTATTAAATAGTAGCTGAATGCTGAAATAGTAGCTGAAAGCTGAATTAATAGCTGCAATATTAGCTGAAAGTTTTTAGCTGATAGTAATAGGAGTGTTTGGCAAAATTAACTGATACAGGAGCTGATATATATAAAATTACATAAAAATGTATTAAATATTTTTAATGTCATTTTATTTTAGTAAATAAATAAGGGTAAATTAAGAATAAAATTATGATAAGCTAGCTTATTTTTTAATATGTTACCCAGGGTAACATCTTAAATAAGCTAGCTTATTATTTAAGCTAGTGGTGTCACCAAACACACTTATTTGGTCAAAGATCTTAAAAATCTAGTCAAATAAGCTAATTTGGCCAAATAAGCTAGCTTATTTGGCATACCAAACATAGCCATAGCATTGAAATTGCACCTATTAAATATTTCGATCGTCTAGCACCTTAATTTCACCTTCGACCCATTTTTATTAACATTTCGGTATTGACTTACGTTTTTCCCCAAATTGTTTCGATATTCTCTTCTAAATTCCTCTTTCCTTCCAATATTCCGGTTATTCAAGCAAAAAGTTAAGACAATTTTGGGGGGAATTTAAGTCAACGCTTGAGTTCAGACAAAATGGCGGGAGATACATTAAGGTGAAAACCAAAATGTTTACTCGCTATCTGAAATTGATTTGCAAATAGATAAAATCATGCTCGGGAACTGACGGAGCGGAGCCAAAACCGAAACAATAGTTGAATAATCAGGTTATGGTTCTTGAAGTTTCATAACTCTTGCTTGTCGCTAAACAATGGTTCTGAACGATTATCCAGAACGGGTCACGCTAACACTAATTATTGTTTTGAAAAAACTAACTTTATTAATTTTACTTTGTTCATCTTATAGTTACATACTCTACATCTTTACTCTTATGTGTTGTCTATATATATATATTTTTTTTTTTTTTTGGTTACATAGAGGGGCAAGCCCCGAAAAAGAAAAACAAACTAAGCAGAAATTAATCGAGGTCTCGAGACCCCTAGCACATCCTCTCGAAGGATAAATCGCAATTCCGACGGAGGGTATTCTAGAACAACGAGCTTGTGGGATTGATCGGCTCCTTTATTGGCTAGCCAATCTGCCGCATGATTTGCTTCCCGGTACGTGTGTTCGATCTCGACTATCCAGCTACCTTGGAGGATTTGAGATTTGCATTCCCGAATCAGCGTGTGCAACGCATTTGTAGGGATTTCTTCATTCTTGATCAGCTCCACACAAACAGAGTTGTCCATATGGACAAGAAGATTTTCGAATCCAAGACGCCGAGCCTCCTCTAACCCCTGTTTGAGCGCCAGCAATTCAGCTCTCATGGAAGAACAAATGCCGTAACTGGATATATACGCATGAATAAAGTTCCCTGTATCATCTCGAAAGATGCCTCCTCCTCCGGCTCGGCCCGGGTTGCCCTGACTAGCCCCATCAGTGTTGAGAAGAACCCAGCCATGGGGTGGTGCTTTCCACCAAATCTAGACCTCATGGACACTACCTGGAGAAGGAATAAGGAGCGAAAAACGGTCCAACGCTCGTTTAGTCTCAGCAAACCTGAGTTGTAAAAACGAGTAAGGGTCTAGAGGAATATCCGAAGCACGTCCGAAAACAATGCTATTCCTCCATTTCCATATCCACCAACAAGTAACTGCAAACTTAAGTGGCCAGTCATCGGTTGCTAGTGGGTTGGAGTTGCGAATGTTGTCAAGTATCCAAGTTTTTAAAGGAGGGGAAAGGAAGGATCCGAGGCCAGCAATTTCCCCAATTTGCTGCCACACATACCGAGCCTCCGAGCAGTCTCGCAATAAGTGGAGAACGTCTTCATCAGCGCTGTTGCATCGCGGACAAGTCGGATTGTCCGTTAAATTGCGTTTTAGCCTGTTCGAATTGGTCATGAGTCTTCCGTGTGCCGCAAGCCAGATAAACATACGGATTCTTTGTTGAACCGGTAATCTCCAAATTGATTGCCATATGTTGTCAGTAGTGGCCGAAGGTGGGAGATTAAAATCCTTTCGAATTATCTGCATTGCGGATTTGATTGTGAACTTGCCATGGGTTGAACCATTCCAAAAGATTGAGTCAGGAATGTTATCGTCTCTAGCTAGCTCATAAGCCTCGATTTTGAGCAGTTCCTCGCTTGGTAGAAATTCCGAGAATTTTTCCCACATCCAGCCATGGTTCCGGATCCCACATATCATTGACCGAGAGCTCAAATTGGTCTTCCGGAATGGTGCGGATGGCCTTGCTGGCTAAACTACTATCCCCTGCCCATGGATGATTCCAGAACATAGTATTGCGTCCGTTGCCGATTGCATATGTGACCCCCGCTTTGATGATATCTGCATTTTCAACCACACCAGCCCAAAGGGGAGACATGTTACTCTGAGTTTTGAACATATCAATGTCGCATCGACCTTTACAGTATTTATGCCGTAACATTGAAGACCATAAAGTGTGGGGTTGGGCGAGTGCACGGTAGCCTAATTTGGCTAGGAAGGCCGCATTAGACTGACGAGCCGACTGTATTCCCAAGCCTCCAATTGATTTGGGCTGCTGCAAGGTTTCCCAGGAGATCAAGTGTATTTTTCTGTGGGTCTCGTCCCCTCCCCAAAGGAAGCGCCTAGTTTTCCTATCTATCGAATCACATGTAGCTCTAGGAATTTTTGCCGTTTGCATACTGTAGGTGGCGAGATGATTCATGGTGGATTGCACTAAAGTTGCTCTTCCGGCGGGAGAGAGGTGTTTAGTCTGCCATCCAGCCAATCTCTTGTCAACTTTCTCCTCAATGTGATTGTAGGTGTTTTTGGTTATACGACCATGTATAATGGGCATTCCCAAATAAATGCCTAAATCTTCAGTTGGTGAAATTCCCAAAACATTACTGATGTTCTCCTGAGTCTGAACAGATACATTCGAGGAAAAGAAAACCTGGGACTTGGCTTTACTAACCTTTTCGCCGGAAGCTCGACAAAACTTGTCGAGGCATTGCTGGACGATTACAGCTTGCTCTATCGAAGCTTCCGCAAAAAGAATTAAATCATCTGCGAAAAAGATGTTAGCGACTGCTGGCCCTGTTCGGCTAGCTCTGACAGGCTTCCACCTCCCTGCGTTTACGGACTCGTCAATGATTTGATGCAAGCGCTCCATGCACATTACAAACAAGTATGAGGATAAGGGATCGCCTTGTCGAACTCCCCTTGACGGTTTGAATGACTCGGTAGCTTCACCGTTCCAAAGAATGCTTAGCGAGGCAGAGGTAACACACTCCATAATGATATCAACCAAGAGTAACGGGAAGTGCATCTCCAGTAATGTGTCTCGGATGAACGACCATCGAAGACGATCGTACGCCTTCTCCAGGTCAATTTTTATTGCCATGGACCCTATTTTGCCTTGCTTACGTCTCATGGTATGGACCATCTCTTGTACGACTACATTATTATCTGTAATCTGTCTTCCCGGAACAAAGGCGCTTTGAGTACTAGAGATAAGCATAGGAAGGACAAGCTTGAGTCGACTGACTAGAGCTTTGCTGATTATCTTGTATGCAACGTTGCATAATCCAATGGGACGGAACTGGGTGACATATTCAGGGGTTTGGAGTTTAGGGATGAGAACTAAAAAGGTCTCGTTTACTCCTCGTGGGATGCCCTTACCTTCTAGCGCACGAAGCACAAGTTTACAGACATCATCCTCAATTAACGGCCACTGTTTTTGATAAAACAGAGCTTGAAAACCATCGGGACCGGGCGCCTTTAGAGGAGCCATGTTATGGACTGCGGCTTCAACATCTGCTTTTGTGAAAGGTCTTGTGAGTTTGGTCCATATTTCGTTGGTAAATTCTGGAAAGATGTCTGTCGAAATATCTACTGGCTCCGAGTTCGGATGCTCCTCAGTAAAGAGATTCTGATAGAATTGAATCACCAAGGCTTTGATGTCCGCTGGATCTTCTAGCCAAGTTCCTTCTGAATTTCTCAAGGAGTTTATTCTGTTGTTCCACCGGCGTACAATCGTACTCAACTGGAAATAGGAAGTATTACGATCTCCGTTGCGAATGAATTCAAGTCGGGATTTCTGGTACCAGTAAAGTTCCTCTTGTTCAAGGACTTCATCAAGTTCCCTTCGCAATTTGGATTCAAGTTTAATAAGTCCTCCGTCGTTTCTCAAGGCTAACCCGCGTTGACAACCTGCTAGTCGTGCCAACAAGTGATTTTTGCGTTGAAAGATGTTCCAGTGTTGGAGTTGGGAGGACAGGTGACTAAGTTGGGTAACCAAATCTGTGTCTCGCTTCCATTTTTCTTCAACGAAGGATTGGAAATTTTCATGAAGGAGCCACGCCGCCTGAAATCGAAATGGGCGATTAATTGTATTGAGGGGGGCGAATCCGTTCGGAGAGAAGAATAAGGGACAATGGTCGGATTGAATGACAGGAAGGTGTTTAACAGAAGCATCCTCAAATCGCAAGCTCCAGTCGCAATTACAAAGCACTCGATCAAGTCGAGCACTTTTCCGAGTCTCTGGTGTGTTTCCACGAGCCCAAGTATGAGGAGAACCTGAAAAAGCATGTTCCAAAAGATCATTATTATCAATCCAATCATTGAATTGATTGCAACGGCGACTCATTTCGGAGCTATTGCCACTCCTTTCGCTCAAGTGTCGTGTTTCATTAAAGTCTCTTGCAATGACCCAAGGTTGATTGTTCATTGCCGCAAAGGATTCAAGCTCACGCCAAAGTTCTTCACGGGATGTTGGGTTCGGGCTGGCATAAATTGCAGAGAAGAACCAAGGAATGTCTCCAGTTCTCGTGATCTCCATGGTAATGTGTTGGGGGTGCTTATGGATGGGGTCAATGGTGACTTGTTCCGGTTTCCAATAAACCCAAATCCCGCCACTAAAACCTTGTGCATCGACCCGAACGTGCCCCTGATAGTCTAGAGCACGTCCAATTTTTTCAGCATGCTCCCCGCCCATGTGAGTTTCCAGAAGGGCTAAAACAGTCGGCTTATAGCGACGAACAATATCCTTGAGAGCTGTAATCTTCTCTCTTTTAGCGGTACCTTGAACATTCCACACCATAAAGGTGATCGGGGTAGTGTTGGGGGCTAATCTCGGGTATCTATCAACCATTAAAACAGGGATAGTTGGAAGAGAGGTCAAATAAGCTTGCTTGAGCACCGTCAAGACTTGATTAGTCTTGAAGGGTACCAATAAGGTCATTGTCATGTCCGGGGGACTGAGTGTTGGTGCCATCACCGTATTGAAAGTCACCAGCATTTGGTGAGATTCCTGGATCATCAGTCCCATGAAGGGGGCCTTCATCTCTCTGCTCACACATATTGTCTTCTCCGGAGGAATCACTTTGATCAGGGGTGAAGGGATGTTGGGATATTGGAGGGACGATGGTGGGAGAGACATGTGTGAGTTCAGTGCTGAGGATGGGAGAAATTGCAGAATTACTCTGTCGCGTGGTGGTCTTTGCCGTCTCGGGTATGATGCGAGTCGTGGGAGTTTTGTTCTCCTTGCCGGTGGTTGTTTGGTTTAAATCAATGGCGTGTTCAGGGGCATGAGTCTTGAAATTTTGAATTATGGAATTGATGCCTAAAGCTTGCCTAGGGATGGATTTTTTTTGGTAAATTTTGGATTGTGAAGGATTCTTTCTTGACTGGTGAGTTGACCTATCAGTTGGCCTAATATTGCTCGCGGAGAAAAATGCATTGGGCATGAGAATATTGCTTGAATCATGTGGAATGGCATTTCCTGGATTAATTATGGCATGTGCAGTATTCTCTCCTAGTTTAGGAGTAGCTCTTGCCAAATTTTCGGCAATTGTGTCCTCTGTCTCTTCATGATTGATATCCTGGAAGATTTCGAAGCGTGATCCCTGGCATGATTGATTCCTGTTGCCAAAAATAGATTGCACCTGATTGGCAACCCTGCTAGCCGCCGGAGCCTCCGCCTGAGATGGTCCCTCCGATCCGGTTTTGTCGAATTTTTGTGGGATTTTTTTTCTGGGTGGTTTCTTTACCACCATCCAAGATCCGAAGTCTTGAATTTGTTCCGGGGGATCAGGCGGAGTTGTTGGATCATTATCAACCAACATTCCAGTGTCTTGGGTGTCCTTTGTTTGGTAGATTGGACATGCTTCCTCTTTGTGTCCCAGCTTACCACACTTATAGCAAATCATGTGCAATCCTTCATACTGAATTTTCCAGACCTTGCCATTGAGCCAAAATTTGGACAGTAGAGGTTTAGACAAGTTGGCCTCAACGCTCAATCTTGTGAATTGGCCCCGCTCTGCTGAGGCTGTGGTGCGATCAATGCGAAGAACCTTGCCGATTTTAGAACCCACCTTTCTTAAAAATTCTTCATTAAAGTATTCAACTGACAGATTTGGGATGCGGACCCAGGCTGTGAGAACTTTGATTTGATCGGAGTCAGCGACGAAGTTGGGAATCCATTTCCGAATGGTCAGATAATGGTCATCTAGCATCCAGGGTCCTTGAGTGAGGACGTGATTGTAGTCATCCAAGTTGGTGAATCTAGCCACATAATAGGAATGGCCTACGTCCGTCAGCGTAAGTTTTCCCTTAAGCGCCCATTTGATCTTGAGTTTCTTCATAAGAGTGATATAGCCAATTGATTTATCAAACATTTTGATAATCAAAGAAAATCTCCAAGGGGCTCTTAATTTTTTCTTTTCTTCCTTGGAAAGGAGAATCACCGGGCAGCGTTCATCATCAACCTCGTTGCAAGGGGGTTCATCATCGTCAGAGTCTTCGTCTTGGATTATGAATGAGTTGGCGGGTGTCGGAATCAGAGATTCGGTTTGTTGGATGTGATTCGTCTCTCTGGAAAATCCTTGAAGTTTTTCTTTGAATGAGGGAGTTTGCTTCTCCGGGCGATCCGATTGTTGCGAACCTCCGGCGACAATAGAGGTAATGTCATCCAGCCCTATTGAAGGACTATTGATGAATTCACTAATGTGACTGGTTTTGCGTTTCGCGACTTTGCGCAGGGGAGGGAACAGAGTTGGATCAGGCGGTGGTGGGTGTGGTGTTTCATTTGGGAGCATTGTTTTTGGGAGCTTTTTTTCTAGAGAGAGAAAATTCTACTATCGACTCACTCTTCTCAAATATGGGGTTGTCTATATATATAACAAGTAAGGTAAATGATTTTGTTTTCCTTCTCAACGATCTCCATTCGTATTTATAAATAAATTGGAGTACACCATGGCAAGTTAGAGCAATAATACCATTAGAGCCAACTTATATCAGGTCATGCAAGATATGATTATGTGTTACATAACTATATATTTTTCATCTTGTTACATCCTTTATATTATTTTTATTAACTTTCTTTATTTCGAAAGTAAAAATAAACGTTTGATATAATGGTTGTGTAACAACACAATATACCACCAACATGCTTTCGATATGGACTTTTGGAATCTTCTTGACTCTTACTCCATCTTTGGTACCAAAAATAATCCCCTTGTTACTTCGTGTTTTATTTTGAAATGCATTTTACTTAATTTCACTTGATTGTATGGAGTATTATTTTGATATAAATGAGTCAGAAGCTATTGACATGGTATACCAAAAGAGTAAGAATAAGACAACACGTAGAGATCTTTGATTGGTGTACATCAATATATATGAAGTGTTTCTCGTGAGCACACTCCGTAAATTGATTTTGATATTGCGAGTCACATCTCCCAATGTTGGGATTCCTCTCACAAGAGGAGGTAAAAAAATCAATTAATTATGAGAGTGTAAAAATCAAGACGGGTGCGTATACTAGTTAATAATAATAATGTGTTTACTGTTTAGTAGTTGGAGGAGTTGGAACACAAATCTGATTATCCAGATCCCCGGAAAAGGCGAAGGAGGTCATTCCGTGAAGCTCACAGTCGACTCACTCCCCAGTTGTGATTATCATTGATATCGGGGAAGGAGATTGTTATTGAGGTGAGTCCCGTTAATATTGAGAATTATGGAATGAAATGATGTACCAAATGCAGGGGGGTTAATTGGAGCATGAGTATCAATTTCACATACCAAATGCAAATGCAGGGGTTAATTAAGTATGATTGAGCAGTTCATCAATTTTGTAATTAGACCTCCCAGGTACATTTCTTCTTTCTTGTTGCAGTAATTAAGACCTCACAAGTCTCAAGATCCCCTTTCCTTGTTGGTGTTAAGAATGTAGTACTCCGTATCATACATACAGGGCTTCATATGATCCAGATAAGTATTTATGGGAGAAAGATTTTACACTCGCCGGCAAAGCATACAAAAGAGACGACTTGGAGGCAAGTATGGACATGCCCACTTATTACTTATTACCATTTACCAACTTTGCTTTTTTTAGGGATTTGTCGTGAGTTTTGTAACTAAATTGCAGCTTACAAATGGGAGAGGTCAGACCTTGAGGTGTAGCCACTATGTGCCATCTAATTACCCTTCAGATTCCGCCCTTCCATGTGTTATTTACTGTCATGGCAACAGGTCAATCATTCACGCAACTTCCTCTTTGCTTCCACTGCTATCTCTTGTTCTCCACCAAACCTTATTTATCTTATTATTATTACAGTGGCTCTCGGGCTGATGCAAATGAGGCTGCTGTCGTACTTCTTCCAGCAAATATTACCGTCTTTACACTCGACTTCTCTGGTTCTGGATTATCTGATGGCAGCTATGTCAGCCTTGGATGGCATGAGGTTTGTTTGTTGCCAATGTGTGCACCATTCTCACCTGTCAATTCATTCTTCGACTGCATTTGCCCATCACTTCATGTCTTTTCTTCATATCCCAGAAAGATGATCTCCGAGCTGTCATTTCTTATCTGCGAAATAACAATCGTGTATCACGTATAGGTCTCTGGGGAAGATCTATGGGTGCTGTTACAGGGTAAGAAAATACTTAATATTCATACGTTTTCCTATCTCTAGCTTCTTCAGGTAGCACTCGTAATTAACATTCTTCACTCTATCTAGGATCATGGAAATTTTGGATGCAGGTGTTACATGGTTGCATGATTTATCGTTTCATGGTTTTGGAATGTGCGTTTTAGTCTCTTACTGCTACTGATGTTTGCTTTTGTGCTATGCAGCCTTCTTTATGGATCTGAGGACCCTTCTATCACCGGGATGGTATTGGATAGTGCTTTCTCAGACTTGTTTGATCTCATGATGGAACTTGTGGATGTCTATAAAATCCGCCTACCAAAATTCACCGTATATAATATTCTGAATCTCTATTTATTACTGCAATTGTTTTTGTGACAACTTCCAACATTTCCCAAACTGGCAATTAGTATTTCTGTATTGTTATTATTGACTTTATTGCTTTAGTTCGATCCTATAGTCCTATCTTAGACTCTTAGTCATAATCTAAGCGGGCCTTATGTTTAGATTCACAAGGAAGAGAACTATACGCTTCTAAAGGGGTGTATCCTAAATGTGTGTGTGTGGCTTGTGCGCCCTCAGGCACCCTGCCTCTGTGGTCTAGTGGCGGGATTCTAAGAACTAAGCCTAGGAATGAGGGTATACTATAAAGCTATTGTGAGAGAGGTTCATGCATCTCTAGGAGACGTTTGCTGCATTCCTCTTCAAGGATATAATGGAATTGTCATCTGTGTGATTGTTATCATAGGAGTCTTTATATTTGATCCCCGTTACCTTGCTTTGGCAGGATCCTCTCTAGGGAGTCTGGTAAATGTTAAATTTACAATTCTATTCTGCTTTTATAGTTCTTTGAAGATGTGAAGATTAGTCAGCCAGAATTTTGCGGTTGTGCTTTTTTGACAGTGACTCTTATCTGAAATTTGCTTCTGTGATTAGAAGAATGTGTTTATGATCATTGAGGCAGTGAAGGTTTCATTATCTGAAATTTTTTTATATGAAAAAAAATATGAGCCTTTCCCTTCTGGTTTCAGGTGAAAATGGCAGTGCAGTATATGCGTCGAGTGATACTAAAAAGGGCAAATTTTGATATAAAGGACCTCAATTGTCTGCAGGTGCGCATTCAAGAACCACTTGCTTGTTCTACTTCGAAAAAAAAAAAGAACCACTTGCCTTGTTCTCAGCGTATTAGTTGCGTATATGTTAGCAACGATGTCAATCTAGCACGTGAAGTATCACATAAATTTTTGTTATTCCAATTTGGCTTACTGAGAAGCTCTAAAATGAACTCTTTAGAATTTAGATTAACGTGGGATTGGAGGAGCGTTCAGTTTGCTATGGAAGACTCTTTTTTAGGATTTGAGAGTGGGGTTGTAGAGATGTAAAATCCTTCAGAGTTGTGGTATCGTACTATGTTTTCTGTGATTTTTCAGTAGGTCGTTGCTGTTTTATCAGTCTTATTGCTTGCATGCAAGTAAATTTAATATCCTGACTTTTCTAAGTTATATGCTCAGAAGGTTTCAACTTCCAACAGCATTCTTCTATCAGTAGTTGGGAGGATAAACTTTTTTTCCCCCTTTTTTTGGGTGTTATGTTCAACTTGCTATGTTCTTTGCATTAATATAAGGCTCAGCATTGGTCTGTTTTTATGTAACTTGACTCTTGTTTGAGTGGCATGTCAATATGACTGTATGAGTTCAACTCCAAGTATCATTTTATTTTTGCATAATCTCCAGTGATGTTTACATTCCAAAGGCATCGCAGGTTGCAAGTAAGACATTTGTCCCTGCTTTGTTTGTCCATGCTAATGGGGATAGATTCATTCAACCACACCACTCTGATGTCATCTTCAAACTTTATGCGGTACGGAATGCAGCTCTGATGTCATTATAAATTGTTTATTATTGTCTTCTGTATATAGTTGCTTAATGAATGGTGATCTGTTGTAGGGCGAGAAGAATATTATAAAGGTTGATGGTGACCATAACTCACCTAGGCCACAGTTTTATTATGATTCGGTTTCCATATTCTTCTACAACACCCTAAAACCACCACAAGTCCCATCTGTTTGGTCAAATAGGATTGGCGTTGCTGACATGGATGAGGTAATTGGTTTTTGAAGTTTAGCTTCTTGGCACACTAAATATATGATTGGATTGTTTGGTAATGGTTTGTTTTACATGAAGATCCTTCATGCTATTTGAATGATTTCTCAACGACTATGTAAATGTATGCGTACGTGCAATATGAATGAGTTGCTTTGTGATGGTATGCAATTCAGGATTGCTTCCTTTTTGGCCTCTTCGTTGCTTTAAAAGAAATATACTTTTTGATAATTACTCTCGTACTTCCAGAGTTGCACTAGGTGGAGAGTAAATACATTTACTCTTTGTGAGTTTGATTACTTAGATTGTATACGATCGCATACATTGGCAACACAGATTTATTTAAGTGACATTCATTTAAGTGTAGAATATTTTATCTCATCTAGGGACTGTTGTACGAGATAATCAGTAATCTTCGAGTAGCAAGTAATGATGCTGCAAGCTCGTCGTCGGTTCTGCACGGCATTTCAAATGCAGAATCTGGTGGAGAAACTATCTCTGGAAATGCGCCAACTTCAGGCTCAAGTGTAAGTATAAATCCTCTCTTGTACCATGCCATAGAATATTGATTTTTCCATCTATCTAAGTAGAGGGAATCATGCACTTTGATGTGCTGACATGGAAAAAAGTAAGATCAAATTAACAGACTCGAGTACTAGTAAATACTTGTTCTAAAATTGTAGGCTAAGTACAAAATAAGATAGCTTTACACCCAGGATAGCGATTGGCGCATGTGCCCGCTGATGTTTTCTGCCCTCTATGTTGAAATTTGGCATGATTGCGGTTTGCTCCAGGTAAATGCAGGATAGATTTGGTCGTGTGGAACATTTAGTGTTTCTAGATGAATGGTGCAAAAGTAACATTTCTTTTGCGTGTTCATATTATTGTCTTTCACTAAATGATCCCGCTCTTTCCCTTTCCTATGCTCTCTTTTCATTTCTTTCAGTATTGCTTGAATATGGGTGAGACAGTCGCACTGCTGTAATTGGTTGGTCCAGAAGACAGAATCCAAAGGAGCTCATCTAAGCCGCAACTTATACCAGTTGTGAACGATAAGTCTGTGATCACATTTGGTAGGATGTGGGAGCTGGCCGATGTTATGGTCATAACTTTAAATAATGCTGTTATCAGTTGCAGCTTTTCGATTTGGTGCTTGACTGCTTGGTGCCTCTTACCATCCTATATTCCTACGCACCAGATTCCTTTGCAGCACAATATCCAGATATGGTTATTAGTGATCTTTAGTTTATGGCTATTAGTTGCTGGTTTGGAGAGGAAGCAGGCCTTTATGGAGTGAGCACAACTTTTAAGAGGAGGCTTTATGAAAGTCAATGAGGAGCATGAGGCTGTAAGTTGAATTCGGGTAAAGGAGATAGCTTTGAGTTAGGGGTTCTTATCGATTATATTTATGAAAGGACGAGTTTATTATGGAGTTTGGACTTGAGGAAGAAGCAAGGTGCGGAATCATTATTTGATGTGATGTGTTCTTTCTTTGAGGGTTTTTGGAGCGTCAACTGGTTGTAGACAGGCTTAACTGGACCTTTATGTTCTTGGGTTTCTGAGAACTTAATGCTTCATCTTTAATTCCTTGTAGGTCCTGTGGAATAGAGAAAGTCCTTGGAAGGGGAGGGTACGGGTAGTATTTTAATTACATTCAGATGTTTGGTATTCACGATGCACAGGAATAGAATGAGAAAAGGTTTGATAGGAAAGGATCTTTGAAATGACACTCAATTTTGGTAAAATTGTATATTTAGAGCTGTAATACAAACTCATTTCTCTCCGAGTCTTTCAAGTAGTTGACCGTAAAGACTTTTTGAAATTTAATAAGAGTCATCATTCAGGATAAAGTAGATGGATCAATTGAAGAATTTTGCTCGTATACAAGCTCCAACAGGGAGAGTTGGGGAAGGTGCTCATCTGTAGAAGGCAGTGATTCGGCTGAATGCACGGCGGAAATAAGTGGCCAACAGGTGTGTATTCTGCTTTGTTGCACAGAGGAATCCATGTTGTGCTGATAGTCGAATGACCAGCAAGAGCTTTTGTAGGTCATGATGTTAGTGACATAATCTTTTGTGTTTGCAGATAATCCCTGCATCGGCGACAGAGACGGGAATAACATCTGAAAATAAAGTGAAAAAATGCAAAAAGGTGGCTCCTGCTGGTTTAAAGAAGCCTAAACTTGAAAGACTTGGGGCATTTGGTCAACGTTTGCGCCTCTCTATTCTGAAGCAAGTTAAGCATAGGAAGTATGGATCGGACTTGTAGAACAGCTTTGAATTAGGATTATACTCAAATGTCATGTACAAATGCATATCTATTCTGACTTATGATAGACATTATATCAGTTCATGGCTTACTAATTCTTGATAGCTGCTGCCCGTTTAAGTTGCACCACTGGCTCGAGACCAGGCATGTGAGAAAGATATCTTTTACTGACATGTTATTGAACCTCTATATTCTTGTGTAGTGTTTTTCTAGCAATGATGTTTTGTTACTTGAAGTAAATTACAAACTTAATCATTAAAGATTCATTACAAGTGGAAAGCATTCTCAAAGGGAAATGAGTTTGATAGCTCACACACGTACTCATTACCTGTAAACTTGTAACGCAATTGAATAACGTGTGATTTAAATAATCGTGAAAGACGCATACCATTTGTTAAAATCCTCTGAAAAAAGTTGGATACTTTTTACAAAAGACTAAAAGTTTGAGTAATGTGTATTGTAGTGGTGGTAGGCAAGAGAAAGGAGATGGGAGTGATAATACGAGTAATAGTAATAGCGGCAGTGATAGTGGGATTAAGCAGAGAAGGAGAAGCGGGAATAGGAGTGAACTGGGGGACGCTGTCTGAGCACAGGATGTCGGCGGAGACGGTGGTGGATCTGTTGAAGATGAACAAGATCTCCAAAGTTAAGATCTTCGACGCCGATCATCAAGTCGTGGATGCTCTCAGGGGGACCCGCATTCAGCTCATGCTCGGCATCCCAAACCACATGCTGTCTCTTCTCTCCTCCTCTCCTTCCGCCGCCGATGCCTGGGTTCGCACCAATCTGTCTCTCCATGTCTCTGCCAAACCTCCCGCCGACATCAGGTGCGCCTACATACATTTCTCTTCTCTTTTTACACCCAGGTGTCATTATGAAAGCATGGATAGTGTGTTAATGCCAAGTATGTATAACAGATATGTGGCGGTTGGGAATGAACCCTTTCTGAGTAGCTACGCAGGGCAGTTTGAGTCTTATGTTGTCCCCGCGCTCCTCAACTTGCAGCGCTCATTGCTCAAAGCTAATCTTGCTGCCACTGTCAAACTAGTTGTCCCTTGCAATGCTGATGCATATCAGTCTTCCCTCCCTTCTCAAGGCGCCTTTCGCCCAGACCTCGCTCAGATCATCACTCAACTTGTCTCCTTCCTCAATTCTAATGCTTCTCCTTTTGTTGTCAACATCTACCCCTTTCTCAGTCTCTACGGAAATCCCGACTTCCCCCAAGACTATGCTTTTTTTGGAGGGACTAACCACCCCCTCATAGATGGACCCAACCTCTACTACAATGCCTTTGATGGAAATTACGATACTTTAGTGGCTGCACTTAACAGAATCGGGTATGGCCAAATGCCTATAGTCGTTGGGGAGGTCGGTTGGCCTACAGATGGAGCCGTGGGTGCCAATCTCACTGCTGCCAGGGTTTTTAATCAAGGCCTCATAAACCACGTCCTTAGCAACAAAGGAACCCCCTTGAGGCCTGCCGCTCCTCCACTAGATGTTTATCTTTTTGGCCTGCTCGATGAAGGCGCAAAGAGTACACTGCCTGGCAACTTTGAAAGGCACTGGGGGATTTTCTCCTTTGACGGGCAGGCTAAATATGCACTCAACCTTGGTCTGGGTAGTGACACGTTGAAGAATGCAAGAAATGTCAGGTATCTTCCAGCCAGATGGTGTGTTGCAAACCCATCAAAAAATCTCACTACTGTGGCAAACCATTTCACACTTGCTTGTAGTGTTGCCGATTGTACTACACTCACAGAGGGTGGTTCGTGTAATGGAATTGGCCTCAAGGCAAATGTCTCTTATGCGTTCAATAGCTATTATCAGCTGCAGAAACAAGATCCACTGAGCTGTGATTTTGATGGGCTAGGTCTGGTTACTTTTCTGGATCCCTCAGTTGGCAAGTGTCGATTTCTTGTTGGTGTCACAGACTCTCATACTTCCTCGAGCTCCACGTGCTGCAGTTCAGGGATCATTACCCGGTCACTGATTTTTGTAGTCGTGATTGCTGTTCTTCTCTAGGCAGTGTATGGGGCAAGAGTTTGTGCTCTTCACATCGGGCAACCAGGGAGGTCAAGGTGGGGACTGATTTGAAATGCAGTTACAAGGTGTGCTTAGAAACAGACATCTAAGTGAACAAAAACCTGTCTTTTCATATACTAGTATATTGTATGAATCTAGTTTGTCATGTGTCAGAACTTATCAGGAATCTGAATTTCTGAAAACCTCTATACCGGCATATCAGAAAAATGTGATTAGAATGAAGTACTAGAAGCCTGAAAGAGGACTGGGCGTCAAGCAAAGGGGATCTAGAATTAGTAGTGGGCAGAACGGCAAATCAATGGGAAACAAAAGAGACAGTTGAGGGGCAGTGGTCAGCCATGCAGTTCCTGTACATTGAAGATAAACACTCTGAATAAAACCATGGGTGAGCAAAACATGTGTAAGTGTTTCTGTGGCACTCTTTAAATCTTAAATCATTGAGTGAATGAAGCTTGGAATTCAGAATGAATCAGGGGTCAATCTACTGAGTTCACAAAATGCTGCCGGGGAATATCATCAGGTCAATCTACTGAGTTCAGAATTCAATCTACTGAGTTCAGAAACATAAGAAATCAAGTTGAGCACAACATAAAATACAGAATCAAGTGGAGGCAAGTCGGAAGATGAAAGTAGAAGAGGGAGACAAGGGGAAAGAGTCATCAGCAAAGAAACCGTCAGCTCGCTTGTTGGAATAGCCGGGATAGTCATCCTTGGAGAAGGGGAACTTGTGGAGGAAGGAGAGGCCAATTTTGGCAGCCTTGTTGACTAAATTCCAGTGGTCGTAGGGATGGCCTTCCTTGTGGGTGACATGTATCTGGCCACCAGGGCTCCTCACCAGTGTCTTGGCGTTGCTGAGGAAGCCTTTCACCAGCTGTTTGTTGAGCCTAATACATTATTAAACATTATTACACATTAAACATGCATGAGATTTGGCATATGAATACTCCTATAGATATTGAAATTGAAAGACTGACTTGATTTGGCAGAAGGCTGTCCTCCCGGAAGAGAAAGCCGACGTGAGGAAAGTTGTAGACAATGCGATCAAATCTTTGAGTAGAGAGGAAAAAGTGTTGGGTCATCAGGGTGGCGTCGACCCCGTGTAAGACAATGCAGCCCCTTTCTTCCAGCTCCCTCACGTTGGCTACTCCATCCTTGTACTTGTTTGCAAGGGTCTCTGCAAGCAAGCATTTGTAGTTGAGTGTCTGTGATAGTATAATAAGTACTCACAGTATAATTAAAATGACTAATATTTGTTCATACCAAGAGAATCAAGAGAAGTGGCGACCATATTGTAGGCAGACCCAAAACATCTGGCTAAGCACAGAGAGAATGAAAAGTCACCTTCACCCACCAACAGTATCTTCTGCTTTGACCCGTATTCTTTTATCCATTTTTCTTCTGATTCCTCCATTTCTTCTTCTTCTTTCACACTCATCTTCTTTCGCTACTAATTGGAGACTTCAAAAATGGAGACTAGGTTTGTAAAAAGTGAAAACTAGTCTCAATTCTCAATGCATATATTTATGGTGTTGCTGCCTTTTTGTTTGATTGTATCCTTGAATTTAATGCTTTCGTTGGACCCTTCAATTCCATTTTCTCCACTTATTCATAAATCACACCAATATTGCATGACAATTCGACATACTCCGTATTTCAATTTTGCCATTTTTATTTTCTTTACTTCACTCATTCACACATAACACGAAATTGTTATACACAGAGTGAAATTGTAATCGGAAATGGTTACTTCACTCATTCACACATTCTCCGTCAACTGAAGAATATGAATACTTTGGCCGATGGATGAAAACTGTTTTTTTTTTTTTTGACAACGTTTAAACTTTTATAACTAAAGAAAGAAAAAGGTACAACACAACAAAGCTTACACAAAAGGAGACACAATCTGGCTCAAACTAGAGATGCCATGATCAAACCCTATGTCTCCTATACTAAACATAACATGAGGACTATTACTTCCTGCTAAATGATCGGACATGAGTTACCCTTAGACCAGAAAGGTTAAAACAGTACATTGATACCAAGTACTTGTAGCCATCGTGAAAAGATCTTACATAGGGCTGCTACGTCACCTTACTATTCCGACAGTTAACCATCACAATATCCATTAACATTAGACATATACATTGCGATTACTGTTCTTTAAAGTTTTAACATTGAAGACTTTCACATGCCAGCTATTCAGGATTTCCACAAAGCTAAACACACCAAACCCAGTTGTTAGCATTCCACTTCTCCACTGTCAACATCAGCCAGGAGCCTACACAGAACCCAATTAGAAGATGTTATGTTAAAAATAGAGCAGCCGAGAGGTACAAGGTTCAGAGGGGAACCACTCGAAAGTGGAGTATCTGTACCTCAGAGAATCTCCGACTCTTTAAAACCATCTGCTGGTATCTTCAGCTTACTTACATCAGCTAAGACATCTTTAAGTGGTTCAGTGATCTCGCTTCTCTTTGCCTTTTGAAGAAGAGGAAAGAAAAAAAAAAAAAGATAGAAGATGATTATGATACGGTGGAAAAAAGAAACTGGATATAAGACAAAACCTCAACGCACTATACCTTCAGGGAAGGGAGTAAAGCAAAAACCTCATCAATGGTCTCAGGGCAGGCATTGGCAATCACACATATCTGCAAGAAAAGGTGTGAGAATTACTCAAGATCTCCAATCAATAAATCACCAGGTCTGTGAGTCTGTTAGTCTGACCTCTCCATCAGAAGCACCATGCCTTTTGAGTTTCCTGATCTTTGAGTTACGGCTAAACAACTCACACACAATGAAATATAGACAACAACACTATTCTGTGATTTCAAAATAATAAAATAGTAGAAGGATACTCGAGGACTTGTCTAACTGTCTTAGGATCAGAATATCGAGCTCCACTTTTGCCATATTGTAAGCCCCTGTCAAATGAACTGATATTGGGAAATGTGAGCCCACTATTCAAATAAAAAAACCACCAGAAAAATGATGATTGGTGCTTTTACAAATCAATCAAAACATGAATACACCATCTCTTCAAGCACAACCCCTCGAAATGATATCAAGAATAAAAGGCAACTTATCAAATTTCTAACTTACATAGGAATTTTAATTGTCGGGTCACGAGATAGAAACACCATCTGCTCCTGGATTCCTTGTAAGATATCAGCAGCCTCACAGTCCATCACACATTGGGCATTCTTTGGAAGCTCTGCCAGGAATAAATAAATTAATACTGTTCTGCAACCCATGGGCAGAGTTCTTGATGAGTAAGGCATACAAACAGTATGTCAGGCAAATTGAGTCCTTTGAATAGTTGACAACAAAGCTCCAAAACAGACAAATGGCATATAACCATAACAAACCCCCATATGGCCGCAAAACCACAGAATACTACAGAGCACAGAATAGAGCAGTCATGAGTTGATTATAATCATAAACAAAAGTCGGGAGAAACATCCAAAATACAAAATAGAGGACTTCCTAAGTTACTAAGAAGATTTAGCTTCATTTTGGGTTACCACTATCTTAAGACTATATATTCCAGTTAGCTCTTAATCACCGCCTAAAGGCTGAGGGTGAAATGGTGAATTTGCCATACCAAGCACAGGATATGAATATATGACATAAAGGGGCTTGCCATCTCAACATTACTTTCGGTGCCTGCTTGAAGCACTCAAAGGAAAACCGTTCAAACAGAAACAAATAGGACAGCCATTTAAGGGATATTCCAGATCACTTCTCGTGTATGTGCAATGTTAAAGTATAATAATGAGAAAGGGTATCAAAACTCAACTGCTCATGGCCTGATTGGCTCATGCCATTTTCTATTTGTAATTCTGTAGTAAAAGAATTCAAGTCACCAGGCTCCTATTGTATGTAGCAAATAATTTGACGGGTAGCTGCTAAAAGTAAAGCTATATCAAAGTTCAAGGATAGATGCAAACCAATTATTAGTTTGTCTTTTCATGCGATCATCTCTATACATCATACATCATTTCATGTGATCCGAAAATCTACCTTGAGAACAGTACACATCACACCATGACATGTTAAATCATCCCACATTTATCAGTCAAACCAAAGTGTAAACTAAGAAAAGAGGACACACAAATCACATTAATCATACAAAATGAGGTGAAACAATTGATTACTTTCATTTCCGACACAAAAATGATTCTTAAGAATATAGCTGTACTTTTCCCTAATGTATGTCCCTTAAGCAACTGTAATTATTTTACACATTAGATTTAACTCTCGTACAAGCAAAACAAAGTTCCTAAGTAGACCGCAGACAACAAACTACAATCCTGATATCTTCTTCATGAACCTGTATTAACTGTAACACACACTTGCATTCACTTCAGTGCAAGATCCATATGTTCTCACATAAAGTGAAATGGAATCCGTAAAAAGAAAAGCGCATACCTGACTGAACATTGAGTTCATACTTTGCTTCTTTTGGAACAGAGCTCTTCCCTCCATTTGCAGCCTTCCCTCCTTTACCCGTCTTTAAAGGGTCGCCTGCAGAAAACAACTCTTGATAAAAAAAAATTGGAAAGAAGAGAAAAAAAGGGACCATATAATATGCCAGGCTGGAACTTACAGAAAGGCCAAAGGATTGAACGTTACCTATTGGGATTTCATCCTTTCCTCCAGATTTCGATGAAATGTTTGCAGGGGAATCTTTACAGAGAAGAGTGGTTAAAATGAAGAACGTCAAAGTTGATACATATTGAGACACGCTCGAAACTGTGCCGTTAATAGATCAAAGGTGCATATATCCATTGAAATCAGAGCATACGGTAATATATACTAGTAGGTAAACTTTACCACCAATTCACAGACAAATAGTAAAATAAAAGGGAAACGAAACATTGAAACATTCGTTTTATTCAAGGCAAAATTCCCTCCATCCTGGTTTTTACATTCAAGGGTGAATAGATTAGCAACATGCAACAATTTACTAGGTAGCACTTGGCTGTAGAAAGGTTATGCCTTTGGAGTCAGGAATGGGGTTGGGACCGATCTCTGGCTTCTTTTTATTTTATTTTTTGTTTTTATTAGGCAAACTGACCTCTAGCTTTAGGGTATAAGAAAGAATACCTCCCAGGCTGCTAATTCTCAGATAGGAGGAGCTAAAAAAGAGAGTCAATGCCATACTTCTGATCCCACACATACTAACAAAGTAACAAGAGAGTGAAAATAATCCTCAGAAATCTCTAATATTAAATTCCTACCCTCTAGATCCTCAATTCTCAATCCCACACACCATACGAGCCATCAGTTTCACAAGCTAGTTTATTGGATTTGTCCAACAATATAACAAACTTGTATTTAGTAAACATATAACAAGAGGTGTCAACTTCAACCCAACGGTAGACTTACAACTTAAGCTGGTTACGAGTCCAAAACAACGACGTCTAATCACTTATAATAAGAGACATTGAAGAATAGGTGGTACCTTCATCACTGAATTGAACTTTCCTTCCCTTCTTCGACTTTGTGGAGTCATCATCCTTCCCTTTCAATGCTGCTGTTGAAAAGAAAAATCTAAGATATCACATCGCATCTGGAGTCCCAATCTAGCATCAGTAGCACCATAAGAAGAGAAGCATCATAACTGTAAAGAAAAGCCCTAAAGATCTCCATGAATCTAACTTGTCTCCTACAGCATCAAATTACCCTCACTAACTCAACATACAGCATCAAATTACCCTCACTAACTCAACATACAGCATCAAATTAAGGTGGTGCAAGTCCGCAAGACCCTCACATAGTGTCACTAACTCAACAAAAAAATAACAACAATCACACATAAATTCCTTCTTTCTCCTTGAAAATATGAAATCATGATGAGGACCCAGTATTCCATTCTGAGAAGTATCAACAACATAAATTAAAACTACAAGTTTTGATAGACGTCTTTCAGAGTCACTGTTTCAATTCCGCCTTCCGTTCTGAGTAGTAAACTGAAACCCACCAAGCATTTGGCAATGGAAAGCTCATGACTTTTATGATTAGCAATACATAAATACATGCAAACTGAACAAATAAGAACAGAAAAGAAAAGACTGACATCCTTTGCCCAGGGAAAACCCATTTCCTGCATTTTCTGACATGCTTGCTCCTCAAAAACTCTGTCCAAATTAAAAGGTAGGTCGTCAAAAACACACAATGCAAATTTCCAATCGAACCCAGAAAAAAAGATTTCACCTTTCAGAGGTTTTCTGTTAAAAGAGTCCAACTTAGATAATCAATTATAAAAAAAATCCCAGAAATTGGTCGGAAATGTGCCCCAAATACCCAAAAAAAACCTCAATCGCCCAGCAATAAAGAACACTAGTATTTGAAAAGAAAAGTGATTAATAGTAAACGAGAAGGGAGAGAAATTACCTTAGTACTCCGTATGTGTTTGAGAGAGAGAGAGAGACTGACTTGTGTGTGAAATGCCTGAAGCGTGTGTAGAGTGCTCCTTGTATTTTTACGATTTCTTTTCCTTTTTTCTTTTTAGAAGAATTTGTAATACTGGTTGACTGCTTGTACAACTTGAGTTGCAATTAAAATTTGGGATAATTTTCAAAGCACCCCTGAGGTATTCGAGATTTTCAAGTAGTGCAAAACTTTGAAAGGTGTTATAACTACTCGTTGTCGTTGAACGACTCTCTTGCTCAACGAACAAGACTTGGACGATAGTTCTTTGAAAATCTAGGATACCTACCTGAGACTTGTACCCCCGAGGTTTGCAAAATGGGATTTGGAGTTACACTATCTAATAAATTAATTGAAGGTAGAACTTAGTTATAATAACGATCATACAATTGACCCAATATCATACAATATACAAGCTTGATTAATTTGGTATATGCAGTCACTTCACTTGAAACTTGTTAGCTTTACTGTGATTTCCATGTGAAACATCTTCTTCATCACTCTCCTTTACCCTGATCTCACATTCTGTTCCTGTCAAAGGACCCGTGCTTTCGCGTCCAGTTTTGGGTGGATATCTTGGTCTTCTGCTCTTGCTTTTCTCCTGATCACCACCCAGTCTCAGTGCACTATTCGTGGTTGTCGCCGATTTCCCTCTGGGAATGAGCTCCTCTGGTGGAACTGGAACTTCACTACTCGTTGCCCTTGAACGACTCTCTTGCTCAAAGAACAGGACTTGGACGATAGTTCTCAACGGTAGCAGCTCGTTTTTCACCACAAGTCCACGTACCTCTACTGATAATTTCTGGCAGTCCAGTATCCGGCAAAGTTGCCTTTTCTCTTCTTTGGACAATAGAGGATGCTCCTACAATATGTTTGATCATGTGGACAAGCATAATTAGCAAGTAGCTCCGAGTTCGTACGAATAAGCACTTATTTGATGTTTACAGTTCACAGAAATGTGGTTACCTTCAAGTAAACATCAATCGCTTTGTAAAGACCATCATGGTTTGGGCGTGCAGCATCAGGGAGAGCTGTTGCAAGAGAAACTATTTTAACCACTGGAACATTGACATCCTCTGCTACCGTCTGGAGATAACCATCAATGAGTTCGCCAACTTTTCTGATCGATCTTAAGGCATCAAAATCTTCTGAACGAGACCTACGCTTCCAGTCCTCTACATAACCTTCCACCACCTCCCTGATCACGTCTAGATTATAGTGGTGTTGATCAGGAGAAGAATAATGGGCAGATAGTAAAAGGTCTTCGACCGTGGCCGCCTCCATTTGAAGAATGAATTGCCTAACAAGGGCAGCCTTTGTTACTGGAGACACACTGAGAAGATTACCAATGCTAAGGAGCCTGACCAGGAATCCAACTGAAACTGATCCTTCTTCTGCAGGAATCAGACTTACAATAATCTCATGAACTCTTCGTTTTTTATCCTGTGCTTCAGTATCTTGTGATCCAGAAGACTCTGGATTGTGCCGGCTGTTCCTAGGGTCTGGTAGCCATCGACAGGCATAAACATGCAACGCTTCACCTACAAGCTGTGCGGGCAGCACATTTTTTGATCTGATGGTGGCAACGACGACTTGGAAGATGTCTATATTCAGGTTGGAGATATCTTCGGTCCACCAGTCTCTAGGAGTAGATTGGTGCTTCTGATGGGTGTAGCCTGGTCTAGTGTAAGTATAGGACCATTTGACCTGCAGGGAACCATCAACAATCATCAATTTATAATCAGTTGAGTATTCAGAAAAAAAGGGTCTTCCATTGGTGCTTCTCTACTCTGATAAAACGAAGTTATTGTTCATGATCATGCAAAAAGTAAAGCTTTGAACCTTTGATGGCGGAGTTAGGATCTTTTCAACAATGGAATCAATGCACCTTCTGATAATACCAAGATTTTCAGACCATTCAGGCAAAGTAGAAGTTGATTGTAGCGTGACAACGGAGTCTTTCCAGCCTTGAAGGATACAGGAATGGAAAAAAGATTTGAGTTTCCCGATAAGGTTCCCTTTCTCAAATTCTTCAATCATCTGAAGGAACTTGGCAGCACAAAAGACACGCACAAAGTTATAGGCACTAAGGTCTATCGCAATTCCATAACAAAACTTAGCACACAGCTCAAATGCCTCTTCACCTCCCGGAATGACATGAAGTTCTATGGTGTCAATGCTGGAATCTTGTGAATCAGAGCAAAACCGCTGTAGCAGTCCACACTTCGGCAAAAGCGCATACTGAAACTCAGAAGAGCTCAATTCAATTAACAAATATCGCGCTATAAGGGAAAACAAAATGAATTATACAAATATTGCAATCTTCATCGTTACTTTTGTGCAGTCACTGAGTACATGACATTGCTAGTATAGCCCCACATACCAGACACCAGTCACCTCCGCAGAGTCCTGATTTGGTTATTGGATTATCACCTTTGCTCGGAAACATATTACGTGAGTTTGGGTTTTGTTTTTATCCACAGCTTGTATGTTATGAAAAAATATGGAACTTTGATACTCAAACTAGAGATTTACAGACCTTGTGAAGAAAATAAGTAGTCCGGTTGACTTTTATGACCAAATCACTGGGAACATCAGATGTCATTGATCTGCATACACCTCAAATTTCAGCGAAACTGTTTCTGCGCAATTGAAGAAATGAACACATAGAAAGACTATTGAGTAAGACGAGGCAATTATTACCTGGTAGCCTCCTCGATGTAGAAGGTGTCAGGCCTAGTACCAAGCCTCATATACTTCATCCTTGCATTTCATCTATCCTTGGATCACATTGTATTTAGCCAGCCTGCAACGCAGCAGCCACATATCCACCCGAAGTTGTCCTTAGTTCTTCCACACTATATCATTGATGTGTCAAACATATGCTCCGTTATGTCTGTGTGTCCTTAAATTGGCTTAGACTGGGATAGCAACACGAATTAGGTGAAATAACAGCAGGTATGTGTACAAAGGGACAGACAAACCTTCCAACATTAAAGAGAAACCAGAATCATCAACCAACAAACAATGAATATAGCAGTCAGAAAACTGTGGACGAGACAGAAGAGCGTAAGGTTGGGAAGTTTGCAGTCAGGAAAACAATGTCGCGAATGAAGCGGGAGAGGTGGTTCTTAATATGTAATCATCATCGGACATTAGTTGGTTGGGACATCACATAGTGGTGTCACCGGCTCTATGAAGCTGGGATTTCAAGTACCTTTCACTCGTATCTGATATAACACAAGAGTTGGTCAGTGACCCACCAGGATTGCCTTTACTAAAAGTTTGGTCCTCCAAGATTCCAACATATTGGACGTGAACGGTCTGATATTTCTAGCCAACCAATTCCTGCGGCATAGGTTCTAACCTCTACATCTCACTTGTGCTTGTAGAGTGTGGACGAAGCCAAGCTGAAGCAAATGGCTCGCAAAAGTCCTTTAGCCGCGTTTAGACAACCATCCAGCCACAAACAAGAAATAACTCAATATCTAACCAAACTCTAATCAAAATTAACGTTGTTAGAGGTCAAAAGTATAGGCACCAATAGTCGTCTAATATTGTACCACGCCCTAACGCAATTATATCAAGAGTCCAGACGAGATAGCTTTGATCTTGAGAGAATATGTAGAATTAGCGTGAAAAAACTGAGATCCAAGAAGCATATATTGGTGCGACCAAAGAAAGCGAGACAGGGGGCCTATTAGGTGGGTTTAGTCAACATAGTCATAGCAAACAATGAGGCAAAAAAAGTCCTAGTGACGCATGATGAGATGCTCAAAATTATTTAGTGGAATGAAATTAAGGGAATCATGGATGTACAAAGCGCAGCACAATCTTCTCACGATCTTTCTGTTCCCTCGTTATTCCCAGGCTTTCTGCCAAATATGGTACTCTTCTTCCACGTCCATGTTCGTAGATGATTATCCTCTCGCACATCGATGAACACTGAAATGTGACGCTGTTTCTACCTTTTACGCAAAAGCGTTTCTGCCTCACTGAAAAGCGATAACACGCTACTCTGAAGAGATGGGTTTCTTGATGAAGCAAATCACAAAACAGGTGAAGTAGAGAGCTGATAGTAAACGCTTCCTCCATTAAGCCAATCAAACTACCATAATTGATGATATCTGCTTTCAACTTATGAGTGATAACCTGCACAATAGCCCAAGAAAAGCATATCAACATAAACAACAAGAGTGCCTCCATCATCCATCATTTTAACTCGTGTATCTTGACTCCTTCCTCAAGCGCACTCAATACCGATTCATCCCCCATGACGTCCTCCCGTTCACCACGGTAACGTACTACAATAAGGAAGCATGAAGAAGACCCAAACATAGTGGACAAACTCAGTCACACCCTTAATGTATCCGTCTTAATAAGTACAAACAACTCACAAAGTGACACTCACACGAGAGCTCTCAATTTCGAAATATGATGAGAACTCTCGTCAATAATCTCTCAGGGCACTGCCGAGTGCCGACGTAATTGAGTACAAACATGAGCAAAGCAGCCAACCCCTTTGACAAGATAATACAAGCTAAAAAGAGCTGACGTTCATCTAATAGGCTAACTCCATTAGGACAGAAATCATACCTATAAACTACATCTCATATTTACTCAATTACAAATAAAATAACCCTACAACCATTACATGGACCATAGAAGTCAGGCTAGCTTCACTTTTCGGGTAAACTTCTACATATTTGGCCAACGAATGATGCTCACATCAACAACTCTTGGTGCTTTATGCTATCGTGTCACTAGATTTTGCTAACCAGCTAGCTAACGTACATCATGATCACCTACCCAAAAACCTGCAAACCCATTAAATGAATAACTCAAAACTTGCAGCAACCTTTTATATAAGAAAAATTTGCCAAAAACCACCTTATACATTCCAACTTTTGTCAATAACCACCTTGTAAACTTTTATTTGTAATAACCACCTTATATCATCATTTCCTCATTGTTTTCACACCTTTTTTCTCTATTGCCGCCACATAACACCCATTCACCACCTCCTACCACGAGTACACCACCCGAAATCACCCTTCCTCAGCCACTTACATCCACCCCTCCATTTTTAACACTAATACTACTTTTAACCATGATTATTGAACTTCAACCGTGTCTCATCTCATAATTTTATCTTCTTCCTTTCTTTTACCATATGCTAATCACTATATGCAACTAGTGTAAATCAAAAGCATCCCATTCCCGGATAATCTCTTTCGAAGCAATGAATTATTTAACGAGTAAACCTTAAAAATAAATTCCTCCTATTTTTATACATTGTGGATATCTTGAGCTTTAACTACAAGTTTCAAAGTTCCCATCTTTTCAGGTTTTTTCGTTCTGAAAAAGTGTTAAGGAATGTCTGATAAGCTAATTTCATCAGCTGTTCTTGAATTTGACTTCATGGGCAGTCTAATAAAGGGGTTTAATGACATACCCACCTCCATTTTTGGATCAAGATCCGAAGGTGTGTTTATACTTAGACTTTTAGTGGGTAAGGAAGGTGATTTCAGGTGGTAGGAGGTTGTGAGTGGTTGTTACATGGCGGAGATAGAGAGAAAGGTGTGAGAACCACACGGAAATGATGAAACAGCGCATAAGTTGATAAGAAACACTAGCCAACAGAGTTAATCGGAACATCATCTGTCATTAGTAAGCCTCAAAAGTCAAAACATCACAATATGCAAGTAGGCACAAATCAAACACTTAGCATGAAGCATGAAATCGTATGGAACCCTTGTGATATGCTCCCTCATACACAAAATGATCTCCCCCTTTCGTTTTGCTGTTTTGACTGGCCATGTTGGAGGCTATTTCTAGACTAAATGCAAAATCCAATTGTTGTAAAATCAAGTGGGTTTGGTAGAATGCAATGCAAAATAAAAGTTAACGAGCAAACACCCAAAATGGCCCTACAAAACAACAAAATGAAAGGGGGAGATCTTAGTGGGTAGGAGGAGTAAGTGGATAAGCAGAGAGAACGTGATAGTAAAATTAAGGGGCATTAGCAAGAGAAAAGTGTACTGTGAAGAAACAACAAAGAATTGAAAAGAATCATATAAATAAGAGTGAGTAAAAACATTCTGAATGAATGCTGAGAACACAATAAACTGGACGTAAAATCAAGAAGAAAGGTAGTACAAAGCATGGAGAAAAATAACAAAAAGGAGGTTGAAAAAAAAAGAAGTTTGAGAAACCAACCAAAGAAAAGTAAAAATAAATGAATAAAACAAAAATACAGTAAGAACACATAAAAACATATACCAAAAATTAACAAAATTCTTCAGAGTACAAATATCTTCAGTCCTTACGGTGCAGACTGTGACATTCAGTGATTCATAAAGGTAAAAAGGATTTATTCAGCTGCGAAAAAGGCGAAATGCAATGCAAAGAATTTCCTCAACAATAAAATCCGACAGCTATTTCCAGCTAACCAATCCCACATTCTTCTTTTTACGGTGAAAAACTTGGAACATCTTCTTTCATGTTCAATATGAAAGGCATGGAGGGCAATATAACTAAACATGAAACAATGCCAGAACACCGCAAAACAAAGTTCAGAAGTTACCAACTGAGTTTTCTGTATGCAAACAAAGTGCCCTACACAAGTAGCTAAAACAGTTACAAGAGGCAACTGCTTTCTAGTAACAAAGCACCAGTTCAAAGACACAGGAAGTGCATCGAATATTTATAAATAGACCATGACCATTTAACCTTCATTGTAAGCTAGCTAATAAGAGTACGTATAACTTCTAACCACATGTTAACTTAAATATAGCCTTTCACGCAATCTACTTCATAGGCTAGCTAACTTAACATTTGTACTACAAAGTTTTCCTCAAAATAGAAAACGCTATTACCTATGAGAAATGTAAAATCCTCTAATCAAGTTAAAGATCAGAAAAAGGGAAGTGAACAAAGAGTTAGATTAACATGTGAAGGGAGTCACATGAACCAGTAATCATAATGGTTCCCCAAAGAACAATATGGTAAATTTCCTCTCAGGCTTTGAAATCATTGAGATATGAGATGGAATGCAACATGATCATTCCTTTCTCAACTAGCATGTCATATATGTCAAAAGTCATACACAATCAGGAAACCATGACTGAATATAGTAGCAAAGGACTGTCATGTTCTAATAAGAATGATAATCTAAGACCAGAACATTTTGATAAACATTTGAAGTCAGAATGAAAAATTCATATTCTAGATATATAGGGGACAGACGATGGTCGTAGGGGTTTCTGAAACTGCTCAAAGATCCTTTAATTTCAGGAACCACTTGGTTTCACCCTATACTTGAAAGTATTTGCCTTTCGGCCTAGAAATTAGTAACAAGAGCTACGGTGGCAGAGTTCCGCAACAGCACAGTCATTAAAATATAGCAGAAGTTCCTACATGCAGAACAGAAGGGGAGATCTTATCAACAACATTGTTTCTGGACAATTAATTTCAATGGCAATGGCTACTTTAATAAAAAGGAGAATACTGTGTTTCAAATGAAATTTGGCTTACCTTGAATTAGTCACCAAACAAATCATCATCGTCATCGGTGGCCAGACTTGATGAAGCAGCAAGCTTTGCCCCAGTACTGTCTGGCGGAGGCAACTCCCGATTAGCAGAACTAGCAGCTGAGTACGCCCATGAAGATCCCAACTTTGCAGAGGATTCTCCAAACAGATCATCATAAATGCCAGTCTTGGAAGTGTTGGGTATTTTCACCTTGTTCAAGACTTCTTGCAGTTTATCAGTGACTCCTTTTGAAGAGACATTAGCTTCCCTGACAGACGACTGTTCCTGGCCCTTGCGTATTAAAGTAATTTGCACTAGCGATTCATATTTTCCAACAAGACTACCCTCTTTCAGTCCAAGAGGACCAGGCTCTGTTTCGACATCAGCACCATCAGAAACTCCTACAACTTGAACTAGCTCACCCCCAACTTGGTCTCGGAAAGCAACTCTTGTCTTCTTCAATCTTTTGGGCGGCCTTTCTTGGGGTTTGTTATCATCTTTGCCTTGAGCAACTGAATTTGTAGACGAGGAGAGGACGGATTTGGCAATACCATAACGATTAATAAGTGTGTTATAAGCCACAAGAGCTTCCTGGTCGGAAGGGTCAGGAGGTGGGGGCAAATTGATCTCAGCGAGGGATGGAGTAGGAGGAAAGAGAGCAGCTTCATTTTTTCTGAAAACATAGGTTCTAGTGGAAGCAGCAAAGCGCAAGGACTGGCCAACTTCAAGCTCAACGGGAGCATCCTTGGTTAATCTCTCATTAGCGACAAAGGTACCATGAGCAGAGCCCAAATCGACGACATATAGGCTACCGTTCTTATGAGGAACAAGAGCAGCATGCTGGCGTGAAACAGACTGATGATCGAGAACAAAATCACAAGTATGAAACTGCCTTCCAAAGATGTGCTTGCGCTTGTGGAGGTTGATGCGGTCGAGGACGATGCCATCTTTCAAGACCTCAAGGTAAAAGAGACCAGGACGAGGTTCAATGGCCCAATCAGGGGGCTGCCAGGAAGATTGGGCTCCACCAAGCTGGGTAAGCTGGGGTGCATCCGAGTCAGCTGCTGTTGTTGTTGTTGTTGTTGTTGTTACTCTGGCAACGGAAGACGAAGACGGGTGTTTAAGAGTGTTAGGGTTGGAGACGGAGAAGGGCTCCAAAGACTTGGCCTTCTTGAATCTATCAAGACCGCCGGCTCTTCCGTACATGAGGAATTCAGCAGCAGCACCAACCACAATTTGAATGAATTATCCTCCTCCTCCTTAATCCTTAATCCTTAATCATGAAAAATAAATCAAAATCTCATTGCAAATCAACAACAAAATAACACTGCCTTAATTCTGCAAACCCTAAACCCTTGTTAAATTTGTTTTATCATTCTGCAATTAATTAATCCCCAGAATCGTTGATACCATAATCAAGCAAGATAATTAATCTAAGATGGAGCAACAATTAATCAAGGAATTAAGATAACCACTCACATTCCAAAGAATTTACCTTTGAAAATTATACAGTAGCAGCACAATCGCGGATTTGAAAGAGACACTTCCGGCTGCTGCTTCTACTTCCTACTTCTGCTTCAGCTAAACAATTACTGTAAAAGATCCCAACTTTCCCTTTCTTTTTTTTTTGCCTATGAGGTTTAGATTTCTTCCTCCTCACTGGAGAATTGGAGAGAGTTTTTTTGACCCTCCATATGTAGGTAACTAGGTAATAACATTACGAGCCTATATTTCACAACAAACCCAATTTCAATATTAACCGTTTAATAATACTCGTATCGTGGAGTATATATTTTACTCCGTTTAATAATATTGCAAAACGTTTATCTCACAACAAATCCAAATTCAATATTAACGGTTTAATAATACTCGTATCGTGGAGTATATATTTTTGTTTTTGAAGAGAGGTAATATCTGATGGATGCATCGATAAATCAATTCATATTCAAATGTACCATACCCTTGATTAGAGCTGACAGTTAAGTCAAACTCATGTTAGAGCCCACAATCAACTCATAATTATTGATACAAATTAGTCAACTTCAAAGTATTAAATTCACCAATACAAAAAAAATGGCAATCACACTAACCAATAATTACAAGTATAAAAACTTGTTAGTAGAAGAATGGAGTAGAGCAAACTACTTGTATGAACAGCTATAAAAGCATTGGATCAGAAAATGACTTGCATCTACACTTCTATACACAGTGTCGGGCGAACTTTGATCAGTTCAATCCTATTTCTTCTTCGACCATCCTAACCAAAAATGTACAAGTGTACAACAAATGAAGAATGTCCTCTCTCAGGGGCGCCCCTATGTAAGGAGGCCTTTATCAGAAATTACAGCCTCTATCTTCCATTCACATATTCTTTCTCGACTGTAGCAAACATCAATTTCAGGCGATCTTCCAGATTTGAAAGGATGTTCTTGGAGGTCTTTTTCTGATGTCTGGTCGTCTTTAACCAAGCAATTCCAAACGACACTTTCACAGAACAACCCTTTGTTCTTTCTTCAATCTGGTACCTGAGGTGGAGCTGCAAAGAGCACATAATACAGTAGTTTAGTATACAGGGACAATATACTCGCTCGTTTGGGAATGTAATGGCCAAATTGCAAAACAAGACGCCAACAACTCATACATTAAAATAATCACCAAGAGGAATCCCATGGAGCGTCAAAACCTCTTCAATGAGCCAGCCATTTTTATCAGCAAGTTTAGATTTTTGCTGTGTGCTTGTCACTTCTCCTCTATATCTGGATACTCGCTTGTCAAATTTGTAGCATGTTTGTCTTTCATATACATCAGCCTTGTCTAGTTCCCAGGAAGTACAAGAATAATCAAGGCATCCAGTTCTCTCCATAACTCTCAATTCAATATCGCCTCCATTGAAAAGCTCCATCAACAAGTTCATCTAAAGTAGGCATCAGTAAAAATTAAGTTCAGCTAAATTACTGAGAACCACTAGAATTTACTGATTAAAATTAAAAATATCCTCAGCAGGCAAGGATAATACAAAATTTCTTCGTTGATTTCAAACACCTGATTAAATTTATTTTTCTTACTTCAGAGAAACGAATACTTGCACATTGTACCAAGATCCATTAAGCAAGTCCTTCAATGTCATTTTACAGTATAATCATCTACTTTTAATACAATAATAAATACAGTTTGTCTGCCAAACACTTTCAATACCATTTTACCATATACATCTCCAAGTAGTTTTGTTTTAAGGTCATGTTCTCTGCAAGGGATATTCTCTTAACTGAACTAAACTGATATTGTTAATCTGATATGAATTTATTAAATAAGATACATTAGGCTTTGGTGTAGATAGCAGGTCACTAAATTTAAATTATACTCGTATCTTTTTACCATTCCCCCACCCCACCAAATGAAAAAGAAATACTGAGACAGAGAGAGATAAAGAGCGCTCACATGAACTGAAAGAGCAGAAGAGTAAACCTCAGACATAGTAACATCGTCAACGCCCACAAAGGTACCACTCTCCTCTGTCTGAAGAGTAGTGGTCTCCGTATCTTCCTCAACAATCTTTACCTTTTGCTCAGGGCTCAATGATTTTGCCCTCCAAAGGGCCATAATTGTTCTGCATATTGAATAACCATCAACAAATAAGCAATACTGACGAATCCTAGAGAAAGGAAAAGGTCACTGATGCAAGCAAACACTCTCAAGTAGGACCCTGTGAGAATGAAAGGTCAGAACAAGGTAACTCCCAGTCCTCCGTAGTTAAATTGTAAATGTACTGGTCCACAAAGAGACTTCATACCTCCTAATCATGAGACTCGGCCCTCTCATTGCCTTAATACATCTGCCACCCAGTTTCATCCATGTTTTGCACTTACACATTTTTTGTGTAGTATATAACCCACCCCGAAAAGAATATGTAGCAAGTTCCGGCAACTAATGTGTTTAAAAGGCTCTTCTGACCAATTTACCTCTATTAAGGGAGTAATTGGTCATTTAGTCTCTGTACGGTGGATGACGTTTAGAGCGCCATTTTTTTCCAAAATAGGAAGGAGGAAAATAATGGTGGGGGGAAAATTAACAACTAGAAACTGAACTTTACCTGTGTGCCATGGTGAAAGAAACGAACGAATGAAAGTTAAATTTCAGCCTTCCTTCCTCATCCTGACTCTTTGCACCATGCTTTGCATCTAAACCTTTCCCCTTGCGAAGAGTTATGACAACGATTGGACTCCCCATTGAAGAAAGATTAGGAGAAGCAACCTGAATGTCGTCTATATCTTCCCAGAGGAAAAAGAATTTTGTTTTATGCCCAAATAGATTTGCATGGAATCCTATAACTCTTGCGGATAGGAAAAGGCGACCCTGCAGAGGCAGATGAAATTGTATAAATTTCAGTACAGAAGGATGGACGACTAACCCATTAAGTAGCTTAAATTCTCATCAGACATCAGCTTAAAATATAATGAGGACACGCACACACGGAAAAAAAAAAAAGAGCCACAAAAACATATAAGGAATACGGCATTGTTGGAGTTGTTACAGTTAAGCAATTCACACATCAGAAGGTGCAGCACCTGAAGTGGCATCCTGCGTTTCAGATGGCAAGTGAAATCATTGATTAGAAATTCTTCTGGAGGAAGGCAAAAGAGCTTCTGAAAGGCTGAATTTGTCTGAGGAGACCGCTGATTTATCTGCAGAATTTCATGCACAATTGAAAAGGAACACATCAGAAGTTAAAAAAGAATTGTAGCGCAGTTAGTGACAACTGATGATGGCTCTACAATGAGATGTCGAATTCCATAGATACAGTGCTTATTATTTACCTTTTTACCGACCTTCTCCTCCATTTTAGCAAGATAATCTCCAACAGTATTACCTGTTCTTGAGTTATCCAAGAAGATCCTCAGCCGTAACTTTGACTGCCACGCCTGTGCGAGCTTTCCTTGAAGAGGAACCAAAATGTCAGACAGGTCTGATATGTTAGCCTTGAGAAAGTTTATTTCGGCATGCCCTAAGGAGGTTGCTTCGTCAAAAGGCCCATCGAAATCAAATACTTCCAACTCAAGCACTGATGGAGGCTCATCCATAGCATCAAACTCAAAAATTTCTGCATTTTAGATAAAACCTATCAAAATCAGATTAATGACTTATTAGAAATAATGACCCATAGAAGCAACTGATGCCATTATAGGCAGGGTGATAGAAACAACATTACCGTTCCACTGAGGATCCAGCTTCTGGAACTTTATAGAGCTGGTTCTAGTTCTCCCATTGCATGTGAAGACAACATATGGATCAGAGAAACCGCTTGAGTCCACAGCAGCTAGGTTGTTTCCTTCAATCAATGCAACAGTTAGTAACCATCCATCTCCTCGCGCTTTGATCCCATGATCACTGCCTACAATGACAGCATATAGAAGAGTCACAATAAACTCAGAAGAGCGCTCCACGAACTACATGGAGTTAGAGCAGTGGTCATAATTGTATCTCTGAAAAAGATATGATATTGGAAAGAGTTGAGCATTACCCTTCTGCGTCCTGGCTTGCATGAAGCGTGCAACCAAGTCAAACATTCGCTTAGCCTGAAGAACAAGGACAGCACATACTACAACTTCCCCGATAGAATCAGGCAAGTCTAGGCCAACAAATTCAAGACCTTGAACAGTGCTGGATGCAGCCATCCATATATGGACAAGGACATAGACTACGATAGCAATAGTGGAGACCACGGTGATATTAGCAAAGTACTGAAGAGCCAGCTTCCAGTCTGACTGTGGTACTGCCTGCAAAGATGCGAGAGCCTGTTCCTTTCCGGATGCAGTTCCTTTGAGATCAACAGGCTTGACATGTTGACACAAAACGGTCCAGAACTGATCAAAGTTATCCTTGAGAGGTTGGCGGGCTCCATTCTCAATCATTCCCTTCATCATAGTGCTTTGAACAAAGTTCATACGCCAAGAAACGACCAGGCGAGAAGAGGGTTCAGGTGATGGTAAGTCAGGGCCGGGCGTGATACAGAAGAGGATTTCGACCCTAAAAGTGTTGCCATACATGATATCAGGAGTGGTAATGCTGACGAAAACGGCAAAGGAGTTTCCATCAGCCAGTAGATAGGTCTGATCCTCAAAAGCCTTGACGGACTTGGCTAATCTTGAGGGGGGAGTAATGTAGGTATTCTGCCTCTTCAAACTTCCATTGTCCAAGGCCCAGTGACCAAAATGGGGGTCTGTTTTGGCTTGGGCTTCAGATAGGAGAGCAGGAAATGTAGAATCAGGTGCAAATATGAGTGCGTTGAGATCAGAAGGCGAGGCGGAGCAGAGGTGGTCGAGAAGTACGCCTCCAGGTAAGTTGGTTGGGAGGTCGGGTTGGTGATCCTGATCCTTGGGGTGGATGGCCTTCAAGAGGTCGGCAAAAGAAGAAGGGGGCTGGTCGTCGGAGCTGGGGTCGGAGTGAAGGAGGTGTTCAGGCGGGTTGATGGAAGAAGTAGCGTCAGAAGCGGTGGGAGATGAGATGGTGGAGTCGTCAGTGACAATGGTGGGCAAGTCCATGAAAGAACCATTTTGGGAAAGATATATGTGGAGGCAGATTTCACCTACAAATAACATTATAACATTATAACAATTGATTTGATATCAAGAGAAGAAGAAGAAGAAGAAGATATATAGAAGGCGTACCACAGTCCTTGTCTTTGTCCTTGGTCTTGGACTTTTTGGAGGAGGACTTGGGTTGGAGAGGATACCAGGCGGTGGGAAGGGACTTGTCGGGGGAATCGAAGACTCTGGAGACGGAGAGCTTGAGTTGACCGACGAAGTCGTCATTGAAATACTTATCCTCGTCGAGAACGGAGATGAGTAACTCCTCGCTCAAGTCGTCAACGCGGAAGCAGAAGAGGTCTCCCCAGTAAGGATTCAAACACTTTTTAACAACCTTTGTTCTGAACCTCTGCTTACCAAGCTGCAGTCTTACGTATGGGTCGCTGAACCCGTTCAGATCCATCGCCGGTATGTTTCTTGCTTCAATCACCTTCACCACCATTTTCATCTTTCCTTTCCTTTCTTCTTCCTCCTCAACTCAACTCATACTACTACACAGAAACAATGTGATATTTTAATTACAGAAAGCTCTGGCTGTGGCGTCCGAATCAATCTAATCAAATCAATCTAATTTAATCCAATGATAGAAAGAGAAAGAGGAAGAGAGAGGGAAGTTACGTTTCAAAATCAAATCAATCAAATTCAGAAAGAATGTTACAGTACTACTTTTACTTGGTAATCACTGACTTTTCTGCCCGCGGACAACATCCGCTTTATTATTTTATCATTATTTATTTCTGACTCCGTCCCCTCTTAAACCCGCCTACTCATGCTCACTCTTCCCTCTTTTTTAACTGTCAAATGTCAATTGCCATTACTAATTAGAATTTCAAAGATAACGAGCATTATTTGCCATTTTGTCCCATCATGCTCACTATGTCAAATTTACCTCCTCGTAATTATCTTCTTGTGCTATGGGAAAAAAGAAAGATTTAAATGATACTAAGCGCGAGTTATGATTCAAAACAGGTACAACCTTTATACATGTTGATTTCCAAACCACTGGATTAGACTTAAATACTCCTATTTGTAGCTTAAAATTTGAGTCAACTAAAAATAGATAATGTTAGTACTCAATAGTAATTACGTGAAATTTGCAAGTCAATCACTTCTTTAATTAAGTCTATCATTCCCATATCCATATCCAATAAATGCACGAGTCAAATAAAAGCTACTCATGAAAAGGGAAAAGGAGTAGGCTGCCCGACATCCTCTCAGACACGAGACATCCGCATCATTAACCTTATCTTTCTCAAACACAGCATTTAAGTTTTAACTACTATCATTGCATTGCCCTTTCTTAATCTTTACCAGTCAATTTCTCATAGGGCTCCCTACAGTCCAAGTACTAAGACTATTTAGCTCAAGAACCACTTCTGCAGCTTTTTTCTTCACTTCTTCTAAACAGTCCAATAAAACAGCCATATCAAAGACTCCAACGGCCATGCCCCAGTTCACCAAAACAGTGTTGATCAGAATCCCATCAATATCTATCCTTTGCTTTCAAATTTGCCAATGGCTTACTCAGCAACTCGCCATTACATCAAAATTAAAAGAAATCGACCCAAAATTCAATTCTCCGTCACATATGCCAAGTTGGGATCAACAGCAATCAGCCAACATCAAGTAAATGTATAATCTGAATATCCAACACCTCAGCCTTAAGGATCTTCCTCGAACCATTTCTCAGGATCTGCCTATTTCTTCCGCTGGTGAATTTTACCCAAGTAGGACTTCAACACTGATTGCACTGATTTGCTTGCAAGAGTTTCAATACGGTCTACCAGCGTCTCATACATGCCAATCTCATATTCACCAAAGATTTGCTAACATGCCAAATTCACACAAGTGCACACACATTAATAAGGCCTCCTCACAGTCACATGTCCTGGCCCACTGCCACGAGCACCACATTAAGAAAGCTTAAAAAACAGCCATCATCATACCTGAAGATTGAGGTCAATGTAAAGGGATTTCACTGCGGAAACATTTGCAGGATCTGCTTTCCCATAATTTTCCTGTGCATGAGAACCATTCATTTAGGTCAATCAGCATTCAACAAAATACAAGCGGTTAACTTGTTGGGAAATTGACAAGTTCATTTAACTATCTTGCTTTTTTTTTTTTTGGAAATCGGATGTGGGAACTATCTTGCTTTTGAACTTCGATTATTTAGCACAGAAAATGAAAAAAGCTTTAACATTGCAAGAGGTATGTTAATAATTTGTTTTAATAGTATCAACAAGAGTTAGAATAATACACATAACAATTTCTTCTGCTCCTCACTGCAAAGTTCCAAAGCTTTCACAACCAACCAAGAACACTTAAAGTCTTGAATGTCTGATCCAATCTGATGCATAACAGCAAACATAATAAAAATATTGCACGAAGAAAGACACCCAAGCGTTTGCATAAACTAGTTGTTTTGCCTTTGAAAAATCATGACATAATCTCACCTTGCCAATTTTTTCAGGATCACCAAAGCAGTCTAAGTAATCATCCTGCCAATTGACAGAAACAGACTCATTCACAGTGCAAACAAAAAGCATTGATCAATCATTATAATAACGAGATTAAAGACAACAAGGCTTTGAACGCCCCGCAATAGGTTGTTTGACTGTCGGTGAGAAGTAATGGATACTGCTTGCCTTGTGATACAAGGGGAACATATCGATCATAAGCTTACATAGCATATCGACTGCATCCGTTTCCATACATTTTAGCCCAAGTGTTATATATCGCTCAGGAAACAACAGGTGGTAATACAAGAGCATCACAACAAATATGAAACCAAATGTTTCCCCAAGACATCAGTTACTTTGCTATGCCTAAAGTAGATTTTTTCATCATCTTTCATTCAAGGGCCTAGCAGAAAGGCCTTTCACAAACACAAGGAGTGGGAAAACTTTGTACGGCTGAATACATCGGGAACATTTACTTGACCACCATCCCACACAGGGCCTAGACAGGATCATCACAGCAGGCATTTAAACCAGTTGTGCTATCAGATACTTGATCACTACCCAAAAGGCATGAAGCAAGTAATAATGTTGCCGTAACAAAAAAAAAAAAAAAAAAAACTAAACTAGACATTATAATACCTGTACTTGAAAATAGATGCCCATCTCAAGAAGGATGTCCTTCACATCAAGGTAATCATCAAGCTTCTCGCCTAACATGAGCAAAGCACATGCGAACTGCAAAATAAAGTTTGTGCATTGTGAGGGAAATACTGTGACACCAATTAATGCCTTCAAAATGTGAACTCATGGAAGCTATGAAAAGAGGAGGTAAATATCAAGCAGAAGCTATGTGCTACTCCAACTTCATCACCTATAATACAGATTATAATAACATGCAGTAAGGTAGTTCGCATTTCGTTGATGATATTTTAACTTATACAGTATTAATGAATCGGCAAAAAGATTAAAGGAATGAGGACAAAAAGCATCCACGGAGGGAGCTAACTACAAACTCTTCCAACTTTGTTGGAAAAACAAGACATATATTATATATCTGCCTTGAGGCAGCCGCCGCTTTAACCTATGAAGATGCTTAAGTGAGTTATCCTCCCCTGACAAAATATATGGTGTGAGATAATATGGAGAAGATGAGAGAGTACTTTCTTAACCAAAGAACCCAAGGTAGCCCATAAACACATGAGGGGAGATCAGGGGAGTAACCCCAAACGGAGAGGAATGAAGCGCACAGCTACATAAAGCATATGACTTTCCAACAGATTTTCCTATTTGGTCCAAATTCAGAAGCCTAGGTGTTTGGTTCTCAGAGAAATGGCGTCACACCAAGTAGCAATTCTTAATTTGAAGTCATTTCAGTTGATTACTGTACCAGCAAAGCAATTAGATAGTATAATGCATAATTAGAAGAGGAGGTATATTCTGACTTACTGGGAGATAGAACGTTCCATAGGCAGTTTTGAACCGGCTGATACGTCGGTGACTGCAATCAGACAAACAGTTATCGGTTAGAAAGATACAAAATTCATAGTGTTAATTTTGAGATCAGTGAGATGTAAAGATAGATAATACACATCCAAGACTTTCCAGTTACACCCAAAAAAACAGGCAAGTAGCAGGAGAAGTTTAGAGTGGATCTGATATATATGCATATTGCAGAAGGGAATAGCTAAAAAAGAGCATGCTTACAGGTGTAAGGTAAATTTGGACAAATCCTTGTCCCCCTCTATTGCGGTTATCAAATCAATCATCTCTCCAGAAGCTGTCTGGAATTCAGCCTGTTTGAAAGAAGCAAAAGAGGGGACAATGAATAAAAAAAAAAGAAAGGGCGAAACAGGAATGCGCAAAGGAGTAGAAAGTGATGAACCTCGTTGAAGAGCTCAAGGAGATGAAGGTAGTAAGGCTGATTTCTGAAGTGGTTCCTGAGAATCCTGTTAATATGATTCCAAAGAAGAATGGCATCATTGACAGCAATGATGCCGACGTTGGGCAATCTATACCAACAAGTGCGGCCACGTCGGGTTTGGGAGTCATCAAGGATATCATCCAAGACGAGAGCACAGGCAACGAGCCATTGAATGCACCAACCAAGAACAGAAGCGAGAAAGAGTTGTTGATGAGTTAGTTGGTCTGTTTGTTTCAGCATTCTGTATGTCTCAACCACTGACAGCCCTCTATTCAGCTTCCCTAACCAACCAAGTATACTCACTCATTATTATTACTCCATTTTCTTCATTTTAATTTTACAAAAATTCATAGAAAACAAGGAAAGCAAAGAATACCTCCAGGGACATTGTAATCCAGCATCTACGATTGGAGGTACATGGTACAACAAAATCAAATGAAATGAATTGAATTGGGGGATATTCAAAGGCGGAACAAAAAAAAGCGAAAGAAAGAAAGAAAGAAACCTGTTGGATCCAGCGGCGTGAGACCGGGTCATATTCAAAGGCCGGATCTTGAAGCAACTCCTGCTTCAGTTGCTCGTATACTTTCTCGAATCTCTGCCCAACTTGATCTCCTTCCATCTCTATCACTTACTCTATTAGACTGCCACTCCAACAAAGTCAACATATTTACAACCTTGTTATTTGCTTTTAAGATGAGGGCATTTAAGGCATTTCATAATTAGTACTGTATTATACTGAGATTTTGTGGAAACGGAATAAGATTTCTGATTCCTCATCATCCCTGATTAGTGATTACTCCCTTAACATTGGAAGGGAAAGGAATAATCAATCAATCAATCAATCAATCAATCAATCAATCAATCAATGAGTGGCGAGGTGCTTTGCTCAGAGAGCGCGGCATCCCTGCTGGACGGCGTGGAGGCGTTTCTGTTTGACTGCGACGGCGTCATATGGAAGGGAGACCAGCTCATCGACGGCGTGGCGGAGACGCTGGAGATGCTCCGGTCAAAGTCAAAGACGCTGGTGTTCGTGACCAACAACTCCACCAAATCACGGAAGCAGTTTGCCGCCAAGTTCCACTCTCTCGGAATTCCAGTCTCCCAGGCATCGTTTATTCTTACTTTTTTGTTCTTTGTTATCATTAATCATCAATCAATTAATTATGTAAAATTAAATTGAAATAAAACAGGATGAGATGTTCTCGTCGTCATTCGCAGCGGCAATGTACTTGAAGTCGATAGAATACCCGGCTGATAAGAAGGTGTATGTGATTGGCGGGGAAGGTATCCTTGAGGAGCTCCACCTTGCTGGTTTCACTGCCATCGGCGGACCCGTATGTTTCTGTTTCATTTCATTTTGCTGGTTTTCTTTATTTAGCATCAACCAGTAAGTAATTAATAATAATTGCAGGAGGATGCACACAAGACTGTGGAACTGAAAGAAAACCGCTTCTTTGACCACGATTCCAATGTAATTAATCATTCATCATTCTCCTCCCTACAAACACTGTAACTAAACAGCATATTAATCATGGAATTTGAATTCAAACTCTCTTGGTTGCTTGCATTAATATTACAGGTTGGTGCTGTCGTGGTTGGCCTGGACCAGTATATTAATCTCCACAAGCTCCAGTACGCAACACTTTGCATTCGTGAAAATCCGGGATGCCTATTTATTGCTACCAACCGTGATGCCACTGGGAATATGACTTCCTTACAAGAGTGGCCTGGTGCTGGATGTATGGTTGCTGCTGTTTGCGGCTCCACTCAGAAAGATCCTATTGTTGTTGGCAAGCCCTCCACTTTTCTAATGGACTTTTTACTCAACAAGTATGCACATTTTCAACTCACTCATAATTCAGTCCATCAAAATCTCTTGTTTGCTCATCTATCAATATGCACCTTTCAGATTCAATATCGATACCTCCAAAATGTGCATGGTTGGCGACAGATTGGATACAGATATTTTGTTTGGACAGACTGCTGGCTGTAAAACACTTCTTGTTCTCTCAGGTATAAACAAAACAACTTCACTGTGTCAATGGGAATCTGTTTTCAGTCAGTCAGTCATTGCTTCTCTGTGGTTGCAGGTGTAACAACATTGGCTACGCTACAGGATCCAGCAAACACCATCCATCCAGATTACTACACAGACAAAGTCTCCGACTTGTTACAACTCTTGGGACCATAGTCATTTTTCTATACCCATTCAGCGGATCAGAGTTGTTGGAGCATCAAAAGGGCAAAAGAGAAATACGTCTGTTTTTATGTGCCATGTTTAATCAAACACATGATTCATGATTTATCTCATAGGTTTCTTTTGACGCTTTAAACATAACTTGATTCACAATTTGAGAAAAGCAGGCCTTGATGCTGTCCTCAACATTATTTTATTATACACCAACCTGTCTTACGGTTGTGTTTTTGCTGTTTTCCTGTCTCATTTTGCATTGCTGTGAGCAACTAAGTATTTGTTTTCCTTTCTAACTCGTTAGTTCTCAGATGGATGAACTCCCTCCGTTTCAGTGAATTGATTACCTGTTCCAATGGAGGGAGTATGTAAGTTGAGGGATAGTACAACAAAGAGATAGAAACAGGAACATGAAAGAAGATATCAGGAACAAGACAATGGATAAACACACAGTAGTTAGGAATAACATTAGAATGGCTAGATATACCCTAAAGGTAGTAGAAAAAGAATGCTGGCAAGGAAAAGGTCAGAGTTGCTTGAAAGTTGAAATTCAAACTTGAACATTTCCAAAATGCCTTAATTGAATCCTTTTTTTTTCAAAGAAGCATAATAAACTATGGTGTCAACTCGTGTAATCAAGGACGCCGGTTCTCTGGTGATCACTAATAAAAATTTCCAAATAAATGTAGAGACCATTTCAATTATTTCCGAGTGCCTACATATAAGGCACGACACACTTGATATGGGAGCCTTGGGAGGTAACCGAGATTGTGGTACAAAGTAAAGTATAAAAAAGTAGATAGAAAAGCAGATTGGTTTTGATATTTGCTCTGTCTAGGAATGATGAGGGTGAGGATGAAGAGAGCGGGCGTGCATAGGTTTGTGTTGCTGGTAAGCATATTGGTATTAGCTGTGTTGGTGGAAGGAAAAGGTGGTGGTGGTGGTATAGGAGGACGAGGGGGATCCCGTGGTGGTTGTTGCTTTGTAGCGGGGGGAGGAGGTCATTCCTCTAGTCATAAATCAGCAGCGGCAAGGTCAGGTGGAGATGGATGGCATTCTGGCTACATTATAACAATTTGCATTCTTGTGGGTTGGTTTGTCTCATAAATCATAAGGATGTCGTCTGGTTTGGAGTTTTGTGATTGCTCCTTGTACAAGTTTCTTCTGTTTTGTTTATGGCATTTTCAATTGTGATTTGTGAATCATGAATGTGACATGTACGAGTAGTTATATATTGTAATATTGTACTATTATACTCCATAGTTTAATCCAGATTCGTGAATGATGTTCCGTATTTGGCTCGCAATTGCAAAAATGGCAAGGGAGTCCACAACCTACAAGTCGCTCTCCTCAATCCTCATGCTCTTGGGGCTTTCCTTAGTTAAGACACCCACGTGTGGTGTGTCCTCTAATTATCATAGTTGACGTTTTCCCTTCCAACTGAATTTCATTTTTTGGGTCTCTTCTGCCTTTGTTGGATTTGGTTACGTATTTATGCTGGAATGTTTTCTTAGTTTGTTGACACCACACAACATTAAGGAGATGCAACTGAAGCCAAGTTGCAAATTTCTTGGTGGCACAATCTCAATCTTGTTTAAAGACAACTTAAGTCAAGTATATCTCGTTTCACTAATCACTCGTTTATATTTGTGACCACTTGATTAGTCGAATAAACATATTACAGAGTAACGTATTAAAATGCCAATACGACTATACGAGTACTCGTAGTTATTAAAATGCCATGAAATGCCAATACGAGTACTCGTAGTCATTGACAAATTACGTATGGAGTGAGTTAAATTAAGGGCCGACCAAGGGTAGTATAGGAAAAGACACAAGTGGACATAGAGGGCACAAGGAGTAGAAGTAGAATAATCATTGGAGTTAGCATGGAAGACTGACTAGTAATGTACTCTTAATCTTTGACTCTCATCATCTCTGTCATTTCCTCTTTTTTCTCTCTCATCACTCACACAGACAGTGAGACTCGGAAAAGTGTGATTCAAACTCCATTAAATTAACCAGCTTCACACTCTCTCTCTCTCACCATACCATCAATCAATCAATCAATCAAGTCAAGTCAAGTTCTTCCCGATCGCTACTTGAGTATTCAATCACACCAGGTCGGTTCCTCTTTCTTACTTTTTTTTTATCTGGGCAATCTCATTCTCTCTTGCTTTAATTTTTCATAACATCTCATTCTTTGATTCATTTTGACGCTTTCTATTATTTAGATCCCTTTCTTCTTTTTATTTATGTCGTCTTTTGTCTATGCTTCTTTGGTTCTTTTTTTTTTAAGGTTTTTATTGTTTGTTTGTGTTGGATAGATGTGAAATGCTTGTGTGTGAAGCTCCATTAACTAATAGCTGTTGCTGCTGTTTTCCTGTTTCTTGAATTAATGGCAGCAGCAGACACAAAGATCCCATCTTTTTTTTTTTTTTTTTTTGTTGATTAATCAGTAGACCCTTTTCCATTTGCAGGCTGTCATTTCGCAATGGATTCTGGGCAACCCCTTTGACCCTCCTCCATATCTTCCCCCTATGGCCTCCAAACCCAATGCTTCCTTGCCTTCTGCTCTCGAAACTGCCCTAGACTCTAGCTTTTCCGAGGATGTCTCTACTGACCTGGACAACATCACTTCCCAACTCAAGCACACTTCTGTCTCCGCTAAGACCAGTGGAAGTGCCAAGACCAGCGGCCGCCTTGACTTTGCTGAAAGCGGCAAAAATAGTTTGTGTAGAGGAAGCACTAGCACTGATGTCAGTGATGAGAGCAGTTGCAGCAGCTTCAGCAGCACTGTTAGTAAGCCCCACAAGGGAAATGATGTCCGTTGGGAAGCTATTCGGGTCGTACGCTCCAAGGACGGTGTCCTCGGTTTAAGCCAGTTCAGGTTGCTCAAACGCTTGGGTTGTGGTGATATTGGGAGTGTCTACCTTGCTGAGTTGAGCGGAACCAAGTGTTACTTTGCAATGAAGGTCATGGATAAAGCATCTTTGGCCAGTCGTAAGAAGCTACTTCGGGCTCAGACTGAAAGGGAGATTCTACAGTCTCTCGACCACCCTTTCCTTCCTACTTTGTATACTCACTTTGAGACTGATAAGTTCTCCTGCTTGGTCATGGAATTCTGCCCTGGTGGAGACTTACACACTCTTAGGCAGAGGCAGCCAGGGAAATATTTTTCCGAGCAAGCAGTCAAGTAGGTCCAATCCTCCTTCCTAATCCCATTACTAGTACTCTATCATTATTTATCGTTTGCTGCTCTTTATCTTTATTGTTTGAGTGCCGGATCTCAACTTGTTTGTGCTCTGGCAATTTAGTTTTCTTAAGCCTGATTTTTCGAGTTCAAGGGGGGAAGGGAGAGAGTTGCCACTTGCTAGATAATACAGTCGACACGAATTTCTGTTTGGGAGTTACCATTCTACAATATTGAGCCTATCTATCTATCACATTCGCATCTGGATGTTTCTAATCACTGAAAGATCAAAAGTTAGCCAAGCACATATTTTTGTCTTCCCTTTTCTTTGTAATTAGTTCCCTTTTAAATATGAAGCAGTTTTTGTACTGCTTTGCCAAGAGGTTGGAATGGGATTTTCCCAGAAATAAGTTGTTGCGGGAATTCTAGTATTTCGGACCTCAATAGTATATATTTCTCTGTAAGCATCAATGTGGGTGGTCTTAATTGATCAATCACGGTTACAAGCCATATCTAATCTAAAACATAAAACCCTTTGTTTCTTCGCCATAAGATGCTGTTAGTCTTTTAACAATCAACAAAGATCCCTTCTGTTCTATGATGAGCCAAGTTTTTGAGAGTTTTTACTGGACCTTGGGTTGGTAAAGCTTACTTCTCTTTTGTTGCTATTGTCTATGTCTAGATTTTATGTAGCAGAAGTCCTCCTGGCAATGGAGTACCTTCATATGCTTGGGATTGTCTATCGTGACCTAAAGCCAGAGAACGTTCTGGTGAGAGATGATGGCCACATCATGCTGTCAGACTTTGATCTGTCACTTCGTTGTTCTTTTAACCCAACACTATCAAAGTCATCTTCCAATGAGGCAGAGCCATTACGGAAAGACTCAGTTTACTGTGCGCAACCTGCTTGTATCGAGCCCTCCTGCATCCAGCCATCATGTGTTGCTCCTGTGACATGCTTCTCACCGCGTTTCTTTTCTAGTCGGTCCAAGAAAGAGAAAAAAGCCAAGAATGAAATAGGGAACCAAGTAAGGCCACTCCCAGAGCTAATTGCTGAACCGACGAATGCCAGGTCAACCTCTTTTGTAGGGACACACGAGTACCTGGCACCTGAGATAATCAAAGGCGAAGGTCATGGAAGTGCAGTAGATTGGTGGACGTTTGGGATATTTCTGTATGAGCTTTTGTTTGGAAGAACTCCCTTTAAAGGATCAGGGAACCGTGCCACTCTGTTCAATGTTGTAGGGCAACCTCTGCGGTTCCCAGAAGCCCCGGTAGTGAGTTTTGCTGCTAGAGATCTGATGAGGGGGTTGCTAGTAAAAGAACCACAGCACAGATTGGCATATAAACGAGGGGCAACAGAGATAAAGCAACACCCCTTCTTTGAAGGTGTAAACTGGGCGCTAATACGATGTGCTACACCGCCTGAAATACCCAAGCCTGTAGTGATTGAAAAGACACCAGCTCCCCCTACCTCAAGCGGAAAGGCTGTTGTTGCTGTAGATAATAAGGGTTCAGACAATTACCTGGAATTCGATTTCTTCTAATGTTGCCATTTTTATCTTTAGTTTAATTTCATTGTCTCTTGTATTTTTACCGTTCTATTGTTGTTAACTTATTATGCTTAGTAGGAAAGCTATTTGAAAATTCAGGAACATTTCAAGTAATGTTTGTGTACTTGTTGTAATGTGGTGGATTGCAGAATTTGGGAGAAATTTGGGGAGTAGGTGGTCTCCTGAAAATTGAAATTGAGGAATGATGAAAAGTGTGTAAAGCTATGCTACAGTGAGTATATATTTTCGTCTCAAATAGTAGAGTGAGTGCTTTTGGCCAAAAAACATGCATTATATCTTTCGTTTTTGCTCAATTTTAGGCATTTCGGTAACTTTTTCGAAAGTGTCTAAACATCCATGAAACAATAAATTATACATATTAGGGCCGTCTTTGATGAATATATGAGGAGATTTCTTTCGTTTATTGGTGTTTTAAGCACCTTCTGGTCTCGCGTCGCGTCGAGCAAATTGTGTCATTTTCGCCGATTTGAAGAGACTAACATTGGTGTTATGCTCCAATACTTTATCATAACTCATAATATGACCCCAGTGAGCTCCTACAAAAAATTAAGTCATTTTTGCTCCAGTGTTATTTTTGGCCAAAAACCGTGCATTATAACCTTCGATTTTGCTCAATTTTGGCTATTTCGATCACTTTTTCGAAAGTGTCCAAACATCCATAAAACAATAAATTATACATTTTAGGACTTTCTTTGATGAATTTTTGATGTGATTTCTTTCGTTTATTGGTGTTTTGAGCACCTTTGAGTGTCATGTCACGTCGACCAAATAATGTAGTTTTCGCTGATTTCGAGAGGGTAACATAGGTGTTATGCCCCCAATAACTTTCCGTAACTCATAATATAACCCCAGTGAGCAACTACAAAAAATTAAGTCATTTTTTATCCAGTGCTATTTTTTGCCAAAAAACGTGCACTATAGCCTTCACTTTTGCTCAATTTTGACCATTTTGGCCACTTTTTCGAAAGTGTCTACAAACACATGAAATATCAAAGTATACATATTAGGACCTTCTGTGATGAATTTATGAGGCGGTTTCTTTCGTTTATTGGTGTTTTAAGCACTTTTGATCTCGTGTCATGTCTAGCAAATTATGTTTTTTTCTCTGATTTGGAGAGGATGACATAGGTGTTATGCTCCAATACTTTATCATAACTCATAATATGACCCCAGCGAGCTCCTACAAAAAAATTAAGTCATTTTTGCTCTAGTAAAATTTTTGACCAAAAAATGTACATTATAGCCTTCGGTTTTGCCCAAATTTCGCCATTTCGGTCACTTTTTCGAAAGTGTTTAAACATTCATGAAACATTAAATTAAACATATTAGGACCGTCTTTGATGAATTTATGAGGCGGTTTCTTTCTTTTATTGGTGTTTTAAGCACCTTTTGCCTTTTGTCTCGTTGAGCAAATTGTGTGTTTTTCTCACTGATTTGGAGAGCATAACATAGGTGTTAAGCCCCAATACTTTTTCCATAACTCATTATATCACCCCTATGAGCCACGAACAAATATTTATTGCTTTTTGCACCATTGTCATTTTTTGCGAAAACACGTGCATTTATAGCCTTTGGTTTTCCTCAATTCTAGCCATTTCGGTCACTATTGCGAAAGTATCTAAAAACCCATCAAACATTAACTAATACATATTAGGACTGGCTTTGATGAACATAAGAGACGGTTTCTTTCATTTATTGGTGTTTTAATCACCTTGTAGTGTTCTGTGAGTCTGTCACATCTAGGAAATTGTGTCCTTTTCGCAGATTTGCAGAGGATAACATAGGTGTTATGCCCTAATACTTTTCCATAACTCATTATATGACCCCAGTGAGCTCCTACAAAAAATTAAGTCATTTTTGCTCATGTGCTATTTTTGGCAAAAATATGTGCATTATAGCTTACGGTTTTGTTCAATTTTGGGTATTTCTGTCACTTTTCGAAAGTGTCTAAACATCCATGAAAAATTAAATTATACATATTAGGACCTTCTTTGATAAATTTATGAGCCGGTGTCTTTCTTTTATTGGTGTTTTCAGACCTTTTATCTCGTGTCACGTCGAGCAAATTGTGTCATTTTCGCTGATTTGGAGAGGGTAACATAGGTGTTATGCCCCAATACTTTTTCATAACTCATAATATGACCTCAGTGAGCTCCTACAAAAAATTAAGTCATTTTTGCTTCAGTGCTATATTTGGCCAAAAAACGTGCGTTATAGGCTTATAGCCTTTCGTTTTTCTCAATTTTAGCCATATCAGTCACTTTTCCGAAAGTGTCTAAAAACTCATGAAAAATTCACTAATACGTATTAGGACCGACTTTGATAAATAAAAGAGACGATTTCTTTCATTTATTGATGTTTTAATCACCTTTTAGTCTCGTGTCATGTCGAGCATTGTGTCTTTTTCACCGATTTGGAGAGGATAACATGGGTGTTATGCTCCAATACTTTTTCATAACTCATAATATGACCCCACTGAGCTACTACAAAAAATTAAGTGAGTTTTGCTCATGTGCTATTTTTGGCCAAATAAACGTACATTATTGCCTTCGGTTTACTCAATTTTGGCCATTTCGGTCTCTTTTATGAAAGTGTCTGAAAATCCATGAAACATTAAATTATACATATTAGGTCCGTCTTTGATGAATTTATGAGGCGGTTTCTTTCTTTTCTTATTGTTTCAAGCAGCTTTTGGTCTCGTCGTCTCGTCGAGCAAATTGTGTCTTTTCCGCTGATTTGGAGAGGGTAACATAGGTTTTATGCCCCCATACTTATCCAAAACTCATAATATAACCCTAGTGAGATACTACAAAAAATTAAGTCAGTTTTGCTCCAGTTCTTTTTTTGGCCGAAAAACGTGCATTATAACCTTCGTTTTTACTCAATTTTGGCCAATTTCAGTCATTTTGCGAAAGCGTCTAAATATCCTTGAAACATTAAATTATACATATGAGGCCGTCTTTGATGAATTTATTAGACGGTTTCTTTCGTTTATTGGTGTTTCAAACAACTTTTGGTCTCGTGTCATGTCCAACAAATTGTGTCTTTTTCGATTATTTGGAGAGGATAACATAGGTGTTATGCCCCAATACTTTTCCATAACTCATAACATGACCCTAGTAAGCTACTACAAAAAATTAAGTCATTTTTGCTCCAGTGATGTTTTTGGCAAAAAACATGCATTATAGGCTTATAGCCTTTGGTTGCTCAATTTTGTCTATTCCGGTCACTTTTTTGAAAGTGTATTAATATCCGTGAAACATTAAGTTATACATATTAGGGTCGTCTTTGATGAATTTATGAGGCGCTTTCTTTCTTTAATTGGTGTTTTAAGCACCTTTTGCTTTTTGTCTCGTTGAGCAAATTGTGTGTTTTTCTCGCTGATTTGGAGAGCATAACATAAGTGTTAAGCCCCAATACTTTTCGATAACTCATAATGTGACCCCATTAAGCTACTACAAAAAACTAAGTCATTTTTGCTCCAGTGCTATTTTGGGCACAAAAACGTGCATTATAGCGTGATTTAGATGAATTTGATTTGATTTGAATTCGCTATTTTTCATGTCACATGCGGTTTAGTGAGAAAAAAGCGAGGAGAAACAATAATGTAAGTGGAGTAGCAATGGTCGTCCTCTAATCGACGAGATATACCTTGGTAACTTGGTCTAGATACCAAGGACCCCGGAGTACCAAATAATTTGGGATACTTGAGAGTTGACTACCCCCTCTTTCTCTCTCATCAGACACAGACAGTGAGACTGCAACAAGGGAGCCAAGGGAAGTTGTGTGGGAGTCTGTGTCACTCAGAACTTGATTCAAACAGATTCCTTCACTCACTCATTCAATCTGATGATGATGATGATGGTTCAATCAATCAATCAAGTGTTTCACTTGAGTAATCAATGACCAGGTTCCTCTTTTCTGGGCAATCTCACTCTCTCTTGTTTATATCATTTTCTGGGTTTATAATAAGATTTCTTGTTCTAACTTGTAACTTTTATTCCGACGCTTTCTGTAACCGTAGATCCCTTTCTCTTTTCTTCTTCTTTTGTTTTATGTCCGCTTTCTGGGTTTGTTTGTCTGGGATGCTTTGCTGCTTACTTCACTCCTTCATGCTTTTTTAGATAGATGTGAAATGCTTGTGTGTGAAGCTACTACCAACAAAAAGATCCCATCTTTGCAGTGCTTTTTGTTCATAAATCAATTAATCCTGATGTTTGATACATGTCAGAATGCTCTATTGATTGATAACTGCTGCTGCTGCTGCTACCTATAAAAAGATCACATCTTTGCATTGCTTTGCTTAATTAAATCAATTGACCCTTTCCATTCCATTTGCAGGCCAACTGCAACATCATCCTTCCACGATGGATATGCTGGTGAGACTTGTAGATTAAGTTTCTGCCAACCTCCTTCACTCCCCATCTCTTCCAATGGCTTCCAATCATCATTCTCTCCCATCCAAATCTAAACTTGCCTTCCCCGACCTGTTGGCCCAATCCCTTTACCTTTCCGACAAACCTACTACTAAACCCGCTCCTAGTGCACCCTTGCCTTTCACTTCTTCCTCTTCTTCTGCTGTCGAAACTCCCATCCATTCCGAGGATGTCTCTACTGATCAGGACAAGAAAACTTCAGTCAACCACAGTTCTGTCTCCGCTAAGACTAGTGGAAGTGCTAAGACCAGCGGCCGCCTTGATCTTGCCGAAAGCGGCAAAACTAGTTTGTGTAGGGCAAGCACTAGCACTGATGTCAGTGATGAGAGCAGTTGCAGCAGCTTCAGCAGTACTGTTAGCAAGCCCCACAAGGGAAATGATATCCGTTGGGAAGCTATTCGGGCAGTACGCTCCAAGGATGGTGTCCTCGGTTTAAGCCAGTTCAGGTTGCTCAAGCGCTTGGGTTGTGGGGATATTGGGAGTGTCTACCTTGCTGAGTTGAGTGGAACCAAGTGTTACTTTGCAATGAAGGTCATGGATAAAGCATCTTTGGCCAGTCGTAAGAAGCTACTTCGGGCTCAGACTGAAAGGGAGATTCTACAGTCTCTCGACCACCCTTTCCTTCCTACTTTGTATACTCACTTTGAGACTGATAAGTTCTCCTGCTTGGTCATGGAATTCTGCCCTGGTGGAGACTTACACACTCTTAGGCAGAGGCAGCCAGGGAAATATTTTTCCGAGCAAGCAGTCAAGTAGGTTCAATCCTCCTTTCTAATCCCATTTCTCTAGTATTATTGTTTATTGTTTGCTGCTCTGTATCTTTAGTGATTGGGTGTTGAATCTAAAGTTCTTTGTTCTCTGGCACGTTAGTTTTCATAAGCATGATCATGCTTTTTAAGTTTTCGTGGGCCTTTCTCCTTGCTTTAAAGTAAGTGTTGTGTCCTTGGCGTAGGAAATCACCATTGTTGGGGGATTGCTGCTTTTAGTCTTAAGTTTTGAAGAGAGTTGCCTACGATGTAGCCGTCATTGATTCTTATGGCAATCTTCTCTAAGTTAATTTCACTTCCATTTCTCTTGTCTTTTGTTTGCTTGGTGGTTGGGTGGTGAACTGTTGCTTTGAGGGTCTGGTATGATAATCCTTTTGGCAACAAAAAGGGGTTTCAATCACCTTACCACTTGTGTAGTTCTTTTCCCACGTGGTTCTCAATTTCTTGAAGCCAAATGGTTTTTTTTTTTTTTTTTTTTTTTTTTTTTGGAATTACACGTACCAAATCACCGTCTTCTTATATGTGGGGGAGTTGCTGTTTTACAATATTTGAGCCAAAATATCTATCACAATGGCATCTGGACGTTTTTGTGTCTAAACTTTAGCCAAGCACATGCTACTGTCTTCCCCTTTGTTTGTAATTAGTTCACTTGTAAATGATGCTGTTTTTGTACTGCTTGGCAAGAGATGGAAAAGGATTTTCCCTAAAGTAGCTTGTGGCTGGCATTCTTGTATTTCGGACCTAGGTAGTATATGTTTCTCGTGAGGTGAGCATCAATGTGGTTGGTGTTAATTGATCAAGCATGAAAACTTTTGTTTCTTCACTGTAAAATTCTGTCAAAGGTCCCTTGTGTTCTATGATGAGTGCCAAGTTTTTGAGAGTTTTTAGTGGACCTTGGGGTAATAAAGCTTACTTCTCTTTTGTTGCTATTGATTATGTGTAGATTTTATGTAGCGGAAGTCCTCCTGGCGATGGAGTACCTTCACATGCTTGGGATTGTCTATCGTGACCTTAAGCCAGAGAACGTTCTGGTGAGAGATGATGGCCACATCATGCTATCAGACTTTGATCTGTCGCTTCGCTGTACTTTTAGTCCAACACTATCAAAGTCATCTTCCAATGAGGCAGAGCCATTGCGGAAAGACTCAGTTTACTGTGCACAGCCTGCTTGTATCGAACCTTCCTGCATTCAGCCATCTTGTGTTGCTCCGATGACGTGCTTTTCACCGCGTTTCTTCTCTAGTCGGTCCAAGAAAGAGAAGAAGGCTAAGAATGAAATAGGGAACCAAGTAAGGCCACTCCCAGAACTAATTGCTGAACCAACAAATGCCAGGTCAATGTCTTTTGTTGGGACACACGAGTACCTGGCACCTGAGATAATCAAAGGTGAAGGTCATGGAAGTTCAGTAGATTGGTGGACATTTGGGATATTTCTATATGAGCTTTTATTTGGAAGAACTCCTTTTAAAGGATCAGGGAACCGAGCCACTCTGTTCAATGTTGTCGGCCAACCTTTGCGGTTCCCAGAAGCCCCTGGAGTGAGTTTTGCTGCTAGAGATCTCATGAAGGGGTTGCTAGTGAAAGAACCACAGCAGAGATTGGCATATAAACGAGGGGCAACAGAGATAAAGCAACACCCGTTCTTTGAAGGTGTAAACTGGGCACTTATACGATGTGCTACACCCCCTGAGATACCCAGTCCCGTGGTGATTGAAAAGACAGCAGCTCCTCCTAGCTCGAGTGGAAAGGCTGCTGTTGCTGTAGATAACAAGGGATCGGACAATTACCTAGAATTTGATTTCTTCTAAGGTTCCCATCTTTATCTTTAGTTCATTTTTATTGTCTTGTATTTTTTTACCTTTGTACTATCTTTGTTTAGTAGGAAAAACTATTTGACTGTTCAGGAACATTTCAAATATTGTTTATGGTGGAGTACAAAATTTGGGAGCAATTTTGGGAAGGTGGTTTCCAGGAATGATGAAAACTTGAAAAAGTGTGTGTTGCCTTGTTATATATTGTCTGTCATCTCGAGTTGACCTGAATGAATGGATGTAACTTTCCATTGTACCAAGGCCTGCAGTAGATGTGAATTATGTAAATTGTAAACATGGGTCGTAAGGTGTGCTCAGCTTGTGACATACGCACCTAGGCGAAAACATAAAACCTTGAATGAGACCGTCTCATGCGAGATATGGGCCTGTGAAAGAGATTAAGTAGTTCTTTTCTTATCGTTTAGAAGGTAATTACTAATTAGAGCTAGCAAAGTTATGAAGGAAATGGAGAAATTCCGAAGACTCGAAGAGTAGTAAATTCAGACACACGGTATATTCCCTCCATTTTTTTTGTTTCTTTACGTATTTCTCTTTTGGCAATTCCTTTTGATTCTTTACGTTTCCATATCGGGACAATATTTGTGACATGAATTTCCATCAATATCCTTACTAACTCTATTAACTCATTTCAAGATTGGATCAATTAACTTAATTAACCCACAACCCAACCAAAAACTCATTACTCTTTCCTTCATCTTATAATCAAATAACCGATTTATATAACCCACCCAACCTAAATTAATTCAACACCCATTTTATTGAACCCAACACCCACCCACATCAACCCCCCACGTATTGTGTTCTTTTTTTTTTCGAAACGGGTATTGTGTTCTTCATTTCCCCCATTTGTTCTTCCTCCATTTAAAGCAATACCTCTCTCCTCCCTTTTCCCACCCGAGACCACCACCTACAACCCCTTGTTGCCGCCATAACAACCACAAACCACCACTGTCGCCGGGGTCCCAACTAACACGGCCACCGCTGATCGCCGGCGACCACTTTCCTCATCACCAGTTCACCACAAATCACCAACAACCCCCAAACACCACCAATTTCAGATCTATATGCACCAGATTTTCATTTTCATAATAACATAACACCACTGATTTCATAACAATCAAAGATGCATTTCCCCAAATTGAACCAATCATTATAATTAGAAACCCAGTAAAGATATTTAATTGGGGAAAAATAGTGAGACAAACCACCCCAAATCAAATTACGGTAAGTGAGGAGAGAGAAAATGAGAGGCAAAAAATGGTTTGTATTTTAGCAAATTTGATTCTTCACATGTTTGATATTGGAGTTTTGCAAATCTAAATCCTACCAATTATTAATTTTCTGATTTTGTGATAATCTTGGTATGTGTCAAGTGTTGATTTTGTTGATGATTTTGGTTTGATCATGTTAACCCAGATTGGATTTTAGATGTTGTGTCTGGGATGTGGATATGAGATGTTTTTCATTCTTTGGTTGTATAATTAGCATGATTTAGCAGAGAGTTGAACATTAGTGTACAAAGAAAAAAGAGAGAGACGATGCAAATGAAAATTAGAAGCTAATTAACCCCTTCTATCTTCTCCTAACAACTACCCCTCAATTATCTAATCCCTTTCTCTCTCTAACCACCTAGGTTTTCCCCCACTTTCTCTTTGTAAAGAAACAAAAAGAATGGAGGGAGTAATTATAATTATAAATCATAAATGAAGGGACGGACTCATGCTTGAGCTAAGAAGGCATGCATCTTGTGTACTAGTTTCAATCATTTTGTCAATTAACAGCGGAATTTATACAAAAACAGCAAAATGCGGTGAGCGTGGATCAAACACGCGACCTTCAGATCTTCAGTCTGACGCTCTCCCAACTGAGCTATCCCCGCTTGCTGATTAAATGTTATTAGCAGATGGTCTGAAACAACAAGAGAATGAGTTGTTGTTGGTGGCAGGATCCTCATCATCACGAGTAGCAGCAGAGATCCTCATCGGAGATGGAGTTGATTTGACGGCAAGGTCTGAAGTGGTGATGTCCTTGCCTTGACATATGATCTTAACCTCACATCCGGACTGCGCTCTTTGTCGTACCTGATCTGCAACTATGCTCCCATTCGTTTTTCCACTCTTCATTTTCCTGTATTTATTTCAGGAATCAGGGATATGATGCTATATACAGTGTAGAGTATACTATCTTCTAATTAAATGAAATAAAGAAATGTATGAACCTGAGATTGGAGGTGGATATTCCTAGAATGATGTTTGTAATGTTAAGAACAGAAATGAGTTCCACAATGGCATTACCAACTGAATCATGCTCAATCAAAATCGTCTCGACCTGTACCTGTATATATACATTCATGTTTTCTGGTATGATTAATGACTGGCCTGTACCTGTATAATTCAGGTATTATATTATGAAAAAATACCTGATGAGAATTGCACTTGTCCACGTACTTAGTAACAAGTTCCCTTCTCTTGCTTCTTTCCTGGGCCTCGTGAGACTCAACCAGGTCTCGGCTCACTTGACTCTTGGCCACCCGCCCTCCTCCCACTGTTGCATTATTATTATCATTGATCAACAACATTTAATTCCAATGAATTACTAGCTAGCTAGTTGAGTAAAACACAAGCTATGATCTATTACTTACGTGGACTGGGGATGAATCTGTCGACAGAGAAGACATGAACAAGATAAACAAGAGTGGTTCCAGGAATAACAGCATGATTCAGAGCCCACAGAAGAGCAGCCGAGCTTGACTCGCCCTTCCCAACGCCAACATACACAACATTCTTGCTGTTGTTACCACCATCTGATGATGTCCATCTCACAATATTGTTATTATTGTTGATATCAATCGAAAACAAACTCGTACTAATACCCCCTCCACGATTACTATTATTATTATTTCTATGTGAATATGATGATGATGATGTTATCATATTATCTTCATCTTCTTCTTCCATAATCTCTATGATCTCTCCTGTACCACTTCCATAATAACTTGCAGATAATGTACTTGTCATCATGTTGCTGCTGCTAACATTATCACCAGTAGCAGCATTCGCAGTCGCCAAACTTGCACCTTTCATCATCAGGACATTACTACTACTTTGGTCCTCTGACGATGATTTCTCTTTGCTGCTACTAACTATTGAGGGATTTGACATTTAATTTGTAATGAACGATCACCAACAACTGTACTTTTCTGCTGAATTAATGATATATTCTCATCAATTTTCTTAAACCTTGACTTAATGGTATGGAGTATCAAGTCTGTATATTTGTGTGTACACAAATTTGATTATTAATGTATCCTGAATGTATAAAATGTATGTGCTTTTATTTGTATATAGGACTTGTGGACTACGGTGTATATGTCAGCCTTGGCCTTTAATTAGAATGAGACAACCTAACCCTTTCGTTCTCTGCCTTATTACTAGTCAATGTCATCCCCTGCCTACCTTTGCAGCTCTACGTCCATTGTATATGTATTACAGTATTTTGTTTCAGCGAGTCTTATCCCTTAGGTGAAATCTCGACGTCCTATTATTGAATCGTCTTAACATTACCCGAAACAATATCTATTTAAAACCGCAGTTTTCCTTTGTAAAATGTATTTTTCTAGTTCATGCGCCTCTTCTGATCGAATATGGACCGAGGGGAATATACCATCAGATTCATAGCTCATCATGGAGTGGATTATGTCACCGGAATTGAAACTAAAAGAGACGTTCAACGTTTTGTTGATTGCTCATGTGCGTTGAGAGTTGAGACAATTTATCAGGTGTTAGAAAAATGAATGTAGTTGCTTACTAAATAATTTGCATGTCGAGTTCAACAAGGAATATGCGAATACGAGAAAGAATCACGGAAGCTCGGCCAAGGAACATGTCAACGGCAACTATTAATTAGTACACAATGACCTCAAAAAAAAAAAAAAGAAATTAGTACACAAAGTCAGTCTGGCTTCTATGCTTGGGATTTTCTTCTCTCCGTTTTTCTTATTTCCACGGAGTATCAATTTAATGGGCCTAGACGGTCTGAAAACCGGCATTCAACCTAAAATTGATGGGCCAATTCCCCTATTCGAGAATCATTTATCCTCTCAAAATTTGTTGATGCTAGTGTACTACTCCCTCCATTTCTTTTGATTCTTTACGTTGGGCCGGGTTTTGTGAGGGGAACCCAAACCCAACGTAAAGAATCAAAAGAAATGGAGGGAGTACTCCGTATGTGACAATTTACCCCCTCCATCCCACTTCCAACGCCCATGGAAGACAGGATATGGACGGAGATTAGTGAAAAGTAGGAGGATTATGTTGAGCTTGTAATATGTTTATATAAAGTCCAACCACCATCAAAACCTTCGCATTAAGCCTAAGTCCAAGGGTTGGTACTTGGGCTTAAATAGTGGCTTGTATCTTATTGGGTTGTGTTATAACGTATAATGGATTGGACTATTACAAATGGTCTCATAGCGACTATGTGCTATGTGCTTGGGCAATGCTCAAACCATCCGCCTAGTGTGGGCGGTCAAGGGTGCAATGAGGATTGCGTTTTTAAGTCTGGGAGTCTGTAACACCCCAAGGAACCACTTTATGGAATAAAGTTAGTTGTTTGTCCAACATCGGTGATCTGAATTGCTTGTGAAAAATATAGGAGACTCCAACAACCACAGTATCAACAAGTAGTCTTTAACATTTTAAGCCCATGAGATGATATATGGGTTTAAGGGGTGGTTATTTATCTTATTGAGTTGTGTTCAAACGGATGGTGGTTCACTTTGATTTGTTCAATTTTAGCCACATTTTGAAAAATATTGGCATGGAAGACCTGAGTGAGCCCTTGATGAAATTGAGAGCCTGAATTCCAGTTTTGGGCCTTCTAAGCCCATAAGTCCTCTGTCACCGGTTAAAACTAGTGTCCACTTACATGTATCGGGAATGTTTTATTTCGTCTACTTATAGACTCGTAGGATAGCATTGGTGGTATATAAAAGGAGAGATGCTACTGGTGTAAGCTTATTCGCTTATCTTTATCTCTCTCTCTCTCTCATATTGAATTGGCGCTCTCGCAAAGTCGCAAGTGTGAGGAGTCTAGAGAAAAAGGCAGGCAGTCAAAAAATGGAATAATCAAGGAAGCCCCCACTAGTTTCCAATTCTGGCCTGGTTGAATAATAACTAACCCTCTGATCTTCCTCGGACTTTCCGGTTGACGAAATTAGCATCGACGGCCGGCAACCTTGAATAAAATTTGTTATATATTCATATTCATATCAAATTTGAGCAGCAGTCTAATAAAGCTAATAAGGGAAGTGAAGATGATTTCGTCCGAAGACGCTATTTCTGAGTTCAACTCTTTAATCCTCCAAGGTATGTAACAACTGAATATTTATTTTCTTATCATTTCTCATTTCTCAAATGAATGAATGAATGTGTAATTGTGCAGCTGAAGACCCTGCTGCTTTAAGCTACACCTTCAAGGTATTAATTTGTCATCATTTTTACAATTACGGAATTACCCATCCAATATTCATTCATCTCATTCGCTAATTTTGTAATTAGTAATTCCAGTTCTTTTTAATGTTTTTACAAAATGGCACCGGCCCTGTTTACGTAAGACTGATGTGGAATGAGTGTGAAAGGGTAGAAGCTGCCAAATGTATCATCTATATACATTATAATAATAATAATTGTACGCGCGTGTATGCTGATGGATACAAAGCAACTAACCCAATTGCTGCTCATCATGCGCCTCTTTGCAACAACTAAATCACATCACATCATTCATCTTCTGACCCCCATGCAAGTAGTTAACAAGCAAGTAGATGCCATTGTACAGTATATGCATACGCCTTTTTCCACGTTTTCATTTACCTTTGTTTATTTTTTTTTTGAATATATTCTCGATCATGCATGATTCATCGAGTATCAAATTATCATACTCGCCTTTTTTTCCAAGTTTACCTTTTGTTATGATCTTTCTACTAATAACTATATACCTAGCAGAATGTTCATCAAGGCTGCCCTGCTGATACTTTGGGTCGTTTCCTCAAAGCCAGGGATTGGAACCTCCACAAATCCCATACAATGGTACTAATACTTAATAATAATTACAAATTCATTCTTACATACAGTAGTATATAACACAATCACACTTAGCTAACTAAACACATACAATCATGCTTAATTATGCGCGCAGTTGATGGACTGCCTCAATTGGAGGTTGCACAATCAAATCGACAATATACTCTCTGTAAGCAAGCTAAGATTACTACTCTTTAATTACTAATGAATGATTTCAGAATAATTAAGAAATTGACTTGCTTTTTAATCAACGTACAGAAAGTTATTGTTCCTGTTGAACTATATAGAGCAGTGCGACAGTCTCAGCTCATAGGATTGTCTGGATATTCAAATCAGGGCCTTCCAGTATTTGCTATTGGCGTCGGCCTCAGCACTTTTGACAAAGCTTCTGTAAGACTCATTACGACCTCTTCTGCTAATTAATTGTGTCTTACTATGTCCATTACACATATAACTATTTTGATTCCTTTTTTTCTTTTCTTTTTTTGTAGGTCCATTACTATGTCCAGTCTCATATCCAAATAAATGAATATCGAGATCGTATCATCTTGGTGAGTACTACTCCGTATAACACTATTTCTGATGAGTTATGATAACGCACAATATCTGACAATTAATCTGCCTGTCGTTCTAGCCTTTGGCAACCCAGAGATTTGGACGTCACATTGGAACCTGTATAAAAGTCCTAGATATGACTGGTCTGAAACTTTCAGCCTTGAGCCAAATAAAGGTATTTTATCAAAAGTTACGGCCTCTATGTTATGTATCTTCAACTTTCGGTTAAACCTGTTAATTCACTGACCTCTGCTCGTAATTGCATGCAGCTATTGACTATTATATCAAGCATTGACGACTTAAACTATCCAGAGAAGACGAATACATACTACATTGTGAATGCTCCATATGTATTTTCAGCTTGTTGGAAGGTTAGTTTTCCTGAATCCATAGCACTCTTTATTAATTGTACAACAGGAGAGAACGAGGATTGACACTGTATGCTATATATGTGTAGGCTGTGAAGCCTCTTTTACATGAGAGAACGAGGAAGAAGGTTCAGGTGTTGTCAGGCTGTGGAAGAGATGAGTTGTTGAAGGTAATGAGGAATCAGCGTGTGATTCATGTCATCGTCATTTCTAAGGCCGAATTTATTTATATCAAGCTTGTGCTGTATATGCAGGTGATGGACTATGATGCCCTACCCCATTTTTGTAGAAAGGAAAGATCAGGAATTTCAAAGGAGACTGTTAATTGCTTTTCACTGGACCACCCATTTCATCAACAGCTTTATAGCTACATCAAGCAGCAGTCGCTAATGGATGAACGTCTTGAACCAGTGAAACAGGGATCTTTCCATGTCGACCACCCTACAGAAGATGCTGACATTGCTCAAACTATTGAATCCGAGTTGCAAAAACTAGGAGATGAAAATGGATTCTCTAACCAAGCACATTGATCTGATTAATTAGTAGTTCTGTATACAAATACGATTGAATAAAGAATGTAACGCTGACAATAAAGAAACTTTCTTGGTCAAGTCTACCGGAGGCTTATCAAATATCAAATCCCAGGATTCCTCTTTCTTAATGTATATTATACATTGTATATGTGGAGGCTGTATGAGCAAACGTAAAGATTATCCACTGTGATCAAACTATGCTATTTTGCTACTCTGTCTTTCTCTGTGTAAATCAAATTTGTCGTAGGAACTGCATTACAGTGACTAAATGCATCCTTTAATTAAAAAAACAAAGCATATTGTTGAACAAAATCTACTAACTTAGCTCGTGAATTAAGCTGGCTGATCTATAATTTGAGCACTCTCTTCTTGCTCCTGTATTCGGTGCAGCTCAGCTTCTAAAGCAACAGTTGCGGCCTCAGCCATCTCCGCAGCCTTGGAAGCCTCCTCTTCTGCCATCTTCAGTTCTTCGATGGCTTTTGAATACGCTTCATACTTTTTAGCAGCCTCCTGCTGATTTGCTACCAATGCCTCTACATGAGCCATTGTTGCGGCTACCTTTATGTCACCCAACTTCTCCGACTCATTTGCTTTCTCCATCAGTGAGTTATACTCCTCACTGCACAACTTAATCTTCCCATTCTCATTGCTTTCACTAGTTGATTTTTGTGACATCTCCTTTTGAGCATTTGCCTCTGAGACTTTCGCTTCCTCTACTTCTTTCAACACACCCGCTAACTTACTTTCCATCTCCTTTGTCATCTCCCGAGTGCTTTGCGCTTCTCGTATCTGCTCCTCTTTTAGCTTCATCATCTCTTCCGCCTCTTGCCTTGCTCTCTGAGTTTCCATAGTCAGCTGCTCCAGTGATGAGATCATATCATCGGAGGCATTAGCTGCACTTGTTTTATTCACAAGACCCGCTTCCAGCTCATTCCTTCTATCCTCTATTTCAGCCCGGATTCTACTGGCTACAGCTTCTATTTCCTCCTCTTTACGCTTCTGGTCAGATAGTTCCTTGCCCACTTGTTCTAATTCACACTTGAGGGACTCCATTGAACTTTGAAGTGATATTTTCTCCTCCTCAACCTGCTTAAGTGAGCCCTTTGCTATTTCAAGCTCAAAACTTGTAGCTTTCTGAGCCTCTAGGAAGGCAGCCCGGGCAGTTTTGACTTCTTCTTGCAGAGATGCGATTTGAGAATCAACTTCCGTAAGCTTTAGCTCCAGATTATCAGCTAGCAAAGGTTGGTGTTCTTCCTTGAGAGCAAGCAGTTTCTGTTCCACTTCTCCCTTGGCCACTCTACAAGATCGGAGCTTCTCTTCCTTTGCGGCTAAAATCTTCTCATGTTCATCCAGTGCTTGTTTGGAAGAAGCCTTAATCTTCTCTAATGCCTCCTGCATGGTAGCAACCTGCTTTGACAGCTCTTTGATTCTCTCTCGGTGAGCATCTGACGCGAGCTCTGCCTGCCGTGACTTTCTCAAAGCCCTGAGTTTGGCTTCTGAAGTTGCGTCAAACTCCCTGCGCATGTTGCTTAGTTCCTGCTTTGCCAAATCAAGCTCAGCAATGGCAGCCTTGTATTCCTCTCTTTTCGTTTCAGCATCTTGCTTTTCAGAATCAAGCACCACCTGTTCAAGCTTCTCAGCCTTGGATTTCAAAGCATCTGAAGCTTCTACAATACACAGTTTGGATTCATTAACGAGTTTGAGTTTCTGTCTGAGTTCCTCGAGAGTCCTTTTGGCCTTGTCGAGCTCAGGAAGGGACTCAGCTCTTGCAGATTCGGCACCTCTCAATTGCTCCTTCAACTTATTAAGCTCATTGAGGGCCAAATGAAACTGTGCCTCCTTGTCTAGTACCCCCTGTGCCTCAGTCTGAGGTTTGGACTTCTTGGTGAAAAGGGGCTTGGCCTTGGGGGATGATACTTCACCAAAGAGGCTAACAGCAGCTCTCACGGATTGGAAAGGAGCTTTGGTGTCAATCTCCCCGACTTCAGCTGCCCTGGGAGACCCACCCATGGAATTTCCACGGGTCCTCACCATATTCACCATCTTACGCATTTTCTGTGCAGACCAATGAGTCCGTATTTCAGATATCAATCATCTGTTGTCGCTGCTGCACTGTTCAAAACAGAAGCACGCCAGTCATTGGACCCATCAGCAAGACTACCTACACATTTCATGTATTTCAAATGTACTCTACCAAGGAAAGCATATGACATCTCAGAATTCAGATGTGAGAGCAGCCAAAGAGCCCAAAACCCAGCCAGCAAAACTCAAACAAACATGTACTACACATAAGGTGAATACTTCTAAACCGAAAAACAAGTCGTGGCAATATATTCATATTAGACGATAAAACCAGTCGCAGAAATTAGAAGGAAAGAAAATGTATACATGCTTAAGAAGTAAAAAACCTGAAGAGGATATTGCTATGAAATGAATTGTGTGATATGAACGTCAGACGATAAATGGCACACCAGCGTATACTTTCATTCAAGCTGTGTAAAGGATGGCAATGCATACATAAATATGATGATTATACTGCTATGAAATGATGATATTGGAGACAAGCATAAACTAGGGAGGCTTTTGCACGCACGTAGGTTGACGCAGAGAATTATTGATTTTTGTTTTGGTTTCAAACCAAAGAGAGAAGTTCCTTGGATATAGGATGCATTTGGTGGATTTAATTTTAAGATCTATTTAGCTAAACAGAGCATTTGTAAGGAACCTAAAAATAGTGTTTTAACTCTCCTAGAAACGCGTTGAATGCTTCAAACATAAGCTTTCCGAAATGCTAAATACTCTTTTGTCCTGCTTTTGTTTTCTGGACATCCAGTATAATTATCCTATATTCCTATCCAAAGAAATAACAAAATTGAAATTACGCCGGCTTCATAGTTTTGTGTTTAACAAAGTTGTATATAAGATAGTCTTATTGTCCGACCATACCTCACATTTTACAGGTAAACAGAGCACTATTTTTGTAAGCTATGACAAATTCATCTACTTTTGAGAGTGTCTTCTTTCTCAAGAAAAACACCATTTACTGTAAAAAGTACCTCCTTCAATCAATATTGACTTGTTTAATTGTTTGCCTCAAAAAAGTAAGATAACTATATAACACAATAGAAAAGGTAACCATGTATCCAATCCATCAAATAGATTCAGAAACAAGTGATCCAAGACATGTCAGACCTAGGTACAGACTTATGGCAAGTATTTCATAGGTTTCGGCATCTCATATTTCTTACCTTGGGCTAAGAGATACATACAGCAAGATAGCAAAAGGAGGGGGGGCATCAGTTGTACAGATGGGTCTCAGAGGACAAGCCTAAAGGTAAGGTTTATCCTGGCAGTATCCAGTTTAGCGCGCTTTGGTACAGAATGAAGCCAATCCCTCTGAGTGTAGCCTCTCATGACCAGCATTGATCCATGTCTTAATGTGAAAGAATGCTGTTCAGTGCTGCTGCTCTTCTTGCACCGTTTATTTGCAGGCTCTTCTTCTGCACTCTTTTGCGACACTAGAGGCAGATAGGCATACAGAGTGAGTGATGAGTACTTGTTTATTGACGGCTAACAATGAAAAGAGATATCATGATTTGCTAGCAAAGCACTCAAAAATGGTTACAGTACTCCACCAGAGAACATATAAGGATATACCTGCTGGAGAGTGTTTAGGGGGTTTTTTCTTGAGGAAGAAATCGCGGTCACAGCCAAAAGAAAGGGAAGCAATTTGAGGAGTAGGACCGTAAAGAGATTCATCATCGGAATGCCAGGCAACATAGTCATTACCACCCTGGTATCTGTTAAGGAGCAAGCTGTTGAAACGGCTTCCAGGGATAGCATTCTCAACCTAGAATACATTTATTTTCCATTAGCCTACCTAGTCTTATAAAAAGTATACTTCTGACAACCAAAGCAACAACAACAAAAGGTGTTCTAAATGTTCATGAAGTTGCAGCAACTCAAAGCAATTGGCTTGGTTGCTAAAATCCTAAATCAGTCCTAATTCATCATATGTATAGATGAGATGAGATTGGAATAAAGTTGCAGACTTTATGACTAATTACGGAGACAGTGAGTGACACAATAGTTGTTAAGTTGATAAAAGACAGAAAAAGAAAAGAGGGAAAGAGAAATACGATGCGAAGAAGATCAAGGAGGGGAGGGAAGTCGTGCCAGTCATAAGGATGAGGCTGATATCCGCTGTAAACAAGATTGGGCAGACCTTGACTCGCAACATAGCATGTGTCCCGAGGCTGCTATGAATTATAAGCAGTTACTAGTATGAATTACCAATATTGAATCTTAAAGAAGAAGGAACAACATTAAACCTGGAGGCATGAGCGGCCGAAGACACGGATGGTGGGACGACTCCATGGAATGTTATTGTTTAGATATTCAAACCATTTCCACGCTTCTTCGTATCCAATCACTCTCGCTTTGTAAATCACTTGGCTTCCATTCCCCAACTCCGTTACCTTTTCTTTACTTTCCGATTCCGATTCCGATTCCCCTTTCCCTTTCTCTATCCATTTCCTCATCACATCCGACCTTTCTCGCGCCCTCTTCATACTGCCGCCTCCCCCAAAACCCTCGTTTCTTTTTCTAATTTCTAATTTTTTACTCTATTTGTGGAATGACAAATTAATTTACAACACACTTGTCAATTGAATAGTGGGAAAATTAGGTACAATGTACTTATTCTCTCTTTAAGGTTGATTAAATGTGAACCTTAATTTGTAAATTTGGATTTGTAATGACATTCATAGTTTAATGTTTTATAATGAATCCCACATTTTTTTAAGGGAGAAATAAGGTCATGTTTCAAGTAACTCAACAAAGTTGTGATATAGTAGTTGATAAGAAATCCACATTAATTGAATCCACACAAGAGAGTGGAAGCTGAGTTGATGTTGTGTTCCTAAAGCTGAGTCTAGACAACAATCACACTAATTAATACAAGTACTAGTACATGTTTTGTTTGGAAACAAGCAGCTAAGAATCACACACTTCTTAGATAGAGTGACACATTGATTAGACTGTAAAAACAATAATGTTTGTTAGTAAGAAGAACTAAGCAGTGTGATGTTCCAACTTGAGTTTGAGTTGGATTTCACCAGATTCGACATGACACAGCCTTAACCAAAGATCCTGAACAACAACGGCAGCGGCGTCATCGGAAGAATTGATGCAGCTCTCCCTGACAAGACAATTGTCAGAATCAGGGATGACCTTCCTTAATGTGGTTGATGAGGAGGAGCCTTTGAGGACTTGCTTAAGCCTTGCTGCTGACACAAGTGGCTGAATGTTGACATGAGCACTTCCCATCTTATCATCTGCCTTGAACATGTCCTTGTCAAACACTTCCTGCACAAGTTTCATTCTTTCATTTCTCAAAACAACATTCACTCATCATCATTACACAATAACAAAACAACAGAAATGAAAAGGAAGAATACCAGTTGGAGAAGAGGAAGTGGATCAGGTAGAGTGAAAGAGTGCTCCTCATTCCAAACAGGATTCAAACAGCTCTTTATCACTTTTGTCTTTGCCACCTTAATTATAATCAAACTAATTAATTGGGAAACTAAATGCAATACAGTAGAGTAGACAGTAGTAGACTAGTAGTAGCAACCTGATTGGCGAGGGTGATGACGACATAAGGATCGCTGGACTTGAAATCTCTGACAACCAACCTCCTGCCTTGCACAACACCCACCTTCAGAATCCACCCATGATTACACGACGACGACATGGTCGACATCCCTCTGCTGGGCTGGAAGAAACTAAACGACAAAGGCAGGAGACAAAAGTGAAAGTACGTGTTGTTGTTCTTCGTTCTTTGTTGAATGCACGCACACTTACACAGTCAATTCTGGGGTTTTGACCAAACACACTAACACCAACCCCTCCTTAAGTCTTTCCCTCTTACTCTCCTGCCCTCACTCACTCTCAATACATACATTTTATTAAAGTGGGTCGACTACTTTGTCCAACCCCCACTTTGCGCTTTCTATCACCCTTTACCTGGATTACCTCTAATCTAATCTAATCTATCAATCTATTGTCTGCATTTATTTTTAGATTAAAGTTATGTTGATAAACTAAAATGGCAAGACTTTAATGAAGACCCCACGAGTATCTATAATGCATGTCAATTTCAAATTAAGCCATGTGAAACCAATTTACCCTCAAAATAAGAGGATACAGTTATATCATCGTAAACATTTGGCTACACTTGGACAAAATCGGCCAAATTTGAAATACATATTCCACAATTGTTTATGCAAACTAACATTGGAACAAACATGATCAAATTTTTATAGTGTTTCTGCGCGTCAACTTATGTGTTGTTGCAACAGTTCCCCAAATAGGCAAAAAAATCCATAACACTAATTAACGTCACTTTGAAAATCGCAACAGTTGAGTTTCAAGTTTACAGAGACAAGATTCGTTTTGAGTCTTAAATTTGAATTTGTAGTTTGAATAGAGTCAAAAGTCACAAGTGTGGGCTTACAGGAGATAACAATGCAGTCCTGCATAAGAAACAGCAGCAAACCCATACGACGCCCGCCTTCCTAACCTTGCTAGTACAGTGCTACATGTCAGTCTACTACATACGACTACGGCTTCTTAAATCTTAATAATAACAGAATTACATAGATCCACAATGGTTTTGCGATGGGCAAAAGTAGAGCACAAACTACTCTGACAACGATATAGCACATTTACAAGTAATGGTCAATCTTCTACAAACTACCTAGCCCTGCACACTTCGCTACATTACAGACTGAGCTAACAGCCTACAACTGTACAGGTGACCCGTAAGACACCTCTAATCATTCTTTCGCCCCCAACATCTGCAACTAACCATCAGCTCCTGTCAAGCAAAGGAAGGCCACATGCTCGTTAACATGCCAAAAAAGAGAGCAATTCCTCCTGGTCAATTCTGTAACAGACAGCATCAGCATCACAAGTAGCTATCTCAGCACAACACTCTTTCCGGACTGCCACAGGAGACAATGGCCACTAGACTATTTTTTGTGAGATTTTCCTACCCTTTGCTTCCATACGCTCTGCAAAAACGCTCTTCTATCAGTCACAGACAGCAGTCAAAAAGTTTCAATATGTTGAGCAAATATGTAAAGGTGACTACATACAAGAGGCTCATCCTCAGCATCTTCCTCGTCCCCGCCATCACAAGGATCGGTTTTTTCTGGTGTGTCGTCACTCTCATCATCTTTCGACTGCTCACTACATTCCTCTTGAGGTGACCCCCTTGGTTTCTCGATACCAAGAGAACCCTCAGGGCTATTTGCTTCGTCTCTGCTATGCCTGCTTTCTGTACTGGAGCTTGATTCTTTACCAGATTCTTCTGTATCACTCCCAGCAGCAGCTCTGTCTCCTCCTGCAGTAACTGATTTCTCCTCTGCGTCACTTACTAAACTTGCAGCTGCCTCATCAACTGCGTCCTCCTTAGGATCACCTGCTAGACGAAGAAAAGGAGCAAGTTGAAAAATGACACAACTAGCTGAATGAGATTTTACTTCACACAATCAAGTAATACAATGAGTTTTTCTAAGAAGAAACACTCCTACAATTGCCAAGCATTTAGCTAAGTAGTCTACACCTAGTATCAGAAATCAGATGCTGAGCACTGAGCACTGAGCACATCTATATATCCAAGACTTAGTAAACACTAGTACATTTCAAAGCCCCTTACCAGACACAACTTCGTCCAAATCAGATGATACTGTTGGTTCTGCATTTGATACATCAGATATGCTTTCTGCTTCGTCAAAGTTACTTGTTTTTCCTTTTGTTACAGCTTTCGTCCTGGGTCTCGAGATCTTCTTCCGAGATCCTTTCCCCTTAGCACTGGACGATCTGCAATTCGATTACATCTATAGTTCAATACACGTAGAGGGAGCTTTACTTATGGTGGAGAAATCAGATTATGGTACTTACTTCTTGTTAGATCCCTTATCACCCAATCCCTCTGATACCTTACTTTTCTTGTTTGTCTTGTTTGTTAATCTGCAACAAGCACATTTTTCAGTAAAGAAGAAACAAAAAATATATTTTTTGGTTTCTTTAGGCTGTGACACCTATTTATAACATCTATGTATACGGAAACATGAACAGATATGCCCACTCACGTTTGTTTAGGACTTTTAACCGTGTTGGTCTTCTGCAAGGAAGTAAAGAAGGATTAGACAGAATCCTCCTCTATTGAAGGAAAAGAGTCTTGACCACATCAGAACAAGCAGCAATAAAAATATTCTCCACACTAAAAACATACCTTTTTAGGCCTAGGATCATTGTCAATGACTTCCCAGCGCTCCTTATCGAGACGTAGCACTTCCACTTCACCATCATCATAGAGCACCTTCATAATGCAGGAACACATGAGAGACCGTGGAAGAAACTATATTGTGTGTCCCAAAGCAATACATGTTCAACAAATCTAGACATTTGAAAGATGACTGCTTACCACATGCTTCTTTTTGTCTGGATCATAAGATTTCACCACACCTTGATAAAACCTGTCGACGTGAAGGTCCAACCAGATTATTATCATGAACATTTCTAATCACAGCTCTGGCCTTAAAGGTACCCCGAAAGTAATATGTGCCGACATCTATAAAATACAAGACTTCTGAACCTGGAGCTACCAGGAAATGACAACACATGATGATCTTGTGAGAAATATACCAAAAAAGGGCCGTGTACCCAAGAGCATTTAGAAAGATGGATATGCACGACAATAAGGTTGCTTGGAATAAGGTAAAAAAACTCTTAAAAGGAAAGTAAGTAAAGAGAAGGATAATTACATATGACAAAGGGGGAAGCATTAGTAACCAGAATGCAAAGAAAGTACAGCTGTACAGGAGAAACAGCATGTATGCTCGAGGTGCTTTGAAAAGACGTTTTACAAGTAAGGGAACCAAAGGACGGACATTAAGGACAAATAGCATGTCAACAGAGCTTCCAAAGCTGCATGTACCTTATTAAGTTGTTCATATATGAAACTTTTGTTTAGCCTAAATCCACAGATTTGAGGTGATTCAATGCATAAACAGTGAGATGACACATGGGCTAAGCTAAAGAAGAGGTGGGATTCTTGTACTTCCTATGTTCTTACTCCAACTACCTCAACCAACAAGGGAACGACACAAAAGATATATGGGTGTGGCTAACACAGCCCATTGAGTGAAAAATGTATTGTACAAATAACAAAGCAAAGAAAGAAAGGAGATAGAGGTAGTTTAACACAGCAGAGCTTAAAAGTGCACTCAAAACGGTCAAGTTATGCAAATCCAAATGTACATGGATATAAAAGGGCAGCCCGGTGCACATTGGCGTCCCCGCTAAGCGAGGGTCCGGGGAAGGGTCCCACCACAAAGGTGTAATGAGGGCAAGCCTTCCCTTGACAATTTAATTGACAAGAGGCTGCTCCCAGGACTTGAACCCGTGACCTGTCGATCACACGGCAACACCTTTACCGGTGCGCCAAGGCTCCCCTTCCCAAATGTACATGGATATCCAAACCAAAAACTCTAGCTTCAAATTATTTACTTAAATGCTAGTTCAGATGCTAATTGTCATAAGACTCATAACAAATAGTAAAGAAGTTTCTAATAAATGGAACATACTTCTTATCCAGTGGCCACCAAATGTTAATTCTGCAGTCAATCAAGTCCGTAGTATGACCAGCAGCTCCCTTTGTTGTGCACTGATGAATAGACATGATGTAAGTTTAGAATAAGAAAATCATGGAGATGATGAGCTACTATAATCTCTAAGCATCATGTTTAGCACAAGTAAAAAACATAATATACAACCCATCTCTACAACTCGTTTTTTCAGTTACGAGATTTTAAAGTACGATCAAACTGTGATTCTCTGAATAAGACTTCTAGACATTTCAGGGTTTTCCAGTTAAGAATATGTAAAATTAATACGGAATTATATGCCAATAAGCAATACGGGTGGAGAATTATTAGGAAAAACAATTTCGCATGAGGGTCCTCTATGTTTCCACCATAGGAGCAAGGTTTCATGCATCTAACCACCCTTTTTGTCACCATAGGCGGATGCCTTTGAGGCATTGCGATTGTTACATGCTTGACACAGAAGCCTGGAATAAATTTGCAATGATAGATGCACGGGCATCTGACACTAGTAAACCCCAAAAGTGTCAGTTACCACATGTTGCATGCTATCCAGTCTCAAGGTAAAATGTATATTATGTGAGATGAGAAATTGCAGTTTCAATGGGTACAGTGTCAATTGTACTTATTAAGTTGATTGTCACCGTAAAAAATAAACTGGTGATCTGATCTCAAGGCACACTAGCTAACACGACGAAAAAAAAGGTTGTTCTGTCTTTCCTGCTATTATACATTTCAGTGAATTGACTTGATAAACTCCATGAAAGCCATTCTAACACAATTTTATACCCACAGTATAAGGAAAAGGAACCTTCATTACTCAAGAAGGGGATAAGAAATACTGACCTTTGCTAAGCCAGGAAGGCTCCTTCTCTTTAGCTCCTTATGAGACACCGAAGAAGATTTACCATTACTTTTGTTTGACTCCACCAGCTTTGCCTTCTGCAGAAACAGCGGTGAGAAGTGTTGTATTTGATCAGTAACATTCAAAATCTCCAATGTGCATTTAAATCTTAAATTGGCTTAGAGCACATAAATCACCTTCCGGTCGCGGACACCAGTTCTTTTCACATCTTGACCCTCATCCTCATTACTCCGTTTGGAGCCTCTGCTGTTCAGCTTCTTTTTGCTAGGTGACTCCACCAAGTTCGACTGACTGACCTCATTCTTTTCTTGTATGAAAGATGGACTCTTTGAGCCAGCTTTTATTGAGTCCTTACCAGTACTCTGCGGGAGAGAAAATTTGGAAGGGCTTCTAGCTGACACCGATCTCTTGCGTTTTGGAATGGGTGTTGCATCTGTATCGCTCATTTTCCTTTTCTTAGCCTGATCTTCTTCACCTTTACTGGTTTTGGGACTTGTATGATTGCCATGGCCATTGCTAATTTTACTTGACAACCCCATATTATCCAGATTAATATCCCTTACCACTTTCAAAATGTCATCATTTTTTGTGTCAGCGGCTAAAGAATTTTCCTTCAGGACTGCCTTTGACTTATTTTTTTGGGATTTTATTCGCTTGATCAGCTTACCAAGAGGCATCTCATTTCCTTCTGTTTCGATGTCTTCCAGAATGTCGTCCTGAGGAATTTCTAGATGGACCTACAGTGACAAAATTCAAATGATGATCGGTTTGACCAAACAATAAGATATGTCAGCTGAAATAGGTTGGATTCTAGTATACTTACAGCTCCATTGACATCCAGCGTAAGTGATTCGAAGTGGGCTACGACAGATTCTTCCGCCAACCATGTTTGATCATCACCAACCTATTTGGAAGAGGAAGCAGTGTAATATTTAGTAATGGAATTACATGGGCAAAGCCTAGCGTTCATACATTATGCGTCACATGCCATTTCTTTAATCATACCTCAGGAGCGTGATGTTCTTGGATTTCAATTGGTTTGTACAGGATACCGGGCAATGAGACAGACTCAATGACACCTAGAGCGTCACATGACTTTTGAGTCAAGCGCTTGACAACCAACAGCCCAAGTTCAGATATTGCATATGAGTTCTGCAATTGAGTACATAAAGAGAACAAGCTCAGCTTTTCACATTATATTTAGTTTCTTAATAAATATAAGCATGAAAGTAGCCACAATATTAGCGTCCATCATCTCTCCTTTCTTCTCTGTCACAACTTTTGAGTACATCGAGGCGTAACCATGTGCCCGTTACAAAATTTATAGACTTAAGCCTCCTGCCCCCCCCCCCCAAAAAAAAAACATGTACTATCTTTGAGAAAAATGAAAAAAGATGCGGGAGATTGGTAGCAGTGGGGACCACCTGGTGATGCTTTACCATCTTTAACAACAAATTATTCAAGACGCCGAGTGCGTCCTAAGCTTTAAGACATTGGTGTTTACCTTGGACTTCAGTAGATCAACCACATCTTCGGATTGCTTGATACTTTGCAACATAGATACAAGAGTAGGAATGAAGTCTTTTCCTTTGTCTGTGTCATTAGCATCAGAGGCTGTATCTTCATCTCCATGCAAAACCATTGAGAAGAAAAGATGCAGTACTCTAGAAAAGGAAAGAACCACCAATCAAATTACTAATCATTTTTTTTGTTTTTTGTCTTTTGAAAAGTAAGTCAGGTCAAAAGGACACGAATGGAGTGACTCCCACCCATATACAAAAAGACATCTAAGGGGGTGACGCCCATATACAAAAGAAATAAACCATGAATCTTTGATTTAAGCAACATTTAAATCAGGGTTATAAGGAATATATGAAATCAGGGTCAAGCAACATTTAAATCAGGGTTCCACTGCATACCAGTATGCCACGATAACTTCTTTTTCTCAAAAGTCTACAACAACGACAAGCATGCAAAAACAAAAGACAACTGTTGGATAAATCATTTTGTGATAAGTAATATAAGTTACCCATTGAAGAACACCAAAGAGGGTGATTATGGAGAGCTGGGTGGCTAAAATGAGTGATGTTATCAACAAAAAGAAGAAAAGTCGAGTGCCAATGAGAAAAAAGCACTTGACTCTAAAAAAATTGGCCTCCCTATCGGACAAACCATAGGGGAGTCATAAAAGGATTGACAACAAGACAAATAGACCCATTAGGCCATTAAAATGATAAGTTTTCAGCTAGGAGGACACACACAGACACATCACACAAACTTTAAAAAGAAGCTAGTAACACCTGAATAGCTTTAACATAGGTGATCAAGCACTCGAGCCATATATAAGATAAATAAGGGAGACACGCTATATCCTAATTCATAGGTCAGAAAAACAACAGCATATGTGATGACAGGAGGGATATCATGTTAATACATCTGCAAAAATTAGTCACAACCACTTTCTTATTTAACAAGTACCACTTTCCAGCATGACAGAAAATAAAAAATCCATCTTATGTAATATAATTATGAAGAACATACCTATACAATGGTTCAACTGCTTTGACATCCCTACATTGATCAAAATTAGGGCACATAGGATGATGTGCAAGGGCATGAACCAGGAATGGAAGCATATATTCTGGATAAGACAACTGGGAGCTTGCATCAGACTGTAGGGAGTGTTGTCGGGCTTTCATTTGACGACACATTTGTATCACGTCGGCAAGATTATGTTTATCCTGCATAGATGAAAAAAACAGGGGGACGTAAAACGATATTTAATCATCCCATCATTACAGGTTAACTTTTTAAGCCTGCCTTTTAAATTACAGTTTGATGTTGACAAATACCTCATCCAGATCTGCATGATTTGATCCGAAAATGTCCAACAGAAAAGCACATGCATACTTTGCATCCAATACACGATCTTTAATGTACTGATGAACTTTGCTGAGGAAGAGTTTCCTAACTTGACGGTAGTTTATCTGTCATAGCACAAAAGAGAAGATAACAGAATTAAAATCTAAAAACAGAAGGCATAATGAGAGAAAATTATACCTTGGAAGAACTTGAAAGACAATCATGGGATGGGAAATGTTTGTTAATATTAGTCACACCTTGCTTTCCTTCTATAACGAAGGGATATGAATGAAAAGAATGCTAACAATACATATAGTCAGGTAAATTTCTTTCCTTCCAACTCCTCTAAGAAAATTTGACAAGCCACTTGTTTGATAATTAGCCCACCAATAACAGAATCATTTCAATTCCCATTAATCAATCGAGTTAACCAAAACATAAATTCCTCCCTATTAAGGTTCTCTTCCTTTCTTTTTCTTTCCTACTTGTTTTTCTTTCAATAATCATTGGAAATGAAACAAGCAGCGAGACTTTATGATTAATGTTTTAAACTTCGTGTAAATCAAACCAGCATTCTGAGGATATTGTATCTCACTCAAACTTCTGACAGATCAGTGGTCGAACTTAGTAACTTAAACCAAAAAGAATCTCATTGACACACCACTTTTACCAGTAGCTTACCTCAACTGTCCTCAAAGCGAGATGGAAAACATCAACTGGTATCTTACTTTCCCAATATCTTGCGAGGCGAAGAATAGCTTTTGCGGAAGCAAGCTTTAAGTGAGCCTTATCCACAGAACTGCAAATGGTTACAAAAATTAAAATGAACGTCTACAGTGAGAAATAGACAAAATAACACAAATATAAGATTTTCAACATTCTCAACAGCACCTTGATTCCAATTCTCTTGAAATCTCTCCGAAGGCCAGCATATTTTTAAGAATTTGTATCAGACTATCAATCCCCCCACGAAGATGGGCATCCTTCACAGGCAAGTAGCTCTTGACCAGCGTCTTGATTCCAAATACCTGGTCATAAATAAAAGATGGCAAGACAGTGATAAGCAATATTATCCAAAAATGTTTGTACAAGATATTGTTCTTACATGATAATAAACCGAGGAAACCCATTAGCAGATATGTAAACATTCTAAATGTAAACCCAGTTGAGGGAGAACCAGAAGTCAATAGGTAATACAGTTCAAGATAACTAACCTTTAACTGAGAAAGTTCACTCTGATCCCGCCAGCGTGCTTTTGCTTTCTCTTTTCCCTTCTGAAAGTAATAAAAATGAAATCACATAAGATATATGCTGCATTATGTTCACAAAAGGCAAATGCTAAAGTGGGTCAACAAAATTGCAATTAACTTACGTCACTAAGTTCCAAAATTTTGCTTTTTATGAAATCTACGATCTCACATTCTCTGGTCTCAAAAACCGCCATAGCAGTTTGTGCGATGCACCCGAGTGATTGAAGTAGGGTTGGTAAACGCGCCTTGTCCTCCAACATATCAACCAACCGCTGCACAATCAACATGAAATTGTTAAATTTCTTCACCACCAATACAAACTTAGAATTACACCCGAAAGGAAAGCTTTTTATTTGTGGATCAAAAGGTATATTTAAACCTTGCAAAGTACAGATAGAGATCGAAGCCCATCATCCTTTGTTATTGCTGCAAGGGCATGAACAGCATACTTGGCCTGCCTTCTGGTGCCTTCTATGCACAATCTTTCCAGCTTCAGATCAACAGAACTACAGTAATTGACAAAATGTTACACAAGCTATAAGAAGCCAAACAGGCTCAGACGGAACACAAAGCGAGAGTTAAACCTTGATGAGGTTGACAGCTGTTCTCTGATAGTACCCCCAGCCCTTGCTAAGACATGCAGAATGCCTTCTTTTACAATTTCATTGTCATCTTCTAGTAGGTTTAGCAAATCTTCTTCACTTCCAACAAGCAATAAAGGGCAATAGCTTGCTAGAATCTGGAAACCATAAACCAAAATTGAAAAGAATAAAAGTCAAGTTCTCAATAAACAAGGGTACTGGGCACTTGCTGAAATGTTAGAAAGAAACTAAAGAATGAAATGAAAACTCTTTTTATGCATGTAGTTCAATATTTCCTTATATACTTTTCCATTATATGGTTTTTTTAAATTTTTTGAGGGGGAGGGGGGGGGGGTTGGTTCTAAGATAGTTACGAAACCCGAACAGATGACAGAATATCCCAGGCAGCATTGGTGAAACAAGGTCAAAAAACCAGTCGTACGGTCCAACATACAATTTGTTGAAACTCCATCGACTGTCAATAACATTAAAAAGCTTATGCAGCAAAGAACCGGAAAAGTGAGACTTTACCACCAACATGTTGACACATGACAGACAAGTCTCTGGAACTTCAGCAGATTTTTGCAAGGTCAGTTCCAAAAGAAATTCTTTCACATGCTCCTTGCTGAAAAGCATGTATGAACACTTCACAGTAAGCACACTCAGGAAATCGAAAAGGCGATGCTTTTCACCGAGAATATCAAGTAGTTCGTCCTGCACATAACAGCAAAAAGCCAAAAGTTTAATTTCCCAGCGAACTAAGCTTTTAGTCATTATTATAGAATGAAGAACACTATATTAACATAGATAAGGCACTTTCTACAAAACAAGATATAATCCTCCTCTCAGACACCCAACCCAAGCTTATTTCCTGCACACCGACCCTGAAGGCCTGAAGAATGGGGAAAGGTGGGACGAGCTGTAGTAAACATTACAATAGTTCTCAGTCAAAGACCAAGTTGTTATTCTGCTTAAACACTTAAGCTGTATCCAACTATATTGCTTAGAATTCCATTTCCCACCAGGGTAGAGTACAGTTCTCAGCCGCGATATCTATACTCGAAATTAAAAAAGAAACAAAAAAAAGGGAACAATAGCATTGTCCATGTCAAAAGATCATGCAATAAGACCTTAGACCAAGGAATACCTGTCATCACTCATCAGAGACAAGACTGGTAGTAAATAAAAAGATCAAAGCAGGGAATAGAACTGAAGAAGAAACTGGGTCATCCAAACAAGATTTACAGTAAGCTAGAGCATCCACAATCAACAGGTAAATTTGGAGAAACACTCAGAAGGTTGGGGGGGGGGGGAGTAGCTACGTCATTTGGATACTCATATACCCCAGGGATTCTCCACCATAACCAAGCTGCATGATATGTGGCGAACACATTGTTCTATAAGATTAGCAGTGAACAGATAACAAGATCTGCAAGCTTTCAATAGTATCTACAGAAAGGAACTATGATTACCTGATGAGCATGAGATTGATGGAAGCTAGTAGTTGGATCCAATAAAGACGATAGAATTCTCCATATATTAACATCTTTTAATTGATCAAGAGCCAAAAACCCTTCCTCAGCCTTTGCAGGATCCACAAAAAACCGGGACATGACTCGAAATAAAAGGATAACCTTTTTTTGATAGTCTGTCATATCAGCATCCTGAATTCAGACACAAGCGGTCAGACGTGACAGAATATTACAGTGTCAAAGTAATTGACACTCTCTTCATAATCGAAATCTAAAACTTGCTACAATTGCCAAACCTTATATGTCTGCTTAAGAGAGAGATACTTTTGCATTTCCTGCTGAAACCTTCAGTATAAAGAAAAGATAAACGATTAACGAAATCCGAGGCAACTTCTCCTGACCTAAATAATCTCAATATCAGTAGAATTTGATAACGTTCCATTTGAATTCACCTTTGCTTCTGCTCCAAAATTTTCTCCAGAGCTTTAACCTCAACTTTGTCCAATCCAACTAAAATCGTTATCCAGTGGTTGACTACATCTTTAACAGAAAACTCAGATGGAAACATTGCACCGCAGAGAATAGATTCAATTGCATCTGACCTGCAGGGAAAACAATCAACTTAGGCGAAATTGAGTGATTGCCGACTATTCTTTCCTTCCATGACTATTGCTTACTATTGTCTTGCTGTTAGGTGTTTTTAATTTCAGGTGAGTAGGTGTTATTGCCACACTTTTCAGCGAAATTAAGTAATTGTCGAATATTCTTCCAGGCACTGCTAGTCATGCCAATGAATACAGTTCAAGACAATGGAAGATATTTAAGAGGCACAACGTTCGCTCATTAAACTAAGACGGTAGGAAGAACATATCAGAAAGATGTTTCGGAGGGGAAAATTAGTCAGAAGTTAGATGATGGTAGATCATAGAACTGAAACAATAGTAAACAAGCTAGAGAGAACAGTGTGTGGCAATATCACCTACTCACCTGAAATCTTTGTCATAAAAACACCTCAAGATCTTCCCAGGTATCCAGTCGTATTCACTGGCACATCCTTCCTTGCGTTTTAAGCAGTGAACCCTGTAAATCTCAGCAAGCCTATCCAGAGTATATTTCTTCACAAGTAGCTGCACGATCATAGCTTACTTAGAGAGCATATCCAAATAAAACACGATGAATTTGATGCAAGGAAAGGGCTTACAGATTTGTCACGGAGACGCTCTGCAACTAGTTTTGTGGTTTCAACTGGAACAGAACTCAGACTGTGACAAGCCACATCACAGACCACTGCAACAACTTGCTTCCGCACATTTTCATCAAAGTCCAAGAGCCGATCACAGAGAGAAGCTGCAGAATTGAAAAATGATAACTAAGTTTCGCTAACTCAGGAAGTATATGAATCCAATGAACTCATGCTAATCAGCTATTACCGAAAATTTGAGGAGCCTCAGATCTTGAGGGATTTGAGAGAAGACATCTTTTCACAAAGTCAAGTACGGTCATTCGCACATCAACTACTCTATCTGTCAACCTCTTCAGGAACTCCACAAATATAGACTGAAAGGCTTCAGGGATAACAGCGCCTGGAACGGCAAAAAGATCACCAACCAAATTGACTGCCCTGATGCGAGCTTCTGACTGGTCATTCTGGGTGCAATCAAAACACAAGTTTAGCAATCTTCTTCAGTGGTTGTACCAACAGAAAAACAGCCATTTTATATCATATAGCTCGTGCCTCGTAGTATAGTACGAGACATGAAGGCTGACTGAACTCAGTGAAAGAGGTGCAAGAGATGTAACTTAAGCAAGACAGGCAGCTAAAATCGCAAATCCTAACACAAGCAATAAAACTGATGGACTCATGGGTTGTAAAAATTTCACCAAGATCAATGACAGTATTGAAAACGTGAGTCCAAAAACTAGTTGTTACCAACTTACCAATAATTCTCCTGTTATGTACGGAACAACTCCTGACAAAATCTGAGGTGAACAACGGTATAAATCATATATAACTCCATGGTAGTCAATGTGACAATTTGAAGAACCGTCCTCAGACATTGATGATATTAGGAATTTCTTGACAACAGGTTCAAGTTTAGCAGCACAATTCTCGATAACATTCATCGACAGCTTCCTTGCAGCCTCACTGACATCCTTTGCACCACAACAAAGCATAATCAATTAAGATGTATCAAATTGTGAAATGAGAGCACATGCTTCCTTGCAGCTCAATACAAATCAGAAAATGGGATAAGGACTCGACCAACTGATGATGTAAGCTGGAGAAGATGCACTCACCTTTTTATTACGGCCGAGCGTCGAAAGCAAAATAATTAGCAAGTCTTCATTGATATCCTCGCTTTCATCAAGAAGCACAAGCATAATTGATTCCATTGATGACAGAACATTTTCCGGGTGGTCATCCCTGAGATAATAACAAATGAAGCTTCAATTAGCAAATTATTTTACATAGAAAATTAAAGCAAACATGAGGCGATGGGTTCTCAGATGCAAACAATTACAGAGAAGTCCAGTCCCTTGAATACACATAGAATACTTAAAGCATAGCCTACAGAAAAGCTTATTTCTATCTTGTTTCTTATGCCATGGCAAACTGTCTTAACATTGAAGCAAATTACATTATAAAAATTATTTTTATCTTTTTAAGAAACCATACACTGTGGCACATGAAAAAAGATGTCCCAGGTACCGGTAAATTCAACAGAAGAACATCCGCCAGGATCCCAATACAGTACGGAATAAGCAATGGATTGCAGTAAATTAAGGCAGCATACCTTGCAACAGTGAAGAAGGTCCTGAAGAGCTCATTCACTAGATCATCACATTCAAGATCTAACATGACAACGCATGACCTGTATCTAGCGAGTGTCTCCAAAATGATAACTCGCTTGCCAAAAGCGGGTCCACTTGTCTCGTTTAAACCACTAAAAGTAGCAACAATCAAACCGAAAACATCCTGCCAAGATACCAAGTGCTCGGCTCAGCTAACATCATTTAATAATTCCCAGTTGCGTTCCTAAAAAGATGTAGCGAATGTATGAAGTGTACCTTTAGGATATCATCACTATAGGGTGCTTCAGGGGCGGTGATACGAGTGATTTCACAAAGACAGGAAGCAACTAGAAGTTTAACATCCTTATCTTGGTGTTTGAGCAAATCTGGTTTGACAATGGCCTTGAACAAGGGTTGCATTGATTCCAACGTCGATGCTGGCGGAGATTGGTCCATATCGGAAAGAATAGTAACGGCTTGCTGGATGAACCAAAACAAAGGAAATAATATGTCATCAAGAGTCCACATACGATGTGTATGGGGCAACAACGCTAAACACCGAATTGACACAAGGAATCCAGTCCTAGAGTAAAAGGTAATTGAGAATTGAAACCCCCATAAAAGTAGGCATGCCCTTGAATTGAGTGACGAAACAAGAGTCCGTAATGAGCAAAAACACAAATAAAAGAAGAAGCTAAGAAGACAAAAATGGTATGGTTTGGGCAAGACAGTAATTAAACAATAATAACGAAATCAGAGATGCATGTTGAGAATTACTAATACAAACACAAGGGGGAGAGAGATATTAAGCTAAATTAGTAAAACAAACATAAGAGATGGATGGAACCCTAATAATAATAAGAAAGAACCTTGAAGAGTTTGAGGAGGGAGTCTTTGGAAGAAGGTGGGGGGTCCAGCTTGGATCCCAGCTCCCTCAAGCTCAACTTCACCTCCGACTGCTGCTGCGCCATTCCTACTCTTTTCTCTCTCAACTACTTCTCTCTCTTTATCTCCCACAAAAGGAGAAGCTTGTGCTTGTGTGTGTTTTAATTATCAGTAAGCTGCTGGATTTCAATTTAATTGAATTGAATTGAATTTCCCCCCAAAAAACAAACAAAGAAAGCAAAAGCCCTCTCTCGATACTCAATTGGGATTTCCAGCTCTCTCTCTCTCTCTTCTGTCTCTCTCTCTTCGAAGAGAGTGTTTTATTTTTTATTTTTACTGAGACTTGTTGTTGTTTTTGTTGCTGTTGAATTGATTAGTGCGAGTAATAATCAAACCAAGGAGAGGAGCGTCGCGTCGTCAAGACTCAAGAGTCAATATCTTGGCTGGGCGTTACTACTAATAACATAAACATCACATGCTCCCGTCTTTCTCTCTTTCTTTCCCTTTTTGTCCCTTCCTTATCCCTCCTCTTCAACTTCCCTCCCACTTTTTTACCGCTCTTCTTACCCACTCATTTCTACACTTGTTGCTGCACAACCTAATTTCATACCTCCCTGCCCGAGTAACTTCTTCTCGTATCAATGTCTTTGTGTAAATTGTTTGACTCGACATTCTAATTCGCCGTTTTTAGCCCAAATGCCACCATAACAAATATTTGTGGAACGTTCTAAACGTAATGCTATGCATTTCAACAACATATTAAAGCCAAATAATAACAATGGTAGTAAGACTAATAAACGTATGCTAGCATCAACAACTCAGTGTGTCAAAAGGATTAAAAAGGTTCCCTAACAAAGCAATTAACACTCACATAGTCACATTCAATAAGGGTACTCCACATTACAACTATCATCAATGGTTCCCTCATAGAGAAATCGTTTCTCATATCGAAAGAAGACACTCCAAGACTATCCATGGTAGATTTCTTAGAGAAATCGTTCCTCATATCTAAAGAACACTTTCAAATAAATCGTCAAAGTTAGTCAAAATTAGAGTATGTTCAACAACGACCAGATTTGGCAATCCTTAATGTTATTTAGTGACACCCCGAAAAACTTATTAGAAGGTCAACCAATTTATTAAGGTATCTTAGTGAGCAATTGAGCATGGTAAACATGGATTATTAACAAGCGAGTTAACGAACTCAAAGGTCGGGTTCTTTTGAAATAAGTCGTGCCATCATTTTCTTTATATGTTTCAAATTCACAATATGAGCAATTACAAGTTTAGACTGGTGGCAAGCAATTTCGAAGTAAAGACAACCAACCTCAACTATTCATTATAGTCCACCTTGGAATTTCTCTTACACACAATCTCGACTATTTCAAAAGAAGTTTGAAAGACTCCATTATATTCAATCCCTAATTACTTAGGAACGTCAAAATTATGTATCGACAATCCCTACCCCTCCAAAACGGCCTCCTAACCATTATGCGAGAGGACCTAAAAACTAATGAAATCACGTAAATTTTGTATAATCAAGATGGAGAATGCATATTTGAATCTTAAGTACTAAGTTATGTGATGTGATCCGAACTCGTAACCAATACGCTCACTAGCGAGCTAAAGGGGTTTGGGTTAGATCACCTAAGATGAAATGGGCCGAGGAAGATAGAAGGGAAAGAAAGAAAGAAAAATAAAAAAGAAGTCGGGGAAAAGGGGATAGGGAGAAGGGGGCCCACAGAGAGAAAGAGAGGGGGGGTTGTGGTTTCGTGGGGATTTGGGAAGGGATTGCATACGGAGTATTTCATCATTCATTCATTCACAGGTCACCCCTTCCTCAAGTTTTCTAGCTGGAACTTCCCCCCTTTTTTCATTCTATCTCTCTCTCTCTCTCTCATCGCACCGCTCGCTCCACCTTCTCTCCTCCGTCTCCGCCACCGTAAGTTTCTCTTCTACGCTTCTTCCTTCAATTTAATTGCGTGATTATTACTCTGAATTCCTAATTTACACATTCGACTTTATACTTGCTGCTCCTACTCAACTACTTTTGTTCTTTCTGCTAATAATTCTCCCCCAAATCTCTGTATTGTTGTTTGTCGTAGATCTTTTATGTTTTCGCAATTCTTTATTTATCTTTTCAACCTTATTATCTTCATCGATTATTGTCATCTTCTTGAGCTGATGTTGATCAATTTTGTATTTACTTCAGTTTTTATTTTTTAATAATTCATTAATCTGATTTAGATTTGGGTAATACCGTACTAAGTTTGTACCGATTGCTTCTGCGTCACTCTACTTTGATTATCGGCTCTCTTGTTATTATCTCCGACTCGTTCGCCCAATTTCTTTTGTTATTATCTCTAGTGTACTTGTAATTTCGGTGTTAGCGGCGTAAAGGTTACTCTCTGCCTTTTTACTGATTTTGTATGCTCAATCTTGCTTGCTTCTGGGTTACTCTACTTTGATTCTCGGCTTTTTAAATACGTCACACTCATAAATAAATATCTATTTTATCTACGGCCCGATTTTTGTGTCAACTTGCTTGCTTACAGTTTTCTCGTCATTCATTTCTAGGGTTTGAATCATGGCTTCCAACTCTGGCAACGATATTCCCCCGTCTGCAAATGCAGGTCACCTTATTTCTTATGTTTTATTTTTATTTATCGTGATGGACGGTTTCAGATTGCGTATGTTGTTTGTAGTGCATTGTGGCCTCACTATTGACTTTTGTCCTTGGATTTCGAAAACCTCTGGGCCGAGCAGTCAGTCACCAAACAAATGGATTGATTTGTGATCGATATGCATAGAGCCCTAGCGTTAAAATAGTTCGACGACTCTAAACTAGTCGAATAGAGCTGACTAGTATTTCTAGTAGCATCTTTATATACCTTCATTAACTTTTAAATGAACCTGGTGGTGGTCGTTTTAGAGTTGAAAGTGTACATTGTACGAATCTGAGCCTAGAGCTCTTTCTGTTTATTTTGAACTGATGAAATTACGATATAGTGCCATGAAGTAAATACATTGTGGGGTTTTAACCCAACTCAAGCTGCAGAAACTTATTCAATTGATCACCACTGACTGCTGTTGGTCCCAAATCTTTGGGGTTGTTTGATCCAACCCAAGTTTAGTAAAATTTTCTATGCGCATAAGCTCTCTCATGCCCTCTACCTTAACATATAATCTATAGCTAGTTTCCTTTAAGTTTGTGAGCTCCCCCACAACAACTTTTCACTTACATGTGTTTTATGATTTTATGATTCACCGTCATTTGTCTATTCTGTACAGGAGCACAAGAAGCAAAGAATGCCCAATCGGAAGCATCTTCTGAGCAGCCACAATCAGGGCAAACTGCACCAGGACCTCAACTTGGAAATCCTTTTGATTTCTCGGCTATGTCAGGCCTGCTTAATGTATGCCATTCTTCTTCTTTGTAATGCTTGTATGGATAAAATATTAGCTTACATGACTTATTCCAATGAGACTCTAGGAATATAAGTGGTTGACTTCGATTTCTGTTTCATGTCCCCTGAAAAAGGATCTCCTCTTATATATGCAATTGTCATCTCTGTGCTCACGATACAGATGTTTCATGACTGTAGGATCCAAGCATCAAGGAACTGGCTGAGCAGATTGCTAAAGATCCTTCTTTCAACCAGATGGCTGAGCAACTACAGAAGTCCTTCCATGCTCCTGCCGTGGAGGAGACCCCAAACTTTGACTCACAGCAGTATTACTCTACTATGCAGCAGGTGATGGAAAATCCTCAGTTTATGGCCATGGCTGAGCGGCTTGGTAGTGCATTAATGCAGGTTAGTTGTTCATATATTTACCCCCTCTGTTTCCTAATACCAGACATTATCCTAAGTCATATCTTTTAACTATGTCAGGATCCTTCAATGTCTGGCATGCTCGAGAATTTGGTTAATCCAGTCCAGAAGGAGCAGCTGGAGGAGCGAATGGCACGTATTAAAGAGGATCCAGCATTGAAGTCCATCTTAGATGAGATAGAGAGTGGTGGTCCTGCTGCAATGATGAGGTATGATAATCAGTTCTCTTTTCTTGTACTCCTCCACCTCTTTTTATTTTGCTCTAATTTTCTTCTCTTCGCTGTGTCACTTATTTTTGTGCTTCCTTCGCTGCAGATATTGGAATGATAAAGACGTTCTTGAAAAGTTGGGGGAAGCTATGGGTCTTGCAGTTCCAGCTGAAGCAGCTACGTCCTCTGAGCGTCCTGGTCTTGATGATGGAGAGGAGGGTGGAAATGACGAAGAAGAGTCTGTTGTTCATCATACTGCTAGTATTGGCGATGTTGAGGTAATGATGCAATCTAGACCGTTTTAAATAAAAGACAGATTGTAAAAAAAAAAAACGTTTAAAAGCTAATCACCGACACTTTGTTTGATGTTTAATGAAAACAAGGCTCATGTCTCATAACGTAGTAGGTTCTTGTGGGCTTTGTGGTACTTCTGGACCTTTTAGAAACGGAGGCACCTCTGACTTTATACTTTCTTTTCTTCAATGATGGACCAGTAATTCTTCTGTGCTTTATTATTTGTCCTTTGTGCTGAATTTAAGATAGAATGTTTTGCTTAACTATGGAATATCTCTTCAAGACTTCAATACTTCGAGTTTCTACCGTTTGGGAATACTTAGTTTCACTTTGTTTATTGTCATGATGATGGGTCATGTAGATCTTCAAGAGAAATCTACTGCACATTCTTGAAGATGTATTTTGCATTTATTTTATTCTATGGCTGTTGACGGCTATGTACCAAAAACGGGAGTTGAAATTTTGAGGATTGAAATAATTTTCCGATTAATCATGTTAGATGTGTGCTGCCATTTGCTGGTGTTTGCTTACTGTCTCCTTTTCCCTTGAAGTTAGAATCCTGTCTGAGAGGGTTTTGAGCATAAAATTATTGTTAGTTATGTGAAGTTGAAAGATCGAGCCATCAATTTTTTTTGGCTTAACCTTGAGGTTTAAAAACATAAGTTATTTGAATACTCACTTTTTTGTGTGTTACACATTAATCTTTTAAAACTGTCCGGTTTGCCATAAGTTTATTGTCAGATGGTCCGATACTTCATCCCTTTTCATAAAACTGATTACTAAGGGTTTGTTCCATGTATTGTAGGGTTTGAAGAATGCTTTGGCTGCTGGTGCTGACAAAGATGAAGAGGACTCTGAAGGCAGGACAGCATTGCATTTCGCTTGTGGATATGGGGAGGTAAGGGAGTCTTGACAGCTAAATGTTGTTTGAATGTTTTTATGGTTGCTAGGACTATATTTTCTATACAGAGACTGAGTAAGTTGTCTTGTAATCAGGCTAGGAATGAAAGACCATCATTTAGTATCTTCTTCCTCATACATATCCTTTATAACGAAAACAACTCAATCCGTACTAGAAAGCTGTAGTGCTCCAAATCAACCTAAAAACCTGTTTCCACAATAGTTGACCTCTTCATAACGAAAAGTTATTGTGAAACAAACTCACCCTCATTTGACATGTGACACAGTGACACAAGTGTCAAGAGAGTGGCCATAATTTGTTACTGTCTTCATTGAACTTCTTAAGTATTATTAATGACAGCACACGAGATGTGAACACAGAGCAGCTCAGACAAGGCACTGGTTTTCATGATGACTTCTGAAAATTCTCTTCCCTACAGGGGTATATAAAGGTTTCTAATTTCATTTCCAGACAAATCTTCGTGTAGGGAAGTCACTTATCGTACATTCTTGAATTACATGAACAATCATGATGTTAGTTAACTTTGGAAATGACCTTATTGAATTTTAGTAATGAGTTGAAGACTTGAAGTGATGCCAAGCTCCTTAGTCATGTGGTCACCTTATTTGAGCATTGTATCTGGTGACTTACCCTTGTGTTTATTATTTGTGTTCCTGGTCGGCTTTCATGTGTTATATGCTTGACATGTTCTGATGTTTTGATGTTGTGCAGGTGAAGTCTGCACAGGTTCTTCTTGAGGCTGGAGCCAAAGTGGATGCATTGGATAAGAACAAGAACACTGCCCTTCACTATGCAGCTGGTTATGGGAGGAAGGAATGTGTAGCGCTTCTTTTGGAGAATGGGGCTGCTGTGTAAGTAAAAATTTGCTTATTCTGAATTTTCTTTCTAATAGTTGACATTTATGCTGCTTCTAAGACATTCAATAAATCATGCAGTACACTTCAAAACCTTGATGGTAAGACTCCCATTGATGTTGCCAAACTAAACAATCAACATGAGGTGCTTAAGCTGCTGGAAAAAGACGCGTTCCTGTGATTTTGATGCCATATCTCTGGGATATATGTTACCATGAGGAGAACATGCGGATCCTATTAGGCTGCATCCTTTGCCAATTGGGGAAGTTCTACTGTAGATAGATTTTCCTTAAATGCAATTGCTAGTGCTTACCATGCAGTATAACTGGCACTCGTATTTTCTTCAGGCGTTTTGTGTGCCGTAATGAAATTTGTTAAAATTCAGATTTCGTGTTGTGACGTATAAGTACTGGTATTAAATGATTTATGTGCAACCCTTAGTGATTTTCCTTTTTTCACTGAAAAGCTCTGTGTTCACTTTCCCAAATTATTCACTCTGCTTGCTTCACTCCGTAAAGCAATTTTGCCTAGGCTGAGTCACTGCTACATCAACAAAAAGTGACCCTTTTATCGGAGACAATCTGCTCTCTTCGTGCAAATATCATAATCTACCACCCTGGTAAACCAACAAGAGATCTGCACCACATTTAACATACGAAGTTTGAAACAACACAATCATCGCCAATGTCCCTGTGAAGCTATAAGATCAACTGCAGCAAAGAAGGAGAACCCGGAAACCCCAGCCTTATGACGTAGGTACAACTTTTTGAGTTGAACTAAACTAAACTAAGCTAAAGCTAAATTAAACAAAATCAATCAATAATCATCCGAGGTTGTTACAACAACTAATTGGAACATATAACTAGACTCATCGGAGGAGCATCTATGAACTATGATGTGAGACTAAGTGCCTGTTTGGCCAAGCTCTAACCTTTACAAAACTACTTCTCATAAACAGTATCTGAGAAACAGTTTCTGGAGGAGGAACTCCAAATTGGAGCTTCTACTTCTGAAGTTCTGATGAACAAATTTACACTAGAAGTCCTTCTCGGAACTAAGATAAACTATAATATATCACTAAAAATAAATATTGGATCAGTTATCATCAATTATATAGTTTAATAGACATTAAATTAGTGTTTTAATAGTTATACTAAGCTAAACGTGTCCCATGTCTTTTGACTGCTAGTTGGCATCACAATCTGACGGTTGGTATAAGTAGCCTATATCTAACGGTCTAGAGTTGCTGAATTTTCTTATTTAAGGAGGGTGATTATGAAGAGAAAAAAGAGTCAGGTCAGCCTCACAAATGAAATCACTCACTTTAAACTGTAATTTTTTCTACTGAAAAAACAACATGAATCGTAACTTGCAAGAAGAAAGGTCATTTGAAAAAGCTCCTTGAACTTCTATCCGTAAGGCCGGCCAATCCATTACAACCCCACAATAAAGAGTAAAATGTCAAGCCCTTTCTCTATTAAAGAACAAAGCATGCACTCAAAATACCTCATAAACCCCAACAATTTTGTTTGTGTACTGGAACAGCTACCACTTCCTTAGAACAGTCGTGATCGTCGTGGTGGTGGTGACGGTAACCTCGCCGGCGCCGCGAACTTGCTGGTGGTGAGGGATGTCCTGTCGGGGACATTGAGGTCAACTATATGGTGTGAGAGTGGAACCAGCTTGGGCAATATGTCAAGAACTTGAAGCAGTCCATCATTGACAAACACCAAGAGTGTAACACACTCGATAAGAGGCTCACCGCACTGGAGATCCGCTTCAGAGGTGCCATGACTTTCAATGTTTCAACTCTGCTTGGTTTGCAGAGGTTTGTGCCCTGGCTTACTCCAGAGAGTGATGTAAATTATAGACAATTTCACTAATGTTGTAACTGTAGTCTCATTAATGAGATGTGGGTATTATAAACGCCATTTGATGTGATGGCGAATTTAAAGGATCATCCAATATACCAGTGTATAACGCCAGTTGTTTTCTTGTGGATATTAAGCAAGAGAACTCAAACCTCCGAAATTACTATTCGAGCCCATGGAATGAGATTCCTCTTTTCAGGCGTACTTATCCTCTCCTCAAAATCCGCCATTTAGCGTCAAATGTTGACATTGTCTTCACTTGTGAATCTCTGATCTCAGAGATTGGGGAGTTGAGTGAAAAACTCTCAAAACTAACAGAGATATCAGTGAAGGAATGTGCCCAACGACTTGCCTTGGTGATGAAACGACACCCTAAATCACTTCATATGTTCATTGCCGGCTAGGATAGGTTTGGGCCTCAGCTGTACCAGGTAATGGACTTGCGTTTGATAGTACATTCTACTTTAACATCTGCACCTTAGTAAACCTGAGTATCGCAAAAGTGACCTGATTATCGACCTCATTAATCTCATCTGCACTTTGTTTCCTGGCAATTTCAGGTGGACCTCGGGTTTTATTTCGTGTGGAATGCCCTGGCGTTAGGGAAAAATGTTTCAAAGGGCAACGAAATTTTGAATGATTGGTATGTCTAGTATTTAGTAGAAAGTTATGAATCAGTGTATGAAGTGCCCTTATGTTACGTCTAAGAGTGGTTGATGAATTAACCTTTGAGGATTGCCTGCTTAATGAATCTTTAGAGCATTCTGATCCTTCATCTAGTAAGTTTATCGACTCCATTTCTGTCCAGCCAGTTTCGTCATCTCTGTTGGAGTTAAAACTACTTCCCGATTCACTTAAGTATGCATTTTTAGATTCTGATCAGACAAAGTTGCTTAATGTGCTTAGAGAGAATAGAGAAGCAATAGGCTGGAGTCTTGGTGACATTAAAGGTATTAGTTCTACCATAGTGCAACATACAATCTATTCAGAGGATAATGCTAGGCCTTATAGAGACCATCAGAGGCGTCTTAATCCTACATTAGAAGAGGTAGTCAGAAAAGAGGTGCTTAAATGGTTAGATCATGGTATTATTTATCCAAATTCTAAAAAAAAGTGGGTCAGTCTAGTGCAAGTTGTCCCTAAAAAGACAGGTATCACAATAGTTAAAAATGATAAGAATGAACTAGTACCCACTAGGAACCAATCTGGTTGGCGCGTGTGCATAGACTATAGGAAACTTAATGCTGCCATTAGGAAAGATCATTTCCCATTGCCATTTATGGATTAGATGCTTCAGAGGCTAGCTGGCCATAACTATCTTTGCATTTTAGATGGTTATTTGGGATACACCCAAGTTTCTATTGCACCTGAGGACCAAGATAAGACTACTTTTACGTGCCCTTTTGGGACTTATGCTTTTAAATAATGCTGTTTGGTCTTTGTAACGCCCTTGCCACTTTTCAGCGTTGTACGATGTCTATATTTTGTGATATGGTTGAGAAATGCATTGAAATATTTATGGATGATTTAGGAGTTGTCTTAGGACAAAGAATCAACATGAAATCTCATGTTATTTACGTCATACACTTACGGGTGCTCAACTTAATTATAAAGAGTTTCTTGCTGTTGTCTTTGCTTTTGAAAAATTCAGATCTTATTTGATTGGCTCTCATGTTGTTGTTTACAGTGATCATTCTGCCATTATAGTGTGTTTGAAAACAAGGATTTCAGACAAATCCCATGTTTGGGAACTCAAGAATTTGAGAATTTGGATTTGTGTCAAATCCTTTGGAATTTGTATCAAATCCAATTAGGCAAAAAATAAATGACATCTCAAGAGCTGTCATTTTGAAATCCCACCCTCCCCAAACAGTTGATTTATATTTGAATTCCACATTCTCAAATGACTAAATTGAAGTGATTACAAATTTCTAAATTCTTGTTTCCAAACGCTACCTTAGATATTTGCTTAATAAGAAAGATGCTAAATCAAGATTAATTAGGCGGATTCTTCTTTTACAAGAGTTTGATTGTGAAATTAAAGATAGAAAAAGTTGTGAAAACCTGGTCGCTGTCATTATGAGATTCTTAAGCTGCTGGAAAAAATATGCGTTCCTGTGATTTTGATGCCATAACTCTGGGATATATGTTACCATGAGGAGAACATATGGATCCGATTAGGCTGCGTCTTTTGCCAACTGAGGAAGTTCTACTGTATATATATTTCCTTAAATGTCAGTGCTTATTATGCAGTATAACTGGTACTCGTATTTTCTTCAGTCGTTCTGTGTGGCGTAATGAAATTTGTAACGATTCATATATCGTGTTGTGGCATATGGCTGGTATTTTAAAGATTTATGTGCACCACTCGGTGATTTTCATTTTTCACTGGGAAAAAATTATTGGCTCTGTTTGCTCAACTGCATTAAACAATTTTGCCTCGGCTGAATCAGTGCTAGATTCGGTCCCGAGTTCAATCGTTGAAGGGGCTGCAGTATGTTTTTCCCCTTGGTTATGAAAAGAAGCCCACACTGCGGATTCTCGTAGTTAAGCATGAATGTTTGAGATTTTTAGTGATCATGCTAGATCAAAGTATATTCTTTATGGCAAATTAAAGAATGAAACGTAGTACGTCTATGCATGAGAACACTACAATCTTGGTAAACTGATCTGGTACAATACGCGTAGTTTATGTAACTCAACTGCATTTCGGACTTTGGTTAGCATCCTCTACTGATTAATTAAGGTCTAAATGAGTTTCAAACACAGGAAGAAATGGAAGAAATTCGAATTAATTAAGCAACAGAATTGACAGAAGGTGCCCCGGCCTGGTTGTTTCAAGGTAGTCTACTTGTGCTGACCGTATGGTTCGAAACTAGCAGCAGCTGCAGTAGAGTGAGTCGGAGCAGCGGCATCTGAGACAGCAGAGGAAGCTTCCTTGATGTAGCCATTCACAGAAGATGGGCCTCCGTAATAGCCGGGATGATGAGGCGGCGGTGGTCCAATGTGAAAGACAGGGCCGAAGGCAGCATACTGGTCCATAGCAGCCCTAGTCATCTTAAGGAGGGGCTCACAGCTGCGTATGGAGCCGCGGTCTCCCTCAAGCTCCCTATAGCGATGGAGGTAAAGGGTGAGTGGCTCAATGTAGTCGTCAAACCCAAGCTTGCTCATCGCCCAAAGCACATCTTCTGCTGTGATTGTCTTACGCTGCTCTCTCTGGCACCTCTCGTTAGCTTCCCCAGTTATGAAGCTAATGTACTCTGACACACACTCTTGGATGGTTTCCTTAGCATCATCAGATATTTTAGCGTGTGGGGGAAGAATCTTGCGCATGATCCTGATGACATTGGCAATAGGCATGAATCGGTCTTGCTCTCGAACAGTGCACTCGTTGTTGTTATTGTTATTATTGTTGTTAATGTTGCTGTTGTTGTTATTGTTATTGTTGTTGTCTTGATGATCAGTGTGGTGGTTGTGATGAGTCCCGTTGATAATGTTGTCGTGATTCGACATCGTTCTGCCGTTGGAGTTACCATTCATGAGGTGGTTCATCTCTGCCGGAAACCCGACATTCATATCTGTCATGATGACAAAATGTAAACAGAATGAAGGAATTATGTATATGATGAATGAAAGCAGCAGCAGTCAGCAGAAAGATACAGCAAAAAGACAAAAGAAGGAGTCGTCCGTTTGGGTGGGAATGCATGAGGGACAAGTGTGAGGATTGAAAAGAGAATGCATGGGAGACAAATGTGGGTTTGGATTAGCAGAGTATTCATAAACGGGATTGGCTCTATTCTTTTCCGTTTGATCATTTTCCACAAAACCATGCATGCAACCTCATTGGTTCTTTCTCTCATTCATTACTTCTCCCTTAATTAATTTAATCATCCTTTATTATCATGCTTTTCTTTTTCTTTGCACCTAATCTCTCTCTCTAATTAATTGTTCACCAAACAATCAAGAGGCATCTCTATTATCTTAAATTGTTTTTTGTGTCGATATATTTTGAATTTGAGTCAGGTAAGATTATTATAAGACGATCAAAAGTCACACCCCTTTAATTAGAGTATCACATTAAATTAGTTTGACTAGCTTAGTGAAAAGACCGCGGTTTTACATTTCAAGTTTCAACATCTTCTCGGTCATCCTATCCTATCTTCTCTTCTCTCAGTTGGACTTTTAAAAACAAGAAATTAATGGACCGGAGTAGATGACCATTAATTAGAATGAGAATACTTGATTTTTATGCATTAATCAACTATTAACAACAAAGTGACAATAGTAAATATTTCAAAGGGTACATAAGAACATAAAAATGGGAGTACATAGCATACATGTTTATTATATATTTTGAAAATACTATACGAAAGTCATATGTGTAGTACGTATAGAAATAGAATGAAGATCAATAGATGCAGCATGCATTATCATGGATTATTGTAAGCTTGAAAGAAATAAGAATAGAGGAAGTGGAAATAAAGCAACATATATACATGTATGTATGAACGAAGACATGCATGATATACTCATATGCATACATAAGTATGTAACACTAAAATGTATGCATTAAAATCTATGTATGTATATGTTAATGAGAGGAAAGAAGAAGAAGAATACCAGTGGAAGTGGTTTTGGAGAGCTGCTGTTGTTGCTTGCGGTATCCATGAAATCCTCCACGTTGCTGTTCTTGATTATCCATGGATAAATGTTACAAGTAGGAGCGAGTAGTGTGAGTGACGAGTATGAATTATATACTTGGCACTCTGTTGATTTGCATTATTAATAAGTAACTAACTATATATTATATGGTGTAGCTTAGTAAAGATATATCAACCAATTCTTTGAGAGAAAAGCCCTATTACTATGCATGTCCATTCTATGGTTCACCCCTCCACGTGTCTTTACCTCCTCACACCTACATGCCTTTTACCCATTGCCCATTTTCTCAATTTATCTCTACCAAACTTTATTAATTAATCACATTCTTAGAAGTACTAATTTGTTTTACTAATTACAGTTTCATTTCCTTCCTTAAGAAATGGACTAGTATGATAATAAACGGGCCGAGCAGAGCTGATAAGGCCCAAATGGCAGCCCAACACCAATAACTGAATAGTGATCCGAATCAAAACTGAAATGCATACACACATACATGATACATGCATTTGGTGTTGTACGTATTTCAAGTGAAGTGACGTGTCTCTTCGCCAAGGGACACTTCCTTTGTGATTCTCTCGCTATATATACGCACACAATCATCAGGATGCCCTAATATCCACATTTAGGCAGTTAATATTGCATCTTCAATTCAACCAATTCTATTGGATTGGTTCTGCCTAATCATTCTTTTGGGGTTACAAATTACAAGTTTGTTTAATTTCAAGCAAGGGGACTGCAAACTGTTAAACTACTTTAACAGACAATAATGTCCATGGCAATGGAGAATGATTACGAGAACGACTACGGTTGTGGTATGGCATCAGTCATGGCGTTTATCGCGGTGGCGTTCCTTCTAGTCTTTCTCCCATGGACAATGCCCGCCGCCGCAGTTGTGTCTCCTCCTTCCACTGCCATGCTCCTTGTCATTCCCCTTGTTCTCATCCTCATTTTCGTTATACTTCATTACCATTCTTCCGAGGAGTAACTGCCAATTCTATTATTTATATTTCTACTTAATTAGTATATAGTATGCATGTCCTACGCACACTCTTTCACTTGGAGTATGCTGGGTGGATGATCTATGTTTTTGTACGGTACGGTCTAATCAATCTCTATATGAATCAATGCATTGATTTAAACTACCATATGTTTAATATTATATGGAGTATTATTAATTACTTATACTCGTTGTGAAACTAAAATTTTCAAATCATAGCAGTATTAAGATATATATGTATCATGTATGCTTCGTTGCTTCTCACTGCGCTTGCTACTACGTATACGGTTTCCATCACTCGCCTTTAATTTTTTTCGATTTTTTTTGCCTCATGTATAGCGTTCTATCGTGGTTGCATGAAATAATCTTATGCATGCATGCACCATCTCATTAATTCCTCGCTTATTTCTACGTACAAACTACACTGGATAGCAAATTGATAGAGGTCTATTGTAGACACAATTAATTTGTCTACAATGTAAAATTGAGTTAGTAGCAGTAAAATTGAGATCAAAGTTGTAAAATTATTTGCAATGAAAAATTCAGGTAGTAAAATTAATAGTGTGAGTAGTAAAATTTTGATAGTGTAGTAAAATTATTGTTGATTGTAGACACGTACTTTTGGCTGTCTACACTGTAAAATTATATGTTCTTTTTCCTTGAAGAATCACCAAATTTACTATAACATAACAATAATACACTGGAGTGTCCTTTTCCTTTTGCCAAATTGTATTGCTTTTCTATTCATTGTTGTCATTACGATATATACGCTGATCAAGTTTGCATTGTTCAATTTGTCCAGGCCAGTCTATTAATCTGAACTTGTTTGTAAAAATTATTAGAGGGGGATCACACAATACACCCCTCATAACCTTTTCTTCAAAAAGATACCGAGTACAACATCAACGTACAGAGGAATTTACATTAGATGGACATCCTCACAAACCTTCAATGTTTTCTTTTACGGAGTACGTAATTAGTACGAGTCTTAGTTATGGTCAATCTAATAAGGATTGGAGTTGACGGTGGTTTATTTATCCAAAGAGGCAAAGACGACGCATTTACTTTGATTTCATACATTCCAATGAATATAATAATGGCTAAACTTTTAAATCCAAGTATTTGATTTGATGTATTCATCGTCCAATATAATTGATGTGTGGGCTAGCTATCTAGTTTAAAAATATGCATCGTTCAATGGACGGGCAAGAGAGACACGTATGTATTGAAAATTGGCAATTAATACGATAATGGTTCGTAAATATATAAGGGCATAACTTTGATGAAGAGAAATGTTAATACTCACAAATGATATTTTTACTATTCCGTATGTACATTGCCCATCGCCATTTACTCAAAGAATGAAGATAGGTGTGAAAAAATTCAAATAATTGGTGACACACACATACACAATTGGAAGAATGAACCTCATTTTCGGCGATAATTTCGTCAATTCATTTTTAATGTCACAAATTATGAAGACAAATACATTTATCAAAAAATGGTCCCAATTCATTCAATCTGCCTACGTAAAAACATCACCCTTATTTGAACATTTCTCAAAATGGAAAATTATAAAGATGATTTGTTAATTGGGTGAATTTATGGTTTTCACACGGGCTAAACAATGATTTAAAACACTAATACATGCACGTGCGTGCAAATAAAAACAATAGGCATAATCTGAGGAGAATTTAAATTAAAAGGGAATTAACCTCAATTAATGCGTACATTGTAAGGATTAATTGATTGAGTGTACATAAGCAGGCTAAGCAACACCAACAATATAAAGCGACGACCGAGGGCCTGTTCAATTTATGTGGTTATTACTTGTTTCTTCTCCAATGCAAATGAAGGGCAACAGAGTCTGCGCCAAAGTGTTGATGATCTTGCTCATGACTTCATCCTTTTTGAGTTTTCCTTACTATATGCAGCCTCAACCTCCCGTTGTCCTCGCCCTCGTGCTTTCGATCATCCCCATTTCGACCTTGTTCTATTCCTTTCTGCTTGCGCTGTTCGTTTGGTGATGCAACTACATACATTATTCATGTTTGACATCCAACCAACGCACTACATGTCATGAATCATGATCAAGCTAAGGCTTGTTGTAGCAAGCGTATGATAATCTCGCTATGATGAGAGTGCGATATCACTGGAGTTGTGCATCATCTAATGACGCAGAGACGTGTTTAAGGCCGATCACTACATGTACAAGAGCTTGAAAGATTGTTACACTTATGCCCGAAAGCACAAGTTAGTTGTATATTGGAATCATCTTTGTAATTCGAGTTTCTCTTGGTCAGAAACTATTGACTAGACTATATACGCCAGTGTAGTATGAGGTGTAGCATGACAGTGCCCTGTATTTGTTTGAATAATTTTTGGAATATGGCAAATCATCTGCAAATTTTGAACTGTTGTTGCCTGTAATAATCAATAGTGAACTTATCTTGATAGTTAGTACTGTTTCAGGCATTCCAGTCTGGATGTATATAGACCTCAATACTTAAGGACAAGTCGAAGATCATAAAAGTTCCAATTACGAGTCAATTGTAACCTTAAAAACCCCCTTGAACAACAAGTTAGAGAGCACATTAAGCGCCAAGACCCCAATACGATTTAACATGAGAAATGTAAAGATAAGGTAAGTAGGCACAAATATTTGCAGTAACCGATAAAATAAAGCAGAAAGAATAGGCTAAAGTAAAGCCTGGTGTGGATCTCATTTGCTGTCTAAAATGCTGCTAATTAAAATTCCTACAACAGTCATGACTCATGAGTAGGAAGTTCAGATAATGTAAGTAGGTACAGAGTGGTTGGAAATAACTAATTCAACTCTGAGCAAACAATGGTATATCTAGTGCCTAGTGGGTTGAACAAACATAGCAGATTAGCAGGTACTTGCACAAACCTCACAGCTTGGCATTCTCATCTACATTGTCGCGTCTAGGAGAAGACGGTTTTCCATTAGTTATGAGTTGATTGGTGTAAAGGGTTTCGAGTTCATGGAAATAAGGGCAAGACTTGGCATTATCAGAGCGTTGGTTGCCACTAGAAGCGGCCTTCTTATAGTACTTGTTAATGTTCTCCCACTTCTCCTTGCATTTCCTGGCATTCCGATTAAATCCCATGGTCGCCATTCCGTTTGAGATCTCTTCCCAGACAGAAGCTTTAGTAGCCTGAGTATTGAACTTATGATCGTGAGCAGCACGAAGGGTGATGAGAGCTTGCACTTCAGAGGTAGGCCACCTCTTGTAGTTGGGATCATGATCAGGCTTTGCCTGCGGAGTCGCAACCTGTTGTGGGCTGAGGAATGCAGCAGCTTGCAGAGGAGCAGGAGTCTGAGTCGGAGTCGGAGTGGGATGAGCACCGAGAGCAGTTTGGATATAGGAGATAAGGGCGAGGCTGCGTGCAGCCTCCTGAGACCTGAGCTCCTGATCCCTGTGAACACGGTCCATCTCGATGCGACGCCACTCTTGTTCTCTGGAAATGCGGTCTCGTTCTTTGGTTTCAATGAGGTCCAACAATTGCTGATGCATCTGCTCTTGCTTATGGATGACACGAGACATGAGTGTTTCGAGAAACCACTCGAATTTCTTCCTCTTCTTCGTCTTCCTCTCGTTGCCATTGCCAGTGGACGGGGGATCCATATCCTCCCCGGTCTTGTGAATCGAATCGTCACTGCTCTCTGAAGAAGACGAACTGCAATCAAACCCCACAACACATCACAAGACTTCAACTTCACAACACAACACAACACAACACAACACAACACGACACTCTTGTTCTACTACACTACAGTCTACAGTTGAGGGAACACACAAAGAAACAAACTTTAATTGATTGTTTGATTGTAACAGTAAACAATAAACATTGACAAATTCTATATAATTAAACCCAATTAATTAATTGATTAATAAACAAGAGAGAAAGGAAAGGAGAGACCTGGTGAGAGAGAGGGGAAGATTGGAGAGTTGAGAGCGAAAGGAGTTGATGAAGGAGGCGTCCATCTCAGCCTTCATTTTCATCAGCATCTCCGCAGACATCTCCACCTGCTGCTGCTGCGGTGCTTCTTGCGGCGGCGGAGAAAACCCTAGGCGTTGTTGAAGGGGGGTGTCGGCAGAATAAGGAGACCTGATGGGGCGGAGCTTCTGAAGAGGAGGATGCTGAGTGGTATTGTTTAAATGGGTCGGATCTTCTTCAGCTTTGCCGCTGCTGCTCGGTAATTTCCCATCAACAACAACACTTACCGCCTCTTCCATTCTCTTTCTTTTGTGGTTAATTTTTCTCATCCCAGAAAAAGAAGAAAAAGAAAAAAGGAAAAAAAAAATAATTGAGGGGGGTCGTCACTTAATTAAGATGAAACCCGTCTCGCAATGCAACATGATAAGTGTAGGATAGGGAGGACAAAAAACAAAGTACATAAAAGACGTGAGATTGCTACTAATGACTCTCTTTAATTGATGATGTATGTATTCAGATGATAACACGAGTTTCTAATTATACCAAAGTTTGTTTTTTTTTATTTATTTTTTTTTTAAAAAGGTAAGAAGTACAAAGAACGGCACTAGGGTCCCCTACTAGCCAGGGGAGAACTTGCACACCCTAAAGTGCCGGAGAGGGGGGGGGAGAGAGAAGGATACAGAGCCGAGGTCGGTCCAATGACCAGTGGTGATTTGGGGGAAGAACAGTGGATCCGGAAAACCCGATTTTAAAGGGTACACAAACCCGAGATCCATCAAGACCCAAACCTTCCATGGTAAAGAACAAAGCAACCACGGCCCGCAAAAAAAACAAAACAACATACAAAGAGGAGTCACGTCTTTCCAAATGTCATGAGACTATATGGATGAGAAGGTAACTCCGGCGGTGCCCAAAAAAATGGGCAAGGGGTAAGAACCGGAGCAACCCAACCCAAAACCATGTAGCCCAAGACACTAAAAGAAAAAGACTGACCCAAGAAAAAACAAACAAAGAAAGTTATACCCAGCAACGGTATAACAGACATGGAAGAAAACACCGATCAAAGTGGAACATCGGAGAAAAAAGCCAGGTTCACGCAACCGCAGCCGTTCGCTCTGTACTGCAAGTAATCAAGAAGAAAACGGCATGCACAAATTCCTTCAAGTTGTAATCGTCGGCAGTCAACACCGATCCAAAAAGGAGTACCGACAGTCCGCTTTGTACAGACTGTCTCATTTCCCACACATGCAAGGCGGAAAACAACACCACCAAACCGTCACAAGGGACAACAAACAACACCAGGCCACCACCACTCCAGCTACCAAAGTCGTAAATCAAGGGCTGAGTCCAATCCACACAGTCTGTGATGCATCAGAAAAATCTAATATGCCATCGATGCCAAAACATCAGGACGAAGACAAAAGGTTTCTGAAAAAACCACATGCAAAAAGACCAAGCATGAAAATGGGTCATCGGAATCCCGTTTGAGAGCAATAAGCACCCAAAACAAAACAAGAAAAGAGCACTAAAAGCCCCAATACCCGAATGGAAAAAAAATTCTGAGAGGGCAATCCAAGTTAAGAAAGCAAGAGAATGATGATTAAGAGATAGGATATTCAAGGAAGCATGGAAAAAGGGATTGGATTCCCCGAGAATGGAAGGAGGAAGCCATGGAAGAGGGCTATTTTTTTTTCTGCTGTTAACAGAGAAGAAAAAGAGAGAAAAAGTCTAGAGAGAAGGAGGAGCTCCTCTCTCTAGAAGTAATTATACCAAAGTTTGTTGTAGGATAGTGTCATCATATAAGACATGATGAGTTTGTGTTCAAGTGTCGAACTAAAATGAACGATCAAAGTGAACAGTGTCATATACGGGTACATGACGTAATATGAAGACTCCAAGTAACATAGTTTGCGAAAGTGTTTTTTATTTATTTGTTTGTTCATTCAGCTTGGTCAAATTTGTGTTTGGAATATAGACCTAGTTAGTTGTGATTCAATACCCTTGTTAATTACTCCAAAAGGTTTTGATTAAGGTGAACTAAAGTAGGACTGAATTTGGAGCAAGTCATAAACTTCAAAAATCAAAACATGACTTTTACACAGTAGCATGAATTTGACATAGTCGTGGTAGCACTTCCGGTAGCAGCACGAGGAAATTTAACAGAAGAAATTGAATGATCCATGAATTCAAATCAATTTTGTTGATTAGGCTCATCAAGTCATGAGACTATATACTGTAAGAATGGCTTACTTTGCTGTTTGAATGTGTGCAGGCATACATTTAGTAAAACTTCATTCTCAAGACTCTGAATTCATTCAAATCCAGGCCAGTCCCCACGGAATAAACTAAATGTGCCTGCATCTCTATATATTGGCTTTCTTCTACTCATTTTTTCATATTATAAACTTTTCAATTGGAGTAAGCTGAGGTAAGAGGTAGAAGAAGAAGAAGATGATGATCCTAAGAACTCTTTGCAGCCGGCGTTTCTCTTCCTGTAATCTTCCTTCTGCTCTGGCAATAACCCGAGGCTTCAATCTATTAAAGCGCCCTCCTCAATGTCCCAAAGGTTTATTCTGCATTTTCATACATTCATGATCAAGACTATATATGTCCTCTGTTTATATTTCTGTACCTATACATCCTAATAATATTTGCTGACAAAGTCACTGCCTTTTTTCTGTGTACGTTTTCATGCATTCTTCTGGTCTCTAAAGTAGGGATAATGGAGCATGTTATTACAAGGATGATGACAGGCCTCGCGTCCTCAGATTTTAACAATAATGCAGCTGGACTACTTGCAGCAAAGGATGACGAGTATGGAGGTGTTACTGTGGAATTAAATGAGGCCATGGAAATGGATTGCCAATTCTTTGCTTCTTCACTTAAATCTTCCCTGACTCACTGGAGAAAACAGGTTACTACATTACATACTATAATAATGAAATATAAGAGTTAATAATTAGAATGTGCATACATTAATGTACTAAGTGACTTACAGGGCCTGTGGTAATATTTATGCAGGGTAAAAAAGGTGTCTGGATTAAATTGGGTATAGAACATGCCGATCTCATCCAAGCTGCTGTCAAGGTGTGTCACTCTAGATTGATCACACTGTCATTTAAAGTTGTTGATTACTGATTCTCTCATCTTCTCTGCACTTGTTCTTCAATTTGGATGCATTTTGGTTTGGATTGGGGATTTTGTTGCAGGAAGGATTTGAGTACCACCATGCGGAGCCAAGATATGTGATGCTAACGAAGTGGATCCCTGTCGATGAACCCAGTACTCTACCAGCTAATGCATCTCATCGCATAAGTATTGGTGCTTTCGTCATCAATCACAACAAACAGGTACATACATATGTATATATAGTCCTGATCAAAAAGTTCTAGGAGGTCAGGAGGGCCTAAACGAGTCTGCTGGGACTTTAATTTGTAGGTTTTAGTAGTTCAAGAAAAGAAAGGAATGCTAAGAGGAATGGGTGTCTGGAAGTTCCCTACTGGAATGATTAACCAGGTAATCCTTGGCTTTGTTAGTAATGACTTGATAAACAATTGGTCTATAATGCTGATCAATTTCAGGTGTATTGTGTTACTCAAATTCGTGACAGGGAGAAGACATTTGTACTGCGGCTGTGAGAGAAGTAAAGGAAGAGACAGGAGTAAGTAGAGCTTCAGTGTTTAAAATGCGAATTTACTGAAATTCTGATCAAGTCATAAGAACTATGCTACTATAACCTAAAGATATATGTCTTACCTTGTTACTTTGTTAGCTAGCTAATACCTTAATCTTTGCAGATTGACACCAGATTTGTGCAGGTGCTGACATTCAGGTAAATAACATGGATGTCTGCATGTACTAGATATACTTAAATTAAGAAGCTTATTGTTGCTGTCTGTTGGATGTTTTAGTATCATCTCTCCATGCAAATTACTTATGGTATGCGTATATTACAGAGAAAGCCACCAGGCATTTTTCCAGAAGTCGGATATTCTGTTTGTCTGCTTATTGGAACCGCTTTCATTCAACATCCAGGAGCAGGAATCAGAAATTGAGGCAGCTCAGGTATGCTACTTGTCACATTGTTCACTTGTTTTGTAGACTGTAACCTGTATCCTTGCCCTAGATGAGTTCTTTTCATTGCTCAATCAGTCTATTAGACTGTAACCCGTAAAGTACACATACCATAGCAATCTTTACACAACAACTACAAGTATGAATCATTGCATATCAGCTAGTAGTTTCTTTGATTTTCTCTCTTTGCGTGCCTCACTTGAATGTTTGCCTGTGAATCTGTATGACTGTATGTGCAGTGGATGGATTTTGAAGAATATGCTAGCCAATGTTTTGTTCAGAGATACGAGGTACTGAAGCAAACAACCAGAATCTGCAGGGCAGTAATGGAAGGACGATACAATGGGTTCCAGACCGAACCTATAAAACCAAGCACTAGAGATGGAAGGGACTTCATCTACTTTAACAATACAAAATTTATTAGGTAGTGTTTCGCAAAAAATACGTTGTATTAAGTAGTGTTAGATAAAAAATCCTAAAATAAAACATGAAAAGTATTCAATAGTAATGATGAATGCAAAAAGCTGTACAATTCAACAAATAAGAGAAAAGTAAAAACATGAAAAGTAAAGACATGGCCTATGCAGGTCTCGAACCTGCGACCTTCGCGTTATTAGCACGACGCTCTAACCAACTGAGCTAATAGGCCAATTGATAAATTCTGTAGTATTTTATGTGATGTTACAAGGATGAAATGGAAACAGCGAAAGATGCAGAGCCGAAACAAATGAAACTCCATCTCCAGCAATTGATTTCTCCATATTATGGTGCAAATTACATTGTAGTGATGACATTATCCTTTTCGGTAATCTGTCCTTATGTATGGATCATTTACGTCTATTTAATAAGAAATGTCATCACAGTTTGAAACACACGTTGAGATAATGTATCACCCTCATTAACGTTACTTTGAGATTTCGATTGTGAAGTTTAATCTTCTCTAGAAAAGGATAGACTATCAAACATGATTACATGAACACATGATTGTACGTATAGCTGTAGTACCTCATAGTGCTAATCAAGATCATGGGCAGCGTGTATATAATTATGTACGTTTGACCATGCATCATTTCTTAGTTTAAAGCGAGAGCGCATAACATTGTCGTCGACTACGTACTAAGTCTAACTTGATTCTTAAGCTTTGAATTGGTTTTGGTCGTCGCATAAATATGACAAAGGTGATGCGCATGTCGTTGGGGAAGAGGAGAAATATGAAAGCAGATGGAAGATTGTTGGGATAGGCTTGAATATCTCCTGAGCTGAGCTGAGCTTCTTCATTACGTGGCCAAGGATTCAGCTTCATCAACACACAACAAATGTAGAGAGCTTTTTTTTTCACCAACCTCAGTGTTCAAAGAAACCAAGTTATTTTTGAACCTCCTGATAGTCACAGATTTATGGAAGAAAGAGGTGTTTCTGTCCCCATGAAGGTACCAATTGGCTTTAGAGCGAAGGTGCCAGAAAAGTTCTTCTTTAGCAAGAACGATGGTGAGGTCGGCATTCAGTTTCGTTTCTAAGTCAAGAAGAAAGGTGCTGGGTTGGGGGTTGTTGTTGTGGGCACGACTAATACCATTAAGTCTATTAACAATGGTCTGCTTATCTTTGACAAAATTGGTAATGTTGTTGCGAACCCAGTTCTTGATGGTGTGGGACAAAGAGGTGAGTTTTGGGCTCCAATCATCCGACAAAAGGTTCCACTCATATCTAATCATGTCATCGAATCCGGGCTCAAAGTACCACCAAGACTCAAGTTTAAAGGTAGTGGAGGTAGGGGTAGAGGGGGTTATGGAGAACGGCTCAGTATCAAGAAGGATAGGGTTATGGTCGGAGTTTAATTTTGTGAGGTGAGTAACATGGGTGTTGGGGTGGCAGTGAAGCCAATTCAAGTTAATCCAAGCCCGATCAAGACGCTCCCAAATGGGAGTGTAACGACTATTATTGTGCCAAGTGAATTTAGTTCCCGAAAAACCAGCATCTATAAGACCACAGGAATCCATAACATCAACAAAAGCATTCACCCGGTTCATTTTAACACTCCTACCTCCTAACTTCTCAAAAGGGTGGGTAACTTGATTAAAATCGCCAATTGCAAGCCAGGGGGTAGTGACATCAGTAGCTAATTCTGAAAATTGCGACCAAAGTTCCAAACGACCTTTATGCTTTGGACTAGCATAAATAGCAGATAACAAAAAAGTAGAAGGGGGGGAAGTTACCTGAACATAGCCGTGGATAGCATGGAGATCGCGGCTCACCGAAGTGAAGGTGATGTCGTTAGACCTCCATAGTACCATAACCCCTCCAGCATAGCCACAAGATTCCGCCAGCTCAAAGCGGTCAAAGGGAAGTTTCTCAAAAACTTTCTCAGCAACAACACAACTTGCACGAAGCTCAGTGAGGATCATGATGGTGGGTGAATGAGTTTGGATAAGGTGATGGACATTATTCATGAAGCTAGGCCGACTGATACCACGGACATTCCAAGCAAGAATCTTCATATAATCAGAGATGTCGGGTGGGTTGATTTGGCTTTCTCTCGCCCTCTTTTTGCTTGAGTTTCCCCACTGTTGGCGTTTGGGTTTTAGTGGTGCTCTTTCGGACGGGGTGAGCAGGAGGGTTGCAATTCTGCCCGGCCCCTGGTTGCTCCATTTCCAGTTCACCTTGAGTTCTACTGACTTGAGCGCTTGCCCCGTCCAAACCTGGAAGAGGGCATTGCTGTAGCTCGCTACTTGGAGTGTGAGCTGCCGAGGCCCCAGGAGGGAGCACTGTCGAGCATGGGGAAGCAGGGGGCATGGGTCGATCAGGAACAGGAGCTCCCGAGGTAAGAGAGGGTCGTTTCTCGCCCGGCGTCCTTTCAACCACCATGTTACGAAACTTGCTAGGACTTCTGAGCAACTCTCTAGATCGGAGAGATCGGGAAGATGAAAAGGTGTAAGTGGACTTGACTCGTCCTTTGGTTCCATTACTGCTTCTAGGTAGGGTGATACCATTTTCTCCGGTTCCAGAAGAAACATTCTGAGGTAAGCATTTGAGATTTGGTGTAAGTCCATACCCTCCCTCAGGTAGTAGTTCATGTTGTTGAAGTTGGTTTCCGGGAAGGTTGGAATCGGCGGCTCCATTAATTCCACTGATGGTGGAACCAGGAAGGCATTCCCGAGTGCAATCGGCTCTGGCGGTGGGGCTTTCGGTGGTGTCTGGAACGCTTGAGAGAATGCAGGGTCGGGTTGGGATTGTGTTTGGGTGCAAGCTGGAAAGAACTCGTCGTCCGACAGCTCCATCAAGTCGAACTCCGCCAAGGGACCATTGAAATCCCAAATCAGAGCCCTCATTTTTGTTGCGTAAACTGAGACACAGGAAGGGGTTGTTTGTTTGGGGATGAGGTGAGTTAAGGATAGAGAGTGTGAGTGTTTTAAGAATGTTCTGATTTTGTGGTGGGGTTTGATTGTTGGATATAATTTTTGTGGTTGGGGTTATTTGTGGGGAGCTGATATTTGTGAGAAGAGCAAACGGGTTGGATGTAGTAACAAGTGCGGAGGACACGATGGTCTTTTTTCTGACCCATTCTTGGCGGGGCTTGATACGAGTAGTATTCGAGTGCTCGACAGACTCACTGGTGACATCAACCTTTTCCGACAGCTTAGTCATCGGCCGTTGACAAACATGCCCAATTAAACCACAGGTAGCACAAGGTTTCACATTGTCGAGATATTCAATTGGTTGCCTAATTTTCCCAATCCAAATCAATTTTTTGCACGGTTTGGTGACATCAATTTCAATCAGAATTTTGGCAAACCTAAACCTATGTGACTCGGACATTCGAATATCGGCTCTGATGAACTTGCCTAGAGCATTACCAATTTTAGTGAGAATGTCGTACCTGTGTAATTCCATTGGCAATTCAGGTAACATTACCCAGGTCGGGACGGAGGTGATGCGATCCTCGGAAGGTTTGAATCCCATCCTCCAATTTCGGACAGAGACGAAATGAGGACCCAAAAACCAAGGCCCTCCTTCTAGAATCTTCACCTTGTCACTTGAAGAGCTGCATCTTGCTGTATAGTAGCCTTTCCCCAAGCTGGTGAATTTTGGTTTTGTAGTCAATTTCCATAAATCGGAGAGTTTAGCAAATAGGAATTTTGACTCAAAAGATTTTCCTAAAACTTTGATTATAACGTTGTGGTTCCAGTAATCACAAAGGCTTTTGACATCGGAAGGCAGAAGGGGGATGAAGGCCTCAGTTGAATTAGAGAAACCGGGCGGTGGCGAGGAGGCGCAAAGGTGGGTGTCGGGCGGATCTGATTTTTGGGTTGTGGTGGTTGAACCCGAGGAGAGGGTCTCGGCATAGGAGAGTTTATGAGGGGGCTTGGGTGGTGGTGCGGTTGGGGAGGTTGTGGTCGGTGGTGAGCTTTGAGCCGGCGGGATCGTTGCGGCGATGCTGGTGGCGTGGCTAGGATCAGGTGGTTTTGGTGGGATTAGTGTTTTGGGGAAGGGGTTCTCTCTCTCACTCTCTCTCTCTAACATTTCTAATTTTCTTTACACATGTTAAAAAATCCTTTCATCATCTTTTTTCAATGTAGAGAGCTTCTCTTCTCTAAAAACCAACTTACAACTTACAAGATCAGATAAGAGTAGGCTACCTAACCCACCGTTAATCTTTCCCCTTCAACTTCCCATTTCCTATAGTTTTCCTCCATTGACCGGCTTAGACCGAGTCTGCCCCTCATTCTTAATTTTGCATCTTTCTGCCTTTTTGTGTTGACCCTTGATCAAAGTGTTTCCCACGCACTACAACATAGTAGTCGATCTCTTTCAAAACACTGACGTCAATTTAACGTGTACATCCAATGTTCATGGCGTAATAATAATCAACTTATTAGCTAATAGAAAGAAACTTACACAAGTTTAAAACGATACATTTAGCAATCAGCACCTTATACAATATTAAACAAGTCAATGACGGGTTGAAATTTCCTAACAAAATTGAAGTTATCGTCAATAATCCGTAACCTTAGTAACTGATTAGTAACTGGCTAGTAGTTAAGCAAATTGAAGAAGAAAGGCAAGTCTCGTTAAACACGGAAGATAAATAACAAGGCAAGGAAGGCAGTTTGGCGTGATTATACAAATTACACAAAGAGCATCGATCTTGGCTGCCCGTTTTTTATAGTTTAACAAGATTGTGACGACGAGACAATGACATTTATACATATGTACAAGGAAAGAAAGAAAGAAAGAAAGAGTGTTATTAACGCTTTTTTTTATATAACAAAAATTCTGACAAGGTCAGGTCAAACTGCTTCAATATCAACAACCCCTCCAATGGGTTAGGTGTTCAAACATGCCTCCTTATAAATGCAAATATATATCGTCTTAGAATTTGCTTTATTCTTCATTTCCGCCCACATACAAATCACACCCCCCATAATACGAGAGCAAACTTAGACTAATCAACAAACAAACACAAACAAAGAAGATGACCATACTCTTCGGCTCCCACAACATTCTTGTGATGCTGCTTCTCGCAGCTCTAGTATTCACGTCAACCTTCATCACCTCTGAATGCCGTCCCATGGCTCATGAAGAACACGATGATCAGAACCTGCAGGACAAGTCAGTATTAGAACTTTCAAGCAGAGATGAAATTGTGCAATTGGCGGGATATGGAGAAGAAAAGCTCTCCACCGTCCTCACAACTGGTACACTATTATGCTACAAGGATTGTTTAGCAACTGCAAACAAGCCCCGTGAACTTTACCCACGGCCTATCTCAGGTATGTAATAATACTTAGGTTTATATTTCACATTACGTTATCATCTTATAGAATCATCTTTTCCCACAATTGATCATGTTATTGTCACCAAAAAATTTAGCGTCTTTCCTAGCTTCCTTTACCGTGATCATGCTCATGAAGACAATCCAAGAAACTAGTCATCGAGTTCAAACATTTCAATACACAATACTGAATACCCCAAACAATTGGATACAAATTTATCAAAATTTTGAGACAGCAGAGAATATTCTATTTTTGGAGGAAATTTCGGAGACAGCATTAATGAAGCTTCTTCCTAACACAGACTTGTTAGTTGGAAGGGATTTTCACCTTGGTGTGACAAGCCACCAGCCCACCACACAGCATGTATTTGACAAGTTCCTTTTCCATTCAACATCTTTGTTTTGTTATAAGTTATTTAGCTGCATGAATATAAAAATGGAAATGGGAATGTTGAAAGTATAGGAAGCATTAAGCAAAAACTCCAGCAATGAATTTAAACTTAAAAGGTACAAGACTTCTCTTAGGAGCTCCTTACGGAATGTATAGTCTAACCTTTACATCCAAAACTTACACACACGACAGGTCCACAAGAATGAATCTACCCTAGTTTGAAGACCCCAGTCCTTCATTTCAAAAAGCACCCAAGCTATTCATACTTTTAACTACTGTCTAACTTCGTTTATTCTCTTCAAATGTTTAATAAACAGGGGCTTTGGTGGGAGCTGTATGTACCGGAAGCAAAGACAAAGGGGATACTTGGGCGAAAGCTGTGACTGACGAGTATGGAGAGTTCATAATTGATCTTCCCTCTCACGTCCATTCCACCCCAAATTTGGACAAAGAATGCTCGGTTAGAATTCTACAAGTGCCTAAGAGCTCACCCTGCTATCAATCATCCTATGCTAAGGAACAAACAGAAATAAAGTTATCATCTCTTGGGAATGGAATCCGCACATACACAACGGGACCAATAGCAGTTATCAGCAAGATCTCCAAGAATTCTAAAGCTTGCGTGAAGGGCCTAGAGGATGAACCGGAGATGTCGTTGTAGACGACATCATTATACGTACTCGTGATGGAGAGGAGAAGGGTACCATGGCTCATTCAGATGGCGCTTCAGTCACAACATTGAGCCTTAGTTTAAAATTCTCACCAATCTTTTTCTTTGGAGAGCAGCAAGCTTAAGCATGAATTGGGCCAAAGGGGGATTGAAAAAGGAAGAAAAGAAAAAGACGACTGTATATGTTACTATGTCTGTGTCGTGTATATATATACGTAATTTTGCACCATACTGTGATGTCTCTAACATGTTATGAGATGTTGAGCTATGCAACCAAAGCTTTTCTTATACCATCAAAAGGTATATATATAGTCATTGTTACTTGGAAGAATAGTCACGTAAAAGAATGGTGTTACTATCTTCTATGCATTTTCGTTTTGTTTTTAATGAGAGAAAAAAGTGTGTAATTAATGGAAGAGAATGACAACTTATAACAAGTACTTCTATATTAACACAGAGTAGAATTTCCCCTGATCCTGGTCCAATTAAAAAAAAAAGTGCAATCAATGGAAAAGTATTCCAATTTTGGTTTCTTGACAATACACTATCCCCAATGCGGCAATGCCCCAAAGGCTCCCACCTATGGCGAGGCAAAGAGGCTAAAGTACGAGCCTTTACTGCATAATCCAGAGATAATATTTACAGTTTTCTGATGTCAAACATACAACATCATCCAGAGTGCTTGAACACATAAAGCAATTTATATGTGAAATTAGAGGCAGGACAGAGGAGAGGGGTGCATCCAATAAGACAAAGTTAACACCTTAGAGAGTTCACAGCAACATATAGACTATCAAACTCCGGATATTGATATATTAAGGTTATATGCATAAGTCGATACCTGATATATATCAGGACTTCTGCGCGGCGGTCTCTTTGTTTGCATCCAGAATATATTTTGCAACATCAGCACAGGAGGTGAGCTTATCAGCTTCTTCATCGGGAATCTCAATGGAGAACTCTTCCTCAAAGGCCATGACAAGCTCGGTCCTATCGAGGCTGTCCAAGCATAGGTCCTTTTGAAAATTAGCTGTTTCAGTCACCTGTTGGAGGCACAATAACAATAAGATTGTGGCCAAGTGTCCGACTTTCTAAACATTAGCTTGCCATATAACTCTTGACGAACTAAATAAGTTAACATCAAGAATAGAAACTGAAAAGTCATTCAGCAAGTGAAGCAGCAGAGAGATGAGATAAAGAAAGACCTTAGCAGCATCAGCCTTGTCAAACTTCTTAACCAACCCAATCACTCGATCCATAAGTTGATCAGAACTGTTATCCACAACAGTAGAGAAGCGCCTGCCGTAAATGCTCAGAACATTTTGATTTTGGGAATATGACCGAGCCTGAAGTCTAAAATGCTTCAGAATGGAGCTCTTTACACTCTGCATCTTTCTGCAAATTGGCCAGGGAAAAATGAAGAACCAGTGGAATCTAAACCAGCAACAATGCTGTTTGAACATACAAATTAAATTAAATCCTTCATCATAAAGACATGTGACACTGTGATAGTCTGACTGTATCGGTAAGTGAAGGTTTACTTCAAAGTTCAAATTCACAAAAAACAACGACAAAGGCCAGCCTTTAAAAACCCTGAAACTTGTAGAATAAGGCGCTGCCCAAAAAGATGATAACTTGGGTTAAGAAAGTAAGGTCCATTCATTAGAATCAAAGCTACTTATGAGTAACATGTACAGGCTTGATTTCGGGGCAATGAAGTTTGAGAAAACAGTAATTGCAAAATAAATAAGAACAAGTTAACCACAAACTCCATAAAAACAGTGCAGTAAAACTCAATTAAATCAACAAAGTGAAAAGAAGATTAGAGCATAATAAAGTGAAAGGAGAGAGATTGATGGTGCAGAAATTACCAGTAAAGGGATTTTAGGTCTGGCCGTCTGGGGTTAATGTTGATGGAATGATATTGTGTCTTGGCCTTCAACTCTCTAACCAAATCTACCAAGTTGAGCCGCGGTGTGTGTGGAGTATCTCAAGGATTCTTTTGGGTTTGAGTTAAAAAGAGTCGGGTTTTGGTCGGATTCGAGTCGATTAAGATCACATAGACTGATAGACATATAAAGTTTTAATCTTTTTTCTTTTTTTGTGTGAGGTTTTAGAGATACTAAATCTTAAAAAAGACATCAATGGTATGTCCGTCTCTTGAAGATACTATGACTCCAAGCCTAATTGTTTACGTCTCCACTATTACAAGATCGCTGGTTAATAATAACGTTTTAATTGGTAAAATTGAAACGACATAATGTTACATGTAAAATTGAAACCATAAACCGGACCAGAAAAGAGTGAGGAGAGGATAAATGTGAGAAGTGTAAAACATTACGGAGTACTATAAGTATAAGTCACAAGGATGGCTTAGCACAGAGTTGAGTTAAGTTGAGTTGAGTGAGTAGTGAACAAGTTAAGTGGGCACATGGAATGATTAAGAGTCGATGATGATGATGATGAATTGATGTAATGATGAAGTTTGATGATATTATTCATATGATCCCCACCCTCCACCTTCCCTTCCTCTCATTCTCTCTCCTCCCTTCCCACCATTCGCTCTTATAATAAAAATCCAATCAAAATCAACTCTTTTGTTTCTCTTAATTCATCTCACTTCTTCCTTACTCTTCCTCTTCCTTCACTGCTAATTACTACTAGTTCCTTCTTTCTTTTGTGTTACCGGAGAATCATGAGTGGGAATCTAGATTAGACTTATTTAGACTAGAACAGAATCTATCTAGGGTAGACATTAAAATAATAATAAAAAAAGAGAAGATGGGGAATGTAAATGGGAGAGAAGAAGAAGGAAGCCCAGGTGGTTCTGCGGCGGAAGAAGAAGAGGATGATGATGATCTTCTTGTTGCGGCCCCACCACCTTTACCCATGGCCCACTCTCCCCCTCACTCTCCCCGACCTGTCCACTCTCCTCTCAAATTTGCTCCTCAGGTTTCTTTCTATTCCTTTTTTTTTTATTATTAATTCATTGATTGATTGATTGATTGATTATGGGTTGAGCTCCATGATTTCCTGTTGCCCCCCTTTTTTGTTTCAAGTTCTCATCTTTGTTGCTTGATCTTCATCGTCACGCTTCCTATAGTTGAGCTTTTGATCATGTTTATTTATCGCAATTGACTACTAGTAACTAGTAACTAGAAACTCTATAAAGATCTTCACTTTAACACGGATGCTTGGCTAAGACCATCTTGCTGGTGATAAGGGATTAGTTTCTTAGGTTAGGTTAGTGTTGCCAGGTTAGGTGAACTTAGGTATGCTCAATACAACTCAGGTTAAGCAACTTCTAATGTCCCAGAATAAGGCTGTAATTAGCAAGGATGTTTGTCTGTTCCTGTGATGTTTCTTCTTGGTTTATTACAGTTGATAGAACTAGTTTATATTGCGTGCGCGCTTGGAGCTATTATGATGGTTGTTGCTTATGATTTGCCTGTGTTTTTGCGTAGCCGCCTGTGGCTCCCATACAGAAACCGGACGAGCTCCATATCCTCAGTCCGTCGTGGATGCCTCCTACATCACCCCACGAAGAGATGAGCTATGAGCATGGTATTCCGACAATGATTACTTGGAGTAATGGGGCCAAGGAAGTCGCTGTCGAGGGTTCATGGGACAATTGGAAGTCAAGGTTTTGTGTTCTCCTTACTCATTTGCTCTTCTCAGCTACTGCAACTAGTTACTTTTGTCGAATGTTTCTGTTTTTACTTCTTTAATCGACGACTGAAAGGTGTTACGCTTTTCTTTTCTCCAGAAAACCTCTACAGAGATCAGGGAAGGACTTTACTCTCATGAAGGTGCTCCCTTCAGGAGTTTACCAGTACAGGTTTATTGTTGATGGTATGTGGAGATACGCTCCTGATTTGCCATCTTCCCAGGATGATGCTGGAAACTTCTACAACGTTTTGGATTTGCAGGTAAAGCTCACGCTCCCTCTTGTAGTCTCTTATAGGCTTATGCAGGCTTGACTTGAATGGTTCAGTATAGAAAACTGGAAATGTTGCCAATATTCTCATCTAAATTGGTCATTTAGTTTTTCTTGATGAGTGTGTTCTTTGTGTCGACATTGTCATTGACACCTCGTCATGTGGCAAATGAATTGTGCCTTATGTTGGTGTCTCGCATCTGGTCTCTGTACCATCAGTCAGCTTACTTTGTCTCAGTTTCTGTTTGATTTCTGTCTTTCATTTGCGGTTCCTTTGAAAAATTACCCTGTCAAATTATCTTCTTGTTTTGGCATTACTTCAGACACATTTACAATCTGGGAAATTTGGATACCTGAACTTCTTGCTAGTTATTGCACAAAGGCCGATTTGAATTCAACTCTAGAGTATGTTAGAATTAACCGTAGATTTTAAGCTACCCGCATACTGTATGGTTGATGTGAAAATACATTCCTTTACATCTCCCCCTCTGGTAGTAAGTTAGTAACAAACTTTAGTTAATTCAGTGACTTTCATTTTCTGTGAAATCCTCCTTATCTGCATTTCTGCCGTCCCTTCAAATTGGTCATCGCTTTCTGAGATGCTTCTGTGGATGTTATCCTCTGTGGTCATGTTGAGTACAAACCATTGATGTGAAATGCGATAGTGGGTTAAATTTTGCTAGAATGGACTGCTTGCTGAGCTGAAAAAAGATAATCCTTTGTCCTGTTAAGCGTAGACTTCTGTTTTCTTGGAAAGAAGTAATACTCCTATAGGATATCAAAATGTTTAAAAGATGGCACCAAGGGGGTGACGCCCAATTACAAGAAGGCAGGTGTGACAGCCACATAAAAAGAAAGAGACCTAAATTTTATAAGTGCCATTATGCTCTAAGGCCTAAGGGGGGACTGGTTCTTTACTGTTCTGATATAACCCTGCTATTTGAATAATACGTTAATTTTGGGGCGTAGGAAGTAGTATGTGATTTTCCAACTTGGCTGAATCTAGTTCTTTTATGCAGGAGTATGTCCCGGAAGATACGGAGAGTATTTCTGGATTTGAGCCACCACTATCTCCAGATAGTAGTTACAACAATGTGGAACTTAGCCAAGAAGATTTTGCCAAGGAGCCACCAGTTGTTCCTTCGCATCTTAGCATGACTTTACTCAATGTGCCATCTCTTTGTGCGGAGACTCCACCGCCTCTAACAAGACCTCAGCATGTAGTGCTCAACCATCTTTACATGCAGAAAGGGAAGAGTGGTCCATCAGTTGTTGCTCTTGGCTCTACACACAGGTTCAAGTCGAAATATGTGACTGTTGTACTCTACAAGTGCCTGTAGAGGAACTTTTGCATACTATGTGGATCTTTAGGTGTGAGTGAGTTATTTGGTGACGGCGGCTTAGCAGGCATAGACTAGAACAAGTAATCAATGTAATGATGCTGAATGAAGTAGACTTGGTGATGGTGGTGGAAGGAGTACCAACTTTAATGTTTGCTTCAGATAGCATGCTGTTTTGTTCTTTCTCTCTTCTTGCTTCCCAAACGGCCATACCTGACGCAGTTTTGAGTTATTGTTGCTTGGCTCTTTGGTAATGTCGTGGAGTTGTTATCAGATGAAGACTCCTGATCTTTTCTGCATTCCCTTTGTTAGGCTATGAGCCAGGAACTTAAGAAATGCAGCTGAAGCGTAAAGTCCCACGATGGAGAAAACGTTACCCTAGCATGAGTTTATGTCATCTTGAACCGTTGATGTACGATTGGGAGCGTAAAGTCTCACCATGGAGGATCCCCTTCAGTTTCCGACAATGTTACATTTGCTTCATTCATCTTTTAGGACACCAAAAAGTGATTGACAAAATCTTATATTAAGGCTTGAATAAGAATATTACAAACTTGAAAACTGATTTATTGAATCCCCTATGGCTATGCGCGAAGCTGTCCTCTTCCTACAGAATGAAATTTCTACACAAACAAGGCTACCACCTACAATAAGTTCAATGCCATATTTGCAATGCTTAATTAATGAACAGGACAGCCAGCAACCACGATCCCTGGCGCGGTTGGGCATGATGCCAGCGGACAATGGTCTATCTCCGTCCCCCACCATTTTAAATTCTTGTTCTCATTTTGGAGAGCAAAGAATATCAAAACAGCCATGAATGCAGTTCCCGCGTCCAGGGCTGCAGACAGAACATAGTTGTACTTCTTCCACCATTCCTTCCTGTACTTGAACACGAAGAAGTTGAAGATCATGCCTGTTACCAGCCAACTGGCTATGTTGGTAGGTGTCGCTGGTGGCATCCCTGCGAAACCATATGATATGACAGGAATGTTAATCAGGGGAATCCATTTGTTTTCAGGGAACATCTTGTGCAGTATCCATACGGGCACTGGTAAGAACGCTCCTATTAGGAATAGCCAGACCAAGTTCCTGTACAACCCTCCTGGACCGAATAGCCTTTGCGGTCCAATCAATCCCCAGATAACCGATGCATCAAAGGTAACCCTGAATTTGGGGCATGTCCATGGACTGTTGGGATCAAGGGATTCCACATCGCATATGTTCTCCACAGAGGCTAACATCCACCATGCAACTGCAAGATTGACAATGCCAGCAACCAGTGTTCCTACAAGCTGCCAATCATATCATCAAAGAGTGTAAGGGGATTGATTGATCAACTGTGAGTTATATAAACCGTTGATGAAACCAAACTTTCTGCTAAACAGATTTAAGTTTTGTTACCTGAGCTGTGTACATGCACCTGGGCGGTATCTTCATGTAGTGCCCGAGTTTAAGATCAGATAAGAATGCCAGGGCATGAACTGTACTGATTCTGCCATATATCTTGAAAAGAAGATTTGCTATGGGCTTCCCAGGGTAGACATACCCAAAAATGAACTGTGCTATTATGTCATAACCAGGTTGCTGCATCCACACCAATATAAAATGTTCAGAAATGAAGATATTCCTCGGAAGCATATTCATCAGACAACGGCAGCAGTATACAATACCTGGTTTGTAGTTGCTTGAATGACACCGATAGGTAGAGTCACTATCCACGCCAAAGCAAAAGCGAATATCAAAGCCCACCAAGGTAGCTGAATCTGGTCCTTCCAAATGAATGACATTAGGAGTGACAACACAACACTCAGGACTAACAATATAAGGAACCAATACTCCGGAACTTGTTTGTACTTGCTCATCAGCTTTGCGTGAATATCCTGCTTTGCATTTTTCACTGCTGACCTGCTCTGCTTCCAGATATCGCTGCACATCAGAAAGAACAGGTTTAGAATGCTGAACATATATTTCTAAAAAGCTCTGACATACTAGAGAGGATAGAACAGTATTACCTTCCATGGAATAAAGCGACATGGGTCAGTGTGGCAGTGAATCTTGCAAATCCTGATCCAATAGAGAGAGCAAAAAGAGGGCTAAGATAGAGTTTCCCGTAATTGTTATATGCTGCAACATTGAGGTCTCGTTGAGGGGTCAGAATCTGGGTGGTATCGTACTTGAGCCCATTAGACCGAAACAGCTGGTTTGAGAATATAGGGAATTTCCTGGCATCGAAAGTGCCATACTTCCAGTAGCACACCGGGATAACAATGTAGATAAACATTATAAAACCAACCCCAACATTGACAATGGAAGTCCAAGGAGTCACCAGGGGGCTGCCATGGTAAGCAGAGATGCCTGCCCAATCTAAGGTGAAAGCACCCACACCTAGGCCATGATAACCTGAACCAATCTGTTGTGCTGTGATGCTGCGTGGCCAAGCCCAACACACCCAAGAGAAAAATGTCAAGATCGGGAACAGATAACCAGGGAGCGCGTAGTAAGCAAAACTTGCTCCCAAGAAAATGAGGAAGAATTGCATGCGCGTTAAGCCTTTTGAGTTCTCGTCCTTTTCATGGAGTGCCCTGCAGGATGAAGTTATGCATATACGCGTCAACCCTTTATGTACTTAAGAAAACTGAGAAGATTATACATGAACTATGATCAAATTGCTCCTGAAATTAATCATTAGAGCTTAGACCAAACAACCAAATTCCAGTCTGCCATCTATCCCTTTGTTTAAAGTTTTTACCATAATTGAGCATTCTTATACATGTATGTCCGATTAAGAAAAAAGTGCTTTACTTAACAAATTTAGTAGAGATTATCATTGGCTACAGAAATTTCAAGTCCGAGCTAGGGAAATAGTTGTAAGCATATATTCATGATTGCTGTTGCTGGGACATGGGACTAAGGTCTTGTTGTATAAACTCTTGATTGGATTTCGTGACACATAGCCCATTCGTGATACATAGCCGCATACTAGTACTACGTTGTAAAAGGAATCGAAAACTGTCATTTCAGATATAATGTCATGATGTTACTTGAGGGAGTTTCCGGATGAAAGGGCTGATTTTAATTTGTGGTTGATTCTGCTTGCTGAGAAGATAGAGATAGTAAAGAAACAAGGCTTTTGGTTTCAGTGAGTGTAACATTAACATCAGGAAAATTCAAAGTATTCCTTTCTATCATGTAGTTGTCATATGAATTGTATGCTTGTTAGAAGTTTGTTCTGGACCTGCAACTCTCAATATCAAAACAGAATACGTAGATAGACGACGTGGGAGGACGAAAATTGGGGGAGGTCATTGTTTATCCAATGCGGCATTGATGCTCTTTTCAATTTTGTACAAGAGTCAAGAGTGTGGCAAACTAGTGCTAAAGCTCTCATACTCATCAGTCAAGCATGTACTAAAATGACCTTTAGGAATATTAACATGTCAAAAAGAATTTAAAGACTATCTTGGATTCTCAAGTAAAAATCCACCCTAAGAAAATGACAATAGAAGAAAGAATAGTGTATAGTGGAGAGTGTGGGAGCAGACAGACGGACCTGAAAAAGGAGACTTGGGCGAGGTTGGAAGGCCACCACATCTCAACTGGGTCGACCAGATACCTCCTCAACATGCCTGCCCATCCATACCCAATTACCTGTCCACATACCAATTACCAGCACCCTCTTTTAGTTATTCTAATTATTCTAATTATAATGTATGATCATACTATAATACTAATAGCACTAGAAGACAATATCAAAGACTCCATCATCTTTGTTCCATTCACGCAAATGGTCCTCCAAAACAAACAGAGCGAACTTGCAGAATCAAGTACTCGTATAAAGTCTTCTACTTTACCATCATATAAACCTTTCTTAGATTTGGATATGCATGTCACATAAACCCCTTTATCATATACTCCGTACTTATTAATTAACTATAGTTAAAGTGTGATCTCTACTGCACTTTAATGCAAATGTTAGTATTAATTTAGTCATTACACATTCTCGTTGTTGAGATATAACCAATTAGTATTAATCTCAACCATTAGTCTACACTTTTGGTTGAGTTGGCTCTTTAACGCTCGTAAATTGTTATAGAGGTATCAATCCCCAATCCGACACAATAACTTGACAATTTGACATGAACGAGAGGTGCCTAGTAAATTCATTGTACCAAAACGTATGTACGACTAATAAATGTGAGTACGATATGAAACTAACTCGACCCGACCCGACCCAAATCAAAGACTTTAATATAGACAGAATTGGTAAGTTGGCAACAAGAAATCATCCGAAACAAACGAGAAAATGCAACGACAAAAACAGAGGGGGCCGAAGAAATGGCCGAATGCAAGACTTACAAGTAACATTCATTTCAGGCACCATCACATATTCACATCACATCACATCACATGCACTTCCAATTTTCAACCCGACCCCACACTCATTAACCCAAATACATTCACTAACATTCAATCTAATTTAATTCAATCCAATTTAATGACACTAATTTCACAAAATTAATTTAACCACCAAAAACCAAAAACCAAAAAAAAGGGAGTAACAATCGTAAGTAAGAAGGAACCTGAGTGGTGAGGACAATGAAGATGGCGCAAATGAAACTGAGAGACTGTTTATAGTAAGCCTTCATAACAGTTATAGCCCCGATGGAGTATGCGTCACCCCCACCATAAGACACACCACAGTTTGCAAATATCGTGATCATCACGTGCTCCTTTATATTAAACGGACCCGGGTTCAGGCTAAACTCCCACCGCCCGCCCAACAAACTGTACTTCCGGGTTGGAAGCACACGGGCCATGAACCTCCCTATAGGCAGCACCGTTATCTGCATCAGGATTGCCGATATTGTCAGGGGTTGCGTCCTGTATATGAAAAACGTGTTTAGGAATATGAGGAGTATGCATGACGTTAACCCCAAAACCCACGCCCTGAATGTCAGCACTGGCATGCTCGGGTCGTCCGTCTCCGGCACCACTAGAGCCACCTCCTCCACCGAGCACCTCTCGTGCTGCTCTTCTCCTCCGCCATTCTCCGCCGCCCCCTTCCCCGTCGACATCTTATTATTATTTTAAAAGAAAAGATATGAGAGTAATTAATGAACAGTTGTTTATTTGGGTGTGCCAACAATGATGAGGGAAAATAAACTTGAAGAAGAAGATACTCACTATATAAGAGGAGGAGTGTGTGAGTGGGTTGACGAAAATGACCTCAAGAGATTGGATGGTAGACACTAGACAGAGTGGCGTAACCAAAATCATCCAAAGTGGGGGAAGCCCCTTTTTGGGATTTTCTTTGCCTTTATTGGAGCATGTGATACTCACGAGCCGGATTCGCAGTGACACACTTGTGTGACCTCTGTACATATGCCACGCTGTGATGTCTACGTGGATTTCCTACCTGTTTTTGTCCACCTAGGATTTTAACTGCCGTTACTTTGGCTTTCTTGAGGGAACCTTGTGTTTTACTCTCGAACTCTTTTTCCCTCCCTTTGCTTTGCTTTGCTTTCCTCCATTATTAATTTATTGGTCAATGTATTTACTCCTCTTATTAGCATCCTACCTCATTACGTATTCCTAATATCCTATCATCTTCTAGAAATTATTAATTCTCATCATTCATTTTTTATTTTCCTCTAGAAATTATTAGGAGAGGTAACTTTTTTTTATCCACGTATGAATTTGTTTGGTTAATATCAATGTTGATGGACGTTCATTTTCTTGAGACAGATCAGAGATTTTTCCTTATCCCCATCACAATATTGGCTAAGACTATGTGCGATTGGATTGCATTTTTCCGATCATATTTGATTTGATTTGATTTGAACTGATTTGATTTTGTTTGATTTGAAATCTGATTTGATTTGAGCTGACTTTTTTTGGCAAAACAACTGTATTTCGAGGAATTAATAGTAGACTGGATTCATTGATTGTTATTTAAATATTTTTTACTTTATTTGAATAAAATGGATCTAATTTGATTAATTTTTAATCTAATCTGTCATAAAACTGTTTATAAGTTAAATCAAACAAGGCCTAAGTATTTGTTAATTATGTGTACCTTGGGTGACCATCTCAACATATACCACCATGAGTGCAAGTAACTTTAAGAAGAAAAACTAGGTGGTTGTAAGTTGTTTACGAAAGAAACGTACTGTCTCAAACAATCAATATCTGTGGCTTCTACTCTTCCGCATAACTAATCCGATACAATGAAATTTGCATGACTATATCATTTAAACCATCTTTAATCCATTTCTCCTCTTAATTCTTTTTAGTAAGTAGAAGTATTTCATTAGTCGTAAAATTCTTGTTATTATTATTTTTTTTCAAAAAACACACACATATCCCTTGATTTAAAACAAGTTATTATTTTATCTTAGACAAAAAGATAAATTAAAAAAAAAATCATATGAAAAGGCCACAGTGGTGAATCGTGGAGTTTGACTTGAAAAAGTGATAAAGGAAGCGAGGTGGTTGGACTGGAGTATAGGCCCTGATTCTAAACCAAGCAATACTTTGATTGATTTGATTCCACATCTCTATTTCAAATTCGACACACCTACCTACGTTATCCATCCCCTATTCAAAGTTGGGCCTAATTAAATGGCTACTAGATCCATGGGCCACGGCCACCAATAAGTCTTTATAAGATTTTTCCAAAGTCACCAAGAATGTGCAGAGCCAATGCACTACTGTAGTCTGTACCTTGTTCATCACACTTAGCATGGTAGAGCTTGGAGTCAATGCTGAATACTCGATTACATACACATCCATCTCAATCCATTTCAATTTGATGGTACTATAGTACATTAGTACCACACTTGTCACCTTACTAGACCATATGTACGTCCATATCACACGATTATTTCCTCTAATATGCTTTGATTTTGATGTTATTCCTAAGCTACTCTATCTTTCTTCATAAGCTAGCTAGCTAACATCCTTTTTCCATTGTCAACCTCACTTGAATGCTTTGAGTGTGATTCATCATCTACCAATTTTGTTTAGGATCATGTACTTGCATATCTTTGTGACAAAAGCGCATACTGCACATATTATATATCAGATTATCGTCATAACTACGAAAGCATGAGGTTTTTCATTGTGTTTCGAGGATGGAGTACAGTCAAATCAAAAGGTCTATATGCTACAAACTATGATCCCCAAATGCACTTACAATTCTTAAATTTTCAACAAATTGAGGAAAACAACAACGTATACTAATACAAGATCAAAGCTAAAAGTCCAAATAGAGTATAAGAGATAACAATCGAATCAGAGTTGCTCATAAGTGAAAGTTGAACGAACAAGTAATTACTTGCTGATTTTGTGATGCATACAACTGAAGTACTTAGATGGGAAAGATTGGGATGGGAGGTGGATTTGTGATACGATCTAAAATGATAAAACGAAATAAACGGTAAAGATCGATAGTGATGAGCTGTTCAACTAACGAGGTTGATAGACTCATATTGTAACCTAAGATTCATGAGTGCCAAGATAGAAATGAGAATGCAAGAATGAATTCTCAAAATGAGTTTGATATGATTTTCATTGATTATTCGACTCTTACAACTACTATTATACAGACCTCTTATATAGCTAGATAGACTTTTGCTTGGGAAATAAGCTAACAAACTAGGAAAATGAGACAATACAAATAAATAAACTAAAAAGACAATAATGCCCTTTTTTATATGTATCAATTTGTCATGTAAGGAGATTAGGAGAAGAGTCACAATGGAACAGAGTCTAATTAAGGTGGTTGTCGTTGATTTGCACATCATTTGCATTTTACGTAAAAAGAGACACAGATTGGGCTTGTCAGTTAAAATGTATAGAATTTACGAATCTTAAACCTAGTTTAGCTTTAACCTTAATCTTCGTGTTCACCCATTTCTGTCGCATGACTAATGACATCTAGAAAATTGGAAACCATGACAAAAGAACACAATAATGCATAGTTTCAACGAAACCAATCAAAATCGGCTATTGAGTTGGCATTTGTGTGTAGGAGTTACACATGCAAAGTATATGACCTTAGAATCTAATAACACACATACCACTTTCGACAAGATAGATAGAAACTAAGAATAAATGCCGGGATGGACGAGCTTAATTAAGCATATGGAATACACAGATAAAGCCACACAAAATAACGCAAACAAGATGATGATATTATCATCAAGCTAGAATAATGTGATCGAAATCGGAATGTAGCGTAAATATTTACATAATAAAGCAAGCATTTGGATTCTCATCGCTAAAGAATTGAGGTTGATGATGAGGTAGTTGATGAGGCTGATGATGATAATAATTGTAGTTAGGATGCTCCATCATCATGTTCAAGTGGCCGCTACTGTACGGCCTTGATGAGCTTGAGGCTGACGCTGTTGGCCAATAATATTCGTATCTCTTCATCACTTGATCATCACCACCACCACCAACATTATTATCATCCTCCTCCTTCTTGACCGCACCTTTATCCTCCACCTTCACTTGTTTGGATTCTTCTTTCTTCTCTTCCTCCTTGACTATCCACACTTGTTTTCGTGTCTTCTTGTATACGTATTCCGCCAATTCTTCCGCATTTGGTATTATGCCTTTCACTCTTACTTGTCCATTCCCCACATTTGTCTCTACTGCCTCTACTCCTGTTCATTTTTCAACTTGCTCAATTATTTCATCAGTATTTAAGATCATGTTCGCCTTATTATGACCTTATCATATCGCGTGCACATTTAATATATATCTCTGACTTATCAGACTAGGTCATTGACGATTTGAACATTCGTGACTAAGTGGATAGTGATTACTAATTAGTAAGTACCTTTAATCTTGTTTATACGTTTCCGCAAAAGCTGAGCGCAAGCCTCGCAATGCATTTGAACTCGTAGCACAACTGTTACTACAGGAGGTGGCTGCATAAAATTCACAATTATATGAGTGCAATAATAGGCAGCTAGTCCATAAAACAGACTTTGTGACAAGGCATTTAGGACTTGGTTAACAGGAGCGAATCTGGGTTTGAAAAGTGGATCCGGAAAGATCACAAGACTTTTGTACTCTATCAAAAGGATGCATGGAAAGAATTGTCCACATTAGCTTTAATTAGAATCCAACTTCAATCAACCAATACATATTGCTCATGATGATGGTGATTGGTCCATAGTTGTAGGGTCTAAAAATTACAGTCTCATTGGTTTTTAACCTTGACTCAAATAAAATTGATCCTGAGATCTTTGTTGTGTTGTCATCTTTGTCGGGGACGAAGCTAAGGGGGGTTTATCCACGTTACGGCCCGCCCCTGGTTTCCAAAAAATTGAACATTTTTGTATAGACTGACTTACTACTAAACTAGTTAAAAGTAGATAAATCGTACTATTGATTCATTCTAACTCCGATAAATAAATTTCGGCCTATTTCAATTCCATTCTAGCTCCGTCACTAATCTTTGTGTCAGATATACAACTGTATAACTTGGTAAGACCAGTAGGCCACTAACCTCCCCTGGATCGATTATCATGTTATTAAGCCATTCAACAATATTGGGCCTGGAATCTGCATTATCCATCTTCACCTACTTTGGTGGCTCACTTCTCAATCTTCAATTCACATACACCTTTGACCTTTGTTTTTATCACGTGATCATGTTTCTCTACACTACTAAACTACAAAGAGGAATGTGATTATTCTTATACTCCTATACCCCTAATTAAGTTTACTCATCACTTTATCACTGATTATGAACATGATACGAATATACCACGATAATACGTAAAGAAATACCGGCACAATTTTCCAATACTCGTTGTTTTCAAGTCTTTGTTTTTTTAGGTGTTTCAAAGTGTGCGTCATAATAGTAAGTAGTAATAATGTAGAAAGAAAGAGGGAGATGCATACTTGATCCTTGTTTTGGTTGTCCTTGGTGTTGTCATCTTTGGGCTGGTCCTGAACAGAAGGAGGCTTGGGCAACGGAGAAATGAGTACGGCATTCCGCCCGGTTTTAGCCCGAATTCTATCACTCAACTTACTTGGCTCCTCTACTTCTCCTTTTACCGCTATTGTGCTGCTCTTTCTGTCCACTGCTACCTCCTCCACCCCTGATTAATTCAACCACCAATTAATTCAATTGTCGGATTAACTAGAATGGGACAGAAAATCTGCATGCTACGATCCTGTTAACTAATTGTCTAATTTAACAAACAGTTTTTGTTTTTTGTTTAATATAATAAGTCGAACATTTCTAATTTCCTACTTAACCTAAGCTTCGTAGGTATATAGAACACGGACATCTAACAATTTCTATGGAAGTTTAATTTAATTCAGCTAACAAAGTAACAATCCTAGCAACGTAACATGCATGTCACGCTAAAAAGAGACGAGCTGAGGGCGGACCTGGAAAACGTCGAAGGGATTTAACAACCTTCTTGGCACAAGCGTCACAATGCATGTCAACTTTGAGCACACTAATCTTCTCTTCTTCTTTCTTCTCTTCCTTAGCATTGTCTCCACCTTTGCCTTTCTCCTACACATATACAAGATAGATAGACCAGAGTATTATTAGCTAGTAAAATATACTATCAGATCGACGCACCTACTATATATATATACCTCTCCCATGATGAAGTATGGGATGCCCAAATATGGAGTCTTATTGAACAAGCTAAGTTGTTGCCAAAATGTGCCCCAAAACGTGACTCCAATGCGAAATGAGAAGATCAGAAGAGGGTACAGCAGTTTTCACTGTCTAGCTAGCTGACTATATATATGTGGTTGCTCTATTATCGACTGCTTGCGCTTGTTTTAAAGAGAGTACGTACGTATTTATATCAGTAATTTTTGTGGTGATAATAGTGTTGCCATTCATTTTCGTTATTTGTGCCCCCGCATAGTGTAAACTCGATCTTAAATTGCGTCATCACCACATCTATTTTTGGAAGCCACAGCCCACAATAATATATAAGTCCATCTACATTATCTCATCAATCTCTTAGCTTCATTTTTACAGTTTACAAAGACTTGTCTAGTTGTCTTACTGTCTTAGCTTCCTACGACCTACCCGCACTCAGCTTGCTACAATTGTGATTTTGTTTCTTTTATTGTTGATTGGCTTTTGTTGTTTCTTTTTTTTGTTTTCACTCTCGAAATACTCTAATTTCCTATAACATGGTTCGGCCTAGCTGTTTAGAGTATGCCTCTACAAATAAACCAAAGCCCGTCTTTAATGGACCATATATAGATAGACCCATAGTCCATATATGAGTTTGAGTATACACGAACTGCTTATGGAACGGTCCTACGTCATGGGTTTTTGAACTAGTCCTATATATCAATCTCTTTGCTTTTCGATCAAAGTAGTAAAACTTAAAGAAGTACGAAGATACTTGCTACTCATGCAAACCGACTTATATTATGCCGTACATAAACGTATATGAGGACGACTTATATGGCCATTATTGTTTCTTGAATGAGAAATTATGAATTACATAACGTATGTGACGGGCCTGATTAGGAGTTAATCAGTTACGCTCAACTTTAACAATTGAGTGTTCCATTTAGTTTGTCCAAGTGAAGATTATTGAAAGAAAAGCATGTTTAATTTGATGAAAGAGATCAGGGGTTAACATCTACATGTACTAAAAATAATAAAAAGATGAGGAGGAGAGTTTAGAGGAGAAAAATGGAGCCCATGGGCTAAGATCACGAAAGCTCAATTTATGGTGTGGGCTGATCCATCTTTTTGGCTAAAAACAACCATGAGCTCTAATCACTACTTTGGGGACCAATATTTTAGCACCACTTCAGCTTATCTTGTGATCTTTACTCTACTTTGATCTTTGGAAGGAAAGGTGGCTAACCAAAGTAATGCTTTCCTTTGATTTTTCTACCTGTCTTCAAGTGCACCAACTTGATACTTGTATTAGCCACATCTAATTATATTGCATTATTTCTCACATACAGTTTTTTTCCTCTATTTGATTTTTATCAATGTTAATGACATATGAGAAATATACGGGAATGATAAGTGATAATACCACGCGGAGTTAACAATCTAGATTAAGATGTCATGACTTTTTTTTGTGTAAATGTGTAAAAAAAGAATTCATGTCATGTTCAATTTCATGTTTTTAATTCGTACACATTTAGTTATTCTAACTAATTTCAACGGGTTATCTACTATTACAAGTTTTATGCAACATAATGATAATGACATATGTCTGAAATGACTATATAAGGGAAGGAAAGTATCGATGCTTATCTTATCAAGGTTTGTATGAAAATAAAAATATTAGGGTCTATAATAATAGGATACAAGTACAAGTACTAGCAAAAGAAAGCCCAAGTTTCATAGAGCCCATACATTTACGGAGTAGTATAAATGTCGTACGGAGTAATCAAGAGACCATGTATATGTTGACTACAATTGGCCCGGAGACTTCTGTTTCCCTACGTCTTTAAACTCATAGTAAGTCTTAAAACTCACAAGAGTCACAACCCCGCCTACATACGTTTTTGTCAAGCAAACTAATGAGTGACGAGATGACTAAAGAGTAGTGACAACAGATGGCGATGTTGATGCATACTGCTGGACTCTTATAGGCTAAAACTAAAAGCGACAACGAAGCTAATTAATTTATCAGCGTGCTATTGGAGTAAAATATAATAACATTACACTCAATTTGTTTAACTAGATAATTTAAATACAAACTTATAAGAATAAAAATTGTTAGGGTGCAAACTCAAGTCCCACATGAGGATGAACTTTGTAGACATGTATTGTCCTAGGTTCGAGTTTGAAACGGGAGTGAATGGAGTTGTAAAAGACCCCTAAATATACCATCATCTTAGGCTTAGAAAGTTTAAAAAAGGTAAGATGGACGAAGTAGAGTAAGAAGAGACAAAAAAAAATGCTGAGATTCATTGTGAAACTTTGATTGAAACTTACGAGACTTTCTTTATAATCTAGTCACCACTAAATATTTTCAAGAATTCATAATATGATTGGAGAAAGAAACCCTGAACGTTGACCATAGTAAAAGTGGCATATACTTTTATGAGGTAAATTAGGTATCATCGAAACTAGAGTCCACATATTTCAATTCTTTACGTTGGTTTTAGAGTTAACCATTAGCGGGTTCGGGTTGGATGGGTACAATACCTGCTTTGTAAAAATGTCTAGCGCCATTTCCAGGTTAATAGGTTGTCCAGTGCCTTGTGGGTTTGGTGTATGCATCAACCCGTCCATTATCATTGTCCAAACCCGCCTAATTAACGGGCTGGATGGGGCGGGCCTAACGGGGCACCCCGTCCATGATAGTCGACTTGAAATTTATCTTCTCTTAACATTATTAAATTCTAACGTAAAAAAGAAATGAAAAAAAATTAAAAGGGTATACGAAAAAATAAGATTCGCACGAGAAAGCCAAAAGAGAATGTTCATGAGTTAATTAGTTTTGGAGGCAAAAGTGGATTAGGGGAGAAAAGGGTAGGTAAATGAAGGCCAAAAGGATGAGGTGTGAAACATCGGGCAGGATGAATTGGATTAGCTGAGCCACCGACGGCACGCATGAAAAATTGAGGAGGAGACATTGAGGCGTTAGGTAATTAGGTAAAATCATGGTCTATTACTTGCTAATATTGTGGGTCCATCTTGATTGCGATTCAATGAAATCATCAATCATCATCATCTAACATTAGAATCAAAGTTGCTGCGTATGATTCTTCATCATTTGGACTCTTTTCCAAGTTACTACTTGCTCCTCCCTGGCCCGTCGGGCACGTACCCAGCTGTCCATGTGCCTTTCGCTCTATCTCCAATGTCCCCATTAATTCTCATCTACTACTCTTTTTTTTATTTACTCTACTATGTACACTCTTAACCGATCAAATGGTTTGTCTATCCGCAACAATACCATATATATTACCATTACCCTAAACATGCTAGCTATGTCAAATGTACGTATATGAACATTGCGTTATGTTGACCCATAAATTGTCGGATACTGCATCAGTCAACAATGACTTCATTTGATAGTGCATATATTGTATTCTTACGACTTTATTTCAGATAGCATATTGATAAGGGTCTACAGTGTAGACACAATTAATTTGTCTATAATGTAAAATTGAGTTAGTAGTAGTAAAATTAGATCAGAGTAGTAAAATTAATTATAATGAAAATTTCAGGTAGTAAGATAAACGAAACATTTGGCTTTTATTTTAATTTATTAACAGACATTTGACTCTTGGTTAAGCTGAACCTGAATGTGTGAGGTGTGTCCCCTCGTTGATTAACATAGCAATCAAGTGCTTGAGGATTATGAATAGGTGCATGAAGCAAATTAAAGCAAGTTCATACTAAATTGCGGTGCAAGTCCACAGATCTCACCTTTCTAGCCAATTTACGCATGACATACACATGTAAATTGCACATCCCCGTGCACAAGATCGAAAATGTAGTAGGGATCGGAGTTATGGAGTAAGAGTATTAAATAAGAAAAAGGTTTGATCTTCACCAAATTAGTACTCGTATCTACGTGTGAGAAACAAGCTGGAAATCAAATTATATGCAAACTTAGCTTTGGTTAGCTAGGGTCATTCCCAAGTTTGTCTTCATTCATTTGGTAGACTTTGTTTTCATTGCAAAAGCTAAAAATGATTGAAATTTGTTAGTATACAAGCTTAAGTTGAGAACAGCAAAGATTGAGAAGAATAGGAATCTAAAACAATAATGATATTTTGAAATTTACTCTTATTGCGGTCATTACAAATATCGTCACCTGTTTTGTTCTTTGATAATTTTATGATTGAACCAGTTAGAAAAGATGTCTAAAAATAAATTTCAAAAAATAACTTGCCTCCATCTAAATTTAAAGGCAAGAATTAAGAGTAACTAGATCGCTAATGTTTTCATGTCGATTTATAAATTAACATATATTTACCCCGTATACGTCAATAAATCTAAAAATGATGTAATGTACATCCTCATGCATTCATAACTCCCGTGGAATGACCTCTTTCTGGTAAAAAGTTTGTTATCAATCTATCATCATTCTAATATTTAAGTAGTTAGAATGATTGAAAAGTTGTGTCAGAAAATAAAATATAATGGAAGTTAGTTGGAACTTGGAAGTCAGTAAAAACTGAAAGAATGGTGAAAGAAGGAATGAAATAGTTAAACAAAAGAGAGGCGAGCACATGGCACAAGGAATAGCGAGTTCGGTTGGCGGAGCAATGATGAGCCCACCTTCCTTCCATGCCCCCCATTCTGGACAAATCTTGCTCACCCCATCAACCTTACCTTCTTCCTCTTACGTGTCAATCTCTCATTGGCTTAAACTTTTGATATACTAACTTATTGTATCGCGAATTCACCCTTATTGTCATTGTACAATTGCCATAGTTCTATGTGGAAGAAAAAAAAAAATTAGACGCGTTACACAATTACCCTGTACAAGGTATTACTCTATTAAAACGCGAGAACTAATTATACCACAAATAAGCATGCAAACGGTTAGTATGACGCAATATAATTCACTTATGAACTCAAAAGTAATGGAGTGAATTAGTTGATGGTATTGAGCACAAGAGTTTGAGAATGCTTGAGTTGCAAATTAGGGGCATCCATCTAATTACACTGCTAATAATAATAGTGGCAATTGAATAGGAGTAGTAGTAATAATAATAATAATAATAATAATAAAAGGAAAGAAGAAAGGAAATGGGAGAATTAAAAGGGAGGCCCAGTTGGAAAATTCAGGCAGCTCTGTCTCCACTCTCCACTCCTCATTTCATTTCATTTCCTCTGTTCTCCTCTTGTTCTGTCACACCTTCTTTGTTAGAAATTAGGATTACTTAACTTCACTTTCACACTTCTCCCTCTCTCTCTCATTTCAACATTCAACCATGACTTGCTCTGGAGATCAGAAGGTATCACCATCTATTCCGATCTCTACTTTCAATTGTTTTACTATATGCAATCTTATAATTTTAATTATGACATGAAATGAATGACAAATAAATGTGTGTGTGTATTACTATTCATCAGGTGACACCAATGATACTCAAGGTTGATCTTCAGTGTTGCCAATGCTACATTAAGGTCAAGAAACTTCTCTGCAAATTCCCTCGTGAGTCTCTAACTTCCTTTCATTTCATTTTTGTCTCCATGATTAATTAGTATTATTATTATTATGTTAATTATCAAATGAAACAATAAAAGAAAGAAAGAAAGAAAGAGGACTGAGTTGTGAAATGTGTTGTTGACAAGAGAAATACGAGACCAAGTGTTCGATGAAAAGAACAACACTGTGACAATCACGGTGGTCTGCTGCAGCCCTGAACGCATCAGAGACAAGCTCTGTTCCAAAGGTAAAAAGACCATCAAGTCCATTGAAATCCCTTCCCCTAAAAAACCCGACTCCAAGCCCCCCAAGCCCGCCCCTCCTCCCGCCGAACCCGAAAAACCCAAGCCTAAACCTCCTGCTCCCGAACCTGAAAAACCCAAGCCCAAGCCCGCTCCCGAAGCTCAACCTGCTCCTGCTCCCGTCCCCGTCCCTGTCCCGGTCCCACAAATGAAGAAAAACGGCTCCAAAAACGGCTCTAAGAACGGCTCCAAATCCGAACCAGCTCCAGCTCCCAAGCCAGCTGAGGAACCACCTAAGCCGGCTCCCAAACCAGCTGCCCCTGCGCCAGCCCCAGCACCAGCTCCTAAGCCGGTAGAGCCAGCACAAATGGCAGAGCCGGTGGCCCAATGGGTTCCTGGTTACCCGCCAGGCCCACCACCACAGGTGTTCCCAATATCAGTATGCTGTGGACCCTGCTATGAAGGCAGGTCAGGGGGACCGTGCTACCACCAAGGTGGATACGGGCCAGGGCCGGGTTACTATGGTCGGCCAGCATGTCCGCCGGGCTACTACGGCAATCGGTGCGATTACTTCAGTGAAGAGAATCCGGCGGCATGTTCCATCATGTGATGAATTTGATGATGATGCGGATCTTCTTAATTAAATCTCTCATTATTAAATCATTGACCTCTTCTTCTTTTTTTTTTCTTATAAAAAAAATGTTAATTAGCAGTATAATTACGGAGCACTTCTAGTACTCCGATTGTTTTGGTGGCTTCAGATGCACATTTACAGGTTACGAGTATAAGATTACTTGTATGTTACGGAGTACTATAGAGAATGATACGTACTGTGTATAACAGTATAGTACGAACGAACTCAGTATTTTTATTTTTATTTAATTAATAAGGTTGATTTGATCATTAATGCTGACTTTTTGGTATTGCGCGCGGTACGTACGTGTTATTAATGCACTAATTAATAAGTGCCTAATAAAATAGTTAAATCAACATGGAGTAAATACTATGACTAGTCCGACTTGTATATGCCTTCTCTCTGTTATGTTCCCTATCTGATCTGCTGGTTTTGTTTTCACCTGATAGTGGCTCATTTGACAGGCTTCCTGGAATGAAAGCTATCTTTTCTTTTCCATGTCATTTGTTGTTTTTTTCTTTAATTCATCTTCAATATGATAAGCGTTTGGGTCCGATCTAATCAGTTCTAGCGGGCAAAATTGACTTTAATCTTAAAAGTTAAAATCACGGAGAAACCTTTATCCTCGGTATGATCGTTTCGTATCGTACAAATAAGTTTAGAGTCACCCTATGTATGTATCCTTGTATAGTAGTGATGAATCAAATAAAAGCTTGGATCGGAATGTTGTTGGAATATTGTTACGTAAAGGGTTTGAAGTTTGAAGTATGCTTGTTCACGTATTGATTAAAATAGAATGCAAGTGTAAAAAGGGTTTAAGCTCTCTTTGTAGAAATGCGTTTAGGAGACAAAAATGACAGTTGTAGCAAAATTGCATTGCAAGAGTATCTCGTATCCGAAGAAAAACGAGTGGTTTTAGATAAAAAGGCCAAAGAAACAAAGGACGATTTGAGGCGGGCGTTGATGAGATGTGAAATAGTAATAATTGGGGAAAAAGCTAATAAGAAAGGTCCATTTATTATTATTATTATGAAATGCATGTCTTTATCGTCCAATTCATTCTAGTACTCCTTATGGAATTAGCCATCAGGGAGGAACAAGGCAGTGCAATTTGTGTCAGGGACCATATCTAGCTTTGATTAAGCAAATTAAAGTTCTGGAAGTATCGTGCTGCTGTGCTTATGATGCTTTATTTGGTGTATCGTATCGGTCCAGTATTATTATCGTCAAAGTTAAGTGAAAGCGATAATCCAAACAAAATCAAAGCACAATAAGCAGTAGCTACTACCTTAGTTGGTGTTCCGTCCATGTTTGCATACTAATGCGGTAATAGAGGTTGGTGAAGGATATGACCCTTTTTGCAACCAACTTTTCCTATTTCTAAAGCTTGATGAGAATTCCAAACTCAACTTTTCTTCATCTTCCTTTTACATTGTGTTTCCTACAAGTAATTGCTGTTTATGGAAATTCAAAAAGTGGAGTATCAAATGGCAGATGTCCATAAGGCCGGGTCCAACATTTTTGTTGTTTTTTTCTACATTCAACTTGAAGCCCAATAGAGCTCCCGGCCCAGATCATTTTTGGGCCAAATAACGACCCAAAATAAAATACGTTAAAGCCGCTAAATGAAAATGAAATTTAACGTGGTATTGTACAATTTTCCATTTTTCCTTAGGTAATCGCCTTTGTCGAAAATTCTATTAACGAGACCATACGAAAGAAGAGAGATTCAATTAAAGCCAATATGCACTAGCTCACTCATGGTCGAAATGCCAAGGTTATCCAAAATTCCACACCGTAAAAAGTAAAAAACAGGAATGTCAGTGATAAGACATGTTGGTACCAGGTTGTGAGAATTTCCCAATAAGGAATATTCAATCAGACCGCATAGCGCAGTGGATTAGCGCGTTTGACTTCGGATCAAAAGGTCGTGGGTTCGACTCCCACTGTGGTCGCCTCACTTTTTTTTTTCCTTTTTTTTTTTTTCATCCTGCAACAATTTTTATTGCGACTTGGGAGCCTTGCTTAGCTTGTTGATAAGGGCGGGCGAGACCTCCATTTTCGAGTGCTGGGCTGAGAAGTGAGAAAGTGTAAGTTAGAAGCAACAACAATGGCACAATCTCTGTCTCCAGCTTCAACTCATTCACTTTTCTTCTGTGATTATCAAACTTCATCAATACGCTTAACATCAACAACAACAACAACAGCTCAGGTCACAAAATCAGTCCCCTTCACATCTTCCAAACCAAATTCTCTGTCCAGAAACCTCTCTTTTCTCCTCCACTCTTCCCACCACCAAGACACTCCCCAACTCACCACTGTCTCCTCTCAACCGACAACCACAACCAAACCCAGTTATGTTTGGGTCAACCCCGACAGCCCCCGCGCCTCCCTCCTCCGAAAATCCTCCTACGACTCCAGGTACACTTCCCTTGTCCAACTCTCTCATTCTCTCGACGCCTTACCCGACCTCACCTTCCAACACGTGTCCACCGTCTTGTCTGCTTACCGGGAACAGCTTATCGAACAAGACGCCGTCATTGTCCTCAACAACGTCACCAACCCCGACGCCGCCGTTTTGGTTCTCCGCTATTTCCAAGGAAGCCTTCAGTTGGTCAGGGAAGTTGTTCTGTATAACGTGACGTTCAAGGTTATGCGGAAATGTCGGGTGTTTGATAGTGCACGCAACCTGTTCGACGAAATGCTTCAGAGAGGTGTTAAGCCTGATAATGTTACTTTCTCTACTTTGATTAGTTGTGCTAGGATTTGTAATTTTCCTGAAAGAGCTGTGGAGTTGTTTGAGAAGATGCCGGGTTTCGGGTGCGAGCCTGATGATGTCACTTACTCTGCTATGATTGATGCCTATGGGCGGGCGGGCAATGTGGATATGGCGTTGGGTTTGTACGACCGTGCCAGGACTGAGAAGTGGAAGGTTGACGCTGTCACGTTCTCGACTTTGATTAGGATTTATGGCAAGACCGGGAATTATGATGGGTGTTTGAATGTGTATGAGGAGATGAAGGCTCTTGGTGTTAAGCCGAATTCGGTTGTTTATAACACATTGCTTGATGCTATGGGCCGCGCCAAGAGGCCCTGGCAAGCTAAGAACATCTACAAGGAGATGACTGATGGTGGGATTGCTCCCAGTTGGGGGACTTATGCTGCTCTTTTGAGGGCCTTTTGTCGATCTCGTTATGGTCAGGATGCCATGAAGGTCTACAATGAGATGAAGGAGAAGGGTTTGGAGCTTAACATTATACTTTACAACACCCTTTTAGCAATGTGTGCGGATGTGGCTTACGCGGATGAGGCTGTAGAGATATACGAGGCAATGAAGTGTTCTCAGAATTGCAGGCCTGATAGCTGGACGTATTCCTCCATGGTTACTATACACTCGTGCTGTGGGAGAGTTAAGGACGCAGAGAATGTGTTGGATGAGATGGTGGAAGCTGGTTTTGAGCCTAACATCTTTGTTCTTACCTCGCTTATCCAGTGCTACGGGAAGGCCAGTCAAACTGATGACGTGGTCAGGACGTTTAATAGGGTTCTGGAACTAGGCATTAGTCCTGATGATAGGTTCTGTGGTTGCCTTCTAAATGTCATGACACAAACGCCAAAAGAAGAGCTGAGCAAGCTGTTGGACTGTGTTGAGAAGGCCAACGAGAAGCTTGGCGGTTTGGTTAAAATGCTGTTGGAGGGCGAAAGCAATGAAGGGCAGTTCAAAGCAGCTGCGGTTGAACTTTTTGATACAATCAGTACGGATGTCAAGAAGCCTTACTGTAATTGTCTGATTGATCTGTGTGTCAATCTTAACCTGTTGGATAGAGCCTGTGAGCTTTTGGAAATGGCTCTCACATCCCGGATATACACTGATATTCAGTCCCGAACTCCAACTCAGTGGTCTTTGCACTTGAAATCCCTCTCCCTTGGAGCAGCTTTGACTTCCTTGCACGTTTGGATGAATGACTTGAAGAAGGCTTTAGAAAGCGGAGAGGAGCTTTCGCCACTCCTTGGTATTAACACAGGACACGGGAAGCACAAGTACTCAGAGAAAGGGTTGGCAGGAGCATTTGAAGCACATCTGAAGGAACTCAATGCTCCATTTCATGAAGCGCCAGATAAGGCTGGCTGGTTTCTGACGACAAAGGCGGCTGCAGAGTCGTGGTTGGCGTCTCATGAGTCCACTGGGCCGGTTACTGGTTAGTCTGTGCCTGCCTGTCCTATTCTATTAGCGGAGCTTACTCTCATCATTACTGTCTCACGGTGACAGTATCCGTGTTTTTTTGCATCTTTTTTTTGTTAAGCCTGTCATTGTAGAGCTAACCTAAAAAAGGCCCTTTTTAGGCGCATCAATTTTGTTTATTAGCACTTGATACTAAAGGTTATTGCTGATGTTATTCAGAAATGGATGTTGTTGAAAGATATAATACATAAACTCTGCGGTGTCAGTAAATTCAATGTTTGACACCAAGATCAAAGGAAATATCCAATATTCAGATCTGGTGTGCTATATATAAAGTCTGTGAAATTAAGAAAAGTATGAAAGATGATCAAAAACCTATTTTAGGCATAATTTTAGAGGAGCTGCACAAACAGTTTAATGCCAATGGAGTGTAGTTTATCATAGATGCATAACAAGAAGTCAAGAAAGGTTCAACAATCAACTTGAAAAATAATATTGTGTCATACATGAATCTGTTCTACTTAATCATCACACTAAAGTACACTAGTATCTCAACTAAGAGCTCTACCGCAGCAAGATGGCTTTCTTAGAGTCATTGATAACCATAGATATACACTAAATTACACTAGTATCTCAACTAAGAAGCTCTTAACTGCAGCAAGATGGCATATTTGGGAGCAGAATGTTGTTTGCGAGAACGGCTTCTGCCTCGTTGTCGACCCACAAACCTCGCAGTTTCGCTTGCTCTTTGATCTTTGATTTAAGAACATTGATGTCCTTGAGTTCCTCTTGAACTTCCTCTTGAACTGTTCTCTCGTGTAGTGTTGGAGGTCTATAAAAAGCAGTACAATCCTGATTGCAAGAGAACTTGTCACTGTGACGTTGTCATCAAGATAAGAGACAAAAAAGCTTTTCGTAACACCAAATCCTACCCACCAACAAACAAAACATAAAATCAGTTTTATGCTTACTGTTTACGTAAACCTGATTATACAATCTGATTATAATATTATATATTCTTTGTGACGTAAGATTCTAATATTATTATCAACAAACAAAATTACAATTCTACAGTTTTTAACCCGAAATTGAAACCATTCACCGCTACACTACGTACAATGTGTCGTGCTATGCTACGTAACAATATTCTGTTTATATGAAGACAAATTCTTGTATGAGACTGTCTCACAGTGTGAGACGACCCCATAACAAAAAAGCCCAAAATACAAAACAAGAAAACTAACCCTTTCCACACGTTCTCAACTTCTCTTATACCTACTGTAAGTTTTTTCTATTTCTTTCTCTCCTCCCTACGTATCTAAATTTCTTCTATTTTTTTTTTTCTTTTTGACTGAATCTTTCAAAAAAAAATTATCTAGCCATTATTCATGATTTTTTTTTTTTTTTTTTTTTTTTGCATATAGGTGGTAATTACTACATAATTATAAACTCAAATTTATGCCGTAAAAACTCGGAATTTTGTATTCTAAGCTCAAAGATTTAAAGATATTTAAAACTCAAAGATTTATAGAGATTTAAACTCAAATGTTCATATTGATAACTCAAAGTTTTAAGTTAGTTTAATTAAACTTTTATATTAAGAACTCAAGATTTTAATTTTACAACTCAAACATTTTTTTTTTTGTAAGAAGGGTAGTCTTTATTCATCCACGAAGGGAAAAACAAAGACAGAACTTACAAAAGTATAGCCCCTAGAGTAAAACCACACTAGGAAATTACACACTATTCAAACTCTCAAGAATGTCTTCATGGAGACAATCTTTAGTCCAAGCTAATAGCCTAATGCTAGTTACAATTTTATTTGATCAACAAGCCAGTCTAAAGAGTGTTCAGAGTTACCAAAAGTTCTCGTATTCCTCTCAAACCATGTCATATAGACTGTTGCAGCAAGCCCACAACAGTACCACTTGTGTTTCCAGTTTCTCTTATGTTTATGCCTTGATCCCCAAGCTAATTCTCTTTTAAGGCTCCAACCATTTCTTCTGATTCCAATCCAGGAAAGAATCTCCTGCCATAATCTCCTAGAAAACTCACAATTGAAGAATAAATGGGAGTGAGTTTCTGCATTTCTTTTGCAGAGGCAGCATCTGTTAACCATGGTAAGGCCTCTGATGCATAAGTTGTCAATGGTTGCCAATTTCTTCTGAGCAGCCAAACTCATAATGAAACCATGCCTCGGATAACTTACAGGGTTGCAGATGACTCTATAACCTTGCATCAGAACATGATGATCTCTGAAATAATCATAGGCTAGTCTCAAATTGAACTTCCCTCCATTTCTCCAAGTAGATAAAAGCTTATCCGCCTCAATTTTGCCACCCTGCTTTTTCAGAATTTCATCTCTCACTGTGAGGATACTTTTCCAGCTCTCAGCATCATTATTCTTCTTATCAACAGTCCAAATATCATGGTGATGAAGAGTGTAGGCATTGGTCCATTTTAGCCAGAGACCTGGTTGACCAGTCCTAACTTTCCATAACCATTTTGCAATGAGACTTTTATTCCACGCTAAAATCTCCTTTATGCCCATACCTCCCTCTTTTCTTGGAAGACAGGAGCTAGACCAACTCTTGAAAGTCATCTTTCTCTTACCATCAGCAATATTCCAAATGAAACTCCTACAACTCTTATCAATTTGGTGAACGATGTGCTTGGGGAGGAGAAAACTAGAGCACCAATAGTTTTCAATCCCAAAGATCACTGAATTGATCAATTCAACTTTGCCAGCATAGGAGTTTGCTTAACATTTTTAATTCATATAAATGTTTGTAACTCTTTGATTTAGTTACAAAACTCAAGGTTATAGCTTATTAACTCAAACATTCATATTGAGAAACTACAGTTTCGATACAATCGTGTAAAACTTTTTACAAAAAAAAAAAAAAAAAAAACAAACTAAAAAATATTAAAGTTCAAATTTACGATATAATAGTGATAGTTGTGATAAGTTCATCATCAAATTGTAAGATATAATTCGTTTCTCTCTCTTTCTATTTTTTTTTTTAATTTATTGTAAATTAGTAGGGAGTTGGCTTTTATCCTTTTGGGCGCGTCTCACCCCGTGAGACGGTCCTACATGAGAGTTACTGTGAGAATTTCTAAAAGCATCGTATCCTTGCCGGAGAAAACTCATTCTTGGATCAACATCTTTCTTACTCACGGGTTCATTGATCGATCTATCATCAATTGATTATACAACGTTTCTAAAATTTAAATTTACCAAATTTGCGAACTTTCAAAATGAATGTCTTTGTAGTTTGGTTTAGCCCATCGTATATTGTGATATTGCTTACGGTACCTTACGTTGCACTGTGTCTGAAGAAGGTTTTCTCGATCATCGTATATTGTGATATTGTTTACGGTACCTTACGTTGCACTGTGTTTGAAGAAGGTTTTCTCGATGATTTGAGGATCTGATCTACTATGGATGTGACAACCTTTTGGGTTTTCCAGTGTTCGAAGTGCTAGTCAGTTATTTCCGAATGAAAATGATGGATGAATGGTACGTGCTCCGCCTTTCTGTGTTATTGTCTAGTAGTTTCTCCACTAGCTTGCCCTTCTTTTGAGCCAGTGACATATACTGCAGGTTGTTGTTTGACATGGCTCCTGGCAGGAGTACATAAAACTTGAGTCCGGTCTGAACCTCAGCTAGCTATTACAAGTGTGTGAGGCTAGGTATCTCGGAGACGGAATTGTAAGATGTGGTCATTGGTCATATCATATACCAGTGTGCATAGAAATATAAACAAAACAATTTCATGCTGCAGGACGTACAAACTGGCAGCTTATCGATCAGCGAGTGTCCTCTGCCTGCAAATAAACCTCCTCAGACCAGCTCCCTTTACATATATCAATACCTACGTCCTACGTCTAACAAACACATCGGAATTGTCGCATACTAGAACTGTTTGGACTCAGGATACGATATGTCCCTCTGGAAAAAGTCCTAGGAAATGTTCAAATCATCCCCGTAAACGAATGTTCACATTCATACAGTATTTACTTCTTAATAAACAATTTGGCAGTAAGTTGACTTCAAATGCCAATGGCCTGTGCCCTGAAATGTAGTTTATCATATATGTGAAATTACGCGGGCCTGGGCTACACCCGTAAGGAGAAGAGAGAGTCCATATTATAAGACCAAGGAGGTTCCATCCTAAAACCAATTGGCAATAGGAGTAGTAACTCCTTGGTTTATTATAAGGTAGACAAATCTCTTCTCATTTTCCAATGTGGGACACTCATATGTGGAGTATTTTGGGTGTCACTTCAACAATATAGAATCATAGCATGAAAGGTTCAACAGTCAACATCAAACTGTTTCTAATATGAAAACATTATCAACTGTCTGTATTCTTGAACGTGCAAGCCAGGATACAACTGAATTGGCTTTTCCAGCTTCACAGAGAATGGTATTAGATAGTCTGAAATAATGTTTGTGGTCTGCACGTTTTAATGCACAGGTTTATATATACGGCCTGTGTCTATGCTTGCTTCTCTGTACCATTATGTATCATTATTCAACCACAAAAATCACCATGGGAAACTGCTTTTATGTTATCTTGTCTAATAAGTTACCAACTAGCTCTTGCTGTAAGCAGGATTTTGAGGATTACAGGTCATACAATGCTAAGCTACACAAGAATGCTAAGGTACACCCAGATGATGCTGTAGTGTCACCAAACCCCAAGGACGCGAACTTGGTTTGCCCTCCGATCCCTCCCAATATTCCGACAGTGGAATGCATTTCCAAACCAATAAGAACAGTTAAGATTGTCGTAACAAAGAAACAGCTGCAAGAGTTGCTCAAGAATGTCAAGGAGCTGGAAGCTAATGGAACTGTTGTGCAATTTGCTGACAGCTTGTGGGAGAAGGGTCAAAGCCCTCGATCCAGGTGGCGGCCGTGTCTTGATACCATTTCAGAATAGACTCTTTTGTTATGTAATCAAATCATCCTTTCTTTTTTTTTTTTTTTTTTTTTTTTTGGGAAGTAGTGAATTAGTTGCCACCCAATTTTCTTAGGACCCCTTTGCATTGTCTACATACAAATTGATGTAAAGGTTGTCCTGAAAATGAGAGGTGTTCCAGTTTTTGTATGGAAAATGTATGAATTTCAATTTTGATGGAAATACTGCTGGTCTTATTCTTCATTCAAGTATGAAATGCATGTCGTATGCAATGACATATAACAAAGGAACGCGAAAAGGTAGTAGCAGGTTATAGAACCATGACTTGAATGTCTGACAAAGTTCCTCAATGAAGTATAATACTTGAACTTTACAAAATCTATACGCACACTGAAACTTTTATTGTAAGGCAGGGCAGAAACTAGTATAAACCTGTAACTCCAAAAGCCGATCTTCACATAAATGTACAGACTGAAAAAAACTCATAGTACTGTATGGATGACTGGTGTATGATACTTAGCTCAGAGAACATTCCATCTTTGTTAATTCTCTATGAGGATTTCGTAACTCTGCAGCACAATGAAAGAAGATTTCTTGAGTTAAAAAGAAAAGTTTGCAATTGCGACATAAGTGTTAGTAATGAGTAAAGTGGATGCACAAAAGTTTCCTGGTGAAATTGAGATACCTTCTGAGGAAACTTTTGCCCCATAGTGTCTTGTTATCTTCCTTTTCAACTGATACTGTCGCCTTCTTCCCGGCTGATTTGTCTTTCTTCGCTTTCCTTGCTTCCACTTCTATGGATTTTGTAAGCGCCTCAACCTTTCTATGGAGGTTCTGAAAGGCAGTTTCAGATGTTAAATTTCTTCACAGAGCAGGGAAAGCATCAGAACCTGTCATAAAAATAGTTACCTTAATTTCTTCATCCTTGGTACTTATTCCATCATCCTTTGCCTGACAAGTCTTCCTCAGACTGATGACTTCTTTCTGAAGCCTATCATATAAAAACCCGGACACTACATCCTCACTACCTTCAGTGGTTTTCATGTCCTCCAAACCAGCAGAGTTGCTGTCATTTGACATTTCAGCGCTCATGTCACTATTTGCTGTCAAGTCTGTGTTTTCCTTCTCATAATGATCTGCACTAACTTTTTTGGTTGACCATAAGCTTCTCCTGGCCTTGTTCTCTACCAGTGTATGGTGAAGGGGAGAGGATCTACTGCTGATAGCTGAACCTCTTGGCTGCGATGAAGATCTCTCTTTTTGTCTTGTATTATGTGATAAAAATCCTAGAATTTGATGGGAATTTGGGGTGCCAATGTGGCGCAAATTAGCCTTGTTTAAGACTGGACCATGTTTCAAGCCTTCTTCAAGGGTCTTTAGCCTCAGCCTGACTTTATCCTGAGGTTACAGTTCAGTGAGAAAACCTTAATAATTCAGTTTAGTTCAGTGAATGCATAATGCAAAGCAAGCATGACTGCACCTTCAGCTGAGCTTCTGCCTTAGCAGTTCTTTCAGTCACAGCTAGCTTGTCTTTCAAACGCTGCATCTCCGCCTGAAATATTACAATGTCATTGCTAGTTATAATTACTAACCTTTCCTCTTATTCAATCCAAAATTGCAGCATAGTTACCTGCATTACTCTCCGCTCTTCCAGCCATTGCCTGACAGGCATGACCTTATCACATTCATCTTTCCATTCATTAGCCAAAACAGTTGCCACTCTATTTGCAGACACTTTGGCTCGTGAAAGTTCCCTCTCAAGGGCCCTCTTCTCCTCCTGAAGACCAGCACAAGCAAAATTCATATTTCGACAATCAAATAAAGTTAGCAGAAGGCACTGTTGCCTTGTAATCAGATATCATCAGACATAGATAGACATTTATAATAAATTGTGAGACTGAGAGCTAAGATTATTATACATTGAGCTCAGAGATTTGACGCTTGTAGTCCCGAACAACATTAGCAGAAGCTCCACCAGCCAGAACAGCTTCCTCAAGTTCCTGAATACATTGACTCAGCTTTCCAATCTCTAAGACCTTCTGACGATTGGTCTTTTCGAGTAATTTGTTCTCTTCCTGACATATTTCTACCTGTCTCTTCAAATCTATATTCTGATTATATATATCCTCAACAATCAAAGCTCTCTCCAGTGCACTTCTCAAAATTTTCTCAGTTTCAAGCAATGCTGCTTCTTTTGACTTTGTAAGACGCTCCAATGCTTTGTTATCTTCTATTAAAGACGAAATCTGTAGAACAGAATAAGAACTTAATTTACGGAGAATGATTCAGCTGCAACTTTACAAGTTAAAGGATTCAAATTGGTACCTGGTTTTTGTACATTTTGATGTCTGCTTCAAGAGGCGCAATAATTGCTTCAATTGGTGGGAACTCATCATCCCTTTGGCTGACATGTAGCCTCCTAAGGGCTGCTTCACAAGCAAACTGTGCTGCTAATGCTTCTTTCTTCTCCTCATTTAGTTTCTTCGTTTCGAAGTCCTACATACACAGTTACATTCTCTGATTTTGTTCCCTGCATTCATGTGAAGCCTAAACAACATCTAGGAAAGGATTATATATGTACCCTTTGTTGAATGACGCGTTCTGTGAACCTGAGTTTCTCATCCAACTCCTTGTACTTAGATTGAAGCTGTCAAATCAGAAAAATAACAAAAAGACCTAAAAATTCTGTTTTGAAGAGAATATGAGATAATCTTGGAAAAGACAGCATTTTCGTTGAGCAAAGTACCTCATCTAAAGCCTTTTCCTTGAGAGCATCAGTTGCTTGTAAAGCCTTGATCTCAGTTTGCGCTGCGCCTAGCTCATTATCTCTCCCTGATGACATCAAATATGTTCTCTTAGCAATTAACAAAAATGCTGCATTGAAGCATGCCGATTAAGCAAATGACCCAAAAGACGAAATACAGACCTTTAAGAAGATTTTGCAAGCGAGTAAGCTCAGACACAAGAGGATCAGGTTGAAGCACAGAGAAACTACAAGTGATTTCTTCCATACCAAACAAAATAATATAGTTTCCTAGCTTGTTGTTAACACTTAAGTAATAAGTAACAAGAGCTGGTTGCAAAATAAAGGATGGAATAATGAAAAGGGAAGACATGCATGCAGTATGTTATATAGTAGTAGAGAGTTTAGAAGAGTAGATGTTATAATAATAAGGTTTTCTATGCTTTAAAGGAATGAAGCGCAAAGAGAGGAAGGAAGTTAATTAAGTCAGTCCAAAATCTCTGTCATTTCATAATCCTTTCTTCACCATCATATGCCTTCAATTCCGCCTGCACTCCTCCCTCTTTTGATACTCACCGTTACTACCTATCCTCATCATGCCACACAATACACACATACATTATACACACTGCCTGTACTCAGTACTCACCAGTCACCCTTGGTTTTTTCGTCTAATTTTCGCTCCAAATCTGTCCATGACTTAACATTTTACAATATTCGCCTGATTTCATCTTTTCAATTCGAAAAGCCTGATGTATATTACTGCGGTAAGAAGAAAAAAACTCCTTAACCGCTAATTATATTGTGCGTAAGACATGGATTAGAGTTGATAAATGTCAAATTTTCGGTCATAACGTTAATGACTTCATTCATAATTCATTTGTTGGAGGTCCTTTCATGACTTCAGACAGACAGTAAATTCTTGCTTAAAACATGCTGAGTTATCCACTTAGAAATAAAGAGAGAAGCCTGAAGTTGTGCTAAATAATTGATAGTAGACGCAGAAATACTGAAGTGGCTTATAAGTTAGTAGAACAGATTATAACTTACTTCTTCTTCTTTGCTTTAAAGCATTTTGTTTGTAAATTCTGATAAGTACGTACAGGTTGCTGAGTATTTACCCATTTTTGCATCTTCACCAACAAGGCAACAAACTTCTCACTGATACTCCGTAAATTTCATCTTCTTTACTAACTTCCAACATTTGACGTTGTCAAGAAAAAAAAAAAAATTTCCAACATTGATCTTAGAGAAAACAAATACACAAAAGAACAAATACCACAGTCGGTAACTGAACCAACACCTTAGATCATACTGACCGAGATCAATTAGCATTACACAAAAACTACGGTGTCAGTTCAAACTCTTCAACAACACTAACTAACAGTATGAGTTAAAGTTCAATTGTTCCTCTGCATAATCGTAGCATGGCTTCCTCGACCAATTATACAAATCTAGTTCTGAATTTGCCAAAAATCCTAGTAAAGCATGTCTTTGTTAGAAAGCCCTCACCAGTGACCACCACTATGGAGAGGCTCCATTAATCACATCAGCCGCGGTTAATGTTCCTGATTCATCAGCATCTAGTTTCCTGAAGCACTCCATTAGAAGGCTAATATCCTCATCATTGATCTTCTCCATCTCTTTCAGCTTGTATAAGATAAACTCCGCAGCACTGCACAATAAACACAAATTGGTTTAAATTACAAACAAGCTAATTAAGTTGAAAATTATCAGTAAATTAATCAACTTGATCATGATGGTTATTAACTTACCTCAGTGAATTGTCATTATCAAGGTCAGCTGCTTCAATGTCAGCAAAGGTTAGTTTCCTGCCAAGAATCGATTTTAATGCCAACCTCCTCCTTCTCTCTGTGGAAAGTTCAGTGAGGTAAAAGAAAAACTGAGCTAAACAGACAGTGCTGCTCAGAATCCAAAACACAGCAAATATTCGTCCTCCTTTAGTAACAAAGCTCTGGTCTCCATAGCCAAGTGTCGTGATTGTGGCACAAACACAATAGAACGCGTCCATAGGTCTCATCTCCTCGTGCAGGGTCAAGAACAATGTGCCAGTAGTGATGAGTAATATAAGGAGGAACAAGGCCATCATGAACTTGTACTTAGTCTTATTGGTTTCAACCTCTTTGAGGATCTCAGCAGGGGTGGCTTTGTCTCGGAGATGTAAGGCTTTCGCCATCAAGGCCTCATTTTTCTCGACAAAGTAATCAGCAGCCTGACTTAGAATCATACCAACAATTACCATGCCACTGAAAACAAACAAGCAGGACAGCAACTTTGCCAGAGTTGTCGCAGGGACGAGATCCCCGTACCCAACTGTTGTCATTGTGACAATGCAGAAATAAAGGGCATCAACAACATCACTTGTTTTCTTTCCTTCCAGCTGACCCCTAACGAGAACGAAGCAGATTGTTCCGACACCAAGATACAAGGCCAGAACAAGGAACACATGTAGAAAGACAGGTTTACTACTTGGAGATGCCAAGGGAGGACTGCTAGAATCTAGAGTCCTGAGTGATGAGGGATCATTGTGTGTCTGTGGCGTACTCTTGACACGCCGAAATCTTCTCCTGGTTAGGGCGCTGTTGTCATCTTTAAGTTTCATTGCAGCATCCTTAATAGAGGCAGGAAGTAATGGCTTTTTGGCATCCTCATTGGCCATCACAATCGATTGAAAGTTGCATCTACGTTCAGCTGAAACTTACAGCATTAAACATCTGAGACTGATAACAACTTCATAAACTCAGTGATGCTGCGGCTTTACACATCATTCTATCTGATTCTACTGCCTGATGTGCAATAATTTCACTGTACATCAGATATTATAACATCATTACCCTAGTTTACGCAACTTTAGTGTCTTTCACTCTTTCCCCTACTTTGAAAACAAAAAGACATATGCATGCACGAAAACAAGAACAAGTACATACATATATTGGTTGATTGAGGTGTAAACTGTAAAATAGTGCAACAAAAAGAAGACAAGTTTCATCAGTTGATCAAATTAAGTCCCAAGATCGGATCTTTCTCTCTGATATGTGTTTGTAAACGATTTTATACAACGCCTAAACCATCTAATTAATGTCCCCTGTAATGATTGAGTCTTGTTCATTACGCAACATTAAATACCATTATGAGAGCAACCCAGATAAAGCAATATACAGTAGTATGATGCATGACATGAAGAATAAAAGAGGAAGGATGTAGTGGGGGTAGGGTACCTTGCTAGATTTGGCAATGGATCACAACAGTAAATGAGAAAGACAAGAGTTTGTTCATATTCTTGTGTTGGCAGTTTGATGACTGAAAATGTCAGAGACAGATTTGACAGATCCAAATACAGAGGGATCCCCCAAGTGCAGATAAACCAATCACTGTGATTGGCAAAATAGAGCCAATCACGAATTGGTGGCAAAATGTGAGTCACTCATCTTGCTTTTTCCAAATCCTGTGGCTTACAACATTTGCCCTCATTTACCCCCCTCTCTCTCCTCTCCACTCTACCACCCGCCTACCACCACCATTCCGCCCCCACACTCAAGCGGCGCTGCGAAGTGGGGCCCTAAACCCCTTTTTTCGCCCATTTAAGAGCACCTCACCTTAAAAAGGGTTCACCAAACCCATTCAAACACCCACTCTCCTTAGGGTGTCTTTTGTTTTTCCTGCGAAGCCGGTGGTTTCCGGGGATGGGAGGTGGGTCGGCGGCCATGGACATTGGTATGGGTGGGGTTCCGGTGGTGGTGCGCTTGGTTGTTGGCTGTAGCGCGGTGGTCGGACCTGGGTTGTTTGGGGTTGGCGAAAAAGTGGACAATTTTGCCCTTGCGAAAAAGTGATTGGTTTATCAGCTGTGCCAGATCCACTTTGATAAAGACATAAAGTAATTTCTTTGATGTGCATCATCAATGCTCCTACTTTTTATTCTTATTGGTCTCAAATCTCTATTAGTGTTATTGTAGCTACATTATGATTCATCCTTCCTCAATTTCTCGAAATCATATGAGACCGCTCACATATTAGATGTTTGTAAGTCGATTTAATTGTCTTGTTAAATCAGCTCATTTCTAATCAGCACATATTAGAGTATCTCGGAACAAATCACAACAAAATATATACAATATATATTTACCAAAATATAACCGAATACCCCCCCTCAAGTTGGAGCATGTAACGAAGTAGTGCCCAACTTGCTCAGCAAGGTATCGAACGACCCTTGTTAAGAGCTTTGGTAAGAATATCGGCAAGCTGAAGATGAGTGGGGGCGTATTGAGGAGCAATAAGGAGCATTAAGGAGTGGGGACCATACTTAAAATGATTTTTCATTTTTTAATATATGGTCCACACTCATCTATTGTGAGGAGGACTACCAGTCTACCATGCTCCTTGTGCTCCTTGGAGCATGATATAAACACTGTAATTTCTAACCATTTCTGAAACGATCTCAGGCTTAACCAACATATTTTCCATTCTACACTTATTTCTCATCAACCAAACCTGGTATATGAGGCTTCAGATTACAGCAACAGCCACATAATTCTTCATCCTAGATCCGATTCTCTTCTTTGCTCTCCAAACAACTGTCACTACTTGGAAAATCAATCTTGGACCTTTTCCTAATCGTTTCCAGACATTTTCTGCTATAATCACACGTAAAGAAAATGTGATCATGTGTTTCACTATCGGCTTGACATAGTATACATGTATCATCAGTGCATATTTCAATTTTCTTTAGTCCATCATTTAACTGCAACTGTTAAGCAAAATCATTCATGTAATAAATGATGTTTTGGGCATCATATGTACTGTTTAGCCCAGATTAGTTTCCCTCAAACTACTTCTGGTGAAGTGCCAGTTAGCCATGAGTATCCTTCACTGACTGAATAGTTTTTAGCAGTTTCTGTCTAAACACCATCCGTGTACCCTGCAATGAGCTTCTCCTTAACATGACATAGCTAATTATTAGGTCAAAAAATTTATGTTTAATTGCATGACAATAAAATACACAACTATTACTCTAATGATATGGTTTATGGGACTGTGGACATTAGTTTCTAATGACTCACATTGACACGTAACGTTGAATGACATGTTTGAAATGACGTAGCTTAGTAAATGGAGCATGTGTTCAACATTCCATTAACACGTAAATGTTGCGTAACCCTAGTGATTTCAACTCTTATCAACATCAAGGAAAATCTAGTATAAGTTATGAACGAGAGGTCATGTGTTCGAATCCCGACACCTAGTACTAGTTTTACTGTTTTCATCGGAATTTTACTATAGGAATGACTCTATTTATGAGCCATGCACCACATTCGCTTACCGATATTGTTTACAACAAAGATTATGATAGCATTGTTCATGCCTTAAACTCGGCTAGATATGATAAGATCTCATTAGTCATCACCGCGAGAGGTTGGTCAAATTCTACCGTCAACCATACGGAGGACAGCGTTGTCAACTCGTTTTTTGCGCAAATCATTGCAAAAAATATACCCTTATCCATCGCGGCGATAGGCTGGCCTTCAAGTTCCACCATTCATCATCTCGGTGAAACCCTTGCCACACCTTTTTTTTTGCTGAGATTTTTCACATGGGTTTGTTGAAATCCCCATCTACCTCTTTTTATCAATCCATATTTCTTTTTGAGGTTCTCGACTCCAACAATACCGGCGAGCTTCAATGGGATTTTAATTGATAACCAACTCCTCCCCAAATTCACTTTGAGTTTCGAGGTGGGGTGGACCTTCTTTCGCCACCCTACCATCGAAACCGGTTCCTTCAGACGGTTTGACAGATCCAAATACAGAGGGATCCCCCGAGTTTCACTAAACCAATCAAGTGATTGGCAAAATTGAGCCAATCACGGATTGGTGGCAAAATGTGAGCCACTCATCTTGCTTTTTCCAAATCCTGTGGCTTACAACATTTACCCCTCATTTACCCCCCCTCTCTCTCTCCACTCTACCACCCGCCTACCACCACCATTCCGCCCCCACACTCAACGGAATAAGGGTTTAGGGCCCCACTTTCCGTGCCGCGTTTCACTATCGGCTTGACATAGTATACATGTATCATCAGTGCATATTTCAATTTTATTTAGTCCATCATTTAACTGCAACTGTTAAGCAAAATCATTCATGTAATAAATGATGTTTTGGGCATCATATGTACCGTTTAGCCCAGATTACTTTCCCTCAAACTACTTCTGGTGAAGTGCCAGTTAGCCATGAGTATCCTTCACTGACTGAATAGTTTTTAACAGTTTCTGTCTAAACATCATCCTATTAGAACGTAATCCCCTGGGGGTTCATTATCATTAATCGTAAATATATACTCAAATGTACAAGACTAGTAATAAGTGCTACACAGATTGCTAGGAAGACTAGGTGTGAAACTAAGACTAAAAGATTGACTAAGTGTGTACAGAGTTAATTAAAGATGAACTACTTCTATTACACCCCCTCAGTCGGAGCGGGAGGAGGACGGACGCTCAAGCTGGATCGAAAACGATTGAACAGGTGTCGTGGAAGTCCCTTTGTGAAGATGTCAGCATATTGGTATTCGGAGGGAACATGAAGAACACGATGAGTACCAATCTGAACTTTCTCATGAACAAAATGAATATCGAGCTCGACATGTTTGGTGCGCTGGTGTTGTACGGGGTTGCCGGAGAGATAAATCGCAGAAATATTATCACAATAGACCAATGTCGCCTGACGTACGGGTACATGAAGCTCAAGAAGGAGGTTACGTAGCCAGCTGGTCTCGGCAACGGCATTGGCAACACCACGGTACTCGGCCTCTGCACTGGACCGAGAGACAATGGGTTGGCGCTTGGATGACCAAGACACCAAGTTGTCGCCTAGGAACACACAACAGCCGGAAGTAGAGCGTCTAGAATCTGGGCAGCCGGCCCAATCAGCATCAGAGTAGGCTGTCAGCTGGAGAGAGCGAGATACAGAGGAGTGCAATCCATGATCAAGGGTGCCTTTAACGTATCGAAGCACTCTCTTAAGAAACTGGAAATGAGGCTCTCGCGGGGCATGCATAAATAAGCAAATCCGTTGAACAGCATAAGTGATATCAGGCCGTGTGATGGTGAGATACTGGAGAGCACCTGCCAAGCTACGGTAGAGTGTAGGGTCTGATAACAGAGGACCGGCTGTAGCACTAAGCTTGAAGGTGGTATCAACGGGAGTGGTCGTGGAATTGCAGGAAGACATAGACGCCCGAGCAAGAATGTCCTTGGCGTACTGTTGTTGTGACAGAAATAAGCCCGTAGAATTGCGGGAAGCAGTAATACCAAGAAAGTGGTGCAGAACGCCAAGATCAGTCATTTAGCGAATTCTCGAGAGAGGGAATTAATAATCTGACGAAGGAGCACATAGCTGGAAGCAGTGAGAATAATGTCGTCAACATAGAGTAATAAATAAGCTATAGACTTGCCCCGACGATAAACGAACAAAGATGGATCACACAAACTGCTTCGGAAGCCCTGGGATACAATAAAATTCGCAAAACGCTGATACCAAGCCCGGGGGGCTTGCTTAAGACCATATAATGACTTGCGTAGACGACACACATGATTAGGGGCACGCTGATCAACAAACCCAGGAGGCTGATGCATATAGACAGTCTCGACAAGATCACCATGGAGAAAAGCATTCTTGACATCCAGCTGGTGGATAGGCCAAGAACGTGAGACTGCTAAACTCAAAACAGTGCGGATAGTAGTAGGTTTGACCACAGGGCTAAAGGTCTCAGCACAATCAATACCAACCTGCTGAGTCTTACCATTAACTACCAAACGAGCCTTATATCGCTGCAAAGTCCCGTCAGATTTATATTTATGGCGAAAAAGCCACATGTTCCGGATAATATGTGCGTCCGGCGGGCGGGGGACCAAATCCCAAGTGTGATTATCCTGTAAAGCACGAAATTCGTCCCACATGGCAGCATTCCAATTCGGGTCACGGAGGGCGAGGGTTGGACTTTTGGGGAGTGGGGAGATTTTGGGAGTGGCTGTGACATGGAGGGAACTGGGTTGGAGAGGTTTGCGGATGCCATTCATGAGGCGAGTGGTCATGGTCCTACGTGGGGGAGGAGGTGGAGGTGGAGGTGGAGGTGGCCTGGGGCGGGTTGTGTGGGGACAGGTTTGGGCCGACGTGAGTAAGTGATGGTCGGTGTGGAAGCACGACGGTGGGGAGGAATGTAAGTAGGACCAGTGGGCGGATCAGGGACCGACGGTGAGGAGGTGGTCAAATGGTCGAGAAGGACAGGAGACATAGTACTTGAGTCGGGGTCAAGGAAACTGTAGGTGGAGGGTGAGGGCGTGTGGAGATCGGCAAAAGGAAAGGAGTTCTCGTCAAAAGTGACATGACGAGAAATATGGACACGACCAGTGTCAAGGTCAAGGCATCTGTAACCGCGGTGTTGGGGGGGGTAGCCAAGGAACACACAACGCGAGGAGCGAGGAGATAGTTTGTGCTTGCGAGAGGCAGAGAGGTTAGGGTAGCAGGCACAGCCGAAGGTGCGGAGATGGTCGTAGGAGGGTTGTTTGAGGTAAAGAGCGGAAGTCGGGGAGCGGAAGGCGAGAGTTTTTGTGGGTAGAATATTGTGAAGGTAGGTCGCTGTGTGTAAGGCTTCCACCCAGAAATTATTGGGAAGGGAGGCTTGAGAGAGAAGAGTGAGCATGATGTCATTGAGACGTCGGATCATACGCTCAACTTTTCCATTTTGAGAGTACGTTTTAGGACAATAGAAACGAAAAACTAAGCCATTGGTTGTGGCGAAAGAGTGGAACGGAGTGTTGTCAAATTCACTACCCATGTCACATTGGAAGCTTTTGATGTTACGCTCAAACTGAGTTTTAATGTGGGCGCGAAATTGGAGAAATTTGGAAAACACATCTGATTTATTTTTGAGAGGATAAACCCAAACAAGTTGCGTAAAATTGTCAATGAGCACAAGATAGTACTTAAAGCCACTTTTACTAAGGACGGGGGAAGTCCATAGGTCACTGTGAATGATATCAAAGGGTGCAAGCGTGGTGGAAGTAGAATCGTAAAACGACAATCGTTTGTGTTTACTAATTTGACAAGCATGACAGAGAGTGGAGTCGTGCTCCTTATTACATCGAATACTAGAGCTAGATTTTAAAAATTGAAAAACAGGAGCGCCGGGATGTCCGAGGCGGCGGTGCCACACATCGGACGAAAGAACGGCTAGGCTGTGGTGAGTGGGCTGGGAAGGGCGGGTGGGCAAGACCGGGTACAACTCGTCAGTGCTGTTACCAATGAGTTTCTCCTTAACATGACATAGCTAATTATTAGGTCAAAAAATTTCTGTCTAATTGCATGACAATAAAATACACAACTATTACTCTAATGATATGGTATATGGGACTGTGGATATTAGTTTCTAATGACTCACATTGACACGTAACGTTGAATGACATGTTTGAAATGACGTAGCTTAGTAAATGGAGCATGTGTTCAACATTCCATTAACACGTAAATGTTGCGTAACCCTAGTGATTTCAACTCTTATTAACATCAAGGAAAATCTAGTATAAGTTATGAAAGGTCATGTGTTCAAATACCGGTAGTACTAGTTTTACTGTTTTCATCGGAATTTTACTATACGCATGACTCTATTTATGAGCCATGCACCACATTCCTTTAGCGATATAGTTTACGACAAAGATTATGATAGCATTGTCCATGCCTTAAAATCGGGTAGATATGATAAGATCCCATTAGTCATCACCGCGACCGGTTGGTCAAATTCTACCGTCAACCATACGGAGGATAGCGTTGCCAACTCGTTTTTGGCGCAAATGTTTGTAGCTGGTTTGTTGAAGTCTTTGCCAAAAATATACCTTTATCCATCGCGGCGATAGGCTGACCTTCAAGTTCCACCATTCATTATCTCGGTGAAACCCTTGCCACACCTTTTTTTGCTGAGTTTTTTCACATGGGTTTGTTAAAATCTCATCTACCTCTTTTTATCAATCCATATTTCTTTTTGAGGTTCTCGACTCCAACAATACCGGCGAGCTTCAATGGGGTTTGATTGATAACCAACTCCTCCCCAAATTCACTTTGAGTTTCGAGGTGGGGTGGAACTTCTTTCGCCACCCTACCATCGAAACCGGTTCCTTCAGACGGTTTTTCAGTTTCGTCTTTCGCCATTTCTCGATTTTCGTTTGCATAGTTGGCTTTTTCCGTTTGGGTTATATGTACCAAAAGAAAAGCCTTTTTTTTCTGGTGAAGTAATTAAATTAGAGTAATCTTAGTTTTAGGTTATTTATTTTAATAATAATTAGTCTTTACTAGTTTTTTCACCCGTGTAATCACGAGATTGTGTTTGTATTCTGTTTGGCCGGGCAAATCTCAAAATATTATGAATGCAACTTGCGGTTATTTTTTCTCCTTTCTCTTATTAATTTTCTATATTTTTACTCGTATGTCAAAATTTGCGCAACTTGCTCTTTACTCTTAATAACAATCATCGGTTCATCTTACACGATTTTTTTTTGGTAATTCCGACGGTAGATTAATTAAGAAAAACGAGATACACAAGGGATCTTACACGACTTGCTCTTCACTCTTAATAAACGCAATACTTACACAATAGAGTTGGCTAACACGCACATATCGCCAAATAATATGGGTTGTAGTGTTGTATATCACAGGCTAATAATGGCCAAGTCCACTAAACCTTGTCTTCAGTAAATTGGGCTGAATCATGAAACAAGGCCCATACGCTAATCTGAACTTCTAAAGTGCAAGATGACTTGTTCGGTTGTTCCAAGTATACTGGGTAAGATTGTGTGTGAACAACAAGGTTCATCTTGTTTATGTATAAGTCAACAGTACTATACTGTTACCACGTACAGGTGAAATACATGAACGAGTATTTACCACTTTAACTGAGTATGACTTTCATGAATTTATACAGGCCATGCGTATCTCACGTGAGCAAATTGTTTTGTCTTTAGTGTGGGATGGACTGTTCATTAGCCCACAGTGTGCTAAAATTCGGCCCTCCATCTCATCCAAAACATGGGATGCATAGAGTGAAATCAGGTAATTGGCTTGATAAGCTTGGACCGTCCTCGACTCCTCGCTCAAATGGGACAAAAAAAAAACGGCTCAAATATTTGTAAATGCCCTAAAAGAGTATTATGATATGGTCGTCAAATCCGCCAAAAAAAAAGGATGCTAACTTTAAGGCTAAGGTGCATTATGGGTTCGAACAACGTCCTAATAGAAAAATATGATCTCATATCAAATAAGGGCACCCCAAAGCTTGATGTAAGTGCCATTTGGCGATTGATGCTTAATCCGTATAGAAAATGGGCTCAATACTTCAATGGACCATGAATTATTGGCCCACTACTAGTTAAAGTTGTGCTAGATCCAAAGCAAGCCTTAAGCTTGCAACGTAGGCAGGCCTGTGATATATATATTGTCATATTGACCCAAACATACAAAATTTGATGGTCCAACTCGTTTTCTTTGTTGGAATTATGGTTCTAGACTTATCTATTGTAACACTATAAATAGCACTTGTGTGCTTTGTGCTATGAAATAACATCAAAAAAGATCAATCAACAACAACATTCAAGCATCAATATCATCCACTCCATTTCTCACTCTCTCCTCTCAACAATATATCAAACAAATTACTAACAGTGGCATCAGAGCCAGTGTTAGCCAAGGCCTCCAACTAAAAATCAAACCCAATAAGCATTCCAAATCTCAAATAAATCTCACACAAAATGACAACAATCAATTACCCTCAAGTTAATTGGGTACCAACATTCAAAGGTGAAAGATATGACCTTTGGAGTGTTCAAATGAAATCAATATTCATTTCACAAGGCCTTTGGGATTTAGTACAAAATGGGTATGATATGCCCAAAGATGTTGTTGAACAGGAGTCATGGAGTGATGCAAAGAAAACACTTTATGCCGAAAATCAAAGAAGGGATCACTATGCCCTATCTTTGATTTATCGAGCCTTGGATGAGACCGTACTACCACGCGTAACGTCCGCTACAACGGCTACGGAGGCTTGGAAGATCCTGCAAAATTCTTACAAGGGCTCTGGAAAGGTAATTACCGTTAAACTCCAAACTCTTTGGAAAGAATTTGAAAATATCTCAATGTCGCAAGATGAAACAGTTGAAGCATTCTCTAATCGTGTCACAAATATAATTAACCAAATTCGATTATATGGTGATACAATTGAAGATGCAAAAATTTCACCAAAAATATTGAGAAGTCTTCCGAGAAAATTTGATCATGTGGTGGCTGCTATAGAAGAATCAAAAAATATAAAAGAGTTGACTATAGTTGATCTAATGAGTTCTCTCCAAGCACATGAAGAGAGAATGAAAAGATTTGAAGAGCCTCCACTAGAACAAGCTTTCCAGGCTAAATTAAAATTTAACGGTAAAAATTCAAATTACCACGGTAAAAATTTCCAACAAAGAAAAGGAAATTCAAGTAACCGTGGTAGGGGGAGAGAATCTTACAATAACAATGGGAGCCGAGGAAATAATCAAACAGGGCCATATTGTAACTTGTGCAAGAAAGGTGGTCATGATACTAATAATTGTCGGTTTAAATGCAAAAGGTGTAAAAGACATACACATTTTGAGAAAGATTGTTGGTTCCGACATAAAGATGAGGCAAATTTCACCGAAAAAGAAGAACCTGAGGGACAATTATTTTATTCTTGTCTAAACACCCAACACTAATCCACTGACATTTGGTATTTGGATAGTGGATGTTCAAACCATATGACTGGCAATAAAGATTCATTTGTCAGTCTAAATGAAAACGTGAAATCTCAAATCACTCTTGGTGATGGGAGAAGCCAAGATGTTGCAGGCAAAGGGACTATTGCCGTCAAAACAAAAGACGGTTCATCTAAACACATCCATGATGTTCTCTATGTCCCAGGCCTAGCACAAAATCTACTAAGTGTTGGACAATTAATCCAAAAAGGATATTTGGTGAAATTTGATAATAATAAATGCCTCATTTATCACAAGAAAAACGGTCAATTGATCGCCTCGGTACAAATGGCCCAAAATAAAATCTTCCCATTAAGAATGATGGTGGAGAAGAATGTGGCTCTCAGTTGTATTGAGGATGAATCTACATTATGGCATTTGAGATTTGGGCATCTCAATTTCAACAGTTTGAAACTGTTAAAACAAAAAGAAATGGTTATCGGTCTCCCTACAATCAAAACTGAAAAGAAAATATGTGAGGGCTGTATGTATGGCAAAATGCATAGACTTCCATTTAAAACATCAACTTGGAGGGCAAAAGCTCCATTGGAGTTGGTTCATGCAGATGTTTGGGGACCAACGAGAAAACCGTCATTTGGTGGTAAACGATACTTTCTGTTATTTGTCGATGATTACTCCCGCATGATGTGGGTGTAGCTCCTGAGACAAAAATTAGAAGTATTTTATCATTTCAAACAATTCAAATCCCTCACAGAAAAACAAAGTGGGCATTCTATAAAAGTTTTGAGAACAGATCGTGGGGGAGAATTCAGAAGCAATGAATTCAATGCTTATTGCAAAAGGCATGGAATCAAAAGAGAATTGACAGTACGGCGCACTCCTCAACAAAATGGTGTTGCCGAAAGGAAAAACAGAACAATCGCGGAGATGGCCCGTAGTATGATGAAAGGCAAAAACCTGCCTAATTATTTTTGGACAGAGGCTGTGCATACAGCTATATATCTCCTAAACAGATCTCCCACGAAAGCTGTATAGGGTTCTACTCCATATGAAATGTGGCACAAAAGAAAGCCAAATGTCGAGCACCTTAAAATTTTCGGGTGCATCGCATATGCCCACATCCCGAAAGAAAATCGGGAAAAATTAGATGAAAAAGGAGAAAAATGCATCTTCATCGGATACAGTGAGGAATCAAAAGGTTACCGTCTATATAATCCGGTATGCAAAAAAATTGTTATATCAAGAGATGTGATTTTCGATGAAGCTGCAAAATGGAGGTGTCAAGAAGATAAGCAACAACACTCACGGGCCCCAAGGAAAAAGAAGGGGATCAGATGTCAGGTGACAAGGGGCCCAATAGAAGAAGAAAAGAACCGGAGAAGATGTCCGGTGACACCAACACAAGCAAGAAGAGAAAATGGATGGCAAGGACATCACCTACAATCAAATTGAAGAAAAGAAAAGTGGTGACAAGAGCGCCACAAGTAAACAAAGAAATTTGAGTTAAGAAATGTTCGGTGACACGAGCACTAGCAAAAAAAAAAATTACAAAAGAAGTTCAAGATTTTTCAGATTGGGGGGAGTGTTGGAAGTAATCTAGAAAAATCTAGATTAGTCCACAAAGTTCAAGATTAAGCTAGCAGTTAGAAAACAATTGTATAATCTAGAAAATTCTACAAATGTGTAAAACATCGGTTATGCCAAGTTAGTCAACTTAAGAAGCTCTATAAATAGAGCATTATGCAAATGTAACAACAACAACCATTCAAGAAAATCAAGAAGCGAGAATTCAAGAGAATAACTATCAAGTTTCATATCAATCACTAATAAAAATGTAGCCCCAAAATTCCAACATTCTTTGATTTTGTGGGCGCCTAAGGAAGTAAAGCACCTCCACAACAAGCCCGGTATGTATGATAAATTGTCGTTGAATATTTGCTGTTGATTCTGGGATATGGTTTTCCAATTGAATTGGAATTGCATTATTGAATGCCTTGTGCTTGGTTCAATATAAGGTACGGAGTAGAAACCATAACGTATGGTCGAAATTGAAATTTTTTACGACACCAGCCTATCTTAGTGATTTCAGTGACGTGTATTACGAGCTTTCATCTTTTGCAATTTAATTTAGAGAGTGTTTGGGAACATGGATTTGATTCTCAAATCCAAATTTGAGTCAAATCACATGTTTGGAAATGCAAGAATTTGAGAATTTGGATTTGACTCAAATTCTTAAGAATTTGTATCAAATCAAAATAGAACAAAAACAAATGACACCTCAAGAGGTGTCATTTTGAAATTCTCCACACTCTCTCCCCTAAGAACCCACCCATCAGCCCCACCAAAGACCGCCGGAGCTCCGCCCTTGAAACCGCCGTCGAAACCGACTCTCCGGCCGGCGGTCACTCAGGACGCCCCTTCCCTTTCTTGTCTCCCTCTCTAACCCTTCACATCTTCTCTCTCCTCCCACTAACAACCACCGCGAGTCACCCCCGCGTTCGTTTGCCGGCAGAGGTAGTGCAGGAGACGCCGGCGCCGGAATATGGTGGTGTAGGAGTCTAAGCCGGTGGGATATGGTGTTGGGAGGCGGTGGGGCTAGGGTTGAGGCGGTGGTAGTATGGGTGGCGGGAAGAGGAGAGAGAAAAAAATGAGTGTTTGGTCTCTTTTGTTTTCAGTGAATGAAAGGAAGGATTTTTTTTTTGTTTGTTTAATTTTTTGTTTCAAATGTTGACTTAAGTTAGATTTAATTGTAACAATACAAATTTGGAATTCAAAATTTCTTATGTTTCCAAACAAGGAATTTGGATTTCAAATTCAAGAATTCAAAATTTTGAGTTTTGCCAAACATTGGATTTATATTTGAAATCCAAATTCTCAAATGATGGAATTGAAATGATTACAAATTCTTAAATTCTTGTTCCCAAACGCTACCTTAAGGCAATGGTTAGTGTAGAGTTGTGACCAAATGTACATTTTATCAGAATCCCCTCAATGTTGGTGTTCACTGCAATGTGTTATTAAGCTTGCTGCATGCAATATATATCATTCTTGCTTTATACTATATCATTTTGATAATCTACCTTTTCTTTCTAGTGTTATCTACTTTGGGCGCCAAGTAATATGCTAATGCTCTATTTTTTTTTTTCTTGATAACGTCTAAAACAGTGTATTTTCTTTTGTCAGTGATGTGGAACCATCCAAAGCTAAGGATATCCGTATGAAAGGAAATAAGGATAGAGAATACAGAAGCTGAAAGAAACACCACCAAGGCTCTTCTCAAGTACAGGAGTTGGAATTTCCGTTTTGGGATTGTTTTGTGTTGGTTATCCGATATTACATCCGGAGTCTGAAGTTTTAAGGCCTCATTTTGGAAGGACATTCTCCCTAACTGGTATACAGAAATGAGGTAGCGCAATTTCTAAGATATTAATCGAGATCGTTTGGTATAGGCCGCGCCCTTTAATTTCTCTCCAAGAATTTGGTTCTCCTTAAGGCTTTCATTTTTTCTTATATAAATTGGAACCAAATTTGCATTAGTTAAAGGTTAGTTAACAGTGGTTGCATAGGGTGGATAGCTCAAAAATGCCCTTGTGATGTTGGTGGAGAACTGGAGAACATGAATATGCATCACAAAAAATTCTAATTAATTTATTAATATAATAACATAATAACAAAAAAAATATATAACAAACAGGTACGATTAGGGGTAAAGGAGTCACTTAAACTTTGGTTAACTTCAACTGTTTTGAAGGTTCTGTGTAAGGGCCCTGCTACTCTGCTGCTAATACTCTTTTAATCTCAAGGGATAGAGAGTTCTAGTACAAAACTTATCTTGATGAGCCAAAAAAAGCTGTATTTTACCAAAAGGTGTTTCCCTACTGTGTATCTGTGTCTACTATTTTTCTACTGTCACTACTTTTGTTTGTTCTCTTTTGGTGGTGTGAAGGCTTGAAGGGAGATATACGGACGGTTTTGACGTAAACTGGTTTTGAACTCGAGTCATGAATTTAGGTGAACGGAGGGAGTATTGAGTATGTACGGTTCATATTGAACTTTTCTTACATTATACGGAGTATACATTATACTCTCTTATACTTGATATCCTATCCTTCTGATGATTTTGGTGTATATACTAAGTAAAGTAATGAACTTTATTGGTAGATATTCCAAGAGATTAATTATCTTCTTATGCCCCTTGCTGACTAACCAATGAACAGAAAACTACCCGGAAGCAGTAATTAATTACAGATGTTTTACAAGTGTCCTTAATACGGAGGTGATAAGTAGTAAAAAGAGAGATTCACATGCATGCTGATGCTGATTCTGCTGCCTCCTAATTCCTGACTCATAGCTATGTTTATTGAAAGCCTACTCATGGTTATTGTAGAGTATGTAGACGTATTAACTGCTCTTTCTTTCCTTTAACAGTTTAACTAGACCAAATGAAACTTGGTTCATTCACCAAGGTTCAAGTATAGTGTGCATTGCTACAACTTTGCTCTACATTATTCCTAGGTTTGATAGTTGTATAGCTGTATGTGTCTAATTCTGAAATTTGAAGTTCTGCTCACCATGAAGTTTCCTTGTGGAAAAATTTGTCGTAACCTTAAAGTTTGCGTCCTGTTTAGCATTTTGGTTCTACTAACTTTCATAGGTAAAGATCTGTCTCTCCCTTGCCTTACTTGAGTTACTTCTATGTCATTTCTTGTAGAGGTCGACTAACGTAAATCGTCTTATGAAACCCTTGGAGTCCAACATTTGATTCATGTATATTCTGAAGTTCGAGTATAGAATTATGCTTTCTTTTGCATATTTATCCCTAAACTGCATGCATAGTTGCTTATATTTGCTGAATTACTGCTGAAGTTGTTTAGGATGTTCAGAGAAATCGTATTTCATGACAGGTCCAGCAGGCATGGTGTTCGGGAACCCACATCAAGTGTATTCCAAGGAGAATGTCAATCGCAGTAATTCTACCTTGTTCAAGCTTCTCCTTTCTAAAACTGGTAATAAGCCTTATACATCTTCCTCCTTCACTGTCTTTTAAGTTTCTGACTTGACAAGAACAGCTTAGTGACCTCTAATCTTGCAGTCTTTCCTGATTTGTAGTTGATTATTACTCGAATGCTTAGTTAGAATTGGAGTCCTTACTGAGTAGCTTCCGCTACTCTGAAGGAACGCGGGGTTGTCATAGTCAATGAATAGCGTAAATAAGAAAATGTCGTAGTTTCTGAATTCACTGCCAGAACAGCTAGAGAATGAAGAGTACTGACATCTAATCTTTCGGCCTTTTCTGTTTGTAGTTGATTATTGCACTTATATAGTTATATGTTAGGTTAAATTTATGACGTTTCATCACATGAATCTGATTGTTTTTGGTAGATTACGGAGAGGATCCAATAGACACCTGCTCGAGTGATGACATAGAATTATTTCAGGGTCCAGGATCACCTCTGCCTAGCGGAATCCCGACCTACACTGTTGAGATAATGAACGCCTGTGTAACTGGATGCAGCATCTGCAACATCCATGTCAGCTGCGGATGGTTCAGCTCAGCCAGGCTCATTGATCCGAGTATTTTCAGGAGACTATGTTACGACGACTGCCTTGTGAATGACGGGGGTCCTCTTGATGTCGGGCAAGCCCTCTCTTTCAAGTATGCCAACAGTTTTGCGTACCCTCTCTCCGTATCTTCAGTTGATTGCTGCTGAAAGTATCACCAACTAGTCCGCGAAGAGAAATTTATGATCAAAGAAGCCAGTTTGTTGCTTAAAATGTTAAAATCGACTTGCTGCATGTCAATGTTGCAGGAAATCTATGTTGGGACATTACAGCCAATTCTAGTTTTATCTTACACTATCATTTCTCATTACACATACAGTTAAAAGACAGTTTGCACCCTAAAAAATAGACGCAACACAATTTGAAGTCGGCTAACATGAAAGCTCATATGAAAAATCGTCTACTGTGACATTAAGTATATCATAGTGATAGTACAGTGGAGAGAAGCTCCAAAAAGTCTAATAAGCATACTGATAGTCAAAATCAGATATGCCAACCATAGCATAAAGCACTTGAGACCCAATATAGAAAGTACCACCTAGAATAATGAGCACCAAAATAGCAGAAATGGGATTCTTAAGCAGCTCATAAATAGGCTGAAACACAGAGTAAAGAACACCCGTGCTGACAGTAAGTGCATACAGTCCATATCTTCTGACATTCTCCCAAAACTCCTCCATCAACGGGCCTTCCGGGCCCAAAGCCAGGGCCTTGTCATGGGTCAGGCCCATCATTATCAGCAAGAACCCAACTGAAGCAGCTCCTGTGATCACCAAGCTCCTCATGCCCATTCCATCATCCTCATTTTTTACTGCTATTTCTTCTGCTACTTCTTGCTGCTTTTTTACTGCATGGACATGGTGTAGAGATTTTTTTACGACTGTTGGGGTGAAATTTCTAGGATAATAAGGAATAGAGATTGTATTTGTGGGTGTATGAGGAAAAGATGAAGATTTTCTTGTAATAATAAGGTTAGATTGTATGGTGGAAATATGATTTTTGATCAGAATAGTGTTCATCATCATCATAAGAATTTGATAGTGTTAATGATGAAGGTGTTTTTGCTGGTATATCATATCATATCATATGAATATGAACATGGCACCTTATCTTCTTGTAATCTTAAATTCGATGGATCATATTCACAGGCCAACAGCAAAGCTACTTAGACCTTGACCGTATCTTCGGTATACTGGGCTGGATCGTGAAGATTTTGTTAGCCCATCTTGTTAATATATTCTTTTTGAGCATTTATCCAAGGAAAAAAATAGTAATTTGTAGTCCCGACTCCCGAGATCACGAATAACATGGTGGTCATTCTCATACTCTATACGTGTGGCGAGTGAGGATCAGTAATTTGTAGTCCCGACTCCCGAGATCACGAATAACATGGTGGTCATTCTCACACTCTATACGTGTGGCGAGTGAGGATCATAAGTCATAAAGAGAATTGTTTTTTTTTTTTTGAAATGAAGTCAGAAAGAGAATTATAATCTACTAGAATGGAAGTCCGTGCGTTGCACGGGTCTCTTAATTACCATTTCTATAATTAATGAGGATAATTCGAACTCCTAGCTATGTTCACGTTGGATGGCAAAATTGTATATCCGACTAATTAGGTTTCGTAGTACTATTGAATAACGGTTTTTGGGATTCAAAATTATCTTTTTTCCTTTGATCTTCGTACCCTTAGGAATTGGTTTTTCTAATGTGCCCAATGGGTACACGTTAGAAAAACCGATTTAATATATGCAAGTCGTAATGTGACTTTTAATTGAAGTCAGTTTATAAAGATCTCTATTAGACGTAACAAAATAAAACACTATGTCTATATATGTCTGTAAAGTGTATACTACTTCGTACCCTTAGGAATTGGTTTTTCTAATGTGCCCAATGGGCACACGTTAGAAAAACCGATTTAATATATGCAAGTCGTAATGTGACTTTTAATTGAAATCAGTTTATAAAGATCTCTATTAGACGTAACAAAATAAAACACTATGTCTATATATGTCTGTATACTACTACTAAGAATCTTATTGAATCTTAAATTGATACTCCAATCATAACAAATAAAGTGTTTATACAAACATAGGATTACTTTTAATAATATAAAATTACCCAAACTCTCTAAAAACTCCCGGTCGTTGTGAGACCTCTAGAAAAGCCTCCTTTCATAGTATAGAAAGATTATAGCATCAATCCCCACACATATAATATACTCCGTAATAACTAGTTTACTACCCAGGCTACACCCGAAATTTTTTTATTTTTATATTTTTTGTGAACAAATAATTTTATCATTTATAAACCTTTTACTTTCAATATAGATTGTTTTATCATTTTTTTTTATATAATTAGGTGGGGGTATTTAGTATTGCAATTAGAGTGGAAGAGGAACGGAAGGAAATGGAGGCAAACGGCCAAAAACAGCGTTAGCCCAATAGTTACGGATTTCGCGAAAATACAAATTTCAGGGGCACCATAGAAATATCGGAAATTACGGGGTCACTACAGAAAAAGTCGGAAATTACAAGGTCACCATAGAAAATATTCCAAAAATTTCGCATAATTTTGTAACAAAGGGTCTATAATAGGCCAAATTTTTTAACCATAGTTAAGATCTAAACGCATTAATAAAGTGTAACTGCAAATATTACATTTCTAATGATTGGCAAATTACGCGACTAATACTTCAAAAAGAATTTTTGCAAATTAAATCACATTCATACCATCATGTTATCTTGCCATCGAAACACTTCAAAAAGAAAAAATGAAAAAAAGATAGATTGAAAACGTACCGAATAGGATTGTGTGAAAACCCGTTCAACCTCTCTCAATATAAGGTCGGATAATATGGCCAAAAAAGGTCATGTCCCATTGAATCCCCGGCACGTACACAAGGCGAAGAGATCTCGCGACGCAGATGTGGCGGTTGATAAAAACCAAGCAAACACAAGAATGTCAATGAAGATTAATGTCTTAGGTTTAGATGTGATGGAAAGGTTGGCTAGTAAGAGAATGATGGTTGTGTAGCTAAAGAGAACGAGACCTCAATAGAAAGTAAAAATAAACCACAGGATGTGTTCTCCAAGACCCCAACAGTAATACAAATGGAAGATGAAATACATAGTAAGATGGGAATTTGAGGGCTCAAATACAGGAAAGTAATACAATGGTATCTGTGTGGTTGATTAAAAACCAGTTTTCACCGATATCACCCTCCGCACGAGATCTTTCTCTCTCATGATGCAACATTTGTAATTTTATTAAATCAACAAAGAAAGTGAATAGGAAGTGTAAATATCGAATGTGTATGTAGAGTCTTTTTTTTTTTTTTTTCCGTTTAGATGTTATGCATTAGGTCAAAACTTTTCTGTCTAGTTGTATGAGAATAAAAAGACACGACTATTACTCTAATGATATGGTATATAAGACTGTGATACATTGGTTTCTAATGACACATATTGACGCGTAACTAACGTTGAATGGCATGTTAGAAGTGACGTAGCATATTAAATGGAGCATGCGTAATGCTATTTCAACTAGATTAATATCGAGAAAAATTTCCCAAACAGGTTATTTACACACCATAGTTAAGCATGATGATATTGACCGGAATACAATGAGAGGTCATATGTTTGAATCCCGACACCTACTACTAGTTTTACCGTTTTCATCGAAATTTTACTATAGGCATGACTTTCTTTATGAACCAACATGGCTCTCTCGAGTTTTGCGCAAATGTTTGTAGCTGGTTTGTTGAAATATTTGCCAAAATTCAATCTTCAATCCGTTCACATTTTCGAACTCATCGACAACAACATGACCGGGAATTTCCTTTGGGGACTTTTGTACCCCAATATGAATAGCAAGTTTGAAGTCGAGTTTAATGCTCAACCGATTCGCTCTAATCTCCACGGGTCTCTCATAAGAACAATTAAAAATGGATGTGCTTATATGATTTTGTGTATTTCAACCCTTTTCTTTTTTAAGGTTGAGATCAAATACCAAATTAAGAAAGGTGTTTTTCCGAACCGTGTTAGATAATTGAGTTGTAGTATGTAGTATTACTGGAGGATATGAGATATGATGAACATCGTAAGATTAGATTGAGTTAATTAGTTAGTAATGGAAAGAATCCTATACTCCCTCCGTCTCTCTTTAGCAAAGAAAGTGAAGAGGAAGTGTAAATATCGAGGGTGTTTGTAGAGTTTGTTTTTTTTTTTTTAGATCAGCTACGGAGTATGCATTATTTCATTGGTGAAATTCAGTTTTTTTTTTTTCTTCGTTTAGATGTTATGCATTAGGTAAAAACTTTTCTATCTAGTTGTATGAGAATAAAAAGACACGACTATTATTCTAATGATATGCTATATAAGACTATGATACATTGGTTTCTAATGACTCACATTAACGCGTAATGTTGAATGACATGTTAGAATTGACGTAGCATATTAAATGGATCGGAGCATGCGTAATGCTAGTAATTTCAACTAGATTTAGAAAATTTTCCCAAACAGGTTATTTACACACCATAGTTAAGCATGATGATAGTGACCGGAATCCAATGGGAGGTCATGTGTTCGAATCCCGACACCTACTACTAGTTTTATCGTATTCATCGGAATTTTACTATAGGCATGACTCTATTTATATATCATATATGCACCACATTCCCTTAGAAATCTAGTTTACGACAAAAATTATGATACCTCTTCAGTCACGATTGATAGCATTGTACATGCCTTAAACTCGGCTGGATGTAATAAGATCACATTAGTTATCACCGCGACCGATTGGTCAAACTCTACTGTCAACTATGCGGAGGACAGCGTTGCCAACTTGTTTTTTGCGCAAATGTTTGTAGTTAGTTTGTTGAAATCTTTGTCAAAATTCAATCTTCAATTCGTTCACATTTTCGAGCTCATCGACAACAACATGACCGAAAATTTCCTTTGGGGACTTTTGTACCCAAATATGAATAACAAGTTTGAAGTCGTGTTTAATGTTCGACCGATTCGCCCTAATCTCCACGGGTCTCTCATAAGCACAATAAAAAATAGAGGTGCTTATATGTTTTTGTGTATTTCAACCCTTTTCTTTTTTAAGGTTGAGATCGAATACCAAATTAAAAAAGATGTTTTTTCCGAACCGTGCTAGATAATTGAGTTGTAATATGTAGTATTATTGGAGGATATGAGATATGATGAACATCGTAAGATTGGATTGAGTTAGTTAATAATGGAAATAATCTTATACTACATCCGTCTCTCTTTAAAACACCCGACTACCTCCTGCACAAGGATTAAGATGAGGTGGTTTGTTTATTGTTGTTGGAATAGTGGGTAATTTGTTTATTATTATTGAAGATAGTAGATGATTTCTTTATTATTTTTGGAGATAATGAGTGATTTGTTTATTATTTTTAAAGATAATGAATGTTATGTTTATTATTTTTGGAGGTAGTGTATTGTTAATGGGTGGTGAAAATTTACCATTTTTAGAATATCTAGAAGTGGGTGTTTAAAGAAAGACACCCCAAAGAGGAAATTGGGGTGTTTAGGGAGACGAATGGAGTATTATTATCTCGCAAATATATTATATTAGGATAGTATATTATGTCAGTTATTCAATTCCCATTATATGATCTTATGTAATCGTTATATATGGGGGTCATCCCTATCCAAGTCAGTATTCTATAATGCAATCCTTCTCTCTATGTTCTTACATGGTATCAGGTCAAACATCGATATAAACAAAAACCCATATTCGCTTCCACTTTCTTGCCGGTGGGCATAATCCTTCACAAAATGCCCACCGGCTGGAGTTTTACAATAGTTTTCGTTTAGAATTTCTTGAAGTCATATTTCAGTCCTTCCTTTATTTTTATTTATTTATCTATTCGTTAAATCAATTTAATATACCTTTGCAACACGTTAAACATTACTCCCTCCGTCCCACCTCAAACGCCCCATATTACATTTCGGGACGTCACACGCTCACACCTCAAACACCCTATCTATTTTGAGACATATTTCTCTCTCCTACTTTTATTAAATTATCACATCCTCTCTCACATTATCTCTCCTACTTTTATTAATCCTCACATTTTCTCTCCTCATTTTTTCTAATATTCTCCCACTCAACTTACTATATCAATTTTTCTTATTCCACTACAAATACCCCACGGGGCGTTTGAGTTGGGACGAGGGGAGTATTATACTTGGAAAATTTGGGTTTTAATTACTTACAACATAAAGTTTTGTAATGAGTGACCACATTTTCTAGCCCATAAGCAAAAGGCCACATTTTCCAAGTTTTATGGTTGGGCCAGACCCAAACATAAAACTTGGAACGAAGCACAATCAATCAAGTGTCCTACTTACATTCCACCGGTATGATTTAGGATTATATGTCTTATGATTCAAGGGAAGCGAAAAGAAGAGAAAAAAACGGTCAACCTCAATTAAAAGTGTCGAAAATTCTCAACACTAACCCGCTCTTTTTCGTGTACAATTTGCGTCACGTAGTCACCTTTTGCCACCTCTAGGCGAGAGTCGAGTAGTTGGTTACTTGACCATTTTGTGTTAGGATCATTAGGTGCAAAGAAGAGGCCACATCACAGCATTAGAGAGCAGAGCACAACCCCCCAACCAAAGCTTCACCATCAAGTTTTTCCCAAACCCCAGACTCGCCACTCTCCACTTCCACCACCATCTTTTCTCATCAAAAAATTAATGGAAATCTAATACTATATATTAAAACCTGAAACCAAGTCTTTTCTACGACGACACTTGGCATACATAAATTGGATAGAACATAAAAATAGCATTAAATACAATTATCGGTTTGGATATGGTAATAAATTATTATAGAGTAATATAGTATTAGCTAATATATGGAAAATAATCATTATGATAATTTTTTAGAACAATGATAAGGCAACATTTTTTTTTATAAAACGTGTGTAAACAATATAAATATATAGCCCGGGCGTGACACGGGCATGCAAACTAGTTAATATTAATTAGATTAAACGGAGTAAGTAAGTAGTAGTAGTAAGATGGAGGAGGAGGAGGAGGGTTTCGTGGCGTGGAAAGAGGAGGTTGTTAAGGCGGAGAAAGGGAGACGTCTGGTACACTATTACTTGATACACACGACTGGTGTTCCCCCAATTCTTGCTGTTCAAGGCACCGAGAGAAGTCTCCGACATATGATTTACAATGTTTCCGATGATTTTGTCTCCGAATACGGCTCCCTTTGCCACGTCCTCCACGGTACTAAGTGGCGCACCCGCCGCGAGGTTCTTGATTGGCTCGCCCTCGTTGTTTCTCAGTACCACTCTCGCCTTGGTGGGTCCCTCCCTTCTTCCCCAAGTTCCCAACTTTATTTTATTATTAATTTGATTATGATCATTGGTTATGTTTTTTGTGTGTTGATTATTTGATGTGCTATCATTTTGTGTATGTGGGTTTGTGTTGAAACTAACTGATCAACCCTGTTCCGTTAAAAAAGCCGAAATCTTTGACGAAAATGAATGGGGTTTTGGGTGGGGGGTTGGGTGTCATGGGCGTGTTTACTACGGCAAACACAAGAGGAATTGATTGTGGTTTGTGGCCTGATTCTGGAATGGTAGACATGATTGATATTGTTGGCATTGGATTGGGTAGAATGGATGTCTAGGTTTTGGTTGAACTTGACTTCGGACTTCCTTGTTTTCGGGTGTGGGTTTTCAGGGTTTTTGTGTCAAACCAACTGATCACAGAACTTAACCCTGTTTGGAATAAAAAGCGGCGATTTTTGAAAAAAATGAATGGGGTTGGGGGGGGGGGGGGGGTTGCCAATTGGGGGCCGTGTTCATTAGGAATAACACAGAAATATGAAAACTATTCAACGTCTTTTTTTTTTCTTTTTTGGGTTTGAGGTGGGTGGGGTTGGGGGGAATATAACCTGAATCGGAGAAATGTAGACATGGTTGCTTTTGGTGGTATTATGTTGGGAAGTATGGATGTGTAGTGTAGGGTTTTGGATGAAGTCGATTATGGACTTCCTTGCTTTGGGTTTAATGAGGGTTCTATGTGAATAAGTAACAACGCTTGGATCATGGAATTGTAATAGAGTTGCTTGGCGTGCTAGATTGGTGTTGTCTTTCTAAGTATGGCTAAGCTGTTGAAATGATGTTTTTTCCTGGGTGGGTTGTGATAGGGATGGAAGGAGAGGGGTGAGTTGGAGGTGGAAAGGGCGAGTTAACCTGTTTAGAAGTTGGTCAGGTTTGTTATGTACGCCTTATCTTGGATGTGGTATATGTTGTAATTGTAAACTAGGAAATGATAATGCAATTTAGGGAAACTTTCTAAAAATCAGCTATAGGATGACCCCAAAAAAGAAAAAGAAAAGGAACTATAGGAAATCTTCACTAGAGAGCAGATCGAAATAGAAAGAGACACTCGTTCCATCAGAACTAAAAACCCGACACCAACATTCCTCAAACTCTAGATCATGTGATGAACTTAATCTATGTTTAGGAACTAATTCCACAGAATGTAGTCATACAGGTCGCTCTTCCTAGTTTTCACTCCTTATCCTGATCATTTGATTATACTTGTTGGCCGTTGCCCTTGATTATCTGGATCATGGCATTGTAATAGAGTTTCTTGCATGCTAGATTGGTGTTGTCTTCCCTTACTTTGTATGGCTAAGCTGCTGAAATGATGATGGTTTTTTTTTTTTTTTTTTTTTTTTTTGTTTAATTTTTTTTTTTTTTTTTTAGAGTTGGGCTTGGAGAGGGTTGGAAGGAAAGGGGCAAATTGGAAAAGGAAAGGGTGCCTGTTTAAAAGTTTTGCCATTTTGTAATGTATACCATCCAACACTCTAGCCATATGTTGGATGTGGTATCTCTTAATTGTAGACTAGGAAATAATAATGTAATATTAGGAAACATGATCTCCAAATATCAATTATAGGAGATCACTAGATAACAGCACCAACTTTCGCTAAACTCTAGATCTTGTAATGACCTTCATCAATGGAGAGGAGCCTTTCTGGAATTTAGTAGAACTAAGTTAGAAATCAGAGCCTATGCCCGAGTAGTTCTGTTGTATTGTCATTTATACTTGTCATTTTGTGTCTGAAAATAATTGTTACTACAGAAACTTTGACATATTCTTAGTTTTATACGTTTTGTAGTGTGGCCATTCAGAAGATCATGCTTGATATGTTATCAAAACCAGTTTTCAAAAGTTATCATCTGTTATTCAACCCCTTAGTCAAGTAGCTGACCTGTGTAGCTGAGATGAGTTTGCTGCTGGCAGAATGATCCAGTTTTTTATATTACTTTTCTTGGGTTTATACACTTCTACGTAGGTATGCCACAAGGGTGTATAGGGGGCAAGTCTTCCCTTGTCATTTGGACAAGAGGCTGCTCCCACGCAAGTTTTCCTGCTTTTGCTAGCTTTAAAAAATCTTGTTAGAATAGCTGACGTAATCCACCTATCCACCATACATTTAACAGTGAGTTAAACTTAAAGAGACAAATTTGTCTCAGTAACTTGCCTTTTGCTTCATATCCCTCCTTAGCAATAGTATCTCTGACCTCATGTTTTGTTGTTCAGTGTTTCCCATGTAGGCTTGAACCACTTGGAGCTAACTTTTGCAATATATGATTGACTTGTTTCCCTGTACAGAATAGTATGGTTGCACCCATGACATGTTTGTAATGTTTCAACAGGAGTATTTTCCTGTTTTAACTTGATATTTGGCGTAGTAGGTTTTATAAATGCATCATCAGTACTTGTATCTGCAATTAATTCTTACCAGACTTTTTTTTTTACTTGATAGAAAAATCAGCTGTTGGTCCTGTGAAATCCTTGTATGATAGAAGCTGTCGATCCGGTGCTCATTTGATTCCTCAACTGCCTGAGATGGTTTGTTCCCTCATATGATATTTTAATATGTAAATATCATGCTGTCTGCTCTTTTCTGTTTTGGCTCTGATATTTCTGTTTGTTATTCCATAGCTTCCTAGGAAATTGAAGTCCGAAGTTTCTGATATCGTGTGGAATGAAGTGGGTTGGGCATGTTCAAAGCAACTTATGCATTATGATTCCTTTCGCCGTAATGGGGTCGATATTAAGGTATATTTTGTCTCCCATATTGCTCACTTATATGGTGCATTTGCAATTTTAGCGCTTATCAGTACCGGGTGCAGGTACACTCCTTTGTGTTCATCATGGCTGAAGAAGGAGACCATTATGTGGGTTATCTAGAGGACATGTATGAGGATAAAAGGACACAAAAGAAGGTAAAAGTGCGATGGTTTCACCGTGCTGAGGACATAGAGTATCAGCTCAATGGCCACCTTAGAGAAGTATTTATAACCCCTCAAGTTCAAGTGATCAGTGCAGAATGCATTGAGGGACCTGCTTCTGTCCTGACTCCCAAACAGTATGAACAATGCGTGGCTGTTCTTCCTCACTCCATCTTATGTAGAGTATATATGTGCTTCAGGCAGCTCAGGAACAATATGATCACACCTTTCAGCATTAGCAAACTGCAGGGTTATTTCAATCAACCAGTTCTGTCTTGTATTAATCATCCTCTTTTCTCCAAAACCAAGGAGTTTGGCGAGGGCAAACCAAAGAAATCTATTCTGGGGGAAATCAAACAATGTCATAAAAGAAAGAGGCCTGATGGAAAGAAAGATGGTGATTTTAAAGGAAGGAAACATCTCCGAAAAGCTGAGACGAGTCCATCAGCAGGGAGCCAAGTAACAAAACTTGAGCCATCATATCCGAAGCTAAAGATAAAATTCTCTGGCAGAATACTCAAACATGGAAATTTTGGAGGAAGTCAGCCTGAGCTGTCTGCAACGTTTAACATAAATGATGAAATAGAGTTGTTATGTCAAGATAGTGGTATCCGCGGATGTTGGTTCAGGTGCAAGGTGTTACGACTGGGGCGAGGGTGCCTAAAAGTCGAATATGATGATCTCCAGGATGCTGAAAAATCTGGTAATCTGAAGGTAGGGAGTTCTTTTGGTGTTCTAATTTGAAACCTTCTATAATCAATTTCGTTCATGCTTCTTGGTAGCCTCTTGTCTATGACAATGTATTTTACAATTTTAATGCGCTTATGTTTGGCTTCTGGATTTGAACTGGGACTTCCTTGCAGTTGTTGAAAATTCCTGCTTTGCCATGTGTAACCTTTGGTAATAGTATAGAATATTAAAAAAGATTTTTCCTTCTGCTCTGTGCCAGGAGTGGGTTGCTTCATGCAGAGTAGCAGCTCCTGATAAGATGGGCATGAGACATACTGGCCGTCTGACAACCCGTCCGCGGCCGCCTGAGGACTCTGGTGAGTGCCGTTTTGAGGTGGGAGCACCGGTGGAAGTTTGGTGGCATGATGGTTGGTGGGAAGGAGTTGTAATCGCTGCCAATGCAACGGGAACCAATCACCTGCGGATATACCTCCCTGGTATGCTGTTTTTCAGCCTTCCCCAACCCTCTCCCACTCGTAAAAAACTAATCTTGAGAAAAGTGCTCTGTTCCTTAAAGTTTGTCAGTTTTTTTTTTTTTTTTTTTTTTTTTTTTTTTTTTTTTGAAAGGAAAGTTTGTCAGTTTAGTCATCTGTCCTGATCTTTTGAGTCTCGTTTTTTTTTTTGTTTTCGAGGGTCAGAATCTCATGCTTACTAGATCCATGTAGATATCCCATGGTAGATTATTTGTTTTTTAGAAAACACAGTAGGAAAAAAGAAAAGAAAACGGATAACCAGGTTGTTGAGACCACCTACACTGTGTAATTTGGCTTTGAACATTTGATGTCATAGTGTGTTTAACAAGGGACCCATCGAGCAAATTTGGTGTCCGTGTCACCAATTGATTAGTACCATGTGCCATACTTCTATAAAATGAGTCTTTTGGTATATTTAATTTTTGAAATTCAAATGATGCCCAAGATTTAAGACTGATTGGACAATTACCCTGAAGCGTCAAATCATATTTCCAAACCATTCTACCTGCTGAATTCTCTTTGGTGAATTGAATCTTGCTCTGGCCCCTGTATTTTTTAGGATAATGGGTACATGCACTGAGTGATGTGATCCTGATCAGTGTGCAAGAAACTTGTCATCGTTAATTTGCCAACTTAGACTTGTCGGAATCATGGGTTTTCACTTGTTGACTCGGTTCTGCTAAAGCTTTCATGGGCTTCCCCTGTTATTTGCTTTTGTACCTTGATCTTTTCTGCTGGTTACATCTGTTCCTGGGGGGGTGTTCTGCTTATATTTTCTTGGGGCTTGTGAGTCTCTATCGGTGTTGCTGGTGGGATGACAGGATCCATGCCACTAATATGGTGTAGGGGTGAAAGACTGGAATTTGGTGGTTGGGTAGAAAATAACGATATTTACAGTTAACTATATGGCTAAAGTTGCAGACTGCAGTGCATGCTTGCAGATAATTCACAGCAACAGTTTTTTTTTTTTTTTTTTTTTTTTTTTTTTTTTCTCTTTCTGGTGACCGCAGTGGCGCAGTCCATTGTTGTTGTCTGTGCCAAGTTCTGGGTACTTGGAATTCCTCCTTAGGTCTCGAAAATGGTGCTTTGGCAAATTATGTTAGAAAGCTGTTACATTTTTTTCTTTCTAAAACAGCACATTGCTATCTTTTGATGGAAGTGTACTGGAGTAACATGTCATGTCTAGGCTATTTCGCTGCTAGGAAATTCTCTTGGATATACCCCAAGTCTCTTGGAATTCCTGTTTTACCTGTGATTGCAAGTTAATGGCATAGTTATTCCAATACATTAGGTTTATCATCATAGTAGTGTTTCAAGTTTTGTAGACAGATCATTGTAGGGATTTTCCTTAGTTACTCCTGCACTAGTATCTTTCCTCTAAATGTTTTGATTTTCATGCACTAGTACGTTTGTGTGTCTACATGGCCGGTCATATGGATCCACCTGAAATATCGTACTTCTACTCTTTGTTGTTGATTAGGAAACGCAATCCCTCTATTATCGGCCCCCCATATTCTTAAATGACCGTCTTGTAATGTCCATGTCAATGTTTGAGAACATTTGGCTACTGCAAAAAATATGGCAAAAATTGGCCAAATTTGAAGTGTATAATCCACGGTTGTTGGTCAAAAATGACCCTGGGTTGAAAATAGCTGAAATTTTTGTACGAGCTCCTAGGGGTCATGCAATGTGTTTTTGAAAAGCGTAAGATGTAAATGGCCATGTTAAGTTCTCGAAAAAGGTGAAAAACACACACTAGCCTCTAGTTGTGAATTATGAGGCATAAAATACGCTACAATTGGGAACATGCCTCTAATATTCATCACGGGTACTCCCATGATATTTATGCTATAGTTTTGAGCATGTTGCTTAAATTGTGAAAATGTGACCAAGATTGGTCAAAACGGAAGGCTATAATGGACGGTTTTTCTTCCGAAAATGTCTCGGCACAAAAGTGGCTCAAATTTTCCTGGGACTCTCTATAGGTAATATTGTTGTTATTTACAAATTGTTAGCATAAAACCAATTATAGCTTCCCCAAATTGGGCAAGAACACACACCAACCTCAATGTTTAAGTCCACAAGGGGCATTTAGCATTCCGTATGTGTGGATGTCAGCCCCCTATATTCATAAATGGCCCTCCTATAATGTCCATGATAATGTTTGAGAACATTTGGCTACTGCAAAAAAAGTGGCAAAAATCGGCCAAATTTGAAGTGTATAATCCACGATTTTTGGTAAAAAATGGCCCGAGATCGAAAAGAGCTCAAATTTTTGTACGAGCTTCTAGGGGTCATTTAATGTGTTTTTGAAAAGCATTAGATGTAAATGCCCATTTTATGTGCTCGAAAAAGGTGTAAAACACACACTAGCCTATAAGGGTGAATTATGAGGCATAAAACACGTCACAATTGGGAAGCTTCCTCTAATATTCGTCACGGCTTCTCTCCTGATGCCAATTCTATAGTTTTGGGCATATTGCTTAAATTCTGAAAAAGTGGCCAAGATTGGTCAAAACCGAAGGCTATAATGCACGATTTTCCTTCCGAAAATAAGCCGGAACGAAAGTGGTTCACATTTTTGTTGAACCTCTCTATAGGTAATATTATTTGAATTTACAAAATGTTAGTGCCGAAAACCAAGTCTAGCTTCCCCAAATTGGCCTAGAACAATCACCAACCTCAATGTTTAAGGTACAAAGGGGCATTCAACATTCTATGTGTGTGGATGTCAGCCCCCTATATTCATAAATGGCCCTCCTATAATGTCCATGACAATGTTTGAGAACATTTGGCTACTGCAAAAAAAAATATTCCAAAAAATTTACCAAATTTGAAGTGTATAATCCTCGGTTTTTTGTCAAGAATGACCCCGGATCGAAAATAGCTCAAATTTTTGTATAAGCTCCTAGGGGTCATGCAATGTGTTTTTGAAAAGCATTAGATGTAAATGGCCATGTTAAGTTCTCGAAAAAGGTGAAAAGCACACACTAGCCTCTAGTTGTGAATTATGAGGCATAAAATATGCCACAATTTGGAACATGCCTCTAATATTCATCACAGGTCTCCCATTATGTCTATGCTATAGTTTTGAGCACGTTGCTAAAATTCTGAAAAAGTGGCCAAGATTGGTCAAAATGGAAGGCTATAATGCACGGTTTTCCTTCCGAAAGATGTCCCGGCACAAAAGTGGTTCACATTTTTCGGGAGTCTCTATAGGTATTATTATTAGCATTTATAAATTGTTACAGCATAAAACCAATTCTAGCTTCCCCAAATTGGGCAAGAACACACCAACCTCGATGATTAAGTCCAGAAGGGGCATTTAGCATTCTGTATGTGTGGATGTCAGCCCCCTATATTCATAAATGGCCCTCCCATAATGTCCATGACAATGTTTGAGAACATTTGGCTACTGCAAAAAAAGTGGCAAAAATCGGCCAAATTTGAAGTGTATAATCCACGATTTTTGGTAAAAAATGGCCCGAGATCGAAAAGAGCTGAAATTTTTGTACGAGCTTCTAGGGGTCATTTAATGTGTTTTTGAAAAGCATTAGATGTAAATGCCCATTTTATGTGCTCGAAAAAGGTGTAAAACACACACTAGCCTATAAGGGTGAATTATGAGGCATAAAACACGTCACAATTGGGAAGTTTCCTCTAGTATTCATCACGGTTTCTCCCATGAGGCCTATGCTATAGTTTTGAGCTTGTTGCTTAAATTCTTAAAAAGTGGCCAAGATTGGTCAAAACCGAAGGCTATAATGCACGGTTTTCCTTCCGAAAATTTCCCGGAACAAATGTGGTTCACATTTTCCTGGGACTCTCTATAGATAATCTTGTTTGTATTTAGAAAATGTTACAGCATAAAACCAATTCTAGCTTCCCTGAATGGGCGAAGAGCACTCACCAACCTCAATGTTTAAGGTACAAAGGGGCATCCACCATTCCATATGTGTGGATGTCAGCCCCCCATATTCTTAAATGACCGTCTTGTAATGTCCATGTCAATGTTTGAGAACATTTGGCTACTGCAAAAAAAGTGGAAAAAATTGGCCAAATTTGAAGTGTATAATCCACGGTTTTTGGTCAAAAATGACCCTGGATCGAAAATAGCCCAAATTTTTGTACGAGCTCCTAGGGGTCATGCAATGTTTTTTTTGAAAAGCATTAGATGTAAATTCCCATGTTAAATGCGTGAAAAAGGTGAAAAACACACACTAGCCTCTAGTTGTGAATTGTGAGGCCTGAATTACGCTACAATTGGGAACATGCCTCTAATATTCATCACGGGTACTCCCGTGATGTCTATGCTATAGTTTTGAGCACTAGTATCTTTCCTCTTAATGTTTTGATTTTCGTGCAACTTGTTTGAGCCTCAACCATGGAGAGAGATAAGAGAGATCCTATCTTCTAGAAGGCAACAATGACAAACGTTTGTGTGTCTACATGGCCGGTCATATGGATCCACCTGAAATATCGTACTTCTACTCTTTGTTGTTGATTAGGAAACGCAATCCCTCTATTATTTTTTCTCTTTTGATTCAGGCTGTTGCTGGTGGTGCTATCATACAGGGTTTTACCATGAGTTGAACTGAACCACAATCGAAATGACATGAAAATTTTCTTAGTGTATGGGTAGAAAGACGTTTCTTGCTTTTGAATGATGACAGTATTCTCTGGAGAAAAAGATTGACGTGCATTTTCTGGTCTCAGGTGAAGACAGATATGTGACCATTGAGGAATCATACGTGAGGAAGGGCAAAGATTGGGTGAATGGTTCATGGATTGATGCCATGATAAATCCGGATATCCTTTCAAGCATCTCAGCTAAGTCAAATCAGAGCATATCTGATCATGTTTTGCCTCCAATTTCAGAACTTGTAGAAGTCAATGTCAGTGACCAGCCATCTAATCCTGTGGCAAATGATCCTGATCTGACTGGTAATGAAGAAAATGTAGCTCTGAATAAGGATTTCTGCAAAGGGGAAGATGTCGATGCTGAAGTTGCTCAAGCAATTGAGCTTTTAGGCTGTAATGTGGCCACTAATGGTAAACATGTTGGGTTGGATGTGGAGACCGACTTTGGATTTGGTAAGCGGCAGTATGATGCACCAGTGAATTATGTGAAAGTACCTGTCAGCTGAAGCTTTTGTGACTAGCCTCGTTTCTATAGTAGGATCTTTTGTGAATAGACAGAAAGAGGAAGCAATCTGTGCCTGGGTATATGAAAGATCGGCAGCATTGTTCACTTCAGGGTGTTTTGATGTATATAAAGCTGGAAATTATTCCTGAGGGCGGCTATGGTTCAAAATTACATAGCGAAGTCATTTTTGGATCTGAGTAATTAGATCATTCCAGACATTTAGGCTCTTTTATACAGTATATATCGATCGATTATGAGAGATTGTTGATATTACCCACGAAGGTGTAGCGCGGTTCTTAGGCGTTTCTACCTCTAGATTGTATGAGGCTTAAAGAACCTGATCCTCAACCCCTTCCCTTGTTTGGGTTTCAGATGTCTAAAGTTGTAAATGTCATAGCCAGCTTTATATAACCAACTTCAGGGGTTGCTCTTTTATTTTTATGCTACCTTGTCTTGCATCTTTGTTGGAATAGCAATAACAATTGCACACTGCTGGTGATCTGTGGTGATGTTGTCAAATTGTTAAGTGTGATGGAAGTTACTGACATAATTTCCAAGAAAAATTGCGTCATAAGAATGGCATGAAATTACAAATTGAATCTCTGAGAGCAACAAATTCAAGGGTGGTTCTGCGCAAACAGACATTCGCAGCGAAATACACCTGCACAAGCAGCATGTCCTGTAAAATCCTATCTGCTTATTATTCAGCCAAGTCCTGTGGTCTGTAATTTGTACCTATTAACTTACACAACCAGATTTGACAATTGTTACAGTGCTGGTGATCTAAAAATTCTAGGCATATATCAGCCACATCTCTGCCTCTACGGAGGAGCAATGCCTTTTTTAATAAGCATGTCATAAATGCGATCGATTTTGCCCGGTTCCATATCGAACAAGCCGTGTGCGTCCACTTTACGCAACACATTGCCGCTGAAGATATTGACAGACATAGTCTCCTGCATCTTTTGGTACGTGCTTGGCGATATCTTGATCTCATGGCAGAGTCGTTTTTCCTGACAACACATTGAGAAGGGTCAATAGTTTCTGATCGCAAGGTGTGTCATGCAAGTGTAAATATGTTCTCCAAATTCAAGAGTGGTTTTGACCAGTAAACACAAGTGTGTTTAGCATAAAGGCTGTGTTCTTTCTACTAAGGACCATGTATGAGAAGACGAGAAAAAAGCAACTTACAGCTTCAGAAAGCAGCTCTTCACCAGGATATCTCCCCACATCACTAGGAGGGCTACCAGTTGTATCTTGACCTCCTTGCTTGACTGGACCAACTTGAGTGCTCTCTTTTGCTCTCCTAGCACTTTCTTCAGCTTGCCTTCTCCTCTTCTGTTCAAGATACTTATCTGCCTCGGCAGATGTGCGACAACCAGCAGATCGAGCCTCCTGCAGAATAAATAATATATGGAACGGCACTCCTTTGATCTCAATCAAATTAAAGCATCAGAAGGGAATAAGAGATCAAGAAATGGCCTATCCACGTCTTCTGAAGTCACTATCCAACAAAAAACCTACTTTGCCGCTTTTATGAAAAGTTGACATCCTAACATCTTTTCTCGCTTTCCCTCCAGATGCTACTGCATTCCACTATTCCAGACTCCCACGAGTAGTCTTCTTTTTCCTAATTATCCAAAAATGGATATGTGTCCAAAACTGCATTGATTGACTTCTACTTTAATTTCACAAGATGACACATACCCAGTTTAGTGAGCCATTACCCTTAATTCATCACATTCACACTTCAAAGCCACAGAATAGTGAGGCCTTTGGTTCAATATAAAATCGAACTAAAAGTTAGCTGTGAAAAATGTGAAAATTATCCAAGCAACTGGTCCGTCATGGCGAAAACTTGAGTAGGCAATCAAGCATTCAAGTATTTTAGGTGTGAAAGATTAGAGTAGATTTTTTTTTTTAAAGCAAGCTTGTGGGCATGACAGCATATGGGTGGGCTATTTGCTCGGTTGAAACAACTAAGACGGGCCTTCTGTTGAGGGAAAGGGAAAGTTCAAATTTTGCATACGCATGATGAAAGTGAAAATAAAGTTAAGGCCATCCCAAATGCAACTCTGCTTACTCTTGTTGAATTGAGTTTAAAACTGAAAGTGATGCCAGAAAAACGACCACTTATACTTCTTTATGGACAACAAGCAAAGTCACAGTGACACAGCCACGAGATTTATACTTTACCTCGAGCTCCTTGATTCGCTTAAGAGTGCGGTGTTCAGCAATAATAGTTTGAAGCATGTCCTCATGGTCTTCCTTGGAGTGAAAACGCATAAATGGATCATACCGACGGCATATTGCCTTCTCCTCAGCAGACAAACTCTTCTCAAAAGGACTAGGATAAAGTAAATTTCGCTCGAGGATGAAATCCTTTCTTCTGGTCCTCTCATCAAGCCTGCAAATAAACAAGCGATAATATCATGTCTTGTATCAAAATCTCCAACCCCCAACTCCACTTAAGCATTTGATCCAGTGCATGATTGGAAATGAATACAGTGGCTAAGAGAGATTTTGCCCTATTATGACCAGTACAGTCCAAGCCATTCCATTGATGCTGGCTATAAAGGAAGTTCCCAAAAATGTGCCAGTCTTATGTAGTTATCATGTTATGTGATGAGCACAGCAACCACATACTTGCTGACTCGCAGTTGCCAAGGTCAATGGAGTTCCGTTAGTATAATGTGACCTCAAAGTGATCTAGACAGGACAGAAATGATTCCTAGCAGCAGACAATACATTGACATAAAACTTTTTTTTTTTGGTATCCATTATTCAAGAAGAAAACCAAGAATGAGTCCCTTATATAAGAAAATGAGGATAATGTACCCTCCTAATTAGACTAGCTCCAAGCAGTTCCAATGTTTCTGTAGAACTATGGTAGGAGATCAATTGTAACCAAAAGATAATGATAGGAGATCCATAATCAAACCATATAAATCTAATTTCCAGCACTACATAAAAACCAATGTAACATATATATGTAAGCCATACAGATTACAGAATTGCACTGGAAACATAAAGATCCACAAGTCCGATGACCAACAACTATATAAGCACCATGAATTGATCTTGCTCGTGTATAAACAAGAATTTCAACTAGGCTGGATCGGATTACTGCAGGATCAGATGAGAAGAAGGATGACCAAGAACTTAGACCATTGGTGCACTTGCAGCATCTAAGACCATCTAAGACAGAATAAACAAAACCACAAGAAAAAAAGAGAAGTATGATAGAGTTGTAGCTAGCTCCAAGTTCAGGGATAACCAAGCACAAATCGCCTCACTTTCTAAAGAAAACAAAGTATTAACTTTAGCTCAGGTGTTGACATCATTGTAAATCGACAGCAGATGCTTTTTTTTTTGATAAAAACGAAGATTGAGCATTTCCCATAGCCTAATTGATGTTATAAAGACTAGCAATGGCACGTCACATGACCACTTATCCCTTCTGACTTTTGAGAGTAAGAAAACTACTTCATCAACTGCTTAGTCATAAGGCTGCCCTCAAGGAGCGTGTTATATAAACTTCTTAAATGGTCTTTCTGTCCTTGAAGTATCCTTTCTCTGTTAGAGATTGTAATATTCTCAATCCCTAGCGATCCCACTACATCAGCACTCTTTCATGTTGCACAAAGCCCGTGAAAGATACAACTAGATGATTTCTTGGAACAATGCCCTTCAAAGTGGGAATTTAAACCAAGTTCTAAAACAAGAAGGTATTGCTCACCTAGAAGGCTAAAACCTATATACTACTCCAGTTTGGCTCTCCCTTTGCAGATGTTAACATAACCAATCTATGATACTTCCTAAGTAACATTGCAGCAATATCGTCATATGTACGCAATAATGGTATAATCACCATAGTGGAGAGTAAGGGATATAAGTCATATAACTTACCTTTTACAGTAAATATGAAGCACTCTCAATTTCAGATCACGTTCCTCCTCGGTGTCAGCATCTTTAAACTCCATATCCGCAAGCAGCTGCTCAGCATCTACATCATACTCTGGGTCGAACTCACGGCGCTTAGGATTGTACCCACTCAAACTCACCAAGGATGAATCTTCTTCTTTTGGAGGTTTCTTCCCGATAGGATTCCTTTCCACCTGCGAATCTACAGCTGAAAGCAACTTAAAGAGGCATATCATTCAAGTGCATTGCCCACCAATTCATACTTTAGGACACTTGGCTGAATACATTTAATAAGTTGACAAATTACATGATATTCAGCTTGAAACCAGATTCACTTCTACTAGAGCTCAAAGAGGTTATCATCTCTACTTTCTGGGGTGATCTACCAGGTTACTCGTGAATAATATCCTTGTTTTTCTCTTTTTGGTTTCTTGTTCGTACATAATCCGTGAGTAGGAAACCTACTAACCTGTATTTTGGACAAAGCGTTTTGATGGCCCTTTCTTCTGTAAATCGTCAACTCTGACAAATATAGTACAGAAGTTTCACGTCATTTGTTGTAGCATACTACCATTATTCAATAAGAAGAAGATAGTCATACTTGACCCTAGAAGGAGAAAATGGAGGCTCTGCTTTTACGGTGTGGTCACCAAATGGGGTTGACCCTGCAACAGATATATACGAGCACACGTGAACTCACATATCAATATCATAGATTTTCAGCTTTTACCATAAACAACCAACTTTCCACAAATGAATCATGTTATGATGTATAGTAAATTGTACACATAATTTTAATAAAGCTTAAGCTTTGGCATCCTACTTGACATGATGAAGATTTCATAATACTGATTGAAAAAGTACGATACACACCTTTCTTCTCATCATTGTTTCCCTTTGCCATAGCTAGAAGATCATTCCTATTTTTCCCAACAACATGAGTCATGTCCTACAAGTGAGAACTTTAGAATGTCTTAAAGTGAACACACAGGAGAAAAAATAGATTTAACCTGTCTCATCTCACGTACCGGGAGAGGGAAAAAAGGTGAATTTAAGTACACGCTCCTGTAGTGGCTAATGCATTGTTCTTTGTTCTTTGTACCCACATGCTCTGCTACCTCTGCCCAGTTTCCAAGACCATACATTTCAAGCCCCTTCAAGAAACAGATTGACAAATATAAGAAACAAAGTCATACACTTAGTACGAAAACAGCAAGGATCAATCAGCTCGACAAAACAAAAAACATCAAAGAAGACTGCACCTCCAAGAGCAACATCTCTTCATCCGCATTCCAATCTGGAGTCATCAACGGGAAGGATAAACTGTCCTGTAATTCAATTTTTATTATCCAGGATCCCAACATGAAATTATGAAGCCTGATTAATTGTAACATGCACCATTGATTAAAGAAAAAAAAAAAAAACGAAAAGAGACTTCACATACCATAACCCTGTAAGCATGATCGCTTTTATGAGGTTGCATTTCTGCTCCAACTGAAAAGCACTCTACACACAAGTCAAAGTCCGGACACCTGGCACATTTAATACGAATCCGGCCAGTTATATCTTTGCTGCAATAGTTACAGTGATACAGTGCCCTCTTTCCATCACTGGTTCCTTGTCCTGCGCTCACCAGAGTACAAGTAAATAAGTAATTAGCACTAAAAGTAAAATGTCAAACTTTTAAACTCTATAAAATACAGCACATGATACTATTTGGTTGTGCTTTGAACTCAAGTCATCCTTGTTATGGCCATCCCCCATCCTTCCTATATCGAGTACCATAAGTAGTATAATCAATGGCTTGACTTTTCTCGGTTACCCTATGGTGTAGGCTTGTCGCCAATTACATGATCATACTTGACATCGGGGGCAACTCTACTGCATGGTCATTCCTGATCACAGGAGGGTACACGGAAATACCAATTTGGTATAGCTTAGAAAACAACGTTTCTGTTCATTTAACACCTGATATGAAGTCATGTCTCACCATAAAAACTTAGAGGCCATTATCATAGTATCATGTTTCTTAATCAGACTTACGATATCCACATAGTCATTTTTACAATTGCAAGTAACGCTGATTACAGCGATGATTCCTGAGAAGACATTAACCTACTACAGTAAAACTTACGCCCCTTATTTATGCTAAAGAAGCTCAGACCACAAACTACTAATACAGACCTAATCCTCGTAACGAAAATGGGATTTACCTCCGAGGGCAGATTCTAAATTTTCTCCACTTGAGGCATTCTTTTTCCTTCTCGATCTGCCAAAATACAACACAAGAGATTTTCCGAGGCACACGCAATCAGCGAAACAAATGGAGTACATACAGCAGTAAATAGCTGATCATCATTCATCAATCAAACCCCATTTGACAATCCAATCTAAAATGATAATCCAACCAATTCAATCAACTTCTCACACCATTAACATTATTATCTGAATCAATCAATCAGACAAACAAACACAGATAATAACAGCATTAGCATTGTCCATGCCCTTGCACTCAGTAATTAGTAGAGCCATGATGAAGTAAACCTATTCTCAACTGTACTAATACTAACAATAAGCATCATTTACAGAAGAGAGAAAAATGGCAAACATCACAAAATACCCAATAAAGAATTAAACTTTAATAATCAGATAAATCAACATTTCTGACTAATCACAACAACAAAGAATTAAACTTTAATAACAATAGCGTAAATAGTACAATCAAATTGAATCAAAACAACAAAAAAGAGGCAAGAAAAGAGAGAGAAAGAAGGAACCTTTGAGATGGGTCATCATCAGAATGAAAAACACCACGAGAACGACCCATTAATCTGCACTTTTGATTGCTTTCTTCAAGTTTTCCCACCTCCAAAAATAATTAAGGGGGTGTTTTTGTTCGAGCTTGAGATGATTAGCACGCAATTAAAATTAATTACATTTACAGCTGTGTGTTTTTGCTGGTATACACAGGTGGATAAGTAGGGAGTACTTCACTGAGTCATTGTGTCCCAAGTGTTTTTCGTGTTCGTGTTCGTGTTCGTGTTTGTGTATCGATATCATACAATGTCACTGTGTCACACAAAGCGATAGTATCAATGTTTTTTATGTTTCTGTTCAATTTCATTTCAACTCTACGTAAAATCACACTAAGGTGATCTTGATCCGTAATATTAATAGTATTTAATTTGAGCGGTAATGGTGAAAAAAACACTTGCATTACTAACTCCATAATTTTTCCTTTGACCAAATATGCTTTAATTTGGGTCTTTCCACATCAAAATTAAGTACACCCACAAATACATACTCTAGCTAGGGAGTGTTCATGGCCCAAAATGTCATTTTACCATCCTTGTCCTCTTGAACAATAGTGTTAAAATCAACCAAGGATGGACCGTCCTTATATTTACTTTGAAAGTAAAGTTGATAGAGCATGCTATTGTTATTGTAGGCAGCTGTGACACCCTTGTAGACCTTCACCACATGATCGTCAAGTGCCCTTACGTCGTCCGAGCTGTTGTAATCGGTGATGGCGTATCGAACAAGCTCGACTAGATGAGGATCACTGATGCTCTTTGTAGGAATGGGTTTCCAATCAAATGTAGGCACAGGTGCAACAGCATGAATAATGTTCAAGGCCCCGAATAACACTAGTGACACTACCAGTGTACCTGAACAACCCTTGTGCATCATTTTCGTTCTATTATTCTTTACTAATGATTATGAAGAGTAATTGGTGTTTTGCACTTTGCAAAATGTTGTAATATTTATAGCTAGTGTTTGTGTTTTAAGGCAATGTATATATATCGATCATATGGGTGTAAACATTGTCGATACCTTACCTTAAAACGTCATCTAATTAAAGCATATTGATAAATGCCTACAGTGTAGACACAATTAATTTGTCTACAATGTGAAATTAAGTCAATAGTAGTAAAATTGAGATTGAAGTAGTAAAATTAATTTGTGTGAAAAAATCATGCAGTAACATTATTTGTGTGAGTAGTAAAATTTTGCTAGTGTAGTAAAATTAATGCTAATAGTAGACACTTTCAAGTGTCTACATTGTAGACCTGTAGCATTGTCCCTAATTAAATAAACAAATCAACTGCATTGATGATTATGATTTTGTACTCGTTTGAGCAAATCTACCCATATACAAGGCCTTAATTAATGATATAGATAGATAACCATGAATGATCATATTGTGATTCAAATGGTCGTGTCAATCTTGACCTAGTTATTACCGTTTTTAATAGTAGATTGATTATTAGGGCTAACTATAGTATGAGCAGTTGTTTTCCGCCACGTAAAATTTATGTCATAAAATAAGACCAAAAAAGTCATACTTGTATTAGATCAAAAAGTTGCAGTCAAATCACACGAGTTTATAGATTGTCGTCACCAGGGCCCAAGCCCCAGAGTGAAATAGTGCCATTCTTTTGCTCTAGAACAATAGTGTTAAAAACAATCATAGATGAACTGTCCTGATACTTATCGTTAAAGTAAAGTTGATAGAGTCTGCCATTGTCATTGTAGGCCGCTGTATAACCCTTGAGGACCTTAGACACATTGTTGTCAATTTTCCTATTGTCGTCCCCGAGGTTGTAATCCTCGATGGCAGACCGAACAAGGTCGACTAGATGAGGATCACTGATGCTCCCTGCCGGAATGGTTTTCCAATCGAGTGGAGGTACTGGTGCACCTGCATGAATTTTTAAGATGTCTGCACAAAATAACACAACAAGAAGACACACTGCTGCTGTCATACCCTGATGCATTTTCATTCTGTTATTCTTTTACTCTACTACTGAATACGACTACTTCTTACTTCTTAATTAGTTGGTGTTTTGCACTTTTTGCAATGCTGTATATATAGCTAGTCTTGGTGCTTTTATTTTAAAGTAATGTATCAGTATCGATCAGATTTGATTTGCACCCTAAAATGTACAGATATGATTGATACATTACCTTAAAATGTTGTCTAATTGAGTAAACAAATCAAGTGTGCAATAACTTGATTGTTGATTCTGTACTCATTTGATCAAATGTGCCCATAATACCTAATCATAATAAAGATCAAATATGATTTGATTTGTTTGCTTAATGAGATCGAGAGTATGTTTTTATGCAATGCATTGTTTTCTTTTTTCTTTTTTGTTTGCAGTTAATGCTACGGGGGTGAGCGAGGATATGAGGATTTGAACCCACGACATATTGGTGCCAATGATAATTGAAGTTGTAGACCGACCATGCTTACTAGAAACTGAGCCAAATCACATGTCTGTCCATACAATTTGAGCTACAGGTACAGGGTCATCAGCATGAATGTTTACAATAAAAAGCTGCTAAAAGTAACACAAAAACAAGACACATATTCTGGTTAGCATTTGATGAGTACTACTACTTGGTGTTTTTGCACCCTGAGAAATGCTGTATTGATAGTTGTGTCATTTATACATTTTAGGGTGGAAATGTGATCAATGCATTACTTCAAAATGTCTTGTAAACTGAGTAAACAAATCTTCTGATCATGATTTTGTACTCTTGTAATAGTACTTGAGGGAAAGATACAAAATCAAATGAGTAGATAATCATGATATCGGATTGCACCCTTGATCTGTTTACTTAATCAGAAGATGTTTCTATGCAATGTATTGAGAAGACAGGACTCTATAAGACTATAAGCTAAGTAAGAAGGTGAAATGCTGGCCTTCTAGCAGCCTCTTCCGAAAGGTGAAATTCATTATAATGCTTTTGTTATTGTACATCCTCAATGATAGGGACTAGGGAGCCATAACTTAGGTTGTAAAGAAATCTCAAGTACAGAGGTGGCCTTCAAAATCAGAGAATGTGACGTCTTATTGGCTTTCGGCATCTGCTTTTACCTTCGTCAGACCTGCAGGAAGCTTCAGTCTCCGGTCCTGGAATAGTAAAGTGACCAGAACTTCTTGACAGCTTCCGAGCTGCTACATTTCCCTCATGAAAAGGTTCATCTTTTCTATAATTATGGGTCTCAGCCTCGTATTCCTGTGATTAAATTGAATCAAGCATGTTTGGTTAAACTTCAAAGTCGAACCTCAGGGAAAGCAATGGTAAACACTGAAAAACCACTTGCTGTGTGATCAGCATTACCTTAAATTTCATCCTTGAGTAGCAAGGCGTCAAGCATGGATTCACATCAAGCAACATGTTGTCTGGACTGTCGGACATTGTTGGATCATCAGAGCTAAAATCCTGATATGATTCAGTTGTACCATTAAACCAAAGAAACAAACTGAAAGGAACTACCATAAGTAATAGCATATGCAATCTGCATTGGAATGTAACTTCTTCAGTCTCGATATAAATTGAATATGAAGTTTACTACTGTAAACCGCTGTGTGAATGTGTGATACATGAGAACAATTGTAGGCTTTGTTAAATAGGAAGCATACCAGAAAATTAGCATCATCTTCTTGATCATACACTGGTGTCCTCGGCCTGCTAAAACTGTCATCACTGCTCTTTGTTGTGTACTTTGCCGCCTTCGCCTGCACTTGCAGCACATTAACCAATTCAGAAGGTTGAAACGATTTGGAGTCTTCGCCACAATGGCACCATCAAATATACAGTAGTCTCACACTTAGTTTTCCTGAACTAAGCAAAGGAAATGGTCAATTTTTCAAGAGAAACATAATGTACCTCAGCAAGATCTTCTGAAAGGCATTGAAGCTGACCGGTGAGGGAGGAAATTTGCTTCTGAAGCGATGGGATGACACGCTTAGCTTGCTTAAGCTCCGAGCCTTGCTCATCTAATAGCTCTTGAAGCTGAGAATCCATCTCACTTGGAAACAAGATTGCACTTTTCAATGCCTTAATCTCTTCCCTTTGCTTCAAACACAAATCCTTCAACTTTTCAACCTAGTAATCCAAACATCAACCCAATTCAACCATATGAACAACCCTGAATGCCCCAACAAATCGAATTTCCAAACGACAATCGCATGAAAATCAAATCACACCTTTTGAGATTCCTATGAATCACATTACAAATTTACAATTTCATCATCTCATTCATAATCATAACCACATTTTGACATGTTGAAACTAATCAAAGATGCAATCTTTTTTAACATTTTCACTAAAAAGTTCCAATCTTTAAACAACCACATCTAAAAGGCATCAATCTAACATTCTAACCTATCATATGATTCACCACAATCTTCATCCAAACATTAATCAATACAAACTGATCATCAGAAGAACTACTAAAAATGAAATGAAATAAAAGAAGCGTAAACTTTACTTCAGTGGTGCGTTCATGAAGCAAAGACTTAAGCTCAGCAATGTGTGACTCCTGCTCCTTATTCAAACTCAACAGCTCTCTCTCACTCCTCAACACCATCCCCAATGTCCTCGTATTCGCCTTCACCTCGGTCAATGCTTTTGCCTTCACCTCGCTCGTCTTCCCATTCCCATTTCCTTTCCCAAGAAACTTCTTAGGAAGAGAGGAAAAGTTGGTAGACCCTTTTTTTGCCGTCTTCCTCAAATCCTCTGCTATGAAGCTTGCGGGCACAACCAACGGCAATGCTCGGTCACCTCTGACCGGCTTAGACCGCTTCTCCATGAATTTCTTCACCATGGCACTGAAATTATGCTCGTGCTTAACCTTGACAATTGCGGAATCATTTGATCTTGCTCTACAAGCTTCATTATTATTAGTGTTCCTCAGGAATGATGATTTCGGTCTCTTGAGCTCGGTGGAGGATGTGATTGAGGATTGTGAATCAAATGAACTGTATCGAGATGCCGCCTTGCTCGATGACATTGTTAATTATACCGAATTTGCAAAGGAAGTGAAATGAAATTTGAAAAAGATGTAATCTTGAAGATTTGAATTAAATGGATGATTGAGGAGTGAAAGGAGGAGAGACTTTTGGGGCATCAGGAATTTGTCTTGATGCGCTTTCGTCTAATTCAAATATTTGTTAGAGGGCGGGATGTCTTACTGTTGCTGATTAAACAGTTACAGTACTTCTCACTGAGGACTGGTAAATCACGATTAGGATTCGAAACCCGTCTGTATCAATATTGTCGACCCGTGGCCACTGATCAATTGCTGTCCATTGCTCCATTGTGGTGGGAGTGTGGGACACTCAAACACATAGGATACTCGTGCATGATAACGTAAGAAACTAAGAATGTAGATGTCAACTACTTTAGTTAATTAGTTTGTTTAGACGTGGTCAAATCACGACTACAGTTCAAAACGCATAAGCATTTTTTTTAACGTTCGGGATTGTGGGCCCCCGTAAACCTAAAGGAGAGAAAAGCTTAATAATACTAAGAAAACAAAATTGAGATCATAGTTGCTCTATACTGGTGATGAGATGTAAATTTCATATTTACTATGTGAAAAAAGAACTGAAATGTGGTTAAAGATAATCTGAGAAGTGAAGTTACCAAGAACAGAAACTTGAAGTGAAAGCATTCATAAATTTACAGAAGACAACTACCCTTTGACTGAAAAGGGCTTTCAACTGATACATTACATGATTTTTCTGATCTAGATAAACAGCAGCTCAATTCCCAGTGACAAGTAAGCAGGAAAGAAAACCTTATATTTATACATTTACCTAGATTTTATAGCCTACCATGTTGAGTCGCTCTTCCCTTTGCGCCCTCCATACAACCGGAAGAGGCTATAAGCTGATATAGAAGAGAGTATTACAGTGCAGAGACTAACGGCCACTGCACCTGCAAGTCCTTCTGCTACTTGGTTGCAGAACTTCTCATAGAAGTCACAAATTTGCATCCATTGCAGTTCTGTTTGTCCAAACTTTCCAAGAACAGATGACTGCAAGGCTGCTGCCACAGCTACGAGAGTCAAATATGCCATTACCTGCAAAAATAAAAGAACACCAATCAGCTTTTGTTAGATACGCATAGACCTGCACAGCTGCCATTACCTATTATTACTTTATCCGTAAACCCACCCATGGTAGATATGAGGCATAAATGAACAGCATCACTGTGGACGTTTCAAACGATTATGTATTTATGTGCATTGTGATCAAGCTGAATTCTCAGCTCCAAAGTGACAAGTTTCTACAAAACCCCCCAGCCTATTTGGAAACACACAGCCTTCTACTCGGACAATCCCTTGGCATTGCCAAATTGGTGTTGCATCAAAGTCTTTTGAAAGAGACATTTCGCAGCAGCAGTTTGAAGCACACGTATAGTCATATTTATATAGACTCATAAGCCAATTTCAAGTCTTTTAATGATAGCATGATCCATGGATGTGACTTGTGAGTAAAACAAGAAACCCAAAAACAGACTGAAGTAGACACAAAGTTGAAGGACAGGCTTCAATTTGCCAATTATCCTACTCAAAACATGTACTCCGTATTTGCTAACACGCAATGCACATGAGTAGGAATGATGGCTTTGTAGCATTACATAGCTCGATTAGCAAGCATTATGAAGGCCACAGGAAGGGGTTTTAAATAGTTTTTAAGACTTTTAGAGAAAACACGAGGAAATCAGAGTGGTCTAGACATCCTAATTATTCGCCTAATTTATAAGCCGACAATGATTCCTTCTCATTTCTAACTTCCTGAAAAGAAAGAAATCAGCTTATTGATACCATATCATTATCAACCATAAGCCCAGGGCACAGCTACTACACTAACTCACAAAGTTGACTCTAGAAGCAACTAAATGAAGACCTAGAAGTATGTATGTACACAGACAAAAAGGCCCACTTATATGAATGCAGCCTTGCTTCCTAACAATGTAGGTACCTCATTTCCAGTGGTCCCTTGAATTTCAATCAATGTGTTGCACATTTTATACAACTTCATTCTAATAATGGTTAATTAAGCTTGCACTTCATAAGGATGAGAGGGACCAACAATCGTAAACTGCATAATAAACGCTCCGGCAGATAACTTAAGTACCCACCTAATCACACCCATGAAAGATACAGAAGATAGGCTTCATGTAATACATGTTAATCATCACTACCCACCACATCCTTTTCATGAGATTCCTACTCATAATTTGTAGCGCAGCGTAATTATTACCTCGTAAACACATGATAATGAACCATTGGCTTGAATGAATAAAACTAAAGAGGGGTTTTTGAACTTCAACAGAGTAAAAGAAGATCTTCAGCAGAAAATGAGGATGTATACCTGATCACCACAAAAAATGATCCAAGCTAAAGGTTTGCTGAAAAGAATGCTTCCTCTGATCATAGCCACAATACATCTCACAATTTGCACCAAAGAATAGGCAGCAACAATCCCATTAGCTACCACCACAAACCTGTTTCCACAAGAAGCAACATTCAAAACCTTCATATTGATACAATCAAAATCGGGGTAAGACGGTCTGGAAGAGACTGATGAGCATTGAGCAGTTCCGGTTTTGATGTAAGCTTTCAAGAACAAACTTGAAAACTCCGCCAAACCCTACAAAATTCACCTCATCTTTACCATAACACCGTCTTACCCTAAGACAACTACTCGAAAAATCGAGAAATCAAACAAGCCGATTATAAGTTTGATTCAAGTTCTTACACAAGAGCTTTCATGTCAGTGAATCTAGCCTTCTTAGTGATGGTGAAGATGACTTTGACCTCACTGTTAGACCCAATAAGGGAAGCTACAAGAACACCCAACCCCAATATTAAAACCCTTAACACCAACTCTGCTATTTTCACCCTCCTTTCAGTAACTCTTGCATTACACCCACCATGGTACACTGCAACATTCCCAGGACTACTCATTCCAGCACCTCCATAACTACTCATCCTTTCTCCACGAATCGAATCTACTTTCACTCAACAATTCTTCACCTTCACATATCCAAATCAAAACAACAAAAATTTGTTACACATATCAGAGAAAGTTCCAACCTTTTTGCACATTAATAAACAATACATCTATGATCCACCCACAAAGTAGTCCATTGTTTTCATAACAACAACAACAACCAAGCCTTAGTCGCAAAATGAGTCACTTGTTTGCATGTAACATGGCAATCAAGTTAAACACCAAAAAAAAAACACTCTAAACTACCAATAATCACACTTTCACACTCATTAAACAGACAAATCTCTAAATGTCACACATTACAAAAGAAAGATCCTCACTTTTTTGCTCAGAGCACAATAATATAGAAACTAAGCTAAACAACAAAAATCACTCTTATCTACCAATAATCACACTTCCACACCTACACACTATCATTTTAAACTGACAAATCTCCAAATGTTACACATTACAAGAGAAAGATCCTCACTTTTTTTGCTCAAAGTACAATACTAATATAGAAATCAAGCTAAACAACAAAATGCAAGGGAAAAGGTACAAACTTTGGACCCAATTTCATATCATTGCAAATAAAAACACAACCATTTCATCACAAGATAACAAAAAAGATGTAACAATCAGACATGCAAAATGATGTTTCACAATATAGAGAGATAAATACAAAATAAATAAAAATTGAAACAAAATTGGAAAAGAGGGTTACCAGTAAGATTTTGAGGAGCAGTAACCTGCAAAATGTAAGAGAGGTGACAAGTGTAAGTGGTAAAAAGCCAAACAAGACCTAAGAAGTGGTTTTTATATAGAGGAGAGGTTTATAAATAAAATGAGGGACCAAATGCATTAAATTAGGCACCAAGGAGTTGGAGCTTTCTTTATGGGGAAGTGATGTATCATATACGCTACACATACACAGTTCCTCGTCCCAAGAAGGAAGCAAAATAAACGAAAGAGAGATCAGAGATGTTGGTGTATAAATTCAATTTCTGCCTTCATTTATAGTACTCCACTGTATGTGAGATGAGGTTGGAGAGTGTATTAATGGACGCCCATTACTTGATCTAACTACTAATAATCTAACCCTATGGTACCGGTACGGTATACGTATTCCTCCCGGATATTTTACCGCTCGACCTCTGGCCTGTCTTGGGCCGACCTAGCGTGTCAAATTCGGTTAAGTCACACTATTACAACCAACAACAACACTTTTAGAAATCCATTAATTTCAAAACCAAATGAACCTATATATTAAACTTGTAATGACAATTTGATTTCTCATTACCGAATTATTAAATAGATCATTTAGTTTTATAATTTGGTCATTTCAGATAATTCATTGTGTTTGTATGCATAGGTCGCGTTTATGAGAGATTAATATTGAGTAAATGTAATACAACAATATAGGTAAATTTGAACAATAATACTCGAATGGATATTAAATGATCAGTAGAATTTAAAGCATATGCATGGGGCTATATAGATTATTGAGTATGCGTGATCTTGTTACGTGGAGTACTTGTAACTTGTAGAATAAAATACTAAACGAAAGAGGTCCGTGTATGTGGCACTATGAGATAATTGACATTATTATTACAAGTCCACACTTTACACCATGCTTTGTTTAGTGAGTGGAATTGAGTGGTTAGGATCTGTTTTACGACTCTCACGTGTTTATATTGATCCATCATTTTATTTGTGACTGTTCGATCGCTACACATAACACATTGATCGATCTCAACAACCTAACAATTCAAACAAAGCATTAAAAGAGACACATTGCTTTAGACATGTGTGGAATGCATAAACATTTTATTAAAAACCAACCTCTACAATAATTTTCAGGGTGCTTAATTTGATGCGAAACTTCTAATACCCTATTGTGATGTCTTTAGGATGCTTCACTATAAAAGGTTGGCGATGGCGGGTACACCGACTCGTGAAATCAAGCCGATGAATCGATGATCCACTGGTTGTATCATAGAGGATTCGTTGATGTGACAGTCTATTGACTTAGTGTGGCTTAGAGCGAGTAATGTAGCATACATCGTTCACTTCGGTTTATATATGTATACAAGTTACTCCGTACACAATATTGCTTTGGTAATGGATGATGGATTGAATCAAAGTGGTGGAGCGACTTTTATGTTAGAAAACATGAGTGTAGTTGAGTTCATTTATTAATTTGCATTGCAATGCTCCGAATTTGTCCTTCAAGATGATGGCAACCACAAAGACAAGAGACATACTTAAGTCTACACCTACAAGACCACATATAAAACGACGTACTAACTAGTAGTCTCGTCACTCTCATCATGCAACTATGCATGGATGGTCATCCTACACATAATGTAGCGACCGGCCATACGTGATAGGATAGGTGGCACTGACTTATTTAATAGAGCATAGTGTATATCATCATTTATTTAGATGGGCAATATATATGGAGCATGCAAATCTAATTTAATTTGCACTCTATGATTTTAATGTCTCCCAAACCCTTGGCTACTTAACTTCGTGCCATATTTTGTTATCTGTATATCCATCCATTGATTCTTTCGATGAGATATGATGAGTCATAGGTAAAGATTACTCCCGACTCCATAATTGATACGGAGTATTTGCGATTGTTAATCTGTAGGAGAATAAATGTATGATATAAATGACGTACATTTGATCTAGCTAGATAGAGGAGCATGCGTAATGAAATCAAGTAGTCCTCCATGCATTCCGGCTATAAGCCTATAACGAAGGCATGCTCGATTGACAACTGTTCTTAGACTTCTCACCTTGAGTTGCTCTTAGGTTGCCTGAGCTTCCGCCTCATACAACTCCCTAAGGGATGTAACAGTTTGATTTATTAATCGGATTTAAAACCGCACATGAATAAGTTTGGGGCTTTGGAGATATAGTAATCATTTCTCATTAATATAGTAGTTGTCAGTTCCTTTAACCAACTCATTCCATATTGACATATCTTCTTCGCTCTAACAATAGTTTCATATAATGACGAAAACCATGATAATATATACCATACCGTATATCTTGCAACATCCATATAATTAAACAAGTAACTACTCATAAAGACTCATATCATATCCTATTCAATGTCCGATCTATTCATTTTTAACGTTTCATTTGATTTTCACTCACATTCGCTAAAACTTCCGTTTTTTTTTTGTATCAAAAAGGGTCTAAATTAAACATTCGAAAAGAAAAAATCATGCCCTTGTAAAAAAAAAAAGAAAAGAAAAAAAGACGAGGGAACACATGCTCAAAACGACGCGTTTTGAAGTGTAATTTGATTCGCCCGACAATCCCAATTTGATTTCACTCTCCCAGAATCTCTCTTCTGTCTCCCGCTTAAACTCAAGACGACAAGATCCTTTTCATCATCATCTTGCTACATTCATAATCCACTTTGGTACGGTTTCTCATTCTTGCTATTTCTGTATCTTACTGTTTACGTTTCTGGGTTTTACTCACTTATTGTTATCAAGTCGGGTACTTTGATCTTCCCAGAATAATCTACTATGTTGTTAAATGTTCTGGTTTTGAATAAACTAGTATATTTTTGAAACTGGGTATTGGTGAAATTGCGGTATTATTTGATGTTGAATGATTTTTACTATAATTTGTTAGATGGACTGTTTGATTTGGCTTCATTTTTACGCTGAGAATTTTGTGGGTTTGTAAGAGAATATAGATATGGGGACATAGTCATGGAGAACGGGAATATATTGCATTCTCTAGATTATGTTACAAACTTTGAATTTGATGATTAGGATGTTTAACTTGTGTAGTAATTGGTGTTTTTGTGGCTCTTGTATCTGTAATTTTTTGTTTAGCCTGGAAACGATTAGTGGTTCATGGACTTGGAATCTTGAATTAGAGTCACGAACGGGTTAATTGCTCTTTCGAATGGTTCCTGAACTTTCGAGTGATGGAGATGGACCATTGTGTGACGAGTGAGGGCGTATTAGTGGAGATAATTTTAACATTTCGAGACTTTGATCATTGAGATGTGCTGGCTTTAAGGAATGGTTTCTGTGTTGGCATCCTGCTTGCAATCGCGCTCCATTTCCTGTAATATGATAGGTTATTTATTGAACATTAAGGAGCATCAGCGGTTTGAGCATTCTTTTTTTTTTTTGTTCCTAGAAGTGAGTAGCTCCTGAGGTCAACTGTAGAGATAATGGCTGAGGATGGTGGGGAAAAGCCATTGCGAAAGATAGCTGAAGCATTCAAGGATCTTTCTGCGACTGTAACTCAGGACTCGGATCTTGGGGTTGCCCCTTTTTCCCATGCTTGCACTCTTGTTTCTCCCTTGTTTGGCTGTCTTGGCATAGCCTTTAAATTTGCAGAAAGGGACTATGTTGCTAAGGTTAGCCATCTCTCGTTCTGTCTCGCTCTTTCTTCTGTCTTATTAATGAGCATTTGAAGCACGTGGTTTGGGATAGTTCGTTTAATCAGTACTGAAAGTAGATATTTCTTTTAGAGGATGAGTTGAAGTTTATAACTGTACTAATTCACAGGTCAAAGACCTTTCTGAGGCCTCAAACTCTATTCTGACGCTACAAGCAGTTCTTGAACACGACATTCAGGCGAAAACTGTACAGAAATCTGGTAGCCACACCAGAAATCTGTTGAGAGTTAAGCGTGGTCTGGACATGGTGAAAGTACTTTTTGAGCAAATAATTGTTACAGAGTATGGTCTCTCTTTCCTCTTTTCTTCCATTCATCTATTTTAGCATCACAACTAATTGATATGATTTGTTATACAATGTCATTTAGTCCTCTTTTGATGCCTGCTAATGGTTTCACTTTTGTATGTGTGTGCATTGTCTTTTGTGCTTTGTTGATCCCTATGACCTGGTTGCATGATTTGATCCAGTTTTTCGTGCAAGCTTAAAGTAGTTCATAAAACCAAAATCTCACCTTTCCAGACTGCATTTCACTTTAGGAAGAAGCGCCTAAGAAAACATTAGGGGTGGTGATGGTGTAAAAAGTAGGTGCTCTTGTTGCCATATTATTGTGTTGGTATGAGATGAGATACATGAGGGTGTTGTATAGGGATCTTTTCATTTCATTTGATATATGTCAAATGCCGTTTCACCCATTTGTTCTGAAGGTTTGGGTTATTGAGTGATTTATGATACATTAATAACATGCTGCTTCTTGGAGTGAGATTCTCTAATAAGGATCTAAGTTGCAGGCTTGATTGGGTTGGTTTTTGGGTGCCCTTGGCCAGAACTGGCCCTCGTATCCTTCAAGGGAATTACAATGGTGTAGTGGGTTAAGTTTGGAGAACAGTTGACTACTTAAAAACGTGGCAAAATACGATATATTCCTGGTTTTTGGACCAAATTGGTCCCGAACAAAAAAGACTAAATTTTTTGTGTGTGCCCCTAGGGGTCATATTCTGTGTTTTGAAAAAATACTAGAGCTACAAAGTAAAAACCGTAGGATAGGTACCACGTAGACACAGTAGGCTTAAAGAACTGCACAAACATGCCATAAGTGCGCTCTCATGGTGTTGAAGTGTGTCAGAGGGCCATAAAGCATTCCATACGTGTGGGAACCAGTCCCTCATATCCATCAATGGCACTCTCATGATGTCCAGGACAAAGCTTGAAAACATTTATAGAAAAAGTAGCCAAAATTGGCCAAAACCGAAGTATATTTTCCATGTTTATTGGTAAAAAATGGCCCTCGAGCGAAAAAGCTCAAATTTTTGTATGAGCTCCTACAGTTCCTGTATGTGTTTTGGAAAATTATTAGATCTAAAAGCCCATGATAAGTGCTCCAAATCGGCCACGATTAATTTGTGCTTTGAGGCAGAAAGTGGAAGGCGCCATTAATATTCATCATGGGTACTCCCATGCTGTCCATGCTATAGTTTTGATAACATTTAATTGAATTCCGAATAAGTGGCCGAGATAGGTCATAACTGAAGGCATTGCAATTCATGGTTTTTCTCCCAAAATTGTCGCGGAACAATAGTGTTTCAAATATTTGTGTGTCCGTCTACGGGTATCATTATTGGTATTGACAAAATGTAAGAGGCAAAAACCTCTGGTAAATCTCCCAAATTGGCCAAGAACACACACTAGCCTCAACCTTAAGTGTGCCGGAGAGGCATCAAGCTTTCCATACATGTGGGAACCATCCCCTCATATCCATTAATGACAGTCCCATACAGTCCATGACTAAGTTTGAGAACATTTGGCTGCTTCCATTAAGTGGCCAAATTTGGCAAAAAACTGAAGTATATTATCCACGGTTTTTGGTAAAAAATGGCCTTGGAACAAAAAAGCTCAAATTTTTGTATGAGCTCTTAGGGGTCATGCAATGTGTTTTTGAAAAGCATCATTCCTAAAAGCCCATAATAAGTCCTCCCAAACAGTAAAAAACACACACTGGCCTCAACGGGTGTGGCCTCTGACGGATAAAGCACAAGGTTAAAGCACAACACAACTGGGAACCGGCACCTAATATTCATCACAGCTAATCTTAAGCTATCCATGTTATAGTGTTCGGCACATCTATTAAATTCTGAAAAAGTGGTCGAGATTGGTCATATCTGAAGGCTATAATTCATGGAATTTCTCCAAAAATTCTCCTCGAGAAATTCTCATTTTTCTGGGACTCTCTAGTCAGTCTCTATAGGTAATGTTATTGGTATTTACAAAATGTAAGAGCCTAAAACCAATAGTAGCTTCGCCAACATGGCCAAGAACACACATACTAACCTCAATGTTTAAGTGTACGCATGGGCATCCAACATTCCTTAGTCCATGTGTGGGAATCAGGCCCCCATATGCATAAGTGGCACTCCCATAATGTCCATGACAAAGTTTGAGAACATTTGCCGCTTTAAAAACAGTGGCCAAAATTCAAGTACATAATCTACGGTGTTTGGTCAAAAAAGGCCCTGGAACGAATATAGATCAAATCATTGTTAGAGATCCTAGAGGTCATGTAATGTGTTTCTTAAATGCATTAGATCTAAATGCCCATGTTAACTACTCAAAAAAGTTGAAAACACACTCTAGCCTCGAGGGGTGGTTTATGAGGCATAATACGCCCTTAGTTTGGAGCCTTGGCACACCGGTAAAGGTGTTGCTGTGTGATCGATAGGTCACGGGTTCAAGTCCTGGGAGCAGCCTCTTGTCAAATAAATTGACAAGGGAAGGCTTGCCCTCATTACACCCTTGTGGTGGGACCCTTCCCCGGACCCTCGCTTGTCGGGGACGCCAATGTGCGCCGGGCTGCCCTTTAATACGCCCTTAGTTTAAAAAAGCGCGCCTGAATGAGGCGCAGCTGCCAACGCCTCAGAAGCCTGAGGCGCACAAGTGTGCATGAGGCGCACCTGAGGCGCACGCGAAGCGCATGACTCTGCAATTTCCAGTTTTCTTTCTCTTGTAACCTTATTTCTACCCTTCCCTTTGCCCCTTAATCCCTTGTTTATACTTCTTTACGCATAGGTCCTTTTTAAATACCACAAAAGGGGTAATTTTTTGCAAATTGAGGTTTCGAAAAATAGAATTTTGTTTGCTAAATGAGTGCGCCTCATCGCAACGGCCCCCCAGCGCCTCGGTGCGCATCGCGCCTCCTTAAACTAAGAATACGCCACAATTGGGAACCCGCCTCTAACATTCATCACGGTTACTCCCATGATGTCTATGCTATAATTTTGAGCACGTTGCTTAAATTCTGAAAAAGTGGCCAAGGTTGGTCAAAATGGAAGGCTATAATGCACGGTTTTCCTTCCGAAAATGTCCCGGGTTCACATTTTTATGGGACTCTCTATAGTTAATATTGTTGGTATTTAAAAAATGTTACAGCATAAAACCAATTCTAGCTTCCCCAAATTGGGCAAGAACACACACCAACCTCAATGTTTAAGTCCACAAGGGGCATTTAGCATTCCGTATGTGTGGATGTCAGCCCCCTATATTCCTAAATGGCCCTCCTATAATGTCCATGACAATGTTTGAGAACATTTGGCTACTGCAAAAAAAGTGGCAAAAATTGGCCAAATTTGAAGTGTATAATGCACGATTTTTGGTCAAAATGGTCCGGGATCAAAAAGAGCTCAAATTTTTGTACGAGCTTCTAGGGGTCATGTAATGTGTTTTTGTAAAGCATTAGATGTAAATGCCCATGTTAAGTGCTTGAAAAAGGTGTAAAACACACACTAGCCTATAGGGGTTAATTAGAAGGCATGAAATACGTCACATTTGGGAAGCTTCCCCAATTTGGGTACTCCCATGATGTCTATGCTATAGTTTTGAGCACGGTTCTTAAATTCTGAAAAAGTGGCCAAGATTGGACAAAACCAAAGGCTGTAATGCACGGTCTTTCTTCCAAAAATGCCCGGGAACAAAAGTGGTTCACATTTTCCTGAGACTCTCTAGGTACTATTGTTTGAATTTACAACATGTTAGAGCCAAACCAATTCTAGCTTCTCTAAACTGGCCGAGAACACACACCAACCTCAATGTTTAAGTCTACAAAGGGGCATTCAGCATTCCATATGTGTGGATGTCAGCCCCCCATATTCTTAAATGACCGTCTTATAATGTCCATGTCAATGTTTGAGAACATTTGGCTACTGCAAAAAAAGTGGCAAAAATTAGCCAATTTTGAAGTGCATAATCCACAGTTTTTGGGAAAATAATGACCCCGGATCGAAAATGGCTCAAATTTTTGTACGAGCTCCTAGGGGTCATGCAATGTGTTTTTGAAAAGCATTAGATGTAAATGCCCATGTTAAGTGCTTGAAAAAGGTGAAAAACACACACTAGCCTCTAGTTGTCAATTATGAGGCATAAATTACGTCACAATTGGGAACATGCCTCTAATATTCATCACAGGTACTCCCATGATGTCTATAGTTTTGAGCACGTTGCTTAAATTCTGAAAAAGTCACCAAGATTGGTCAAAACCGAAGGCTAAAATGCACGGTTTTCCTTCCGAAAATGTGCCGATACAAAAGTGGTTCATATTTTCCTGGGACTATCTATAGATAATATTGTTTGTATTTACAAAATGTTTGAGCCGAAAACTAAGTCTAGCTTCCCCAACTTGGCCCAGAACACTCACCAACCTCAATGTTTAAGGTACAAAGGGGCTTTTAACAATCGGTATGTGTGGATGTCAGCCCCCCATATTCATAAATGGCCCTCCTATAATGTCCATGACAATGTTTGAGAACATTTGGCTACTGCAATAAAAGTGGCAAAAATTGGCCAAATTTGAAGTGTATAATCCACGGTTTTGGTAAAAAGTAACCCCAGATCAAAAATAGCTCAAATTTTTGTACGAGGTCCTAGAGGTCATGCAATATGTTATTGAAAAGCATTAGATGTAAATTCCCATGTTAAGTGCTTGAAAAAGGTGAAAAACACACACTACCCTATAGTTGGAATTATGAGGCATAAATTACGTCACAATTGGGAACATGCCTCTAATATTCATCACGGGTACTCTCATGATGTCTATGCTATAGTTTTGAGCACGTTGCTTAAATTCTGAAAAAGTCGCAAAGATTGGTCAAAACCGAAGGCTATACACTTCTGGTCAAATTTGATCACTTTTTTCGGAAAAAAAACCAAATGTCCTCCAAACATTATTAATGTTAGCCTAAGACTATATTTCCTGGATTTCATTATTGGTTCCTCATTTTGTGAAGTATTTCATGCATTTCGAGACTCGTCACTTTGTATTGATTTTAGACCGTTTTGGCTGTTTTCCTAATCTACTGTTAGGTTTTTGACTCTTATATTTTGCACATTCTCATTATATTATCCTTAGGGGCTACCGCCAAAATTTGAGCCGTTTTCGTTCCGGAGCTATTTTATCGAAAAACCGTGGATTATACACTTCAATTCTGGTCAAATTTGATCAATTTTTTCGAAAAAACCAAATGTCCTCCAAACATTATTTAAGTAAGCCTAAGACTATATTTCTTGGATTTCATTATTGGTTCCTCATTTTTCCAAGTATTTCATGCGTTTCGAGACTCATCACTTTGTATGGATTTTAGACAGTTTTGGCCGTTTTCCTAATCTTCTGTTAGGTTTTTTACTCATATATTTTTCACATTCTCTTTATATTATCCTTAGGGGCTACCGCCAAAATTTGAGCCGTTTTCGTTTCGGAGCTATTTTATCGAAAAACCGTGGATAATACACTTTGATTCTGGTCAAATTTGATCAATTTTTTCGGAAAAACCATATGTCCTCAGAACATTATATAAGTTAGCCTAAGACTATCTTTCTTGGATTTCATTATTGGTTCCTCATTTTGTGAAGTATTTCATGCGTTTCGAGACTCGTTACTTTGTATTAGACAGTTTTGGCCGTTTTCCTAATCTTCTGCTAGGTTTTTGACTCATATATTTTGCACATTCTCATTATATCATCTTAAGGGGCTACCGTTAGAATTTGAGCCGTTATAGTTCTTGAGCTATTTTATCGAAAACCGTGGATTATACACTGCAATTATGGTCAAATTTGATCAATTTTTCGGAATAAACCAAATGTCCTCCAAACACTATTTAAGATAGCCTAAGACTATATTTGTTGGATTTCCATTTTGGTTCCTCATTTTGTGAAGTATTTCATGCGTTTCGAGACTCGTCACTTTCTATGGATTAATGACCGTTTTGGCCGTTTTCCTAATCTTCTGTTCGGTTTTTTACTCTTATATTTCGCAAACTCGCATTATATCACCTTTAGGGGCTACCGCCATAATTTGAGCCGTTTGCATTCTAGAGCTATTATATCGAAAAACCATAGATTATACATTGCGATTCTAGCAAATTTGATCTATGTTTTCAGAAAAAACCAAATGTCCTCCTTACATTTTTTAAGTTAGCCTAAGACTTCTTTTGTTGGATGTCATTAGTGGTTACTCATTTTGTCAAGTATTTCATGCGTTTCGAGACTCGTCACTTTGTATGGATTTTAGATCGTTTTGGCCATTTTCCTAATCTTCTGTTACGCTTTTGACTCTTATAATTTGCACATTCTCTTTATATTATCCTTAGGTGATACCGTCAAAATTTGAGCCGTTTTCGTTCCAGAGCTATTTTATCGAAAAATCGTGGATAATACACTTCAATTCTGGTCAAATTTGATCAATTTTTTTCGGAAAAAACCAAATGTCCTCTAGACAATATTTAAGTTAGCCTAAGACTATATTTCTTGGATTTCATTATTGGTTCCTCCTTTTGTGAAGTATTTCATGCGTTTCGAGACTCGTCACTTTGTATGGATTTTAGACCGTTTTGGCCGTTTTCCTAATCTTCTGTTAGGCTTTTGAGTCTTATATTTTGCACATTCTCATCATATTATCCTTATGGGCTACCGCCAAAATTTGAGCCGTTTTTGTTCCGGAGCTATTTTATCGAAAAACCGTGGATAATACAATTCGATTTTGGTCAAATTTGATCAATTTTTTCGGAAAAAACCAAATGTCCTTCAAATATTATTTAAGTTAGCCTAAGACTATATTTCCTAGATTTCATTATTGGTTCCTCATTTTGTGAAGTATTTCATGCGTTTCGAAACTCATCACTTTCTATGGATTTATGACCGTTTTGACCGTTTTCCTAATCTTTTGTTAGGTTTTTGACTCTTATATCTTGCACACTCTCATATATCATCTTTAGGCGCTACCGCCATAATTTGAGCCGTTTCCATCCGGAGCTATTATATCGAAAAACCGTAGATTATACACTGCGATTCTGGTCAAATTTGATCAATGTTTTCGGAAAAAACCAAATGTCCTCCAAACACTATTTAAGTTAGCCTAAGACTACTTTTGTTGGATTTTATTATTGGTTCCTCATTTGGTAAATTATTTCATGTGTTTCGAGACTCGTCACTTTGTATGGATTTTAGACCGTTTTGGCCGTTTTCCTAATCTTCTGTTAGGCTTTTGACTCTTATATTTTGCGCATTCTCTTTATATTATCCTTAGGGGCTACCGCCAAAATTTGAGTCGTTTTCGTTCCGGAGCTATTTTACCGAAAACCTGTGGAATATATACTTCGATTCTGGTCAAAGTTGATCACTTTTTTCGGAATAAACCAAATGTCCTCCAAACACTATTTAAGTTAGCCTGAAACTACTTTTGTTGGATTTCATTATTGGTTACTCATTTTGTAAAGTATTTTCATGCGTTTCGAGTCTCATCACTTTGTATGGATTTTACACCGTTTTGGCCGTTTTCCTAATCTTCTGTTAGGCTTTTGACTCTTATATTTTGCACATTCTCATTATATTACCCTTACGGGCTACCGCCAAAATTTGAGCCGTTTTCGTTCCGGAGATATTTTATCGAAAAACCGTGAATTATACACTTCGATTCTGGTTAAATTTGATCAATTTTTTCGGAAAAAAGCAAATGTCCTCCAAACATTATTTAAGTTAGCCTAAGACTATATTTGTTAGATTTCATTATCGGTTCCTTAATTTGTGAAGTATTTCATGCGTTTCGAGACTTGTCACTTTGTATGGATTTATGACCGTTTTGGCTTTATTCCTAATCTTCTGTTTTGTTTTTGACTCATATATTTTGTACACTCTTATTATATCATCTTTTGGCGCTACCGCCATAATTTGAGCCGTTTCCGTTCCGGAGGTATTTTATCGAAAAACCGTGGATTATACACTTCGATTCTGGTCAAATTTGATCAATTTTTTCGGAAAAAACCAAATGTCCTCAAAACATGATTTAAGTTAGCCTAAGACTATATTTGTTGGATTTCATTATTCGTTTCTTAAGTATATCATGCGTTTCGAGACTCTTCACTTTGTATGAATTTTAAAAAGTTTTGGCCGTTTTCCTAATCTTGTATTAGGTTTTTGATTCATATAATTTGCACATTCTCATTATATTATCCTTAGGGGCTACCGCCAAAATTTGAGTCGTTTTTGTACCGGAGCTATTTTATCGAAAAACCGTGGATATACAGTTCGATTCTTGTCAAATTTGATCAATTTTTTCGGAAAAAACCAAATGTCCTCCTGACATTATTTAAGTTAGCCTAAGACTATATTTCTTGGATTTCATTATTGGTTACTCATTTTGTAATGTATTTCATGCGTTTCGAGACTCTTCACTTTGTATGGATTTTAGACCGTTTTGGCCGTTTTCCTAATCTTGTATTAGTCTTTTGACTCTTATATTTTGCACATTCTACTTATATTATCTTTAGGGGCTACCGTCAAAATTTGAGCCGTTTCCGTTCCGAAGCTATTTTTATCGAAAAACCGTGGATAATACACTTCGATTCTGGTCAAATTTGATCAATTTTTTCGGAAAAAACTAAATGTCCTCTAGACATTATTTAAGTTAGCCTAAGACTATATTTCTTGGATTTCATTATTGGTTTCTCATTTTGTGAAGTATTTCATGTGTTTCGAGACTCGTCACTTTGTATGGATTTTAGACCGTTTTGGCCGTTTTCCTAATCTTTTGTTAGGCTTTTGACTCTTATATTTTGCACATTCTCATCATATTATCCTTAGGGGCTACCGCCAAAATTTGAGCCATTTTCGTTCCGGAGCTATTTTATCGAAAAACCGTGGATTATACACTTCGATTTTGGTCAAATTTGATCAATTTTTTCGGAAAAAACCAAATGTCCTCCAAACATTATTTAAGTTAGCCTAAGACTATATTTGTTAGATTTCATTATCGGTTCCTTAATTTGTGAAGTATTTCATGCGTTTCGAGACTTGTCACTTTGTATGGATTTATGACCGTTTTAGCTTTATTCCTAATCTTCTGTTTGGTTTTTGACTCATATATTTTGCACACTCTCATTATATCATCTTTTGGCGCTACCGCCATAATTTGAGCCGTTTCCGTTCCGGAGGTATTTTATCGAAAAACCGTGGATCACTTCGATTCTGGTCAAATTTGATCAATTTTTTCGGAAAAAACCAAATGTCCTCCAAACATTATTTAAGTTAGCCTAAGACTATATTTGTTGGATTTCATTATTCGTTTCTTAAGTATTTCATGCGTTTTGAGACTCGTCACTTTGTATGGATTTTAGAAAGTTTTGGCCGTTTTCCTAGTCTTGTATTCGGTTTTTGATTCATATAATTTGCACACTCTCATTATATCATCTTTTGGGGCTACCGCCATAATTTGAGCCGTTTTCTTTGTTGAGCTATTTTATCGAAAACCGTGGATTGTACACTGCGATTCTAGTCAAATTTGATCAATTTTTTCGGAAAAAACAAATGTCCTCCAAACATTATTAATGTTAGCCTAAGACGATATTTGTTGGATTTCATTATTGGTTCCTCATTTAGTGAAGTATTTCATGTGTTTCGAGACTCGTCACTTTGTATTGATTGTAGACCGTTTTGGCCGTTTTCCTAATCTTGTATTAGTCTTTTGACTCTTATGTTTGGCACATTCTACTTATATTATCTTTAGGGGCTACCGTCAAAATTTGAGCTGTTTTCGTTCCGGTGCTATTTTATCGAAAAACCGTGGATAATACACTTCGATTCTGGTCAAATTTGATCAATTTTTTCGGAAAAAACCAAATGTCCTCTAGACATTATTTAAGTTAGCCTAAGACTATATTTCTTGGATTTCATTGTTGGTTTCTCATTTTGTGAAGTATTTCATGTGTTTCGAGACTCGTCACTTTGTATGGATTTTAGACCGTTTTGGCCGTTTTCCTAATCTTCTGTTAGGCTTTTGACTCTTATATTTTGCACATTCTCATCATATTATCCTTAGGGGCTACCGCCAAAATTTGAGCCGTTTTCGTTCGAGATCTATTTTATCGAAAAACCGTGGATTATACACTTCGATTTTGGTCAAATTTGATCAATTTTTTCGGAAAAAACCAAATGTCCTTCAAACATTATTTAAGTTAGCCTAAGACTATATTTCCGGGATTTCATTATTGGTTCCTCATTTTGTGAAGTATTTCATGCGTTTCGAAACTCATCACTTTCTATGGATTTATGACCGTTTTGGCCGTTTTCCTAATCTTTTGTTAGGTTTTTGACTCTTATATGTTGCACACTCTCATTATATCATCTTTAGGGGCTACCGCCATAATTTAAGCCGTTTCCATTCCGGAGATATTATATCGAAAAACCGTAGATTATACACTGCGATTCTGGTCAAATTTGGTCAATGTTTTCGGAAAAAACCAAATGTCCTCCAAACACTTTTTAAGTTAGCCTAAGACTACTTTTGTTGGATCTCATTATTGGTTCCTCATTTTGTAAATTATTTCATGCGTTTCGAGACTCGTCACTTTGTATGGATTTTAGACCGTTTTGGCCGTTTTCCTAATCTTCTGTTAGGCTTTTGACTCTTATATTTTGCGCATTCTCTTTATATTATCCTTAGGGGCTACCGCCAAAATTTGAGCCGTTTTCGTTCCGTAGCTATTTTACCGAAAACCCGTGGATTATACACTTCGATTCTGGTCAAATTTGATCAATTTTTGCGGAATAAACCAAATGTCCTCCAAAAACTATTTAAGTTAGCCTGAAACTACTTTTGTTGGATTTCATTATTGGTTACTCATTTTGTAAAGTATTTTCATGCGTTTCGAAACTCGTCACTTTGTATAGATTTTAGACCGTTTTGGCCGTTTTCCTAATCTTCTGTTAGGCTTTTGACTCTTATATTTTGCACATTCTCATTATATTACCCTTAGGGGTTACCGCCAAAATTTGAGCCGTTTTCGTTCCGGAGCTATTTTATCGAAAAACCGTGGATAATACACTTCGATTCTGGTCAAATTTGATCAATTATTTCGGACAAAACCAAATGTCCCCTGGACATTATTTAAGTTAGCCTATGTCTATATTTCTTGGATTCATTATTGGTTCCTCATTTTGTGAAGTATTTCATGCGTTTCGAGACTCTTTACTTTGTTTGGATATTAAACAGTTTTGGGCGTTTTCCTAATCTTCTGTTAGGTTTTTGACTCATATATATTGCATATTCTCTTTATATAATGCACGGTTTTCCTTCCGAAAATGTCCTGGAACAAAAGTTGTTCACATTTTCCTTGGACTCTCTATAGTTACTATTATTGATATTTGCAAATTGTTACAGCATAAAATCAATTCTTGCTTCCAAAAATTGGGCAAGAACACACTCCAACCTTAATGCTTAAATCTACAAAGGGACATTTAGCATTCCGTATGTGTGGATGTCAGCCTCCTATATTTATAAATGGCCCTCCTATAATGTCCATGACAATTTTTGAGAACATTTGGCTACTGCAAAAAAAGTGGCAAAAATTCGCCAAATTTGAAGTGTATAATCTACGGTTTTTGGTCAAAAATGGCCCGGGGTCGAAAATAGTCCAAATTTTTGTACGAGTTTCTAGGGGTCATTTAATGTGTTTTTGAAAAGCATATGATGTTAATGCCCATGCTATGTCCTATGTTCTCAAAAAAGGTGTAAAACACACACTAGCCTATAGAGGTGAATTATGAGGCATAAAACACGTCACAATTGGGAAGCTTCCTCTAATATTCATCACGGGTTCTCCCATGATGCCTATGCTATAGTTTTGAGCCCGTTGCTTAAATTTTGAAAAAGTGGCCAAGATTGGTCGAAACCGAAGGCTATAATGCATGGTTTTCCTTCTCAAAATGTCCCGGAACAAAAGTGGTTCACATTTTCCTGGGATTCTATAGGTAATGTTGTTGGTATTTACAAAATTTTGGAGCGTAAAGCCCATGTTAAGTGCTCGATAAAGGTTTAAAACACACACTAGTTTCGAGGGGTGAATTATGTGGCATAAAATATGCCATAGTTGGGAACCTGCCTCTAATATTTATCACTGGTGATGTGTGTAAATAAGACACACTATCCGCAATGAGTGATGTGTGTATTGATGCATAAAGCACACCACAGTTGGGTGCCAGCCACTTATATCCATCAGAGGTACTCCCATGCTTTCGATGGTAATGTTTTGAGCTCATTTTGTTATTGCGAAAAGGCGGTCGAGATTGGTAAAAAACGAAGGCTATAATTATGGTTTTTCTCCCAAAATTGTCCCGGAATAAGTGTGGTACAATTGTTTCTGGGAGTCTCTACATGTACTTATATGGGCTGTGACTAAATATAAGAGGCAAGAACCTATGGTAGGCTCCCCAAATTGGCCTAAAACACACACTTGCCTCGACGGTTACGTGTGTCGTAGGGGATCAAATCACTCTACAGGCGTGGGAACTAGCTCTTTATATCCATGAATGGCACTCCCATGGTGTCCATGACAAAGTTTAAGATCATTTGGTTGCTTTAGGAAAGTGGTTAAAATCCTTGTTTTTTTTTGGCAGAAGCGATTCAAATATTGGTCTGAGCTCCTAGGACTCATATAAATGTGCTTTGGCAAAACAGCAGATCTGAAACCCTATGATAAGTCGAACTAGTAATTAATCCTCTGGGTCATTCTCTTGGCCCCTGCTTCAATCTGCTTTACCTTGAGTTTCAACAAGACTTTGTGTAGTTGAGTTAGTTCCTACTTCGATGTTTGTATCCTATTTTAAAGTCAGAATCACTGGACAACAGTGAGCGTCAATTGTCTCAATTTTTATTTATGTAATTGCATTCTCTCTGGGTATCTTCTGACATTTGTCTTTGCAGTTGTATTTGCAAGATTTTAAGACCATAAGTTAGTTTACCTATCACCAATTATTATTTTGGTCTGTCTGGTCAGAAGATGTACTGGTTATTGAGGCAAGTCCAGTAGCATGTTGGAGTATTCGTTTGTGGTCCTGTTTGTTGGTTCATTGTTCCTTCTTGAGCTCTGAAATTGAGCATTGTATGCACTATGGAACACTGTTGATACCGCGTCTGTTTGCCAAAGTGAATTCTTATGATGATTTAATCATGTCTACTTTGAGTCTCAATTTTCTTCTACCATTCTACGTATACTTCCAACGCTATTTTTGGTATGGGCTATCCCTTTTACAGTGCAGTGGAAATTTCATGTAGTAGAGATATATGGGGAAATAGGGAGATACAGGGGTCATAGGTGGACAAGTGATTAGAGGCCTTCCATCATGTTGCTCCACATACGACTTATTTATCTTTCTTGATTTTCACCTTTATTTCCTCTATATGAGGTCAACATTAGATTGCAGCTGGGATTGGGGCAGCAGCCAAATTTGACCCCTTTTTTTTGGCATCTTTCTTTACATTCTCTTTATTAGTATTCGAGGGAGGACAGTACAGATTTCGAGTTGAATGTTATTGTGGTAGTTTTATGCCTATCTGTTTCTAAAAAAACTGCCTGGTATCTTCAGGGGGGACTCCTTGAAGGATGCAGCTTCAAATGCTTATGCAAAAGTATTTGCTCCATATCATGGGTGGGCGATTAGAAAAGCTGTTGCTGCGGGGATGTATGCGCTACCTACAAAGCAACAATTGTTAAGGAAGCTGAATGAAGATGGTAGGTTCTCTTTTAATTTTTTTTTTTTTTTTTGCAAATTTTTTTGTTGGAGTGCCAAGTCCAATGAACAGACGTGGAAACCTTTTTTTCCGGTTTATGCATTCGTTGAGTAGGGATAATAGTAAAACGTGATTTATTTTATCTTGTTACATAGAGGAGTGAAACGTGACCTTTAACAGTACTGATTGAACAACGGTTGGAATGACTTGGACATGACTCAGTCGTTGGCTTTCCTACTGAAGTAAATTATAAATGTATCAGATGAAATCTGCGAGGTTTCCCGTCTGTTTGAATGGTTGCCTTTTCACTTAAGTACTAGTCTGTGGTGTCGCATTTGTAATTCATAGCTGTCATAGTGTCGAGGAACACTGTGAGGCTTATTGAAATTAGCACGCTCGCTTAGCTTGTGTGCTGGAGAGATGAATCAGGATTTGCAGATTGTAATTCATAAAGGTTCTCTAGTGAAGCCATTGTCTGTGGAATTTGTTTATATATACATGGATTCATTGTTCACATTTCTCTTACACATGAATGAACGTCTGCATAGGCAATGTGCTTATTTTTGCGATTGAATTGTCCTTGCAGAGAACTCCGCCAAGATTTATATGCAAAGCTACGTGACTTCAGTTGAGGCTGTTGTTGGGCATGTCGACAAGCTGTTCCTGTCGAGAGAGTTGGGGATTGATTGGTAAGATTGTAAGAGCTGTTACCATGGACTGACTATCCGCGAGGTAACTGTACTAATTTCATCTGATTTATTTGTAGTATGAAGAACCATTTAAAGACTGTTACAACTCTTATAAGTATTGTTCAAGTACACCTTGATGTTCATCATCTACTTTCACCTTGTCAGATACATTATCCTGTAAATATCCGATTACAATAAAGCTGATCACTGGTGTCTTGGTATTTTTCGCTTTTCCGTGTGTGCTAGAGACAATTTCGGGCGAAAGATATCATAAATTACACAAATTTGAATTATGCATATACCTCTAGAAGAAAATTTAGTCTGTTACAATTTGGAAATTACTTATAAATCCACCAAATTGTGGAGCAAGATAGATACTCCAGTACAAATGTATGCCAAAGATGCAATTGTATCTTCCTGCCGAAGATGGTTAAACGCATGGAATTGTGCAATTTTGACGACCTGTCACAATAAACCAAAGAAATGAACCAACCATGTAACATACTATTTACATTTCTTTACGTTTTCTTTCATTTCTTTACGTTTATTAATCACTTTAGGAAGAAATTGTAAAACTTGAAAACGGAGAAAGATTAGAGGGTAAACAGAGTATTTTCGAGTAATAACATGAGTATGGACTTACTTGGGTCAGTGTGAACCAAAGTCGCAGCACCAAAGAGGTTACACTTGGTTCCGCCACGCTTAACTTGCTGCCAGTATTGGTTAAGGGCCACCGTAGCTACGGCCCTCAGATTGTCGGGTTCGTAGCAGGGTAGCCCCACTTTTATCCGGTCGCATGCGCTGCCATACAAACAGACCCAGTCCAGTGCTTTCTGGACCACATTGTCCGGTGCATCATCCGAGGCAACACACCATTCCGAGCAACAAACACCTCCTACGAATCATTACACACTCATATTACATCAAAATTAGTTCGCTGCTCCTCATATTAACGTCCTTCTGAAATAGGAATTTGTTTCTAGCAAATTCTTATAATTTCGGGTTATAAATATCATCTTCGCAAAATGAAATTGACAAATAAAATCAAAAAGTAAATGAGATTACCATATAATTGAACCAACAAAATCAAGGACAGGAAGTAGGGAAGGGCAGCAAGAATTCTCCTCGACATTTTGTGATGAACTTTTTTTGTTTGATTTGATGGGAAGTTATATACGATTGTTGAGATTGAAAACGGCTATATATATGTACTAGGTAAACAATTCAAAATGTATGAACGTTTTAAAATTTAAATTGCAAGTTGTAGTTATAATGAAAATCACGAGAGAATAGGTGGAGTAGGTTAACTGATATAAACAACGTGTGAGACCAGGTCGAGCGTCTCCAATTTAAACCTTTCAACTTTCGAGTCCGATAATATCTCTCCTTGTTTGTTAATATCGTAAATTCAAATTTACTTACAAGTGGAATAAGAAACAACCACGACAATATCTCAAACTAATTAAGTCTATTTTCTCAAGTATAGACTCAACATTGTGTAACATAGATGCGTATTGTATGTTGGTTATTCCAACTAGTAAAATCGGTAAACATTGATGCTCAAATGAGAATTCAAAACTCGTACATCTACCCCTAAGTTTGCTCATTTCAGACCAACACGGGTTTAGTGCATAAATAAACCCGTTATACATTAAAAAACATAAATAATTGAAAGAACGAAGCTAGTAGTTCTAGACCCTGATTATTGGCCTTGGTTAGTCTCCACGGCTCGAGCTCTCAATGTCTTCATATTGTTGGATACGTCTCAAGGAATTACTCGTACTTGCATCCACCATGACCTGTTTAACAATCATATTAATTAACACAAATTAATAAGTTTAAGTTGATCATACAATGAAATTAAATATGAGAAATTGTAATGTTGAGAATTTATAATTGGATCGAGCTTAGCATAATATGTAATAATGTTGGAATTAATAACGTACTGGGATCAAGACTGGTGACAAGAGCAGCAGAGTTGAAGTAACAGGTAGCACCCTTGTGCTTGAAGCTCTGATAGTAGCTGTTGAAGGCATAAGAAGCATGATCTCTGACTGTGTTTGGCAGGAAACATGCCTGACCTTTCTGAATCTTCCTGCAGTCTGCTCCTCCTTTCCCACACGCCCAGTCCAGTGCTACCTGCAGCTCGTCGTCTGGCGTCTGCTCGTCCGCTATGCACCATTCTTCCATCTGTGCATCTGCTATCACCATACCAAACAAGTAAACAACATTATGTTATTAGTACGTATCCAAAACCATATATGCATGCAGCGACAACAATAACAAAGCCTTATCGATATCTAATCATTATGACATTATGGACGAAGAATACCTGATCTAAGTGAAATTGATACTAGGAGGAGTAAAATGAGGAGATTTCCTTGCCAGTTTAACATTTTTTCGAATGAGAATTCACCTGCATGCCCCTATTCACCTAATAACACAGGAGAACTTGTACGCACTTATAACTTAATCAACACAAACCATAGTATTTCGATTTATAATGGAAATATTAGGGAAACGTACGTAACACTAAAGAAGAATGTTCCTATGATCATTCTATAAGCTACTAGTCCACATTGGATCTATCACGAGCATACATACAAGTTCTAACAGAGAGTTGGACTGTCAGTGCATGTGTATTTACCATATTACCCTTTTTCAATCATATTGTATGAGTACTATTATGTTATATTAGGGGACAAATTAGAAAGAATGAAAAATGTAATTATGTTCTTCACGTTATTAACGGATTCGTACGTACCATAACTCACCGCACCAAATGTTGTCATGTGATTATGCGATTTGCATTGATTGAAACACATTAGAAGCAAAGTACATAAAACTTTATGCTTCAATTCAGATCAGAATAATAGTATGCTTTAATCAGGGTTAAAGAACTTGAACTACACTAGACAAATTAAAGACAAGATCTAATTAAACACAAATTGTCCATTGCTTTAACATTTGGAAAAGTGGGAAAGAAAATGAAATTATATAGTCATAGTATGATCGATCGCGTGAGAACCAAGTACTACATTATTGACACACATATACATAATACATTCTATGAACTTGTAGGCTAAGAAATTGAAGAACTCGAGTGTGGTTCCTCGTCAAATTGAAACGTCCTCACATCACGAAATTGATTGACTGGTCAATTATATTATTTTTTATTTAAACGAGGTTTGAATCTTGATCATGCGTACTATCGGTTAAAATGCTAATTCACTAGTTTTGGCATCAATAGTATCATACAAAAATCAAATCAAAATAAAGAAAATCTCCCTTTAAGAATTATTATTTACATTTCCTACTCTTCAATTTCATTTTATCCAACAAAAAGAGTGCGTTATTATATTATATGTTCATAGACTCATAGATAGTCATATGACATGAGATCGAACATCATACACTCATGATTATTGACATCCAGAAAAGGTAGAACATCCATCGAATTATTGCATTTTGCATCTAAATTGGGTAAATGATGAGTGATATCTAATCATGAGCCAGTCATGGACCACTTTGAATGCATGCCAAAAAAAATTGACCGTCTCTCTTGTTTGGTACGTTTCTAATAATACATACGCTCCCCTTTGCGAAAATAATTGGGTTTAAAGCGTGGATGACTATTCATTTAAACGTGAGGCGTTATAGTGACGATCTCATAATGTATGAACGATGCATGAACAATAAGGTAAGGGGCTTTCAGGATTCGTACTCAAGACCTTTATTTCGAATCTTCTCGCTCTCATACAATGGGAAAGAACAACCGAAATGTTCTTCATGTGTTTACGGCCTTGTTTGGATATTAGCTGGTAGGATTAGCATATGCAGGTTTTAGTAGCTTACATATCTACCATGTTGTATTAACATGTTTGTCTAACATGTTACACTGTATGTTAGATGGTGTTTGGTCGTTTGCCATTTGTACTTAGCAAGTTTAGTTTACATACGTAGGCAAAAATCTAAATCTTTCTTACGTACTCAGTAATAACATGTAGTGGTTAGTCTTTATCAACCCAAATACCTAATTAAAGTGTACATATATCACTCATCACATATGCAACATCGCAGCATCACTACAATGCAAGATCAGTCCATCCGTTTCTTTAGATTGTTAATAGAAAACGTTATATATCAATCTATAATAACAGAGATCAGAATAATGAATTGAATATTAAACTTCACTTTAGGGATCAGTAACATTAGAAAATAAAATTAGGGATCAATATGAGAACGACTTTTTCATTCTTCAAAGCGAAAGCCAATGCAAGCATAGGGTTACATAAATTTACATACTCTAAAATTAACCAACGTATATATTATAACATATATACGTCGTCAAAAACAAACCCATGCATATAGAAAACTTACGTAATACGTCTAATATAGCGTTGTTGATACTATATAGCTAACTTAGCTTAATCTTACTCCAACCTAATTAAGGCAGGCTAACTAATATTACAATGTCCTCCCCACCAAAAAAACAAAGCTGCTGACGTTCTACAAAAGCTTAAAGATGAAGAGTAGTATCAACATCCGAAACATGATGATGTGAATCCTCCATATAAGCACAAGTAGTAGGCCTATTGATCATAACCTCTTTTGCCACCGCGGTTGGCCGTAGCATGCTCAACGTATCTCCGAAGCCTCCAACGTTGTTGTTGTTGCTGATGTTGCTGTTGTTGTTGGTGTAAGACATAGGAGGCCAAAGAGAAAGAGAAACATCATTAAGGTTAATCATATGATTATTATGAGATAATGATGCTGTTGTTGTTGAGGTTGCTGATGAAGATGAGGAGTAACATGAAGAGTTACGATTCTTGTTGCTGAAGTAATTTGGTGGGATGAAAATTTGGAGCTCATCATTATCATTATCATCATCATACTGCATGGTACAATCCTCACTAATAATAGTACTATTATTCTTATTAATAAGATTAATCTTATCATTAAGATTAATACTAATATTATTGCCACTACTTGTACTTGTAGTAGTAACAGTAGTACTAGGAATAATATTGGTAACAGTAGTAGAAGTAGTAGTACTAGTAATAGGAGCATTTTTATAATCAGAAAACATTCTAAGAAGCTCTTTATTCTCTCTCATTTCCTTCACTCTTTGGACTTGCCTGAATCTCTCTTGCAATAGTGCAATTGAAGATTGAATCACCCCATGATCAGCTTTGTTACTCTGAGTATTCATCATTTCTTTTTCTTTTCGAAAAAGCGAAAATTATCGTCGTAGAAAATAATCGTCGTAAGAAACTGAAAGGACTAACCTTATCGCGAAAGCGCAAGATAATAAAGAGAGATGAATATAAATGAAGGGAAATGTGGTTTGGTAATTTAGGGTGGTGTAGTAAAGAGTTAAGAGGGGGTATATATATAGAAGGTGGATCCCCAAGAATGTGGGTTAGTCCATGATGTTTTGGGATTAAAAAAATGGAGAATTGAGGGAATCAAAAATCATTCTGAAAATTGACTGATTTGGGATTGTATGAAAAGGAGGGGATTGAAGGGGAGAATCAAGGGATAAGCAGCAAAAGAACAACAAGGAAGAAGTTAAGAAGAGATGGACAAATATTTAAGGAGTAAAATGACTTTGGTCTTGCAAAAAAAAAAAAAAAAAGATAAAGAGGAAATAACAAGTACTTGTAAAAGTAGAAAATGGCCAAAACACAAGAAAACAAGAGAATGTTAGAAACTAGCACATTGGAAGGGTTTGTTTGGAGGAATAATAGGTTTTTGTGAGTAGACTCTGACAACTTGTCTCCAAAACTTCCCCCCACTTATTCTCCTTTTTTAGTTACTTTACTAATTATAATCCTCTCTTTTTAATCTCTTTATTGTGATAAAAATGGAGATGGTGAATGCGCCCCCCTTTTTCTTAGGGTATGTAACTTTTTTCATCATAATGTTGGGTGAAAAGCTCTCCACTTTTAGTGGGGGGAATTGTTCAATATGTCACCTTTTCTTTCTCCCGTTCGATATAGGACCGATTGATCGAGTTATGCTAGTTCCGATACTCTATATCAGAGTGTAAAATGAGGAAAATGACGGGTTTTGAGTGAAATACCCACCATTACTTAGTATGTGTATGTATACATTTATAGGATGTGTTGCAAATGAAGTATAGTCCGATACTTCATACATGAATGTTGGTCACATAGATGGATCATCTCTTGCTTAGCTTGTTATAGTCAATTATACTCATCATGGTGTAATCATCACATTCAAGATGGAACTGCAACATCCTGTACGTTCGATTGTCTAGGATAATTTAATGCCTAAAGGTTGAACCACATTGCATTCATCATTATCCCCTTGCTTATCAGGCTGTTTCTAGTTACATTGGTATATATCATCATGATTTATAACTTTATAATTAAGTGGAGTACATATTTTTTAATTTTCACCTTGCTTTTGGGCGATTGTTTTATCTAAGTTGATTATTCCGCATTAAATTTTCTAATCGATCTAAAATTGTAGATACATAAAGGTTATCGTACATCTGCCATAATGTACAGCATGCCCGTATAACGCCTGAAAGAAAGAATTGTTTTTGATTAATTAAGAGTCCAAAATATGTATACATTGATTATCGATTGAATATCTCAGTTGTTCTAAGATGATGTATAGATCAGATCAGTACAACTCATCAACTATACATGTAAATAGTGAAGATTGAATTGGCACTTAAGTTACTTGTCTTGAAACTAAATTTCAAACATTGCTCTCAAATCACATATCTATATATGCATGTAATTCAAAGTATGTACTATATATCAACCTTGATAATTGAGATGAATAATTCATCTAAATAAATTCCGGCCACTAATAAAAACCTTATGTTGGGTGGGTGTACTTATACTATACAATGCTTTTTATCCTGATTCTCTCTGTTGTGCAATGAGCGTGGGTGGGGGTATAGTGTGGATCAGAGAAAATGACAAGCAATACAAGTGCAAAAAAAATCTAAAGAGCTAATGATGCTCCCATAGAAAACCAAATGAATAAAGATGAATGAAAATAAAAAGTTGGGAAAAATTATTAAAAAGATTTGAATAAAAACACAAAACATTCTCTCCTTTTCTCTATTTTCTCAACCCAATGCAAATCAACTTTGTCTTCGAGTGTTTGGATGGGAATGGCATGCTTAGGTTGAAAGCTGCTTTTGCTATTGGATGTTTTCTTTGACATGATATATTAGATGGAAATTGATTAATTGAACTAAAGTGCCAACTAAAACGCTCCTCCTCCTCCTCAATTATTATTTTTATTATTTTCAAAAAATAAAATTCCCGCCATGATTCACATTTTCAATTTTCGGCTATTTCGATCAAATACCAATTCCGTGTATTAGTTGATTCAATTGGTCCGAAATACTCCTATTAACTACGTACATAAATACATATATAGTTTTGTATTAACATTTGACGAAAGACTAGATAGCAAAAGTAATACATGTACTACTATATATGAAGCTTTGACATTGTCGTTACGCTTTAAGCTAAGATAATTATATCATTACACTTTGATAAGAGATTTCAAATTTTTCGTTAGTTAATCTATTGAATTGGATTGATCGACCCGAGAGTCTTATACCAGTTGATCCGTTTACTCCAAAAACATTACAGTATTATTATTGCTACTTTTATTATGAATCCATAACATTTGTGGATGGGAAGTTGTGAACTTCGAAAATAATGGATGATGGGAGCAATATAATCCTAGGGCGTGCAATTGAGACTTCCTATAAGAATGCTCTTTGCAATTTGCATGGAATTTACGTATTTCAAAAAGATGCATGGAAGTACAAATATGTAATGCTCCTTTCATTATAAAACAAAAGTCAGCATCGATTGTTGCGCGACTTGAGTGGAAGACTATCTAAGAACTGAATCTACTACCAGTACTAGTTTTCTATCAGGTTGGTACGTACGTATGCTAATAATGTAATTTTATTTATCAAAAATATTTGGATGTGTTATAAATAATTAAGCATTATGTATGTTATAATTATGCAAGATTTGGAAACAAAACGCTAATTATACATATGGTAGTGGTTACGTACACATGCATATAGTAGTAAAAACATTAGTATAACACAAAGAAAATGTAACTAACATTTTGTTTGAATCCACTTTATATACACCGTATAGCTCTTGCTCGGAATAATGATGTGAATCTAATTAAGTACGAGAAGTTTTCAACATTCCCATGTGTGGCATGTTTATTTCTCATAATTAGACAAAAATTTATTCACCCACACACTCGGGCCACTACTTGAAAATCCTCATACCATGTTGATATTGTATATCTTCGAAGATGTTATAGATGGATAAGCCGCTCATAGATATATTGTTCAATTACAACATACATGACGTATCGATAATCATGAACTTTTGATTCGTTTTCCTTTAATTTACCAGGCTCTACAAATATGCATACCTAATTATTTGATTGCCTTTGTCGAACTCTAAATCATTTTGAAAATAAGGCTTGGTTGATGTTGTCCTATAAGTTGAGCTCCAAAAGTTAATGCCACTAGTTAACAAATTAACATTCTATAATTTCAAGTTTCATATACTTTTTCAGCTTGTTGATACTCATTTGCCTAACAAGTATTTTTCTCCCTAATTTAAGATTGTGGATCTTTTAATTCATGCTGTAGATTTATACCCACACTTCATAAATTTTACTTGTGGCAAATTGGCAATAGACTTTTTTTTTTGTCAAGAAAATGTCATGGCGCCCACCGTGGGGCTTGAACCCACGACCACAAGGTTAAGAGCCTTGCGCTCTACCAACTGAGCTAGACGGGCTGATTGTCAAGTAGTAATAAGTTACATATCGGTTATTAATGAATTAGACATATGTCCCCTAAAGTTAATAGTAGTTTACTGCAATTGAGGAATGAATATGTCATCAGTACTTTGAGCTAAAATTTCTGGTAATTTAATCAACTGCTACATCTAACCAATACTATGAACGTAATTAACTCATCAGTAGATCCTTACACCAAATTTGGAGTTGTTCATATACTTACTTTTCGATATATATTAATTAGTGTATATATATGCTTATGTGATAAGAGAATCCAAACAAATCTGCAAAAAATGACAAATTTATTTGCGGAATTTGATGCTGCTGCCAACAAAATAGCTACTGAGAAGAGGCTGATGAGGCAAATGCGATACATTACATACTAAAAAAGGGGAGCAGGTGAATTTTGCATCAAAAGCATTTCTCTTTTCATTTCATTTTAATTTGTATCTTTAATCGCCAAACATAATCCACACAAGCATATCACAACACTGCTCTTCACTCACCTTTTCCTGCCATGAACACTACTTATAAATATAAGTTATATAACATTTTTACTCTCTCCTTATATGAACTACGTACTCTAACTAGTAGTGACAGAATTAAAACAATTAGATTATGTACTTGGGTATTGCACTCCAATCAAGTAAACAGCTGAATTGCGACCATCAAAATCGGTCGTAATGTATGGATAATCAGTTGTAAATAGACATATGCGACCGATTTGACCGAATAAAGTTGGTCGCGTAAACCCTAGTTGCAAATAAAAATTAAAAAAATGCGACTGATCGCTTGCACATTATACGACTGAAGTGGTTGTAGCAATTATACGACTGATTTTTGCACTTATTTGAACGGAGTATAATAACCTTAGAGTAAACTAGTTGGATCGGATTGAGGGCATAGTAGCTTAGGTTTTCCTGCCTGGGGAGTTCTTTAAGTCCATTTGGCACACGTCGCCTTGTCCAAGCTACATATACACTGACTTTTGGCCGGTTTAGTACACCCACCATATACGGTGTCACAGGATGATTTCTCTAATAACCGTGATGGCACTAAGCCAAGCGGCCTAGTCAGCCAACCCAAGGATCAATACTTACTTTTTATGGGTTTAGAATATATTTTGGTTCCATTGCTTTGCTTTGTTACCCTCCAATTTTGATGGGCTACAAGCCTACAACTTACTAATGAACCGGGTTACCCAACTTCTTGTTTCGGCCCAACATGTATGTTGTAGGCCTTGTAGCAAAGCAAAATGCTTGTAGGAAATTAGCTAGTCAGCGTACGAAATCAAAGTTTCATTTTCATAATAAGTTTCCACTGTATGAAGGATTGAAGGCTACTGCTGATGATCACCACGCACGCAATTTGCAGAGTTTCTAATAAGCTCAGATCACCACTTTGAAAAACATAGAAAGCAAACATTACTCGATCTATACTGGTCAGTAGTACCCGGTGGTCGCGACATTGTATTAGCAGGGTCGATGGACTTCAATGGACAGTTGAAATTGTACAGCACTACAGTCTACAGCAGAACATTTTAAGTGCCCTGACGTTCAATGTGATCCTACCGGAAGTAATTTAGTTACGCGTTTTAACAACAATTTTCAGGGCTCTGTATGTAGTCTGTACTCTTGCCATTTCATTCTTAGAAAACTTCATTGTTACTCTTTCTTAGATACTCCATTACTCCTTATGATGCAACTGCTTACTAGCTGCTGTTACTTTAGTTACTTCCGTCCAGGTAAAATATATATGTTTGTTCAGCTGATTACAATGTAAATGTTACCTTTGCGGCTCACCATGCTGTTTTACAATACGTGACATAGTGACAGACTGATAGTCGATTTATATACTAGTATAATTCCTAGCCATAAATCCGATTTAAACATTTTGGTCAACCCCATAATACTAGTCATTACTCGTAAGTAGTAACTATTAACTCGAGTGAACCATAAAATGAGTATAGGTTGATTTTCCATTATATACGCGTATTATTATTTTTATTAGTTTTTATCTTACTTATTTATTTTGTGGAAGAAAAACAAAGACCAGTGCTTGGCGGAATATTATGATTGGGGGTCAACTTCTTTCAGCTGACACATTGTGTCGATAAATGCCCACGTTATTCTCCATTAATTACAGAAATGCCACTGTCTTTGACCATGGAAGGTTTAGTTGAAACCGTGTCGAACGATGGATGAGGGAATCCATTGCCCATGGTTTTTTCGTCACGGTTTATTATTTTTTATTTTTATTTTTATTTTCTAGAAGTCTTATGCGAGTCAATTATTTAATTAAGTGACGAGTGTTACTTGTAATAAATTTATTGATTAACAAGTTAGTAGCTTACATGACATTAGCCTATATATTCCATGGCATCTCAATTCTCATGAACTTATCCTATATTCCAACAACTCTATAAATAAATTATATATAAACCATCACATGTTTAGGTAGAAGTGTCTTCAAGCTCAAGTTAGCAAAAACACTAGCTACTTAATTCAAACTCATAGCACTAGCACAATAAATAGGTAAATTCTCTATTCCTAGACTTTTATATATCATTTTTGGCTAGAGGATTACATATTGGGCTCAAACATCAACTCATACAGTTGGTTAATAAAGGTATTTGCACAACATTATTGGAATTGTGTTGCGTTGTCAGTCATTAGATCCACATCCCCAAATAGGTAATATACCAATAATGTACATCTATTGTGCTCTTTTTGGCGAACAATAATACTCATATTTCATAATTAGCTAAGCTTCCACCATGACAATTTTATTCTATGATATTCCGTCCTAAATTCTAGGGGTTATAATTAGTTCAAGGAGTAGTTTACTACAGTTATAAACCAGTGTCTTGCATGAATCTTTCTCGGTTATTATGAGGCAACTACCTTACGTGTTACACGTAAACTTCCTAGTTCCCGCACATCGTTTTAATAATTAGCTATTCGAACACTATCAACTTTGAGTAGACATAGTAGTATCCTAGTATATAGTACTATGGTTTTTGCATTTTAATTGCTTTTATGTGGATCGATTATGTGGACACTTTGAACCAACATATATAAGACGATGTTGACCGATGTCACGATGTGCATCATGTACCTGATAAAGTGATAATTGCCGCATAAACTAATCACATAAATAGGAAAGATCAATATATACAAAAAGACTTATCTAGCTATGTTCCATGCCCAGGCCATCCTGTTTAACTTGTATGTTATGCATGTATGGTACATTATTGGTACGTACTCGTCCACTCGACTTAGTATATTACCACTTTATCATATACTCCGTCCGATCCATATATACATAACTATTTGTGTACCATTCAATAAACTCCGGCATTTCAATTACTCCATAAATGTTGTTCCTCTTCTCTTGCACATGTTTCAACTAGAGAGACGACGACATTAACGATACAAAAGAATAACGTAGCAAATTAAGGGAATATCAATTGCTAGAAACCAAAGTTCTTTGCCTCTTTGACTGCGTGCTATGTGATCATTTGACTTGCAAGAATGCAAGATGATGTAGTATTGTGATTTGTCACACGTTGCTGCATTTACATCAGTTATATACGAGGGGCCATTTCGACGACTAATTAAGTGTGAGACAAAATCACATAGTACTAAAGTCTACACATATGAACATGAACTTTTGGCATCACTGAATAATGCCCAAGACTGTTGTAGTGTTGTATATGTACAACGCTTCTGCTGAACGCCTGAACGCTTGAAAGCTAGGCCGCTAGGGTACTTGCATAGTTGCATCTTATATACATTGTATAATTAGTATTTCTTAATCCTTTTAAGATCGAGGTTTAGTGTTTAGCTTAATGTTATATTTAACGACGACACATCATTACATGTGGCTCCCTTAACATGCATTTTAGTTTTGAGACTAGCTAGGTATATAGTGTACTACCTCTTTGAATCTATAGAGATGTATTATATCAAATTAAACAATAATATAATGTTGAAACATAATACTCCTATTGGTTTGCATGCATATATAAAGTCACGCTTCAAGTTTGTAAGAAGTGAAACTTCGAATTCACATCCAATACCGATAATGATAACCAATTTCTGATTTATTTTTTCGTATATATTTTACATAATCGTCTTGACCATGTATTAATGAATAATTGACCACAACGTTAACTCAATTCAATGGTGTATGTTGGAGTAGTTATCAGATGTTTGACCACACTACATGAGAGACCAAAGTACTCAACATCTAATTCCACAATAACGCGCTATTAAAAAAACGTAATTAGGCACTTCTCGGATAATACTGGTAGACGTACTTAAACTATAGATGTAACTTAATCAAACAAATAAATTACAAGGTCTTAGTTTATTCTCAAGTGCATTTAAAACCAAATAAAAGAATGTCGTAAACACGGTTGTATGGGATGCAATAGGCCAATAAGAGCAACTCCAGTAGTAGGCGGGTTTATATCCTGCTCGGAGTTGACAAATCACTAAAGTTATTCGAGCAAGTCGAAATGGAATTTTCTCCAATGGTAAGCGGGTTTCTAACCTACTCGAGTAGGTCCCAACAAAAAAGTACAGTGAAAAAATAAAACAAAACAATATCAAAACAGAAAATACAAGGGAGTTGGGGCCCACATAAAGTGGGAAAACATCAACTTTTGAGAGTTGAGCAGCATGCTCAGTTGAGCGAAATGCCCAAACCTGGGCAGACTGTTTTTCCTCTCCAACGAGGGTCAATCTGCTCCAACTTTCTCAAGCAGCTCCACATCACTCTGTTGGAGTTGCTCTAAGGGCCGTTGAAGTGAAGACAAACACTACTCTCTCTTGGACACATGGATAGAGACAAATAATCAACCATATCATTAAGCAAATTATTATATTGTCTTGTTTGATTAAATTAATTTTAGATAATAATACTTCCATTTATGTTATGAGCACTTAATTATGCTAAGATGACTCTCTAATCCAATGATAAAGTACATGATCAAGAAATGAGCACGAAAGTAAAGCAATGTCGAACTCTTGATGAGAGCTGAGAATATATACTTATATAGTCTAATATGATACATACGAACCATATAAACTACTCGTACGTGTTTTACTCGAGTCGTTGAAGAAGAGGGAGAAGTAGATAGTAAGTCACAAGTGTATCCTCCGATCCGGCAAATGTAAGCAACTTTAATCTAGAACTTGAGATTCATTGCTATGGTCTTACGTACTTAGACTGAACTTGGACACATAGGATAAGAAGCCGAAAATTGTATAGGAGGAAGGTTAAGCTAATAATCCGAGACTCAATATCTCACTCTCCACCTCAACGTTATCATAGGAGTAAGGCTAACCTATAACATAAACATTATTATAAGTTGGAACCATCACATTCCCTTCCTCCATAGTATTAGTTGCTTCAACAACATACATAACATTACAAGAAATGACGCCCAAGACTCCAAGAGTAAGATCTTATATTACAAGGGTCTAATAGACTTCGAACATCTGAAAATAAGAAGGCGAAAAATATACAAGAGTAAGATTAACCTAACAATCGAAAACTCAAAAGTGTCACTCTCCATATCATCTAGACATTATCATAAAGTTGGCACCATCGCATCCCCTTCCTCCACTCCATAGTATTAGTTGCTTCAACGACGTACATAACGTTAAAAGAAATGATGTCCAATTGGCGTCATGGCTGAACATTCAAAAAGAAGGAAACACGGCCCACGAGGCATTTTCCGTAAATAATACTAGGTACTAGGGGCAAAAAAAATCTAGACTTTATTCATTTTGACTGTATTTTATTCAGAAATTATATGCTCCAAAATATTATAAAAGTCAGTGTTTGGGTTCATTTTTCTATTTAATAAAAAAAAAAAAAGTTTGGCCAGAAAATTCACCAAAGATTTTATCTTTCTTTCTTTTTATTCAGAGGAGTCAATCTCCCTCCTCTTTTCCTTCTTCATCATCAATCTTCTTCATCACTCTACCTACCTGGATTCATTCATTGATTGAACTATCCCCCTCTCCTCTCCTCATCATATTCACAAAGGTATAACTTCTTATCCACTTTTATTTGTACCCAATTTTACTGAATATTAATCAGAACTGTTTCATTTTAAATTTCTCTGTGTTTTTGGGTTTGATTTGGTTGATTGTAATTGTTTTGTTGAGTTATGAATTGGGTTGATTTTGATTTTGTCCTAAGTTTTATTTTTTGGGGGTTTTCTATGCATTTCTGCTGTTGAAGTTTGTGCTTAAAGTTTGAAACTTTATCATTTTTATGGTGAATTTAATTGATGAGTATGATCATGTTGTTGATTAGTGAACTGGGTTTTGATTATTATGTGATTTTATTCAAGAAAGTTGGATACTTTGCTGTGAATTTGAGTCATATGTCTTGTAATTTCATGTTCATTTCATTGTTATCTTAGATTTGAAGCGTCTTGTAGAAGATTTGGCAATTTTTTTGATGAGTATTTCTCCATTTGGTATGATTGATGAGGTTATTGGGTGTTTTGGGTGGATTGAGGTGAATTGGTAATTAATGGGGGGGGGGTTAATTAATTTTATCTTAAAGATTAATGGGGGGGTTTCTTAAATGATATTTGTCGGTGCATATAATTTTGGGATTTAAGCATTTATGAAATGTTTAGATGGTTCATGAATTAGTGTAGAAATGGTTGGTGCATGAACTTTGATTATTCTCTTGTTTAGGTGGGTTTAATTAATTAATTAATTAATAATTAAGGAGTGCAAAGTATGATATTATTCCTGTGGATATCAAAGGTGGAATTTTGCTTTTGAATTTGCCTTTGCAACTTTCATGCCTTTCCAACGCTGCATCTAGATGGACCGGAAAAAGGTTTACGCGCATATGTGTATCGGTGATGCCTTATTCTTGTAGTAAGGTATATTTTTTCTGAGGGGTGTCAGAATTTTTGGGGATTTGTGTATGATTTCAGAAAGTAAAAGCAGACCAAAAGAAAAAGGGGCTTCTTTAGAACGCGTCACTCGTGCACGATCTTATCGACAGTTAGATTGGTGTCTATGAAGTATCGGTGTATAGTAGTGGAGGGCCGTATGCCCGTATGTGTGTATACTGGTTTGTCATGGTTCTTTAAACATGGTAGTTTTGTTGTGGTTTTAGCTAGTCGCACGTATCCTGGTTTTATTGCAGAACAATTTTAAGATTTTTGAGAGTTTGGTAAGATCCCGTCAATTGTCACACATTAGCCTTGCTAGTTGAATGTTTGGTCACTTATGATTCTCGTCTTTTGGTATTAAGGATTCATTACCATGATGTTTCTGATTTGAGGCTGTTTATGCTAAAAAATGTTAGGCAGCTGATCGAATATCTTCGTTAGGACATATGTGGCTTTTTATCAATCAAAGGCTTATTTGCCTAGCCCTGGAGTTGCTATACAGTTGTGTCTGCTTTCATGTATATATATAGCAGAATATCAGTTATAACTTTGTGATCTTGTTCTCGAAATGGAATTTTGTGAACTAGATTTAATGTCCATTTTTAGTAAAACACACTAATAATTAAACTACCTCTAATTATAGCCCTTGAAGTGGAGGCAATCACAATGAGATCTAAGAATTTTGTAGTAGAAACTTCAAACTGGAATGTATGAAGTCGTGACTTTTGACTGTAAAAGTGCCATTTTCCTGTGTGTGCCAAGGCCTTTGGTTGAACATTTTATCACCAAACTTTAGCTCCACCTTTTACGAGAATTAAGCAATATTGATTTAAGGGGTTGGGGTTTGGTGTAGGTAGGATTTTGGAGTGACCACTACATGTACGATTTAGTGTACAACTTTATATGGTCCATTAAATGAGCTTGCTGATGTCTGCATCAACATACGCATAATAGTGTGAACTAGAGTGTCCATGTAACAGAATTGTGCAGCAGGTCTTAATAGGTGAAAGATCTTCCAATTATGCTGTCAAATTTAAGTTGAGATGACAAGTCTTGTGTGAACTAGTCTGAGGTGTGAATGACCCCCGGTATAAGAGATGATGTATACTGATCAGAAATGATGAGGAATCTGCCCACTAAAAGTTTGTGTGCCCAATATTTTCTGTGTTCACCCCTCAAGGTCTTAATTTTACTTTATGTTTTGGCTGTGACATCCGGAGTGGAGTATAGGCACATTCTGTGAGACATATCTATCCTCTTCTAGAAACTAGTGTTAGTGTCTACTTGATAGCTAACATTGGATACGAATTTGATTACTTCATGCTGAATCAGATGGCTGATTTTACATCCTTATGTAATCTGTTAAGAGGGTGATGGGTTCGTGCTTTTTAATATAGCTGATGTTCTGCTTAGCTAATAGATCCTCCTGAGACTTCTCAGTCAATTCATTGTTCTTCTTGGCTTTTGGTTGATGGTGACCTCCTCCAATTTCGCGTTGTCTATATGCAATGCCTCATTTTCGTCTGTACCTTTTGTGGGGTACCTCAAAGTCTAACTACAAATTCTTCTTATGTCTCTTAAAGTCTGGGATATATGTTATTGTTGGGATTTTTAGTTTGGTTTCATTTAGAAAGATTGTAAATATTGAATTCTTACTGTAACTTCTGGTGCAGATACAACAGCTACAACAATCGGATAATCTACTGCGAGCCTCTTGTTTGTGTTCGACACAGAACAGTATATCTCTGCTGAGCTTTTCTTTCCTAAAGGTCACCTCCTGTCTTTCCTACAACCTTTTTTGGATTATTTAGACTCTGTTATTGTCGAATGCAAACATCAAAGAATCACCTCATTACGGCTGGAGCGCACGGGTTCTTTTACCAGCATGCACCGGAGATGACACCTTATTTCTCTTACAATAATATGCACTCTGATAATACTGGTAATGGAACCCAGATGTCTTTCCAAGCATGCAATGAAGCGTATTTTACATTGGACTCAGCTCCACCAACTAGCATGTATAAAGCGTATGACTCTCCATCTGATGTCAGTACCTCATCAAACAGAAGCCAGTTTTCTTCTCAAGGTTCTCAGTCTTACATATCTGATCCCCATCACTCCTCCGGGAACAATTATGGTTCCCCTGTTAGTGGCTGTTCTGTGGCTGATGATGGCAGTGAGCTAAAAAACTGGCTCCGCGAGGTGGAGTATTCACTATTGGGGCCTGATTCATGCGTGATAGATTCCCATTACTGTGCTTTGAGCCACAAGGGAGACCTTGAAGCCTCCTCTACATTGAAAAAAGTGATGGACATGGTTCCTAGAATGGACGTGAGGCAGTTGCTTTATGTGTGCGCGCAAGCTGTTGCAGAGAATGATTTTTCAGTTGCACCAAGCTTATTGGATGAATTGAGTAAAAGGGTGTCAGTGACTGGGGCACCGACTGAACGACTGGCTGCATATATGCTTGAAGGGCTCAGAGCAAGGCTGGAACTCTCTGGCTTTACTATCTACAAGAAGCTTAAGTGTGAGAAACCTACGGCTGCTCAGCTGCTTTCCTATATGCACGTGCTGTATGAGTTTTGCCCATACTACCAATTTGCATACATGTCTGCAAATCTTATTATACAGGAAGCTATGCAGAATGAGAGCAGCATTCACATTATTGATTTTCAAATTGGAATGGGTACTCAGTGGATATCGCTGTTTCAGTCTCTAGCAAACCGACCTGGCGGGCCCCCGTTTGTTCGTATCACTGGCGTTGATGATTCGCAATCAGCCTATGCTCGCGGGGCAGGACTTGAACTCGTTGAACAGAGGCTATCAAAATGTGCAGAAACCTGTGGTGTCCCATTTGAATTCCATGCTGCCGCCATGTCCGGCTGCAAAGTTGAAAGGGATGGTCTCAGAGTACAGCCTGGTGAAGCTTTGGCTGTGAACTTTCCCTTCATGTTACACCATATGCCAGATGAAAGCGTGAGCACAACAAACCATCGGGACCGGCTGTTAAGGCTGGTTAAGAGCTTGTCACCCAGAGTTGTCACCCTAGTAGAACAAGAATCCAACACGAATACTCCTCCATTCATCCAGCGGTTCGTCGAGACCCTAGATTACTACACCGCAATGTTTGAATCAGTTGATGTGGCTCTTCCTAGGAATGACAAGAGGAGGATAAATGCGGAGCAGCATTGCCTTGCTCGTGACATTGTTAACATGATAGCATGCGAGAATGAGGAAAGGGTTGAGAGGCACGAGCCATTTGGTAAATGGAGGGCGAGGTTGAGCATGGCCGGTTTTAACCAGTTGCCTTTGAGCATGTCAGTGAAAAATGCAATCAGTGGGCTGATCCAAAAGTTTGATCAAAACTATCGGCTTCAAGAAAGCCAAGGGGCACTCTATCTAGGATGGAAAAACCGAGGTATGGCATCGTCTTCTGCATGGAGGTGAGCAGAGCTAACTGACTCGGTAAAGTGGTATCTTCACGCAATTGACTGAAATTTTTGCGTGCCATTGTCGTCTCCATGGTAGTTCTTGTCAGTTGTCCGACTCTGCTTTCGCTAGGCCAGATTCTTATTAGGCATAAGTAACTGTTTGGTTTCGCTTGTACAATGTCTGCGTCTCATAAACATGTTAACAGACTTCTTGGCTAAGGCCATTGTTTTACACATTTCCTTCTTATTCTTAGATGAGCTGAAGTAAAAAGACTGGTAGAAGTTGTAATATATACTAGTATGTAGCAATGAGAATTTCTTGGTGTTTTGGGGTGCATCTTGTGTTTTCAGCTTGGAGTAATTGTCATTTGTATGGGCCGTAGGAAGGAGAGCACCCATACAAAGTTTCATGTCCTGTTTCCGCATTTTGTCTAAGACTCGACCATTGCTGAAGTCGTAGATGGCAAATCATTCAGAGCCGACTCCAAATCATTTTGAGACTCGGGGTTATCCCGGTTCTTGCTTGTCAGGGTGTTCTACCACAAAAACAGAAGAAAATGTGTAGGGAGAGTATTATCTTACCAATGTTTCCGGTGTTGAAAGTTTATACCAGTGATTTTTCCATTCCTAGCAATTTCGTAATTGGTGCCCCTATACTGAATTTAAAGTACGTTATCGAAATCGGCATTTAGCTATTAGTAACACGCTTGCTTTCTTGAAAAAAACGTTAAAAAAAGTGACATAGTAAAACGATCAAATATCTTCGTGTGCCAATAATCGTAAATCTCAACCTTCAAAATCGTCTTGACAATCATTAGATGTCGCTATCACATATCCTCGAAATAATACATTCCAAACTCGAAGATTCTACGATAATTGTCATTTAAGACTAACCATGGCAAGCTCTAAGGACGTATCAAAACACACACGTACATTTTCCCTCGCCTCCATAACAAAAGCAAACAATCGGACACACGCAGATTACACACTATAGGCCGTCGAAATTCGCCATCCTCAGGTAAATTCTTTATTCTGTTACGCCAAATCTCCATTTATAATTCCGAATCAATTATTTTTCGTCGTACGTAACTCAATTCTTTTCGTCGTTTTGCATATATTCTCATAAAAAATGACCCATTTAATTTGATTATGAATATTGTTTCTTGCACTTCATTTTTTGATACTTGTAATTCACATTTGCGACGAATTTTGTTCATCATCAACTGTTATTATTGTTTGGTGGGTTTCGTTGTTATTTCCCCATAATATGATATGGCGATTTTTTTTTTTCGTTTTTGGTGTTATAAAGTTTGCATCTTTATATTTGTAAACGGAATTCCGGGGCAAATCTAGGCTCGTAAAATGTGAGGGTGTGTTACTGTCGTATGAATTGAATTCCCTGTCTTATCTTTTGGATGATGCAATTTCAGCTCTTGAAAGACAGCATTTTGCAGTATATGTGGATGATTTGGATTAGCTTAGGCCATAATGTGGCTTAATTTGGCACAAAAGTAATGAACTTGATGCATAAGTTTTAGACTTTTAGTTGTTGGCCGCATTATAATCAGTGACATTGGACTGTAGTTATATAAAGTTTTGATCTTTGATGGTTTTATCCTGTAAACATTCCTGTATCAGATTTTCCTGACATAATCCTGCAGAACTTTGTATCAGTCCATATTACATGGTTTATATTGCTGGTATTTGACAGTGAAAACAGGAAGAAAAAAACATGACTTCAATGAACCAAGCAGATTCAGTGGCAATGATGCAGAGGGAGAAAGAAAGAGAAAGGCGCCGCCTGAGAGACAGACAGAGAAGGCAGAACATGACAGAAGAACAAAGGGAAAGACATCTTGCCAGGCGCCGTAGAAACTATCAGCTCAGGAGGATGAGAGCTCAGAATGCCAAACTGCTTGATTCTCCACAAAGTAACACTGACAGTAAGATTGTTGTGGTTGAGCACAAATTGATTGATGCTCCCTCTGCTGGCTTCCCAATTAAATTGTTGCGTACGTGCTCCTAACTTTTATCTTTACTAATTCGGATCACATAGGACGACAAAGTTATCTTTATACACTGCTACATTCCTAGGATGGTCTATCATATATGGTCATTCTTATGAACTTCCTATGCTTTTTAATATGTGTTGTGATTTTGACATTTTGTGTACGTGCTCCAAACTTCCAATCTTACGACTTTTGGATCACATAAGACGATAAAGTTCTCCTTACACTGTTACATTCCTAGGATGATCTATTGGTCTATCAGTCTATGACATTCTTATGAAGTTCTTATGCTTACTGATCACCCTTGTTGTTTAGAAGGTGCACAGAAGCCGCGGAAAATGCCAAGAAGGTTGCGCTTAAGCGAGATAAAACACCTAGCTAGGAGACTACATTGTGATGACCAGCAGCAAATTGGCAAAACGAAAGAGCGTAAGTTTGATCACCTTTGTTCTGCTTTGAGGGACATTACAAAAAAAAAAAAAAGCTAAGTTTCTGACATTGATCTTCCCTTTCGACATTTAATTTTTCAGATGTTCCAACTAAGAGATTGAGGTTAATTCACGTTAAGCGCCTAGCAAGAGCGTTGAAGGGTTACTGATGAGAGGCTAAACATGTAACTGTACGTGGAACGTACGGTGTAAGAGTAGTGCAGTTTGATTGTCTTAATTGTGCGCGACTGCGTTGAGCTTTGCAAGATCTAGTCATCTAGATGGAGCGAGACACAAAATGCGACATAGATTGGTACATAATTTTGCTCTCTAGATGAAGCAATAACCAAAATGTGTCAGTTAAAGGCTAGAATTTGGGTGGAGTAATGCGTACGACTCAAGAGTTTTTGCTAATAATAACGCAGAGGTGAGACTGAGACTGTTTGGTTTCCCATCCTTTGAACAAAATGAGCTACTAAAGTTTTGAGTTGTATATCACGCTACATTTTTGATAGTTTGTGATCGTTAGAAAATTTTGAGACCTGAATAATTTTGATAGTTTTTTTTTTTTTTGGCATGAACTCGACCACTTCGGCCATAAGTTACACAAACTACGACTACGATCGAGGGTAACCAATTAGGAAAATAAAAACATGAGTTGTTGTTAACCAATACCGATTCACCTCGTGAATTTCTTATCTTTTCACCCGAGTGTTTGATATCAACTCATATAGCACAACTTTTAATATTTTTAAATTCAATTATAGAAAACCTATTAAGTTAACTTTTTTTTTTAGTGACATGCTCAACATTAAGTCGACGAGTTGTCCTCGACCAATCAAAACTCGAATTACACTTTACCTTTCCTAATAGTGGTCGAATTACTTATTTTTTCTACCAACGTATTTAGGAAATAAAATCCTAATCCAGCTATGATAAAATTTCAGAAATTAATTAAAAATTATATTAAATTAAATTAATTAAGTAAAAATTTACCATAAAAAAATTAGGAAAGACTCACATATAATTTTCGAGAATAATTTCGGCCTAAAATCAGATTAGAATAAGGAAAGCAGCAAAACATATAAATAAGATACGTTCTCTCGCACTTTGATCTTCAAGAGTTTATTGTGTGAGAAAACCTAAAGAGTAGTAGAGTATCTTGTACAACACGATACACCATGTATTCATCAAGAAGCACTGATGAACAACAGCAGCAGCAACAACAGAGAAACCTGCAACAACACCAACAGAGTTTCCAACAGAGAAACCAGCAACAACAGCAACAACAGACTTATCAGAATCCGAAGAAGATTGATGCAGAAGCTTCTTCTTCTCCTGCTTCTTATGTTAATGATGGGTCTGATGATTCAATCTTGAATTTTGGGAAATTATCTCTGTCTGACAACTCACAACCAGGTTTGTGAAATTTCTCTGAAACCCACTTTTTCTTCTTCTTCTTCTTCTTTAATGTTGTTTTGAATTTGTGATTTGATACAGATTTTGTTGATTGTTGTTCGTTTCGCACTTTCGCCTGTAATTTTGATTAGTACCCATGTCAATTTTGAGTATTTTCTTGGTTACTGTGATTGTTGTTTCAAAATCATGATTTTCTTGAGAAAAAAAGGTGACTTCTTGTTGAATCTACTGCATACAATGCTGCAATGGTCTGCTTTTAATGTTCAGAATATAAGTTGGAATTGGAAAGTGATATGATCATGATATATAGTGATTTTAGCATATTGCATCAGTATAAATTCTCTGATTCCTGTAAATTTCATGCCAATTAATACATGTAAAAGACTGCTGCTTTTTTCTGATTGTACTGATCTTTTTGATTTCCTGTGAATTTTTCTGAAGTTACTATGCTTGTGGTTGGTCATGTGATTACAAACTCATGAATTTCTTGTGGAAAAAAGAAACTTGTTGTTGAATCTGCTACATTGGGTCTGCGTTTTTTTTATTCAGAATAGTAGTTGTAGTATACTGCATCAGGATAACTTAACTGATTCCTGTCAATTTCATGCCAATTAATCTATGTAAAAGAGTAAAAAGACTGTTGCTTTTTTCTAACAGCACTGTTATTTTTGGCTTTTCTGTGAATTTAGAAGTTACTGTGATCAGGAATTTAATCTGTTGTTTTTCTTGATCTTGTTTTTGAACAGCAGAATATAGCATGCCTATTCAGAACAGATTATCTGCAGCAACAGCTACAGCACCCTCCTATCTGCCTCAATCTATGTTGAATTTTCGGACAGGCGGCAGTTTTACTGACCAAGTTGTGTATGATAGAGGCATGCCCTACTATACTCCAGTCACACCACCGGCCTATATTGCGGATCCTGGCATGGCGTATGCACCAAGTTTCAGTAACCTTAACATCGCCTCCCCGTTTCCCTGCTACAACATGAGGTCTCCAGTGCCTGCTTTCGCTCCTGGAATTGGCTTCCAAATTCCCAATAATGCCAATTTCTCAGCAGGCCAGCGTAGATCTTATAATACTGGAATGTCGGCCTCAAATTACCGCTCTGATCAGAAGAGGATCACTGCCCACATGGAGGATGATATTCTGAGGAACCCTTATTTGTATATGAATGATCCAGAGTTCAGTCGCCCCCTCTCTTCGTTCCTGCAACTTATAGACCGTAACAGCAAAGAAGATTCAGACTCGAAAGAGGACAAAGACGACTTCATTGACAAGTTTGTACGATCAATAACAATGTTTCATGAGTCCCTAATCAATGCAGCCTGTGACAGTCGAGGGTATGCTCTACTAATTTTAATGACTCAAATTTATTTTTGTTCTATAGAAATCGGTTTTATGTTGAGCTGTTTCTGATTTCGACATAAATTTTCTGCTGGTCTGCAGTACTCATGTGATTCAGACTCTGATCAAAGTTGCAAAAAAGCGGCCTGTAATTGAAAGTATTCCTATAATTCTTGCTGGTGAGATTAAATATCTGATGACCAACCAATCTGGAATGCATGTTGTTAAGCAGTGTTTTGTTCAATTGGACGAGAACAAATCTATGGTAAGTTTGAGTTATATCTCTTCTTTCATTCTCTTACAAGCAACTGATTTGTCACTTGTGAACTATGTACACTCCCTAGATTGATTTTCACTTACACTGGAGGTGTGTAAAAATCAAAAGTCGTGTTTTTAACATTACGTGTATTTTTCAATGACAGCCCTTGTTCGCACAAATGATGAAGGATACCAACTGGCTGAAGATAGCAAAGGATAAGAATGGATGCCGAGGCTTGAATGACTGCTTAGATTACATGGTGGATGACTACAAGACCTATTTCCTGAAACGCATCACCAGCTATGCAAAGGACTTGTCCATGGACATTTATGGGTAAATTACTCTGTCTTTAATTTGTATATTATGCAAATATGATATTGTGTGTGTATGTGCAAGAAATCGATGTGTCGATAACATAATTTTTCGTGGTACAGATCCTATGTTGTGCAACATGTCATTGATTTGAAAACGGAGCACACGAAGACAGTCATCGACAACATCATACCTGTTCTTGGAGTCCTGGTCACAATCAAGAGTGGCAGCCATCTTGTCGAGAAATGCTTAGAGACTGACTACTGTTCTGAACTTGTGGAACACCTTTTGAAGGGTGGTGGTAATAAGATTGTACGATACGCTGTTGATGAATGCGCAAATTATGTCATCCAGAAAGCACTTCTTTGCAGTATGGTAAGACTCTACAAAACTCAAACTCATAAATTACCATATCATAGTTGAAATTGGTCTCAATTGCTTTGTCTTACTTAGGAGCTAATCTCGTAATTTCTTTTTCGGGTTTTTGCAGGATCGAGATCGAGTTCTGTACGAAAGGCTTGTCAAAACCTTGTCTAAGGAAAGGACGAAGCTCACTGTGAACAAACATGGAAAGCATGTAATCAGAAAAATGGATGATTGTGAGAAGAAGTGCCAATACCAAGAGTATAAAAACCACTGTCTCTCTGGATCGAACCTGTGAAGTCATGTGCACTCATATAAGAAGATTAATTTGTAGAGTTTTTCATGGTGTTTGTCTGTAGGCAGATTCATGTTTGTTATGTTACTTAGTATGTTGCTTATAGAAGAAGTTAGTAGCTCTATGTAGCGATTATAGCAGTCTTAAGTGTAGTTCTTTGTCAATGAAATAAAAGGCCCTAATGTGGCTTGGAATACATTTATGTTTGGTTGGTTCGTTAACACATTTATAAAGCTCGTTTTCCTTGTCGTATTTTTCACTCTTCGAGTTTTCTTGATTGCCCTATTCTCGTTTGAGCGCCCTTCACACTCTCCTCGATCCTCATTTTTCTAGGTTCGAGATATAAATAAACCTAAAGAGGGAACACGATTACGACTACTGTACTCCTCTTGAAAGGAAACCGTACTAGTATAATCTTCCGAATAAAAGGAGTATCGTTGACTCAATAGTTACGGAATCAACTTGTTGTCTAGGACTGGAATTAGGAAAACGGCAGCAGACCTATAAATACTTTTTTTTTTTTTTAAAAAACCTAGAGTTGCTGATATCTGATGAAGAGTAGTAATCTTGTAAAACAAGAAACAACAACAGTGTGTTTAATTCAATGAGGGGACTTGTTGATCAACAACAGCAACACAATTATGAAGAAACAGAGCTTATGTTGATGGCTTTGACCCTTCAATCATTGGTTTTCACAACTTAACTTTGTCTGACAACTCAGGTTGTTGAACTGTTACAATGCCAAAATCCTGTGAAAGTCTCCAACTTTGTATATCATTGGACTGAACCTTTTTACATCTCCTGTTGTCTAATGTTCTGTCCACATTAATCTTAATTTGAATAACTAATGTGATCATAGTTTGATACTATTAGTCTGTTGGGTTCTGAACAGGAGAAATTAGCATGCCTAATCACAGCAGATCAGCTGCTGCTGCTGCTGCAAACCTGCCTGCAGTTCTAGATAATCAATTGATTTTTTGGAGAAACGACATAGGCCAGCCCTACTATCCTTCTGTCTCATCAGCTTCACCCTATCTTCAAGAACAACAGCAAAATTTTGATATGGGTTACCAAATGTCAGATTGGATTAGTCCTCCTGCTGCTGCTGGTTTCTCTCCTAATAGAAGTTTTCCGGGTTTGGGGCATCAGCTTCCAATGTCGGCTACACGAGCACGTCCAACTGAGGCCAGTCTGATCACAGCAGAAGTGCTGAATGATATTCTGTACAATCCTTATAAGTATATGACCTGCCCTACAGCTTATCGGCCACTCGTTAATTTCCTTACTCATCCTCGCAACATTGGCTTCAGAGACAGCTTTTTGCTAGAGATTACAAGATCAGTGAAGTCTCTGATTGATGCAATTTGTACCTTACCAGGGTAAGCTGATCATTTTTTTCTGATGTACTGTAACCCTTGATGCTGTGATGCATTCGATTGAATTTAGTACAAGCTGTCAGTTTTTCTGGTTCCTCTTGCAGTTCATCTGCTCTTCAGAAGCTGATCAAAGTGGCGAAAAAAGCGCCAGTAATGGCACACGTGACTGTCATTCTAGCTGATTATGCTGTGCTTCTGATGACCAACCAATGTGGAATGCACGTTGTTAAGAAGTGTTTCTTTGAATTAGATCCCAAATTATCTGAGGTAAGTTGAGATTTATCTTACAAACAACTTTTTGAAGCGTAACCTATACGACTGAGCGACACTCCCAACAGTGACTTTCACAATAACCCATCAGAGAATGAATCCTTATTGTTGAAGCTTCTCTCACAAAGAGTGTGAAAAGCAATGGTGAGAGTGTCAATTGTCAAGTATTGGTACATAATATAATTATACACATATACATACGCGCATAGAGACTGTTTAATATACATATCCATGCGTTTCAGCCACTGTTCGAAAAAGTTATGGAGAACAACAAATGGCTGTACATAGTTAAAAACGAGCATGGATGTCGAAGTTTGAACTATTGCTTAGACTACATTGTGGATAGCTTCAAGGAAAAGCTTCTAAAACTCATTGCCTATAATCCAAATGTCTTGGCCTTAGACCGATTTGGGTAAAACACAGTCTTTCCTTTGAAATTTCATAATACATACGTATGAAATCAGTCAGTTTTTAACATTGTTTTTCATACTTTGTTGGATCAGAACCTATGTTGTGCAACATGCTATCGAATTGGAAACAAAATACACCGAGGAAATCGTTACAAATCTTGGAGGTACTATTGTAATATTGAGTACAACGCAGCATGGAAGCCATGTTGTGGAGAAATGCCTTATAACAGACTACGGTTTTCGAGTTGTAGAAGAACTTCTCAGGAGTGGCAAGGTTTGTAAACTTGCGTATCATGAATATGCAAATTATGTCATCAAGCGAGCGATTGTCTATGCAAGGGTAAATAGCAAGCTAACCATCTTATTTATTATCAACTTCTTATTTTTACCATGCATATGTTTCAACTGTGGAATAATTTTTACTGTATAAGTTTACTGATAACACCAACAAGACATTGTTGAGTTTCATATGATTGTGCATCCTCATCACCAAGTTGTCAGGATTTGTATGAAGAAAACAGTGAGCAATTGCTTGTGAGTTTTGCGAGAATTGGATGTAAGGTTTTCTATTTCTCAATAATTGAAGGACCTGTACAAACTAGACTGTATATACAATGACATATATCTACCCATGTGATTTATACAAGATGCCAAATCCATTTACAGGATTTTGTTTGGACTTCACCTACTTCTACAGTAATGGGCTTCATCTCGTACTTGCGAGCTACTTAGCACTAGACGTACCCAAATTCTCCTTGCTTCTACACTCCCCCTCAAGATGAGAGTGAGGGGAATCCTGAACTCCCATCTTGCTAAGTAGTCGTCTGTGCTGTGACACAGTGAGCGTTTTAGTGAGCACATCAGCAATTTGGTGTCTGGAAGGGACATATGAGGGTATAACCGTGCCTTGGGAGACCTTGTCTCGAATAAAATGACAGTCTATCTCTATGTGCTTCGTTCTTTCATGTAGAACGGGATTAGCAGCAATAGATAGTGCTGCTTGATTGTCACACTTCAGGATAGCAGAGGTGAGATGTTTAAGACCAAGTTCTTTGAGTAGTGACAGTATCCACGTTATTTCACACGTAGTCAGAGCCATAGCCCTATATTCTGCTTCAGCAGATGACCTGGCAACCACTCCTTGCTTCTTAGATTTCCATGAGATGGGAGAGTTGCCAAGGAGAATACAAAACCCTGTTGTAGATCTCCTTGAGTAGGGGCACGAGGCCCAATCGGAGTCGCAATACGCAGTAAGCTTGGCAGATGAAGAATTAGCAAGTAGTATGCCTTGACCAGGGGATCCTTTAAGATATCTCAACACTCGTCTTGCTGCTTGCCAATGATCAGAAGTTGGGTTTTGCATAAATTGACTCAACAATTGAACAGAGAAAGATATGTCTGGCCTCGAGATAGTGAGATAGATGAGTTTACCAATGAGTCTCCTATAAATATCAGGACAAGGTAGAGGAGTACCTTTGTCTGGCTCGAGTTTTTCATTAGCATCCAAGGGGATTTTCAGAGCTCTTTCTTTCTTTATGCCAAACTCTTGTAATATATCAGTTGTGTATTTCTTCTGTGAAACAAATATTCCTTGAGGAGTGTGGGCTATTTCCAATCCCAGGAAGTAAGACAGCTCACCTAAATCCTTCATGTGAAATTCACCATGCATCAAGCTTTTGAGTTGCTTGATTTCAGCCGAGTCATTGCCAGCAATTACCATGTCATCAACGTATACCAAGATTGTAGTAATGTTTTTGTTTTGACTCTTAATGAACAAAGATGGATCAGCACTGGATTGTGAGTACCCAAACCTGATCAAAGCATGAGATAGTTTGGCAAACCATTGCCTTGGAGCCTGTTTTAGGCCGTAAAGAGACTTGACGAGCCTGCAAACTTTCTGTTCGTGACTTAAAATTGATGACTGAGCTCCCACACTCACTCTACTCCCTATGCCAGTGTACCCCTTTGGTAGCTTCATGTAGACCTCCTCCTTCAATTCACCATGTAGAAAAGCATTTGTGACATCCATTTGACAGGTTTTCCAGCCTAACATGGATGCGGTAGCTAGAAGTGCCCTTACAGTGGTCATTCTGGCAACGGGAGCGAAAGTTTCAGAGTAGTCTACTCCTTCTCTTTGTCTACAACCTTGTATAACAAGCCTTGCTTTGTGTCTTTCCAGTGTTCCGTCTGGCTTAAACTTCAGTTTGTATAGCCATCTACACCCTATGGCCTTCCTACCAGGTGGTAGGTTCGTAATTTCCCATGTATGATTAAGTTCAAGAGCGTCAAGCTCCTTATTCATTGCACTGACCCAGTTTCTGTCCTTGACAGCTTCTTCGTAAAAATAGGGTTCATGGTGTTCAGATATCTGTTTGACCATGTTAGCGAACACAACATTTACCTCTGTTTCCGCAACAGGTACAACCTTAGCTGTTTCCTCTTTGCTGTTTTTGCCTTTGAAATTCACAATAAAATCTTTCATCCACACAGGTTCCTTCTTTTCCCTGTCTGATCTCCTTGGTAGAGTTGTCATCAACTCCCCCTCACTTGAATCGGCTTCTTGAACAGAGTCGCACTCTTCATTTGAATTTGCAGTGTTGTGTGTCTCGTCATGTTCTCTTGTCTCAAATTCAACTGTAACTTTCTCATAATTTTCATTCTCAAAGATTGGAATGTCCATAGATTCTTGGCTGAATTGTGAGGGAATGGGGTGCATAAATACCCTTTTGGTCTGCTTCAAGAACGGGAACACATTTTCATGGAAGGTCACATCCCTTGTAACAAATCTTCTCTTAGTTACCAGGTCTTGAACCTTGTAACCTTTCTGAACTGTTGGATAACCCAAGAATACACATGCCACTCCTCTAGGTTGAAACTTATCCTTGCTTTCTTCTGGATTATAGGCCATGACAAGGCATCCAAAAGATTTAATGCCCTTGTAGCTTGGTTCATTTCCGTATATCACTTCATATGGCGTTTTGTTTTGGATTACAGAGGAAGGTAGTCGATTGACTAGATATGCTGCTGTCAAAACACAATCTCCCCAGTAGCTCAACGGTAGACCTGCTTGAAACCTGAGTGCTCGACTTATTTCAAGCACATGTCTATGTTTCCTCTCGACAACTCCGTTTTGCTGTTGTCTTCTTACTATAGAAGTTTGATGAACAATCCCTTTACTGTCAAAGAACTCTATACAGTTCTTGTCATCAAATTCAAGTGCATTGTCAGATCTCACAACCTTGACTCTATTTCCAAACTGATTTTCAGCATATCTGCAAAAGGACTTCAAGGTATCGAAGGCCTGTGACTTGAATTCAAGCAAATACACCCATGTAGCTCGAGACAGATCATCAACAATAGTCAAGAAGTATCTATACTTTCCTTTGTATGCTACTCTGTAAGCACCCCATATATCAATATGTATAAGGTCAAAGGGATGGGCCACAGTGGTCATACTAGTTGGATAAGGTGATTTAGTGTGTTTGGCCATAGGACAAGACAAGCAAATACCATCTGGCTCATTTGTTTTAGTTAAATTCAATGATTTTATGTGTTTAAGTTTGCTGAGGGGAGCATGCCCAAGCCTGTTGTGCCAAATATTATAGACAGAGGGATCAGATTTGGCATTTAAGCCAGAAATGTCGATGCATTTGGGTAAAACACCAACTGTTGGCTTGGCACTACAGTAGTCATTCTTAGGATTACAATTTTCACCCAAAGACAGTGTACTAGATGAAACAAAAGCTTGATTTCTTGGCTTGAGCACTTGGGAGTTGATTTGCTTCTTTTTGTGGTTGTTGTTTAGATAATAAAGACCATTGTATGCTCTTCCTATTTCCTTGACCTCATGAGTTACACAATCTTCCACATCACAATGGGTGTCACAAAATATTACCTTGCAGTGATTATCTTTAGCAAGTTTCTGCACTGACAACAAATTTTGCCTAAATTCGGGCACATAGAGAACACTTTTCAATTTCAAACCATTAGAGAGAGTGAGTTCTCCCTTGTGAGTAACAAAGGATGTCTTCCCATTAGGCAGGTTTACTTTCGGTTTGCTATCAATCTTTTTCAAATTTTCGAGCATGTCAGGGCTAGCGGCCATATGATCTGACGCCCCTGAGTCTATGATCCATTCATATTTAGTTGTTTGAACATTGCAACTAAAGATCATACCTGCAGTGTTGCCAGCAATTGCATCATCGGCTCCATTGTTGCCGCTGCTACTCGAAGTAAGTTTCATCAATTGTTGAATTTTCCGGTTCATGGATGCTAAGGTTGATGCGAAGTCATGTTGGTCAGGCTCACTGTGCAGATTTGCTGCCGACTGACCTCCATAATACTTTGTTTTGTTTTGGTTTGAGTGGTTGTTCTTCCACTTTTCACCTCCAGGATCACAGCCTCCTTGAAACCCCCTTTGGTAGTTTCGTTGACCCCAATGATTTTCGTTGTTCCTTGAGGCTGCAGCCTGATTCATTTCTCTCATCTTGGGATGATTAGGTGGAAAATCGACAACTTTCCAGCAATACTCAGTTTTGTGATTCTTCAAGTGTGGACAGTGCACACACACCAGCTCAATAGCCTTATTCTTGGTCATTAGAGCAGGCTTGATTTGTTTGCCTCTCATAATCATATTTCCATCATTATGGACATTATCTCCTCCTTGTTCAGCCATCTATACTATTTTCACACAAATAGCAACGCAACAATAGACAGAGTGCCACACAACACCAATTTCACAAAGTTCCAATCTTCCACACGATATCTCCAAAGATAGGGTCTTTAATAATTAATTACTTCAATCAATCCCAATCAGACTATGCTATTCAATCAAAGTTTGCACAATAACAGCAAAAATCTGTGCTTTGCTGAAGGACAAGATAGAATAGAACTATGCTATTCACTCAAAGTTTCAGGAAAGTTCTATGCTTTCTTGTAAAATAAATCTGACGAAAGTTCTATGCTTTCTAATTAACGGAAACAAAAAGAAATTTAAAGTAAGAATTAACAGCTTACAAGCTTAGGGATATGACAACTCTGGTAATCAGGAGCACGATCGCTCTGATACCATGTTGAGTTTCATATGATTGTGCATCCTCATCACCAAGTTGTCAGGATTTGTATGAAGAAAACAGTGAGCAATTGCTTGTGAGTTTTGCGAGAATTGGATGTAAGGTTTTCTATTTCTCAATAATTGAAGGACCTGTACAAACTAGACTGTATATACAATGACATATATCTACCCATGTGATTTATACAAGATGCCAAATCCATTTACAGGCTTTTGTTTGGACTTCACCTACTTCTACAGTAATGGGCTTCATCTCGTACTTGCGAGCTACTTAGCACTAGACGTACCCAAATTCTCCTTGCTTCTACAGACATTCACAAGACAAAGTTGTCAAGCCTTTATGATCGATATTTCATTTCGTTTTGCAGGGACTTGAGAATGTATCTCTTTATAATAGGCTCATCAATCAACTGTCTAGAGAAAAAATCGGTCTCCAAAACACGAGATTTGGAAAGCGTGTTGCAGAATTGCTTCCATACCCTGAAGATTACGCGACAAGGTCTGGTTTTGAGAAGTCTGGGAAAAGGTTTACTAGACTATCAGAACTAAGTTCATATGACTAGTCTATAAAGATGTTGTCGTTGTCGTTGTTGTTGTCATTGTGTTTCGAACTTGTGAAATTCATGGTTGTGAAGGGCTGTCATACTAGTATACACATACTATGTAGGGTTAGTATCTATTATCAGAGTAACTTGTGAAAGATTGTTATTGTATTCAACAATCTTTCCAAAGTACATTGATGTGCCAATTATAGCTTGTGAATTTAGATTGTTGTACTACTTTAACCTCATCTCTTTCGACTCTTTATAGTCGTAGAACTGTTGAAAAAAACTTGAGAAATTATTATTAGTACTTAGGTTCACGTACTTTAGCTCTATGCTTTTTCACCCTAGTAGTAGAAATTCAATCTCCTAATATATGAGTATATATGACCCTAATGATTAATCTTCTTAGTTACTCCATTATTCCTCGCATCATGTTTTCGTTTTTTTTTTATGATGAATCAATTTATTTCATTTTCCAAAAACGATATGTTCTTTTGCGTGCTGTTTTAATTTTTTACATTTCCTTAGATCTATTCACCCCTTCCTTACTATAGGAACCCATTAAACTACTCCTACATCATTATAAGAGATACGGAGTATATATTAACGGAATGTTGTACATTTTCTCGATCTTAAATTTTTGATTGCATAATTAACCAACAAGCTTTCATAGCTCAGTTGGTTAGAGCACCCGTTTAGTAAGCGGGAGGTCTTGAGTTCGACTCTCAATGAAAGCACATACTCCGATTTTCCTGTTTCTTTTTGCAGTTTTGAGATGCCCTGTTGGGAGCTACTTGTAGACTTAATGAAAGACCCGTTTGCCTTCAAATCAAGTAGAGTTGGTAGATTGCAATGCAGAATGAAATATTTACTAAATTTTGTAGCAAGTCAAAAATGCAAAAAGAAACAGGAAAATCTCTTTGAATAAGAGTAGTACGTTTTAAACTTTGCCCCAATGTTTTTCACTCGTGTGTCAAAATACGTCTCGATCTCGTGTTATTTACAATCGAGTCACTGGACCGACTATCCCAACAAAACCAAGTCAGTGTTTTACAGACTAAAATCCCCGGAGATTTGCGCTCCGGACGATCCTAAGAAGCCAAAGTACACTCCGGCGGATGTAATGCATTCAAACGGGAACATGTAAAAGCATGCGATAACTGTAATTAGCTACGAATCTGTACTTCCGTTTCAAGGGAGCCTCGGCGATTTAGAATTACCATCTTCAGCGTGCTTAAACACTGTTCAGGGAAAATTACAGGGCCAGCAGAAATTATCAAATGTTATTCCTAATCACCTACAGAAGAAATAATTGAATTAGAAATAGATCATTAGTTGATAATTACCACTTTTGTTTCCAATCCGCCTATAAATGTTTGAAAAAAGGGAAGAAAAAAAAGTATCTTTTTGACTAAGCTCTTCTCACGCTTTGTGCCTGGAATCACTGCTGTTCAAGAATTTCTAAGCACATACACATAGTAATCACAAATCCCTACATAAACATTTCTAATTTTCGGCTTCGGATGGGTTCAGGAGGGCGAAAATCTTCCAACTGTAAGTTACAGCTAGCTCGAATCTCCTTCAGTGTAGATTCTCCTTTCTCAGATTTGATCATCTCGAGCAGACTTCCAAGAACTTCACCTGCCAACCCAGCCTCACGAAGACTACCGGGTTCCTCGCCACCATGCTGTATTAGCCTACCCACTTCTTTCAATGGTAGCACATTTTCCAAGACAACCTTGGCAAAAATTCGTCCAAGAAACTCTGGGGCTTTAGGGGCATCAGTCACAAAATCCTCCAAAGTCATCAATACAGACTCGAACCTGAGAAACAACCACAAAAATAAATACATGCAAAATTTCGAAAACAAGAACCTCAGACAAAACATCAAAACAGAAGATGCCCAAATGAGATAATTTACCCTTGAATGAGTTGATTTGGGCTAAAAGTGCCATCCCGAGGCTTTGTAAGGGTAACAAGCAGTTTTGCCAGCAAATCCCGCTCAATGTCCTTCCTCTCAAAGGAGTCGTTAACCCACGTTGACAGAACAGTAGGATGAAAGCTAGGAGCATTCAATTCTTTGATGCATAATGCAACTTCATTTTCGTCTTTTGCACTGAAAGCAAGTAACTTCCAATTACAAATTGACACGACATGAGGAAAAATCAAACCTTACCTTAGCAATTTAAGTTAAACAAAATTTCGGCAGAAGGCCATATACAATGTGCATTCTAGGACATAAAGGGACATTAAATCACACGTATAATAGTTTCTATCCACCCACAAATCCTATAGCTGCCTCTATTTTAATTATTACAAATCATGAAAACGAGGGAGCATTATAGCCCAACTGCACAAAACGTCCAGCCGTCCAACAACAACAAGCCTTAAGATCAAATGAAGATTTTGGAGTTGGCTAACATGAATCGTCATCTGAACACCGAGCAAACTAGTCTACACAAGTAGTGAAACACTTACTCCATACAAAAAAAGTTTTCGGTCCTGTGAAACTATACACGTTGTGAAACCCGTCCAGAGTATTTTTTGGCAAACATTGCCAGTCTCAACCCTAATAAAGGAGGAAAGTTGCGGTAGGTTTGTGGCGGCCAGCATAAAACAAATCACGTATTGACTATTGAGAGGCATAGATAAATAGTCCAATTAACATAAAAATAAAACTGAAATATTATAAAGAACTCCAGTTCCTTTGAAAAATGTCGGCTGAGCGCACAGAAGACAGAACTACAGAAGCACATAAACTACCAACCAGCAACCACCCGTCATGCAATTAATTAGGTACATGATCATGAATTTCAGGATGGAAAAAAACATAATGAACCCAGAAAAAAACAAATACTGAATGCAGCATTCCAAAGAACAATTCCCTAAGCCACATTCTAAATGCTACAGCATCCCACTTGCAACACAGAGAAAAGTACAGTCGAAACGAATTGCATTTCCAAATACTGTCAAATGTCAAACAAAAAAGCGATACCATCGGCAAATACAGTAATAGCAAGTAGTACGAGGTGAACAGAGATATAATAGGCAATAACAAGCAAAAGAGGCGGCTCAGACGCAGAGCACAGAACAACGAGACCAGTACTTCAGTAGTTATTTAATAAAACATGTTTTGTGCAGCACAAGACCGAATTACCTCAGCACGACTACTACAGACAGATTCTTACTACCTTATTAAGCTTCAGAGAGGAAAATAAATAAATAAATAAATTTCTCAAGAAGCCAAGCTAAAATCAATTTGGCCATTACGACTTCCACAGTTGCACCTTTCTCATACCCATACATATTCCAGGCAGATCTCCTCCTCGGAAGCTAAATAACTAAGTAAACCTCATCAGGAGATTAAAATTCACATAAAACTTTCAAAAAGTCGCATAACTTGGACACAAAAAAACTGCCAAAGTTTGTATATGAACTCACACAGTCAGCCTCACGTCAATTTGCAACATGAGAATCAAGGAAAGGCAATTAGCAGGATCACCAACCAGGTACAAGCAAACTGAAAAGACTACTATAAGTTTCATATCAGAGCCTTCTGAACGAGTAAAGAAAGACAGTGCCAGGTGAAAAAAAGTACTTAAGTATGTTCCCTACAACTACTTCTACCAAAGATAATTTATCTCAGACTTGGTTTCTAAACATTCCCACTTGTATTGAAGACTATTTATCTCAGCTTTAGTTTCTAAACAGTACAAACTTCCCTGAACCTCAATAAATTTTGTGTTATTTATCAGCATTTTTGCTTCTCTTTCTGAACTTAAACAAACTTCTCTAACAGTAAAAGAAACTAGATTATATCAAGTCTTTCCAGTTTCCAGAACTTTGGTAATCTTGGGGCCAGATAGATAGGCAATTTTAGGCAAAAATCCGCAGAATGGTCAACAGAGACATTTTCAATGACCGACCCCAAAACACACCGCCAACATCAAAAGAGGAAAATAGTTCTTTGGGCACCAGAGACTTCTGAATCACAGCTGCAGTAGACTGAAATTATTATGACACATCTGAGAAAATGACATTGGAGAAAAAACTACAGGCATATAGTACTACACCATAATAGACACCAAAAACTTTCAATCCAGCTCAACAGATCTGGAACAGTACGACGGCTGTCTATGCGCATCAGTAAAGCACAAGTTGTATGAGTGTACGACAGATAGGTTGATTAATCCAGTGCTATCGGTTTAGCTACATAATCACAGCACCACTCTCTGTTCTTAGTCTACAACACACCTACTGCTGAATCCAAATTCTTTAGGCTAAAATATATCAGGTCTTCACAAGTATAAGGACTCTTTGATGATCAAAGAAGTAAAATTGTGATTTAGGTTCTGTTTCAGTGTTAACAAATTCCACATACAGATGCCGCCCAAATAGCACATTCAGACACACAGCAAAAGCCAATTCAATTCAACAAAAAGTCAGACGTAAAAGAGAGAAAAAAACACAACAGCCAGTGCTTCAAAAAATAACTAACAGAGGGTATTACCGTATTACTAATTTGCAGGAAACAATTAGAAAAGTTCATACCTGTAAAATTCTTTAATTGCTGCAATAGACATACTACGTAGCCGCTCTTCAGGCCACACCTTTTCGGAAGATATATTCTGAGGAGCAGCTCCTGTTCTAGGCGCAGGTGGGGTTATAGGCCTAGACCTGTTCACATTTCGATCTGGAAATCTTGAGTCCCTATTCATGTGACTTGAGTTAAGCTCTTGGCCATTGGATTGATCATACGCCAGCGGAGCACCAAATCTGTCTGAGGCGTTCCTCATTAAGTGATCTTCCCTTGCGTTGTAAACACCACGCTCTTGTACAGCACCGTAACCATTCATACCACCTGCCATTCTTCTAGGATCCCCAAAGGATGGAGAGTTCTCAAATAGAGGTGGGCTTGAAACTAATGGTTGCCCCCTAAATGCCATGCCCCTAGCAAGACCACCTTGAGGCCCAAGAGTAATTGGTTCATCAGATGTAGACCTTTGTGGCAGAGGTACTGAAAGAGTACGGCTATCATAAATGCTCCTCTCATCCATTCGCATGTCCTGCCCACCAAATCCACGAACCTGAGAGGGCATACCTCGGAAACCCATCCCTGGTCCAATCGGGGATGATAACATAGATCCCCGTGGACCAAAATCAAGAGGTTGGCCCCTTCTCATTGCAGAATTCATGCTGGGACCACGAGTTAACCGACTAGTTTGTCCTTGCTTTTCTTGAGCAGCATCACGATGCACTTCCTCAATTTTCTTAGGCCCATCAACCTTCCTTCTCTGTTGCCATTTGTTTTTTCTTAAATCAATAGCATCTCTCAACATAAACCGTACTCTTGAAGATAGCTTCATATTGGTGGAGAGCTGCGCCATGATTTCAAAATAAGCATCCATATGCTCCTTTGCTTTGGGATGATCAATCATCTCCCCAATTGTGCTCATCAATTTGCACAATGCCTCAATGTTCTCTTCATCGGGGTTTTGATATTGGCCCAACAACTTCTTTATACATTCGTGCATTATTCTTTCTGTCAACATCCTCTTCTTGTACAACTCTCCGATCAATCTAATGTTACCCAGCATGCGCTTTCGCGCTTGAACTCTTTTCTCCTCTCTCACCTGTTCAGACTGTTGAGTATCACCTTCATCACCAGCACTATTCGCTTCTTGTTCCTCCCTTTCTCCCCTCTCAAATTCCTCCTGACACTTATTAAGGAGTAACCGCTTGAAAGTGATCTTCTCATTATCTACACTAAGGTCTGGCAACTCAGACGCAAGGTGTTGGCAAAAGTTTGCATACATTTCACAGAAAGTAGGTTCGGTTAAAGCTTTGTCAAAGATCTGAGAGATGACCCCAGTTAAAGTTATGACATTGTCTATGTTTACTTCTTTAACTTGTTCGAACAATCTCTCGAAGTTCTGTGGAGTCAGTTTGTTTAGTATACCCTTCAACTTCCTCTGTTTTGCCTGCTCTTCATCAGTGACTTTGCCAACTTCATACTTTCTCTCTGCTTTGTGCATCACTGGTACCGGAGTATGGGGAGAAGGCATCAAACCTTTGTTGAAGTTAGTACCTCGTTGCCAACGGTCAGCATCAGAATTATTTCTCTGCAAACCCTGAAAACCTAAAGAATGCATTGGCCCAGAGAGAATCCCCCCGGTATGCTGAGCAGGGCCTTGCGGTCGCGGGTTCCTAAGCACACCATATGTAGGCCCCCGTCCGCCTTGAAAACCCAAAACGTTGCTTCCATAAGCAAGATCCATCCTTGGATCTTGAGTTGGAGGATACGGACCAGGTTGTTTGTTCCACCTGTCAGTATCCATAGCCACATTCCCACGCCGATCATGCCGAGCAACTGGACTCGGCCTGTCAACAGCTCTTCCAGAACTTAGATGTTCACGATCACTACGAGGAGCACTAACAGCAGGTTCACCTATTACGAGGCCCGACACATCAGACGTAATTTCAAAATCCTCGGGAAGGTCTGTACAATGCTCAGAAAATGTAAGAAGGAAATCCCTGGAATACTTTTTCCCGTTAAGACCCTCTTCATCATGAATGCCTTTACGAACGAAGTCCAACTTTGGTGTGGAAATGTCAGCAGCGTCTTCCCAGTCATCTAGCTCAATTTTGCTCTTCTCAGGATTGTCGTCCTGTGTGCTGTCATCAGTGCTATCATCCGCAGACACCTTCATATCACTCTCAACAGTATGTTCCAAAGCCACAACACTTTCTTTCTTATCCTCTGGTCCCTTGTAGGCCATATAAAGATCAGTTGTCGTCCCAAGAGCATCAGCCTTTTGAAGTAATTCTTTCAGTTTCTTCTTTCCCCTATTTTTGGTTTTATTTGACTCCATAGATGACTTACTTGAGCCTGATATGCTGCCACATGATGAGCTAGGCCTTGGATTTTCTACGCATTCTGTTTCATCCCCTGCATTTGCTTCCAACATATCAGCAGAAACAGGTATAACGTCGTTATCCAACACACTAGATTTTGGTGCATCACAATCTTTAATACTGGGAATATCCAATAAGCCTGATGAAGTGGCTGAGACTGAGATATCACTAACACTAGATAGCTTGCTCTGCATCTTATCGTCTTCAGTGACAGATCTGGCAGAATCAGCTTCTCTTTGAGAAGCTTTCACTGCAACCCCAACAAGTCCGTGTTTCTCGACATGTTTAACTAGGTGATCTTGCTCAGCCTCCTTGAAAGAATCCAAGCTCTTTGGCGTACTATCTTTGATGACTGGAGCTGAACTTGTAATGTCTTCACAAGGAGCATTAATTTGATTAGCTGCTTTGTTTATCACATTCTGTGATTCACAGCTTTCAGATGAATGAGAAGTGTTTGCAGAGATTTTAACAGCAGGGGGATTGTCTGCTGCTCCATCCGTGACAATTGTTGATGACCTGATGGCCTCTGATACGCCATTCCCGAGTCCAGCTGAAGTACAAATCTTTTTAGATACTGAGATTTCAGAAATTGCAGCCTTAGAAGATTCATCAGAAACCTTCAGCACTTCAGATTCAGATTGCTGATCAACCTACAGACATGAGACAAAATTGATGCCAAATATCAAAATAAAAGAGAGTTTTTTTTAACATAACTTTTAGAAAACTCAATCCATGAAAAGACAGGGGAAAACCTGCTGAGATGGTTGGAGATTTCCCTTAATGCTCAGCTCCGTCTGAATATTCCCAGTGGACATATCATCTACAGCCTTACTGATAGCATCCACACATCTAGGGTTTGATGCTAATTCCCCGGAACTCATATTAAGGACAGCAGGTGATGTTGCTGGATTAGGGGTCTCCGCGGGAACACAAGCTGATACAGGAGCCGATTGTCCAACACCAGATTTAGACTGCAAACTCACCTCTATGTCTTTCTTATGAGAACCAGATTCTAAAGTGGGATTCAATAACTTTGGAGGCTCAACTTTTCCAACACTAGTGAGTTTAGTAGCTTTGCTTCCAGCAGCTTTGATAGTCACAGGGACTGAACTTGGTTGTACTGGAGCAATCGTATTATGAACATTCCGGTCAGCATTCGAAGGGTTTGCAACGCCAAGCTTCGGGACCCCACTTTTCACTGGAAAGGTATTAGATGGTTGGTTAACAGATGGAACACTTGACTGTGCCTGGCTAATAGCATAGTTAAACCTAGTCCCCTGGGCGGTAGTGTTTAGCTGCGTACTAGTCAAGGGAAGTGAACTCGTTCCTGGGAAAAAGGGGGGACCAGCGGTATAACTATTGGAATAATAACCCATAGGATGGCTGGTTGTGTAGGTAGGATGAGATTGGTTTTGTGAGGGCACACTATGATGTGGAATTGATCCCGATGAGCCACCATCCCTGCCATCTAGTCTTAACTCCTCATGCGTATCTGGATGAGTTATCTTTACCGTCTTACGGGCGCTGCCAAAGTTTCCAGTGGCCTGTTGGTTAAACTGCGAAGGCATGTTAATTCCCATATTTCCTAGCTGATGAGGGTGTTGAGTTGCCAGCTGAGGATTGTATCCCAAGTTCTGCCCTTGATGCATAATTCCCTGAGTCTGCATAAGAGAATGTTGGAGTGGAACAAAGACCTGCGGTTGGACTTGGGAAGGATTTCCCATCTGTAAAGGTATCTGCAATGACATTTGAAGTGAGCTAGTTGGTACGCCTTGAGACTGAATTTGTGGATTGGGCCCACCAAATTGCATTGAAGCTGTTTGTTGATGAAATGGCCGAGGCATAGAAACTCCTGTCACTGGAAGAGCAGAAGGTTTTTGAGCCTGTGTTGGTGGAGATGCAGATGTCACATGAACATCTCTTCTCACCTGTGGCTCAATCTTGATCTGTTGAAGGATGGGTTTCTCAATACAAGCAACATCCTTCTTCGATATCTCCTGCTTAACAACAGGCGACGGAATCGCAGGTACACCTCTTGAAGGATCACGTCGAGCCTGAATGGAGGAAAAAAAACAGTTAGGTGGACAATCAAAATAAATGAACAATAGTCAGGAGCACATTACACAAATCTATATATTTTTCAGAGTTCATAAAATTAATTCATTCTATCTGTAAATCAAACCTTCGTATGTTACATATCAAGCATAACCATCACCTCAAAGACAGAAATAATAGATGTTCAGTGTTGACTCTAACACCTTGGATTGAAAGAGTTAAACCTAACTGGACAGTAGTCAACCAAAAAAAAGTGCCATGAAAAAGATGCCAAAGAAGACAAAAAGGGCGCAGCAAACCTGATCACGCTTTTGCTCATCCAAGTTTGGTGGAGCAGAGCTAGTTCGAGCTGGCACCTTATCAAAAAAAAAAAAAAAAAAACAGAGCGTTGTGAGTGCAAACTGTTACCTAACTTGCTATCGATGACTAACATATGGCGAAAATTTTGGCAAATTTGGTGGTAATGAAGACGGCATACCTGCATTCCATTCATAAAACCTGGAGTGATGGATCCAAACTGGAGAGGTGGCTGTGCTCCATCCCCTAGAATGATAAGAATTAAGAACTCGGTTATTCTTGAAGTAAATACAGTAATATAATTTAGGCAACTAGCTTGTATGTTGAAACTATGATTAAAGATGACACAATGTGAATCAACAAGGCCATTCAATTCTTAGATAGAAAATTAAAAAGGTTAAACAGAGGGAAATGAATTAACAAGGTTATACCCTTAGCAGGGGTAGATGTCAGGGTGAAGTCGGAATTCACGGATGATGATTGAGATGATGGAGCCCTTGGTAAAGGTAGGCCGGTCTTCTGAGGCGCAGCATCAGCTGGCTTACCGACAACACTTGCAGCTGTTGTACTTGGCCGTCCTGAAATATTTAAAGCATTATGAAGATCTCAACAGAACTAACAAGAATTAAACTGACCCTCTTTATAAACTGGGTTGTCTAATTTTCCGCAGAGTTCATTTACATGACAACGGCTTCCCATACCCCCCATCATACCAAGCTACATGTAACGCAATAGTTGCGACTAGCCTAATCATAAGGAAATAAACAAAAAAAACTGTAGTATAAAAAAAAACATAAAAAAAAACTACGAAGGTAATAAAGTTCCCGGTTTAAAAGTGCACACACCTTGTACTGCAGACTGAGAATGGACGCCATTCTCCACAGAACGAGCACCACTACCAGGGTTGGAGTCTGATGTATTCACAACAACGGGGTTTGCCCTTAATTGCGCACCTTGAGCATTGTTAACCTTCTTGTAGCTGGAGAAAAAGAACATCCAGCACAGAAAACATCAACACCCCAACAATCCACCGATCAACCAATCACAAGCTAACTAATTAGCCACTTCACTCAAAATACGGCCTAAAGATTATCCAATGCTTCATACCCATATTCAGCTGGATATCATCCCATAGACCCATATTAATTTGTGCCTCTTTTCACATAAAGCTCTAAACCTTTTCCCCCACCCCCACCCCCAATGGCATCACAACAGTTAAAAAGCCGCAGCACCAAAGAAACAATTAATTGGCCACTTCACGAAACATACAGCCTAAAGATCAACCAATGCTTCCTACTCAAATTCAGCTAGATATCATTCCATATACTAATTTGTGCTTCTTTTCACATAAAGCTCTATACTTTCCCGCTCCACCCCCAATCGCAACTGAACACTTAAAAATCACAGCACCAAAGAAGCAATTAATTGGCCACTTCACGCAAAATGCTACCTACTCAAATTCAGCTATCCCATACTAATCTGTGCTTCTTTTCACATAAAGCTAAATACTTTATCGCCCACCTCCACCTCCACCTCCACCCCCACCCCCAATCGCAACAGAACAGTTAAAAATCGCAGCACCAAAGAAGCAATTAATTGGCCACTTCACGCAAAATGCTACCTACTCAAATTCAGCTATCCCATACTAATTTCTGCTTCTTTTCACATAAAGCTAAATACTTTATCGCCCACCCCCACCCCCAATCGCAACTGAACACTTAAAAAGTCGCGGCACCAAAGAGCAAAACCCTCGATAAAACCACACACACACACAGACTAAAACCCTAAACAAAGAGGCAACAAGTTACAATAGAGAGAGATATATATATAATATATAATATATACCTGCGGTTGTTGTTAGGAGTGGGAGCGGCGGGGTGAGAGGTGGGGCCGGCACCGCCACGACCACGGCCACCACTAAAAGGCTTGTGCTGACCACCAGAACTGTTCCCAGATCGACCACCGCCTGGTTTTCGAAAGTGCGAATCGTTCTTATCCGACCTTGATTGATTGAGGGACATATATGCCCTCAAACCGTACCACCAAATTTAATCTAAAAAAAACTTCTTCTTCTTCTTCTTTAATATCTAATTCAATTAAATTCCACAAAAAGATCACCCAAATTAATTCCAAATTCCAACCCCCAAATCAATCAAATTTATTTACTACTAATCAAGCAAAACCCATTAATAATCAACTCATTAGCAACAAACCCAACAACACATAATCAAAAACAATAAAACAAAATGATCGGTGCAAAACAAAATTAGGGTTAGTACTACTGAAAAGTAAAGAAAAAAAATTGCAAATGTAGAATGAAATTAAAAGGGGGGAGAAATTAGGGTTTTAGAAAGTGAAGAGTAATAAGGAATGAAGAACAAAAGAAGTGTCGATTAGGAGAGAGAGAGAGAGAATGAGAAGAAGCGTAATGAGGAAGACGAAGAAGCGTACCTGAGAAAGAGGAGGAGAGAGAGAGAGAATGAATGAAATTTAGTTGCCAAAGACTGCTCTTTTTTTTTAAAGCTTAACCCTTACTCTACTCTCTTCGAATGTTTTTTTTTTCTTTCCATTTTTTTTTTTTTTTTTTTTAGAATCGATTTGGTAAGTTGTCATCGTCGGGAAATTTTATAGAATAAAAATCCATTTTCGAAGTTTAAATTTTTCCGTATGTGTGTATATATTAGTCAAAATTTAAGCAAGTAATAACGGTCGAGTTGAGTTGACTCACTTTACTAACAGTACGGTCTAGGGTCGTACGGAATGAGAAGGGTATGATCAAGATGCGAACTTTTTGAACACCGGGAACGGAAAAAGAGGTGAATGAAACATTTGGTACCAAGGGACAAGGGTGGAATGCATAATTAGGGTTTTAGACTTGGTTCATTACCATCAATGTTGCGCTTGTGGCTCCACTACAAGTCTACAACCAATAAGAAAGGGAAAGGGAAAGGGAAAGGGAAGTGGTCTTGTTGTGAACGTACGTGGAGTAGGAGTTACCAACAAGATAGAAGCGTAAAGGAGAAGAATCTTGTGTCAGTGAAGATTCATCATAGAGATTCAAACATATTTTACATTTTACATAACTACATATTTTCCGCAGGTAGGATCAGACATCAGTACTCCTGCAAATATAAGTTTTAACTAGTCAACACTACCACTCTTCTACTCTAACTAATAGACCTAAATGTCTACCGCCTACGCCACGCGGTCTAAATACTTCTACCCGTAAATCAGTAATAAAGCATATCATACAGATACTTGATGGCGATACAACCTCGGCCATTTTTCTACTAGCTTAGCCTTGCGCCCTGTCACTACACACACTGACACACATGAGGGGCAGCAGTTTATCGAAAGGCACGCCATTCCTAAAGCAAAATGTTGTGTTGGAAGCAAAGTGGACCTAGCCACATTGAACCTTTTGTTGCAGGACCATTCTTGCAGCTTCAATGACGTTTTGCCCGCTTACATAGTGCTGCCTGCACACAGGCATGTAAACTTCAGCTCCACCGATCAGCTCTGTCTGTGTTTCATCAGTTTTCCTCAAGGTGAAGTTTGCGCGTTTCCCACATAGATCACATCGGGCAGTAAGCTTTGTTACAGTGTCTGCCAGAGGAATAATGTCGAGCACAGAGCCAAACCTCCGCCTATGCAATGAAGATTTGAACATGTCGAAAGTAAGTGTGATGTGTGTAAAAGTTAAAACCTTTCTTTGAAGAATAAAGTGTGAGAACTAAATGTAACAAGGGGTATGGGACCAAAAAAGAACCAACTCATGGTTTAGCATAACCCCTAGGATCTAGTCGCCGGAGGCCAGGAAAAAGTGGAAGTCTGGAAAGTACCTCAAGTAGTCACCATCAAGACCGGCTACTATAACGGTTTTGCCATCATGGTCAGCAGCTCTCTCACAAAAATCATACAGATCTTCGAAGAATTGAGCCTCGTCAATACCAATCACATCAAGCTGCAAAATTCACCCATTATGAGAACATTTAAAATGAAACATTACATCATAAGCAACGTTGCTTCTCATATGTCAGAATTATCTATGATCCAGATTGAAGTTTAAACACCATGAAAAACCTCCTGTCATAGAATTCATGTCATACACATATTCTAGCGACCTCCTTTACCAAAGGTGTTAATAAGAAATTGTGGTGACTTGATAACCACATGTTTCCACAGTTACACTCGAATATAAATGACATACACTTCTGTAAGACAATACCTCATCATAAGCACTAGGACCGAATTTTTGTCTGAATGATGACAAGTCATGCAATGCCAAGCATGGCAATTTATTTCCATCATGAGTGACCACAGAGTTGAGCTCGTATCTTGTGTCTTTGTTCGATTTGATCAAAGCAACATTTCTGTTTAACACAGGAAAAGAAACGATTAGTGCAAGATTTTGTAGCCCACACCAGCATTCATGAAGATACTAGCCAAGGCAAAATACTGCATAAAGATACTACCTTAACCACAGTGAGAAAAAAGGGGTATCAATGAAACAAAAACTGCAAGCCTGCCAAAAATGTTTCACCAGTTCATATATCATATTAACCATGCGACTATATCTGACTATTTGAAAAGCAAAGATATGATAGCACAGTTCAAGGAAAAACACTTCAGATACACAACAACGATATTCCTCCATACTTTAGGATGTCCTACATATCCATTATGGATGCGTGACTATGCAAAACTCAGGCTCGGATTCTTTACACTGTTCAAGAGCCATGCCCATGCAATGTCCTGATGTAAGGAAAGGCAATTCAAAGGTCATGATGGAGTACAATGGCAAATAAAAGCTAAGCATTATTTACCTGCACTGCAACCTTCTCACCAAAAAGGACATAAAAAGTTTTGTGACCTGTACCAAGTGCCAAGACTACACAGTAATTAACTCAGGCTTGTAGCTGCGGTCCTTTATCACACAAGTCAGCTCTTTTAGCATTTGATATATATTCTCAGCATCTTTGTGTGTGTTGTCTCCCTTAAAAAAGACATGTACCTCATTTTGAATCTCAATCTTGCTACACCCAGGGTCCTTTTTCACCCCAAAATCCTTCATCAACCCCCAAATGTCAGCTACGTTTTCCCACAGTCCATATGAGGCATAACTATTGGACAAAACAACATATTTCCCAGCATTCTCTGGCTCCAAATCAAAGTATCTCTTCGCTGATAACTTCAACAATTCAACATTACCATGAGTCCTACAAGCCCCAAGCAAAGAACCCCATACAACAGGGTTGTCCTTACATGGTGAGCACTTAATGAAATTATAAGCCTCTTCTAACCTTCCAGCACGTCCTAAAAGATCAACCATAGCTGCATAGTGTTTTTTATGTGGTTGGATGCCATAATCCTTCGTCATTGACGAGAAATACTCCCAACCTTCATCTACAAGACCTCCATGTCTACAAGCAGAAATAACTGCAAGAAAGGTGACATAATTGGGTCTCAAACCTTCTTTGATCATGTCATGAAAGAGTTGCAAGACCTCAACAGTCTTTCCGTTGTGTGCATATCCAGATATAAGGGTTGTCCAAGTGATTACATTCTTGATTTCAGATTTAGTAAAGACCTGGTGCCCATCAAATGGACAGCTACATTTGAAATACATATCCATGAGAGCACTGTTAACCACTACATTTTGCCCTATTTTACACTTTAACATGATTGCATGGACTCTTTTTCCCTGTTCCAGCAAAGCTAATGTGGCACATGCTCTAAGGACAGATGCAAAGGTGAACTGATCTGGAGACAATCCAGTATGTCTCATTGTGTAATAGAGATTTAACCCTACATCTTCCATACCATTTTGTACGTACCCTGCAATCATCGCGTTCCATGAAATTAAACTCTTCTCTAACAACTCATTAAAGAGAATCCAAGCAGTTCTTAACTGCCCCGCCTTTGCATATAAAATTAAAAGTTTGACCTTTAAGTATTCGTTGGGAGCAAATCCAACAACCACCATCTGAGCATGAATACTTTTGCCCCACTTATACCCTTTTCTGTGAATGCAATCTTGCACAAGAAGAGCATAAGTACTCCAATCCACCGCCAATCCCGAATGCCACAACAACCGAATTGCTTCTCCCAACCTTCCGAAGTAACAGAGATCCTTCAATGTTTTGTCCAACCGTGTGGAACAGATACCAACTTGTGCAGCCTGAAAACTGAAGATACTAACGGCGTGACAACCACGTCAACCATGTCTGGCAGGCCAGAAATTACAATTCACAATTCCCTCAACTCAGCTAAGATGATAATAACGGGCTCCACGCGCCAAAACAAACAAACAAACACCATTGTGCTCTCAATTTCATTCTTTCCAAGGGTTACCAATTAGCTTTGGGAGCGAAACCCATCATTTAGTGACTCAACCACAGCCTAATCAACTTTTCCCGCAATCTACCACTTTAGAAAACCCCTCTAATTCAAATATGTTACAGTTTCATACAAAGGTAACACATGTTTATAACAATTCATCCCAAAAGGTTGAATCTTTGAACAGAGGAGAGTTGTCCAATTGCCTTTGAATTCAATGCCCTCGTTCCTAATACAATCTCAACAACAAATAACCATCTACTCGTAATAGCTAAATGATATAATGTATTCCCTATCCAACAACAACAACCAATCTACAGTCCCACCAAGGATTACCAATTACCAATTAGTTTTTTTGGGGGGAAACCCACCATTTCTAACCAAGGGTTGCCAATTAATTTTGGGGGGAAAACCCGACATCCCAGCTAGTGACTCGACCACAACCTAACGAACTTTTCCCACAATCTACCACTTTAAATACCCCCTCTAATTCAAGTTTGTTACAATTTCACACAAAGGTAACACATTTTTATAACAACTCATCCCAAAAGGTCGAATCTTTGAACCGACAAAGCTGTCCAATTACCTATAAATTCAATGCCCTAGCTCCTAATACTCCCTATCCAACATGATTTGGGGTCGGCTAACATGAATCGTCATCTGTAACCGTCTAAATGATATATACTCCCTATCCAACAACAACAACAACAACAAAGGTACACTCTCAAGATGATTCGAGTTCGGCTAACATGGATCGTCATATGAAACCGTCATACACAAGCAACAACTTAATATCCAAAAAAATATCAAGTTTGGAACTTTATCATCAAACAAAAAAAACCCACTTTTATAATGTCAGTACATAACACAACTACATACAAATGACACCCAATTTCGCAGTAAACATTATCAACAGAATTAACAGAATTAACGGAATTAACTACCAAACCAAATAAACCAACCTGCCATTCTGACGCTCGGATTGTATGCGACGGAGAAGACTGGTGGTTTTCCCGGCAAACATGGGACCCACAATCACATGAACCTCACCGGAAGACGGAGACGACGGCGGCGAAGACGAAAGCTGCTGTTGCTGCTGCTGCTGCTGCTGAGCAGAAGAAGAGGGAGAAGAAAAGGAGGGAGCAGAAGCAAACATGTTGCGTGAAGAAGAAGATAAAGAAGGGCGAGGAGAGAAAAAGGGAGGGAGACGAAAAGGGGATAATAATTTGGGGGAATTGAGGAGAGAGAAAGTAGATTGAGAAAAAATTAGGGATTTGGAATTCATAATTTTGATTTCAATTGAAACTATTTTTAGGGTTTGTACTTTTTGCAGTAGGAATCTAATTTTAGGGGAAAAAATAGAAATAATCAGAAGAGGATGAATATCAATATGAACATGGCTAGGTTTCGAAGAAGAAAAAAAGAGGGGTTTTTTGAGGGTTTTAGCTTTGGAGGGAAAAGTCAGTGTATGTGTCAATGTGTGTAGCTTATAAAGTACTCTTTCTGATGTGTTTGGAGTAGACCTGTCAAACGGGTCGGGCGGGCGGGTTTCGGGTTCGGGTCAGTAAAATACGGGTCGAATACGGGTCGGGTCAAATACGGGTCAAGTAAATACGGGTCGACTATACGCGGGTTTATACGGATTTGGGTCGGGTTACGGGTTGACCAACGGGTCAAAAATATATGCTCGCGCCTTTTTTTCTCGGTAATTATTATAATCAAATTATTATTTTATTACTATTTTACAAGCATTTTATGTATTATACTAGTTTTTTACCCGTGCAAGATTGCACGGGCGGCACGATTACATTACATTTTGTTTTTCTTATTTATATCAAACTCATATAGGTGTAAATTAATATAATATGATTTACTTTATTTAAATTTAATATAGGAATATAAATACGGTTCAACCTTCATTGAATGGAAGAGAACATGTCAATTGTGCATATTTGTTATGACGGTTAGTAAATAAAATTATATTCACCTCAACCGTATTTGTCCTAGATTAGTTTTAAAATATGGATCAATTGTCAAATCATGATTACGAACTCTGTTATTTACCGAGTAAATTTAACAGCATTCAAACAAAAAAAAACCCCATCAAATTACGGGTGCAAGTAGCAATCGATTAATCTTTCCGTACATAAAATTAGAGCTATTATCTAGTTGGTAACATAAACCAACTATCTTACGCGCGATTTCAAAAAAAAAAACTATCTTACTCGCTACGTAATAATCAAAGCTTCCATAAAAAAAAAAACAATTGCTTAACATTTTTCCCAAATTAAATCAAAATCAATCCTGAATCATCCTTATATCCTCATCATCTTCAATGATTCAAAATCAGTAAAAAGTTTAATCAAACTGGTTATTCGAATTGAATATCTTTGATATTTTTTTATTATCAAAATCGCGTGTCATGAGCCTATTTTTTTATGACACATAATTGGCGTCCGTTTCAACTCTGATATAATTATTTTTATCTATATGGCTCGCTTTTATGGGTCATGAACCCACTTTTTATTACACATGATTGGTACTGACTCGCATGTGTTTTAATGCTCGTAAAAAAACTAATTTAGTTGTATCTGACTATATGACATCATTTTATATCAAGAACCCGCTTTTTATGACGCATGACCCATATTGGCTCACACTCGTTCTGACTCGCATATGTTTATTTTTATTTATTTGGCGCGCTTTTATTTGTACGTCATGAGCCTATTTTTGTATGACACATTACCCGTATTAATTCGCACCCGTTTCAACTCCCATATGTTTAGTTTGATCTATCTGCCTTGTTTTTATGGGTCATGAACTCACTCTTTTTATTACACATGATTGGTACTGACTCGTATCTGTTTTGATACTCGTAAAAAACTAATTTAGTTGTATTTGATTATCTGACACCATTATATGTCATGAACCCGCTTTTTATGACGCATGACCTTTATTGAGTCACACCCGTTTAGACTCCCTTATGTTTATATTTATTTATTCGGCGCTTTTATTACACATGACCGCTATTGACTATCGTATGTTTAGTCACCGTTTTAGTTATCTCTTCTACGCTTGTCAAATCTTACACGACCCGTATACCCAATTTGACCCTTGATATAAGACAACAAAGATTATTCTCTAATTTTATGTTCCACAAAAATGATTATTCTCTAATTTGATATTAATTGAATATATGCTAATTATATATGTTGCAATTTCGGTCAAAATTAAAAAAATGATCTGATTTTGTTTCCAAATAACTTAGCATAGAATATATGGTAGTACAATATTGATCGAAATCTTTGGTTTTTAATTAAGACGAAATATTAGGGATTAATATCCTTTATATATAATTTTGTCAATAAAAGCATCAAAGAAATCAATTGGCCTAGTGGTTGAAGTGTTATAATTTAACTTTGATGTCATAGGTTCAAACCTTCGCAACCTCATTTTTACAGAATTTATTATGTAGCAGGTGATGAGGTGGCGATGACATCAGCAAATGACATCATCGATGATGTGGACGCAAAAATTTTACACTAAATGTTTTGCCTATTAATTAATATAACTAGTTTATTAGCCCGTGCAAAAATTGCACGGGTTGTTATATGAATTTGGTTATAACTCTATTTTATTACTCATAAGTCATAACTAACGCAAAATAATAGGATTATAAAAAACTTAACCGACCAGATATGACCCGTTGTTCAAGATTAATAGCTCGTTTTCTTCCTGATCAAGTTCTGACCACTTATAACTCGAACCCGTTATAACCAGTATTTTTTTGGGTTAAACTTGAGATGGCTCGTTGTCCCAGTTCTTATATAATTAAGACGAAAAGAAACGTGTTTAATTTGGTATCATCTTAGAGAAATTATGTTTGATTCAATGGAAACAATTTAAAAAGTATAGCGAATTTATTTCATTATTTTACGTTTTTGTACGAATTACAATTTATGACCCGTGACCCGCTATTTTCGGGTCCTGTTTTTGTAAACTGCAATTCATATTAACCCCGACTACTTTTTAACACACTTTTTTGTAACTCCTAACTCCACCCGTTGACCCGTATTTTGTATTAAAACAAAACAAACCCAAAATGTGTTATTTCCTAATATATTGCGCCTATATATACTACTTCCTAAATTATCTCCAAAAATAAAATGATTTGATATGACTCAAATTATCTCGTCCAAAGTTTATCCAAAATTATCTCCTAAAATATCAAATCCTTTATATATAGATTTGTTAATAAAAGTATCAAAAAAATCAATTTGGCTTAGTGGTTGAAGTGCTATAATTGTAACCTTGAGGTTACAGGTTCAAGCCTTTACAAGCTCATTTTTTATGAGTCAAACACATGCAATAATGAGGTGGCGATGACATAAGCGATGATATCATCGATGACATCACTACTGATGTGGATAGTGTAATTGAAGGCTAATAGGGTGGCTATTGGTTAAATTAACTAGTTTATTGACCCGTGCAAAATTGCACGGGCTGTTCTATGATATTGGTATTAACTTAATTTTATAAACTACGGTATAATTAATCAAATTCATATTTTGATTATAATCATTTTCCCTTGTTAGCGTTTAAAAATTAAAAATAGGATATATAGTGTCGACTTATGAAAAGTCAATTGTTACGATGACTCGACCATGTCTAACTGACCTGTTTTTCTCTGATCATTAACTTGTTTAATGACCCGTAGTACCCTTATTTAACAAAACACCATATTTTAAGGATAAACCCTACGTGGTCGTTGACCAAATTTTGACTCGTATTTAAGACAAAAAAAAAAAGACGAAACCAAGCCCCAAAATAGATTAGAAGAATAAAAAGGTTAATTAACTAACTCAAAAGTTAAGTTTACTTGATTAGATGTGTATCCAACCCGATAAGTCTTCCTGATTAGACATCCTTTTTACTGGTTCTGAACCTGTTTAGACCCGCAAATATTGTTTGATCTAACCCATTGACTCGCAATTAGGACAAAACTAATAAGTTTTCAAGCCGAAAATCAATCTAATCGCTTGTACTCAATCATGAGGCCTATTTTATTTTGTGAATTGTGGTCGACAATAACCCAAATCAGCTTTATTGGCAAATTTTTGGTCCGAAATAACTTGACCGTTAAACTATTTTGACCCGCTATTAGCCCATTAAGTCTCAGTTTGATAGGACTAAATCTTTCTAATCTGTTTTGAATTCAAATCTGATCTAAATTGAATGATACTGAATTGATTGGTCTGATCTTAATTTGTTGCAAAATTTAAGTGAAACTAACAATACTTAAAAACTCTCTTTTTTATAATAATAAATATTTGAAGATTCGAGTTAGCTAATAATTTGTCCTTTAGTTCAGGGTGAAAAAATAGAATTTGATTCGCGTTAACTCAATTATAATAATATATCCTCGTTTAAAGATATTGTACAAAAAACTTACACCAGAGTAAATAGCTTTTGTCCATTTTATTATCATTCGTGCATGGGCGATTATAAGACATTATTAAAAACCGTATTTTCTAGACATGGTAAAACTTAAATGCTCAACTAACCGAGTGACTTTACTCAATCCGACCCAATTTTGCTAGGTAATGACAATACTTATATATGACTTGTGACCCGTGATGACCCGAACATGTCTTAGCCTGCACATTTTTTCGTGTAATTTGACTCGATCCATTGACCGGATTATAGTCCGTGCAAATCAACCCATATTTCACCTCAATCGGACACGTATGACCCATTTGTTATGTCTACCTAATTGTAAACCCGTGCAGTTTGCACCGTATTGAATACCAAATAGAGTGGGGGATGCCGAAATGTGATTAAATATAATTCATATCAAGGCAAATACCCATTATATTAAATCGATTCGATTAACCTGCCTAACGATAATAAATACTGGCGACTATTTAGTATTTTAATTGTTATAAAATGCGAATAGAGACTTGGCAAAGTTAACAATCTGTAAACAAATTCTACAATCAAATCACAACACAACACAACACAACACAATGCTTGACAATTGGGGTTAGTAGAACTGTACATCTCGACTTTCGTCCCACGATTAACTCACGACACACATGCAAAAACCCATGGAACATCTTATCACTACTATCCAAAGTAGCAAATGAATTCATACACCCATCACTAAATTCCGTAAAAAAAAAAAAAAAAAACCATCATTTTTTTCTCCTTATTACACCAAACTATGACATTATGATTTATGGCAATGCCACGTATAGGCCACCACCAAGATAAAAATTGGATCAGAACACATACAAATATACAATTTGAAACTAATAAAAACAAATCATTCCTCGTGTATCCCATCATGTTTCCTTTGTGTTGCAAATTTATTCTTATGAAAACAAAAAGAACCCTCTTATTTTTCCAGCTGAAGATCCGGACCGGCCTCCATCTCCACCTTTGTAATAGCTACTCGATTTTGACACTGAATCGTGTATTTGAGAAACTCAAATGCCCGAACTACTTTGAAATTGTCTTCCATGCTAAGGTTGTGTATCTCTTTGCTGCGCTGATCACATCCGGCCGCCATCTCAATTGATTGTATCATAATTTGAATTTGGTTGTTCTATCTGTTCCTTTGTTGTGTCTTCAAAAGATTAAAATCACAATTTAGTCAATAAAAATGTTATATGGTACTAACTACGGAGTACTAATCAACATATATGAAGTGTTACTATCAAATTTAGGAAGTAAAAATATTTATCGAATCACTCCAATATCAATAGAAGGGACAATCCCTCATCGGCAATCCAATGATGCAGGATACGCTTACCGACTAACCAATTGTAAAATCAGTGCCAACAAACTGTGAGCACTTTAAGTTAGGTAAAAAAATAAATTAAATTAGACTTACCCTGAGCACTTCTTTCATAACGATCGGCGCATGCATTAGCTTCCACCTTGGTTGTGAGATCGGTCATTTAGGGTATGAGCTGCTTTAAAAATCTAAATTGTCAGAGATTAATCTTATATTTCTGGCGAGCAAATTGTCAGAGATCAATCTTTTCTGCGCAAGTGGAGAAAATCTCAAAAAAGAGAATTGATGTATTTCGCATGAATATGATATGATACTGAAATATAATGCAAAATATCGATTTCGAAATTTAGTTAATCGTACAGAAAACTCGTCAAATTTAAGACTTGATGCATGAGACCCGGATTGGAGATGGCGCAAACTCCCCTTTTTCGAAATGCTTTGATCAACCACCGCATGAGCAAATCATAGTGTCCCCTCCTGTTAAAAAAAAATAGCAAAAATGAGTTAGAAGCATGCATATGAGAAAACGAAGCGATTATGAATTTAAATTCATGTTTTGGATTTTTAATATATGGTAAATCTTGAACATAGCAATTTAGCAAGATTCTTGGGTACATTACTATTCCATGCTGATGAGGTGTGAAATAAGTGGAGTAAATCGTGGAAGATATTGCTAAAAGATACGGAGTAGCTGATTTCTTATTTTAAGAAAATTATTTCCTTCAAAAATTCTTTTACGAATAATAACTTTATTATTTTCGTAAATTAAAACCATAGTGAATAATTTTAAGGGATTCAAATCAATTTAATTATTCGTTTACATTTTTAAATAATTTGGACCATAATCTATGACATTTTTTTATCATCAGTATCTTTATACTCCGTATGAAATATTCGGAGATTTTCGGAAAATATATTATAATTTATCAATTTTATTTATGGATAAATGTTTCTGTTACAATATTTCATTAAATATTTAATCAATATCTTATGGTGGATATTGCCGACTAAATTAGTGCTAATGAAATCAATCTTCCTTTTTGAATATCATTTGATTTATATGTTCCCCTTTTTAAAGATTTGATGCTCTTTTTTTGGGGAAAATATACAGATTAATATATGAGATATTTAACTAAGGAAGTTAGCATATTTTATACAAATTTTATTGCCTTAAACACGGGTTATGTTGAATTTGTTTAGGAAAGTTAATATTTTTGCGGATTATATATAAATCCTAAAAGATATTTGTTACAAATTATGCTGATTAATATATTACACATTTATTTAATTAAGGTAACTACTATTATTTCAAATGATTTTATTGCCGAAAATAGTCGTCGATGACATCAGCTATGACGTGTCGCTGATGTCAACGTTGATGTGGACGGCCTGAGAAGGCTGAAAATGCACCGCTAATTATATTATATAGATATTACATAATAATAATAGTTTAATTATATTTGTATCTTATATGTCTTAAATTAATCAATTATTAATATTTAATTAATATTTATCTATTTATTTTTTATTTTTTATTACTATAATATATATTTTGCACCATTCATTTGACCCAACGGGTTGACCCGGTCCGGGTCGGGTTATGACCCAGACTTTCGGGTCGTTTTCGGGTTCGGGTCATGTTCTGGTCCGGGTCGATAAAAACGGGTTTTTTCGGGTTATTTGCGGGTCGGGTCCCGGGCGGTTTTTCGGGTCGGGTTAGTTTTTGACAGGTCTAGTTTGGAGTACATCAGTTTGAATGTCATTTCAGGTGGCGGCTCTACGTTGTTTTGAAATCTAAAGTCGTTGATCCGCCTAAAAACTCTTTAAAACTGCTTTTGTTCATAAATCGCTAGCCCATGGCGACTCTCATGCTTTTTTTCTACATTATAGAGTAGTCACGCGAACTATCGAATCTGTGTTTAATATATAAACGAGTCTAGGTCCATTTTGTTGAACTTTTGCTTTTCCATCCCATATTTTGCTAAACTTTTTCTTTCTTAGCACCATTTTGAAACAAACTAAACTCTTTTAAAGTTCTAAATCTCATCTTATCATCGGATAGTATCGAATGGAAAGAAGACATTATCAATATATTGTTTGATACAGAGTACGGAGTATTACATAATATCACGAGAATCATACTCTAATTCTATAAGTTATTTTTTTTGTCGAAAACTATACTCTACTACACTAGTACTCCGTACTCGGGGAAACGGAGAAGATACTTGTAAGAAGGATCCTAATAAAGCTAAGTGCAAATTGTGCCAAGTAGTTTGGGTAAACTACTCATGAAACATGGTGGGCTGATGTTGGTTTTGTTGTCATATGTTACCTTTCCCCATTTTATACACTCCATCTTCCATGTTTGATCTTCCAATCTAGATTTTATTTCAAACCTTTCGGCGTTACTAACGTCAACAAATTTTATATGGTTTAGAGTGATAAAACTCCCACTTGCTAGTCAACTCCATCGTATAACCTAATGTTTTGGTTTATAATATGCTATCATAGTTCATAACATCATGTGATCTAGATGGATGGGCCATAGATGAATATTACTACACATGATCATTTTGTGGATCATGATAAGTGCTCTTTTCGCTATCACTATTTCTATGCGAACGAAATTTCCAAGACATGAAAAACAATGTTTTTGTACCAGAAAGACTATCCCAGTATCACGAAACCATATTCTACTTTGTTTGATCGCAATTACTACTCACCACTCACCAGTCAATTAACCTGCCATCATCATACATATATACCCACCGTCCAAATAAACCTCACATCCGATCATCAAATTAACCGACGACGTTAAAACTATATTGATTGTTCATTGAATTTGCATACTACATCTCTAGCTAGCAAATTAAAATAAGGTAGGAAGAGGAGAGAGTCAATCCAAGAAATGATATACAAATGAGAAGAAGGTTTTTAATAATAATTAAGTTAGTATGAAAGAATAAGGACCAATAATTAGGAAGAATAAGTATAGAAAAGTGGGGGTTAGATAAATACTAGTATAGGCTAAGGAGTGGTGATTAGGAAGGTAGAAGAAAACATGAAAGAAGGGGGCATGTGCAACAGTGCGGCACCAGGCAAAATACATACTCCATGTTTGATTGGATTAGCTGTTCTGTTCCATTTTCCATCTCTTTTCTTTAGGAAGTGGAGCTACAAAGTTATCCCTTCTTTGCTATTCACACATCTTGCCCCCCCACTACCTTTCTTATTCTTAATTCTACTTCTTCTTATGATAATTAAATCATCATAAAGTTGGATCCAAATATTATTTTGTGTCCAATTATTAGCTACTTTAATTATAAGAACATTTCTAAGAATCTATTGCCAATCTTGAGAATTATTACTATTGTTTGTGCATCAATCAACTAAGTGTATAATGTTCATTTTTGCTCGATCAAATTTGCAAATGTTTGTACGACTTAAGGAGTAGATAAAGATTCAGGCTTGAGATCTAAAGTATCGAGCATGATCTAAATTGATCGATGATAAGAAGAATTCTCTTACATCGAGCGATCAAATAGTAGCTCATACCCGGCCTATTCCTTGACCCGTTAATTATTTTTGTTTTAGTATTTGCGATTTTGTTTGTTCAACCTCAAAGTCGAGCAATGAGTGATACATGAGTGATGCGTGACATATATACACTAGGCCAATATTTCGATTCATAATGATCGGCTTGATATTTCTAAGAACCTAAATAGTAAAAAATAACATTGGCAAGCAAGCAAACATTAGATTTTGAAAATGTCAAAACTTCAATATAAATTTGATGAAGACGTATCAACATACTACGAGTAACTTGTATTTCATTCCAACATCAATCAGCAAAAAATGGGGAGAAGAGAAGAGTTAGTGTGACAAATCAATTATGCCTTGCTCCCACATGAAGGTAAGGAAGCAAAGCATGTTATCCAATGTTGTCGACATTAATTAAATACAACTTACTAGTGATGATACTTAATTTGCCAGATGATAATCACGTTGTCAATTTTCGTACAAATACCAACCTTAGCTTGCTTATTCAACATGCGCCCGTCTTCTCTCTAATAATCTATAGATTTCCCCCACAAAGTTAAACAACCGGAACATTATACTGCTATGAGATTACTCTTTTATATACTGTAACGGTGACGATTTTATTACTACGATAAACAACTATTGATGTAAAGAGAAGACGGACTTTGCTAATGCCATACATTGCCAGTTCATTATCAAGATCAACTTTTTAGCACTCGATGAAAATGTAAACCGTGAATTTACTTTCTAAAAGAAAACTCACCAACAATGAAAAAAACATGAAAATCAATCTAGTCAATATATATAAAACAAATTCCAAAAAATAGCTTTAATTTATGTTGTAATGGTTGAATGTTAATGGCATTTGAAGGTATGGTTAAAATGTTTTGACTTTCAGCATTTCCTATCCTTTGGATAAGGGCAACTTGGTCGTAAGAGGTTGAAATTAAAAGCCTTAGCTTGTTTGATAAGCTTTTCATGTAGCCATATGATGCAAACCTTAACAAAAAGAAAAAAATGCACTTGAATGTCAAACTAGCTAGTAAAAAAAAAAAGCCGATCGAATTCCAAGAATAAGATATGAAGCATTGAAATCTATGTCTTCAATTAATAACTTGTTTAGTACTCTAATTGCAATCACAAAACAAAATAGTATTATAAAAGTTTAGTACAATGAGCTTATGAAGTATATGTTAATGTATGTCCACCTTGAAAAATGTTCCTAAGTATAGGTTTTACAGGTCCAAATGTTATAACCTTCTCCCTACCAATGAATTCTAGATTGAGTTCACACATAGCCTAATCAAAAGCTAAGAACACATGATGTATTTACCACTGATAAAGCCCAATGAGAGCGACAATTCTGCCACCCGTCATAATCTTACTCGACTCGAATCCAAACTTAACTCGACGCCGGATAATACAACTCAGAACGAAACACAACCTTCCATTATGTAAGATCACCCTGAATAACTCTCGCATGGTATAAACAAACAAACAAATAAACAAATAACCCACGCCACAAAATTATATCATCTCATTATTATTATTCAAAACACATTATGGACAAGATCATTCTCATTACAAATATATGGATTGTATTTATCGCGTAAAACTAAAAATCACGCTCATCCGATCCCCAACTTCATATCCATCATTACCAATTCTTTCTTTTTTTTCCCAATGAACTTACTACATGACATATCCCATTTATTTGGCCTAGGAGCCAAAAAAATAGACAAAGAATAATGAAAAATGAAAAATGAAAGCTTTCAAAAAAATGGAGGAAAAGAGGGGTAAAGCTAAGCTAAGCTAAGCTAAGTTCAGAGTAAATTCAAAAAAAAAAAAAAAATACAAAGTTTAAAAAAAAAAAAAAACGGGCAAGTCACCATCTTTTCTTCGTCTCCTCTTCTCCACGAGAGGATAGCCAACAAAGCTTCTCTTTCACTCTTCTCTCTCTCTCTCTCTCCATTTCTGCCCCATTTATTATTTTTATCCATAAATTTTCTTCTCTCTCTCTTTACATATATTATACACATAATTATATACAACTTCTCCCACCTCCAATTCTCCTCCTTCCTCTTTCTCTCTCTATCTCTTCTCACAATCTCCTCCTCCCTCTCTCCTCTCTCCTAGATTTTTCTTCATCATCCTCTGATACCCAATAACACAAAGTTGGAAAGAGGAGGAGGCTTGAAGAAGAAGATTGAAAAGAGGGGGCTCTCTTTTGGTTCTTTTTTGTTATGCCTCCTCTTTAGATCTTGATTTTTGTTTTTTATCCCAATCCAAACTTCTTATTCATCTCCCTACAAATCGGTATTGTTTCCTTCATCATAAAGTTACAATCTTTTTTTTTTTTTGGATTTTTTTTTGAATGAATTTTGATGTTCATCAGACCCCAGAAACTGGATTGATTGATCATTGATCTGACACTGACCCATTAAAGATCTGATCTTATTATGTTGATTTACGCAATACCCATTTTTATTGATTGCCCTGAATTTTGTTATATGAGAATTGTTTGATGAATATATATGATGCGAAATTCGAATTGTGTAGTTTACGTTTGGTTTCTAATTTTGTATTTTTGTTTGATTGGATCCGTGCTATGGGATTATGTGAATTTTGATTGTGTTTGTATTGAATTTGAATTGAATTGAATTGTGTGGAAGCGATTTTCGCCTTTTTTGCGATATATGGATGGAATTGCGTAATTGTGATGAATGATATTACATGTTGGCGTGATGATGACGATTGGAATCATGTGTTGTGTGTGTGTGTGTGTGTGCAGATTGCGGAAATGGAGCCAGGTAAGCTTTTTGTAGGTGGGATTTCATGGGATACTAATGAGGATCGTCTGAGAGAGTACTTCCAAACCTTTGGGGAGGTTGTGGAAGCTGTAATCATGAAGGATCGGGCCACTGGTCGGGCTCGTGGGTTCGGGTTTGTTATCTATGCTGACCCGGCTGTTGCCGAGCGGGTTGTCAGGCAGAAACATATGATTGATGGTAGAACTGTAAGTGAATTTCGCTTACTGAATTGTGTTTGCCTGATGATTTAGTCGTGTTTTTTCGTTGTTTCCGTACTCTTTTAGCCATTCGTTTTAGCATAATGCTTAATGTACATGACCTCATATTAGCATAAGCTATAATTTGATAGTGTTTCAGTTTAGTTTTGCACTGAACTTGTTTGTTGATGGTGTCGAAATTAATTATTGGATCTGACCTACTATTTTTTTAGTATAGGGAACAATAAGTCCATAAATAGTAATATCAATGTTGCTTATCTTATTCCACTAGTAGTAGAATTGTGGCTTATATTATTCGACAAGTTGGTCTATGATGTAGTTTTAAGTATTAACTGGCTGTGTGTATTGTGAAAGTAACGTTTAAGGAGCTGCTTGCCTACTCTCTTTTAACAATTCTGCTTATATTCTACTGCTTTTAGTTGATATAGTATAGTATTACTATAATGAAAGTATATGCTCTTCTTGTAAGTTGTGAAGTATCAGTAGGCTATTTGTGGAGTATCGTTATTTGGATAATCGCCTGATACATTCACTATCAAAGGAGTATCATTTTGCTAGCAATTCCCATCCTAGTAATCTTGCAAGAGTCTTTGATGCATGGTTGAATTCTAACTTTATACAGTTCTGTGTGAAATGTGCTTTACACAAATATGTCATCTATATGTCAGGTTGAGGCAAAGAAGGCTGTTCCTAGAGACGATCAGCACATTCTAGGCAGGAACCATGGTAGCCCAATTGCATCACCTGTGTTGCCTGTGCGCACTAAGAAGATATTTGTTGGTGGTTTAGCATCTACTGTCACAGAGGGAGACTTCAAAAGGTATTTTGATCAGTTTGGAACCATCACCGATGTAGTTGTTATGTATGACCACAACACCCAAAGGCCAAGAGGCTTTGGGTTCATCACCTTTGACTCAGAGGATGCGGTGGAAAGAGCACTGATCAAAACTTTTCATGAGCTTCATGGTAAAATGGTGGAGGTGAAACGAGCTGTTCCTAAGGAGTTGTCTCCAGGACCTAGCCGTAGTCCATTAGGTGGTGGTAGCAGTGGGCTTAGCAGGGTCAATAGCTTTCTCAATGGCTATGTACAGGGATATTCTTCAAGCCCTATCAGTGGACATGGAGTCAAAATTGATGATCGACGAAGTCCAATGCCATTTGCACGAAGTGGATTTCCTCCCTTTAGCCCTTCTGGTTTGAACTTTGAGCCAAGAATGAGTCCAAATTTTGGTGAACCTGCAAATCTGTATCCAAAACTGAGCTTTGAGCAAGGATTAAATGTGCTGCATAATGGCAATGTCAACAGGCAGCATGATAGCTTTGCAGAGTTTGATGGAGTTAGTAGAGGCAGTGGCTCTACTCTAGGTTCATCTTGGAGTTTGTGGGGGAATGGGAGCATCAATGATTCTACTTTCTCTGGGAACACTGGTTCTCTGGGCTTTAGAGCTGGCGACCTTGAGGCTGATGCTTTCAAAAATAGTGAGGCACTTTGGAATAGTTCTCCTATTGCTATTCAAGGTCATGGACGTCCTTCTGTCCCAAATGGTCTCAACCTTAACTTTGGCCGCGAAGAACTCAATCTTGGATCAGCAGTGGGACTGTACAGCAGAGAACTTAGAACCAGGACACAGGCACCATCATCTTTTGTCTCATTAGATGGTGGATATGATGCTAAGTTTGATGATTTCAGTGTTGGTGGAAGTGAGCAACCATGGCCGTTGGCATCTTTGGGAATGAAAGGATCTAGCTCGTTCGAATTTGGACTTGGAAATGCAGTGTCAGACGTTCCACTCAATAATCCTGCTGGTCTATGCTGGTAGTTAGAATTTGTCAATAGCAACGTAGAGGTGAGAAAGTCCTTCCCTTTGCTTTGTATCTTTGCACATATTTGGACAGACATTCCATGTCTAGATTTAGCGCATTTCTATCTTTAGGCTAATTAGACCTATGAGAACTGTTTAGGTAAGCTTAGATCGCACAGATGATGCTTTATGATACTATGATAGGATCAAATAATAGTTCTATATATGCCAATGTTACTGATCCTCTCACATACCTAGAAAGTTTAAGAATGTGTCGCATAGAATTATAGATACCCCAACTTTAAATGTCAGTGAATGTGCTTAGAAAGCTTTGAATTTCATTAGCTGTTTCACGCAAGCACTTTCTTGCATCAAAGCTTCCTGCATAAGTAGTTTTCCACTCTTATAGCAATGCTTAAAGCTTTGTTTTAGCGTGTTTGTCTGTAAGCATTCCTGGAAAATATTGTTGTATCCAAAAAGTTTTCAAGTTAGTAATATGTCATTGTCATTCTTATTGTAGGAGCTTTTGTCATGTTTCAACTGATGTCTTTTTTTTTTTTTTTTTTTTTTTGAACCCAAAAAGAAGGAGCTTTTGTTTTTGTTGATGTGAATGTTGATTACTCTGTGTGCTATTGTATATTTTCAGTTCAAATTGTACCGACATCGTATTGCCATTTCTTTCTCTTTTTATTTTTTTCTTCTTTCTATAAAATTTCTACGTTTTACCCTCTTGGTTTTCTTCCCTTTTAACTCAATCTTCCACTTGCATCTGTTTGGTCTGGGCTTCTATTATGTTTTCCGTCCCCTGGGCCTTACTTTGTTTTCTCTTTCCCGGTAATTTGTTTTGTTTCCCTCATGAGATGGAAGGGAGGAGTAAGAGGGAGGCGTTCTGCAAAGGGAAATTAGGTTGCTTTTGGGGAAGTATTGCACCTCTCCATTTATTCCTCACCCACCCCAAAATAGAAACCAACCAATGCCAATTATAGAAAGCAATTTACCAGGAATGTGATTTCTTCCTCTGCAAACCAAACAGTCCCTGCGGTATTTATTGATGTTGTTGTAAACCTTCTTTCTTACACCTATCTATGACAACCACTTACGTATTGCGTGTGTTCTGATTAAAAGTTTTGTCCCATTGAGTTTTAGGAGAGTTCTAAATAGTTCAATGTACGAGATATGCTGTCCATATGAACTCCAGTTGTTGTTCCTTCCGCACACCTCCATTCCATTGTAAGAACTTGTTTAAATTAGTTTTGCATCTTTCGAGTTCAGTCTTTTCTTTTTAACAGACTCCTCAATGCTGTTATCTACTCTTTCTCCATAATTTAATGATTAAAGCTACATGAGCTTCAGTGCTTCACTCTGTCACTGAGAAACTTTTCAAAAAACTTTTTTCCTCTTAAAGTTGTGCCTAATTTTTTGGCCATGAATCTGGTGACTTGGAAAGTTTTCTAAGCTGTAAAGACTTGTGATTGTTCTTCATTCTTTCCTGTGACCTAATATTCTAATACCCTGTATTATTGGCATTTCACTAAAGTTGCCTGTATTTTTCGTTACGTTTGCATGTCAAAGTGATCAAATATATACAACTTGCAGGAAGAAGGATAAAACTAGCTTATAACGAACATGGTCTTTATTGATCCGTTTCTCTGAAGATATGTTCCATTTCACTTTCATTATAATTGACGTGCGCCCTTTGCTGTTGTTTTCAGGGATTGCTGTCTAGGAGAGAGTATTCATTTGGATGTTGAAGTTTCCTGTAATTCAGTTAGTAGGGACGTGGGTCGTAGTGATCGGAACTGCTGCTTGGTTTCGCAGTATACAAGTAACAAGACTGGTACACATTTGGTGGTCGATTTTATCATAGGTTTTTTTATCCCCTTTTCTTTCTTTTTTTTTCTTTTGTCACCTTATCTTAATGTTGAGATCTGTAAATCAAAACCAAGGGATACACATAGTATCAGCTACTTTTCGGGGCGACACGGCGGGGTACATAAGAACTGCGAAGTGGACATTTTCTCATCTCCTCTAGCTCATATAGTTTCTAGCTAAGTTGTTCATATCCTTCTTTTGAGTTTTGAGGTATTTAATTGCTGTAGCAAACATCTGGTCGGGTTTGTAATGTTTTAAACTCTTCAGAATGCTTGTGAGTTACGTATACGTTGAAAAGAAATTTTTTTGACAGTCATTCACAGCATGACTCAAATCTTTAACATTGTCTTCTTGGTTAAGTTGCTTTTATCGTTGGGAGGGGAGGGGGGGGGGGGTTGGTGATGCGACGACTGACGAGTTTTATCAGGTGTTTTTATTTCGATAATCGATACTAGATGTGCGTAATAATGTAGGACCGAGTATTTGAACATAAATGGTAGCGTACTCCATCATTTTGTGAATAAGGTTTGATTATCGTACTGTGGTTGTATATTGTATTAAGAGATAGTTAAACAATAAAATAAAAACACACTAATAAACGAATTCAATCGACAATGTTTCAAATACAACTGATATTAAAGCAAGTATGAATTCAATCAAACAAAATGTACTACGAAACTGACAATTTGTACATCATAAGGTCTCCTTGATGATGACCTTGGCACCGGAAATTGATCTCTTTACGAGTTGCATAGCGCAATTCCGCGCATCTATCTTATCTTCGTGACTTACATTTTTGTCAAGATAAACTATTACATTCCTAAGAGATACAGCAGCATTCTTGACCACATTCGAAGCAAGCTCAAAGTCTAGACGACATCCATAAAAACCATGAATCTCAAATGTCTTCAAGAACTTGAGGGGGCGTCCATCTTCATAAACTGTATTCGATGGAATTTTAGGTCTACGAATCATACATGCTGATGATATCTGCAACATAAAAGTCGAAATTTAGAACTATATATAGGAATACGAGACCATATATATATGATATATGTTTGCTAATTTTAGATGTAAGAAAGATGTTTAGAGAAAGGGGAGAAAGGGGAGTCGAGTCTTGCCTTTAATGTCTGTTCTTCCAACTTTCCGATTTGATAGTGATTGATCATCAAAAGGTCTCTAATTGTTCGAGTGTGTTAATGTAATACCCCAAATTTCAGAGGAAGTTACTAAGAGATTGAGGGCTCATATGACGTGTTTGAAATGATTGATAGTGCTACTCATACCAACAAAGTCGACTTTCCTTTTAGAAAGCCCATGTGATAAGAACTTCACCGTTAAGCGCGCTTGACTGAGAGCAATCCCAGGATGGGTGACCTCGTGGGAAGTTTCCTGGGTGCGCATGAGTGAGGTCAAAATGCGCCGAAAGGACTCGTGTTGGTCTGTGAGGTCAGCCCAAAGCCTGACGAGCTGCCATATGAGACTACTTCCGGCTCAGACGATGAGCCGGGGTGTTACAGTTAATGTGAAAATAACTGATGATGAGCAATGATTTTACTATGAGTCTTGAGTGTTTGGATCCCATGAAGTTGAAATTTGGTAGAGTTGGTGGAGTTTGCCTAAGGAGGTAAAAAAAAGATAAGTGACATTTTATTTGTGCATTTAAAGACTTTCTTTATTTTGCTTTATTACTATTCATGACAAACTCCACTAACTCCACCAAAATTTCAACTCCATGGGATCCAAACACGAGTCTTGATTGCTGTTTTAGTCTTTCCAGGGGTTTGGATCCTCAATCTCTTACTACATTTCAGTTCCTTCTGTTCTTTAGTGGTCCGTCTACCTAGTTGCACTTTAATTGTTTTCGACCTTCTTTATCATTCTGATACTTTGCGACGAGTTATGTCTGACCTTGGTTTACACACTGTCTATTTGTGTGTTTTTGTGCTCCTCTATGGTGTTTTATGTGGCATATGTCTTTTTTTGGCATATTTTACAGTGAGTTAGCTTATTGGTTTCACAGGTAGTATGTAACTGGTTACTTGGTTTAAATGACGTTAGATTTGAATGTAGATCAATGTTTTGCTTTCATGATCACATGCTTTGGAATAATCTGGTCTTCACTATCTACCTGTAAACATTATTTTTGTCTTAGTGTAATCGATGATTTAGTGGGGGTTTGTTGTTCTGTGATGTTGGATTGTTGATACATTGGACCTGTTTGTCATGGGTTGTAAGGCCTGTAACATTGCGCCTTTGAAAACAATGTTTGTGCAAGAGTGTAATATTTGTTCATTAATAAGATGTTTCGTTATACAGGAGAATTCAAGATCACTGTGGAACTAAGGCCTGCCGGTCGCAATCTGTACAATGATCGTCTTATGCCTCCTTATATTAGAGCAGTCACCCCACCACGAAAGGTGGTGATTGGTCGTGGACAAGATGAAAGCTGCTTTAATGAGCTGATAAAGAGGATCTTGAAACAACATAAATTTTGAAACAACCAGCAAGATCTCCGTGTTCGTAGCAGATCATATGGATATTATTCAGTTGAAATTTGATTGGGAAAAAGATTTAACTTTTTGTGCTTTGACTACATATCAACGTAAGAACCCTATGTAAAGAAGCCTACATATCAAGTATAAGGATATTTATAGTGTTTGGGATCAACTAATAATAGATTTTATATTTTAATTATTTTAATTTTGAACTGACCCAAAATTAGTAATCTTGAACGAATCATTTACCGCTACAATATGCCATTTGTGTCATGTTATGCTACGCAACAATGTATGAATGAAACTCTTTGATTCTTCTATATCCAAAGGGGCTCTATGTAAAATCTCTTTCGTAAAGATAAACATTCTATTCAAAATACTTGATTCGTTTGACCAAAACGCTTTGATGTGTTCTTTCCAAAGCTCTTCCTCAAATCTCGGAGTAGTTTGCCACAAAACCAAGTTCTCCTTCATCTTATTCGAACCCTCTTCAATCTTCTGTATCTCTTCTTTTGAATTATTCAAAAATTTATGTTGTTTCAAGATCCTCTTTATCAGCTCATTAAAGCAGCTTTCATCTTATTTATCGGATTCATTTATTGGTATGAGATCTAACATAAAATTTATCGGATTTGATTTGAAAAAAAATCTATGATCATACATCTATTATTTGTAAATAGGTGTGTTTTGCCTAAGAACGTCCTGAAAATGGTTGAAAAAGAACGGAGAGGAGATAGAAAATGGGCTACAAAATGTATTAATATGTTGGGCCTATAGTTTTCGGGTTGGGTATGAGATTTGAGATGGGTATATGATTTTGGGTGTGAGTTTGTAGATGGGAGTATCCACAATACAACTTACTTATTATTAGAAGTGTTTTTTTTTTTTTGAAGTAAACTTATTATTAGAAGTGTTGATGTTTAGGTAATACTTGATTTATGGGAAGATTCTAGTCTTGTTAGGTAGCTTAAGGCCCAAGTCATGTATTGGTATAAATAGGTGTGTTTACCGCTACTAGTTTTGAGAATTCTATACAGAGATTTAGAGTTTTCCGAAATACTGGTTTTGATTATCAATGGTATATGATTCGCAGTCTTACTGTTCATCTTCGGGTTTCAAGAGACGCATACCAAATGGCACCGGAGTTCAAGTCGTGGAGGATGATCGTCTGAGTGAGCTGCCAGAACACATTAGGGTGTCGATCCTATCCCGTCTTACCCTGAAGGAGAGTATGATGCTTAGCCTTGTTTCCCATGATTGGAGAAACAAACTCTGGCGAATATTACCTGCCTTGAATTTTGAAGAAGATCCTGAGGTTATAAAGAGAATGCATAATAATCAAGTGCTAAGTGAACAAGAAACATCCACTTTTATTAAACGAGTCAACAAAAGAAAACAAAAGGAAAAAGAAAAAAGTCATTAAAATTTTTTAGCCGTTCTTTCTTTCTCCCATGTTCTACTTTCAAGAAAACGGTCAGCCATGTCGAACAAATCATTTGAATTACTCATCAACAACATCGCTGCTTTTTTGGACGCAATATTGGCCTTTCCGACCCAGATCCGTTGAAACAATGGCTATATTGAAGGTTGGAAGAGAAAGAATTGAATTTCTTGTATGGGGTACCAAGGCAGGTGATCACCAAAATTATTCCCGACATCTTGCTCTCCAAATTGATGATCAAGACGTTTCTAAAAAATTCGGGATAATTAGCTATAAATACAATCAATCAGTTGAGAAGTTTTGAATTAATTTGGACGAGTTGATTGCAAAACTTGCTAGTGTTGCTGAGATTTCTACCGAATCATGCATGTTCAGTGTTGTTGGATCCAATGATCTCTGTGTATCTGTAAAACCCCTCCGAGAAAATATTAATGCCGATTTCGGTTCATATTGTTGTATCAAGTGTTTGATGTTATGACCCAAAGTTCCTGAGTTATCGAGGCATATCGAGGCATCAAATGACCGTGTAAGAAATCTTGGCACAACAAAAAAAAATATTATTCTTTTGTGGACCGTATAAGAGTCGTTGAAACAAGTCATAAGGTTCCATTTGAGTGGAAATGGGTTTTAAGCTTTCCTTTTGAGTGGAGATGGTACTCAGGCCCTGTGCGATTCAACTTATTGATCAACAGTGTTTTCAAATCAGATCAGATTTATTCAAATCAAATCAAATCAGATCAGTTTTATTCAAATCAAATCAAATCAGATCGGAATTATCCAAATAACAATCAATAAATCTAGTCTATTTTTAGTTATTAATTCGTCAAACTGCAGTTAATTAAGGCCCTGTGCGATTGAACTGCAATTTTCTGATCTGATTTGATTTGAACTGATCTGATTTGATTTGATTTGAATAAATTTGATTTGATTTGATCTGAACTGAATGAAATGATAAATTAACTGCAACTAGATGAATTATTTGGATAATTCTGATCTGATTTGATTTGATTTGAATAAAGCTGATCTGATTTGATTTGATTTGAATAAATCTGATCTGATTTGAAAACACCGTTGAATAAGTTGAATCGCACAAGGCCTAATTCATCAGTTAATTCAGTTCAGATCAAATCATTCAAATCAAATCAAATTAGATAAGATCAATTCAAATCAAATCAAATCACATCAGAAAAACGCAGTCCAATCGCACAGAACCTAAATCGTTTAATTGGAGATAATTTTTTTTTTTTTTTTAATAAAATAGATTATCATAGTTATTATAAGGAAAATTTGTGGGAAACCACCCCCAACTTTCACCATTTTTTTGAAAAACCAGCTTATTAAAATCAATTTGTGGAGAACCACCAAATATAAACAAAACCAAAGGGTAGAATCACCTCCTTACCCAAACCACCATCTCACCACCGCTACCGACCACTTGCCACCACCACTCTTGCCGCCACTACTGCCACCACCCACCGCCGACAAGGCCACGCCGACCACCACATTCCCCTACCTCCATGTCCTCCACCCTCCACGATCCTAATCTCTCTCCCTCCTTCCTCTCGGTTTCCGGCCATTATAAGCATGGTAACCGGCGATCGACGGCCGTGTTGGTGGTCTCGAGGGTAGGTAAGGTGGTGGTATGTTGGCGGGTGGTGATGCGTGGTGGTTAGAGGTGTTGGGTCGGTGGTTTGGGTAAGGAGGTGCTTCTACCCCATGGTTTGTTTATATTAGGTGGTTCTCCACAAAAAATAAAAATAAAAATGATAAGGTGGCTTTCCTGAAAATGATGAAAGCTGAAGGTGGTTTCCCACAATTTTCCTTATTACTCCGTATAATTGAATTAAAAGAAGTAATGACTTTCTTGAAGCCCAACCTTTTAGAAGTGTTTCCAGTGTGTTGACTATGACTTCCATCGTTGACCCTCACTTTCTTTTGGCTTCCCTCCAAATTTGCCTGATTTACTTAATTGTACAATTCTCTCAATTATGTAACAAAAATAATGAAAAAAAAACAATTCTCCCAATTCTCTTTGTTTCCACTTCAATTCCCAACTACTTACATATGACAAGTACTTACATGATTCCGCCCAATTGTAAAAATATTGGACGGAATCATGTGAGTAGTTGGAAATTGGCGGGAGTAGAATGAAGAAAATTAGGAGAATTGTAACTAATGTACAGTGTAAGAAATTTTCAAACCGACCAAACATAATTTTGACACCAAAGCCCCCTTATTTGATCGTCTTGGTCATCTACATCTCAAACTTCATTATTCCGCATTTCAATTGAGAATGTATGACCATGGATCAATAGTCATCGGCATCGACGATCTATATATTCATATCGTGCGTTTAGTGTGTGTGCCAACTATTGTGCTTCTTTACGTGATACATCATACATAAAAACGTACTGAAATGAGTCAAATGAAAAGCATATTCAGCCAACATTCATTATAATATTCGATTTAAGTGCAGTTTGATGATTACATCAATTACATTTCCGTTTAAAAAACAAAAAGACGAACAAAGTAACAATTTACGTCGTAAATACAAGATGGTGAGGATAAACACTACCCACGAGGCGCAATTTCGAATCTGATCTCATACTGAGTTTCGTAGCACAACCCATGCCTCATCCTTTTCATGCTCTTTTCCATGTACACAAAGATGGACGATTAGCTCCCGATGAAATACAACATTGTCGACCACACGAGCAGCGAGATCAAAGTCTATGCAACATCCAACAAAACCGTGAATCTCGAGTATCTTCAAGCACTTGAGGGGGCGTCCATCATACTTAACAAAATCCGATGGATTTACACGTCTGTCGTTATTATACGAGGATTGTATCTGTAATACGAAAGTAAAAAATTTAGAATAATAAATAGGATCGAGCACGAGTTGTTGTTATAGTTATAGAACCGATGTGTTGGCCTCAACCATTAGTACGTGTACGTCCCTTTCAACATACAAAAACACGAATTATAATACAAATTCTAACTATGGTCGTCTAGGGAAGAGTATTCGAGAAGTACGTAGGTTCTTACCTTCAATGTCAGCTTTTCCAGGAAAGGAGATGACTCAATTAAAGGCATCCATCCACGGGCGGTTTGGTAAGGTTTTCCAATAACAACAAGTTCTAGATGCTTGAGGTTTTGTCAAAGCTGGTAAATGCTCAATCCCTAAACATGACTGCATGCATGCAATTGAAAGAATTCATTGAATTGTTAGGAACTAATTAAATACCACAGAACATTAACAAAACAGGAGTAAAAAGAAAAGAACGGAAGGAGTACTTTGTATTATAACGATTTAACAAAATAGTGCTCGAAAAAAAAATATTAAACAAATAGGTGGAAGATAAACATGTTCAACAATATGGGATGCACGTTACCCATATATAAAACCACCAAAATTTATATTATTGGCGGTTTTATGACTTTATATTTTTTTTTCTTTTTTGTGAATAGTCGCCAATGTCCTTGGAGGTTTTGATGTTCACATATTTTGTAACCTTTTTTTTTTTTTTTTTTACTGTATGTTCACGAAGTCCCAGAACCGCCATTGTCCTTGGAGATTTTATACATGGGTGACGTACACCCCATTTTGTTGAACAAGTTTTTCCCGCCTCATTTTGTTTAACATTTGTTTTTTTGAACATTATTTCAGAAAATCGTTCTTTGTATTACGCCGACTCAAAAAAAAAAAAAAACAACTCGAGAGAGGACAAAGAATAACGAATTTGAGGAGCACTAACCTAATGTTTTGCTAAGTTAATACTCAAGCTTAGAAATTCCAAGCGTGAAATATACGGTGAAATAAAACCGAAAGCGTGTGCTGGAGGACACGAAAGTGATACCTCCGTGAGCGAGGAGGGATTTCTAATATGCAACTCAATAGGCTGACCATAGTACGTGAGTGATATGAGTTTCGGAGCAGTGATATCGATGGACTACATCTCGTCACGAGCCGTCACACTGGAGAGGACTTTTGAATAACCGATAAATAAATTCTCGAGAGAGATGCAACAACACAAATTAAAAGAAACTAGTTGAAAGCCCGTGCGTTGCACGGGTTAATTTATAATAATATACTTTTTATTATAAGCGTTGATATGTTTGCCATTACTAATTAGGAATACGACACCTGCTATTACTGCGCATATCATAAGAATGTGAAGAAAATTGTGAATTTTCATATTTTTGCAAGTGAAACTTCAGCGGATTAAAGGGTAGAGATCATAATAAAGTTGAAAGCTTGTTTATCACTTTAAATATGAAAGTCTTTTTGTTGATTGCCAACTTTAAAACCATTTAGACAAATTTGTTTTCAATCACATTACACTTAAACTTTAATTTGAGTACAATTTTCAATATATCGACACCGATTTTTTCACGGGAATCAGGGATTCTTGTGCTCCATCAACAATTAAAATTAAACAACTACACAAAGACTATAACATTACTCAAATTAAACTTCCACATACCAAATGTGCATAGTTTCATACAAATAGTAACTATACAAAGAAGACGATGACAAAGCATCAAACTTGTAATGTTAACATTAAAACATGCCGATAATTCTTTCTTATAATTCTTTTTCTAATGTCAACATGTATGCACATGTGTGACAAAGGGTATTGAGAAAGAAATATGACAAAGGGTATTGAGAAAGAAAACTCAAGTTATATGCCCCATCTTTCGTCCATTCCGTAAGCTAACTGCATTGAATGAAACAAATGGTTAGTTAGACCATGTCAATTAAGTTCGTGAACTTCATTAATTAAATTAACAAAACTAAAAGAGGTGTACAAAGATAGTCAATCGTACAATAATTTTGTTAAATGGCCAAATGACCAACAGTGGTGCACTCACGATTTGGAGACGTCTTGATTTCGGAAAGACCAAGCATTTCGAGCTTGCCCTATTAATCCTATCTTCTTCTATCAATTGATCAAAAGTCACACGCCTCATAAAGTCTAGTTGCATCTCGCACTCTGCAACTTCATTTGAATACATATAGTGGACACCCGCTTTCAACTTTGTATGACCTAAATCGATCATTTGAATACATATGAGAGTAATACTCTATTAATTTGAACTAGCTGCTGCATGCATTTAATTTGGGTGCGATAATATATTTATAGTCACCAAAACGTACGTTAACAAACATATTGCTTGGTTTGTTCTAGATAGCTACATTCAAATAAAAATCTTCATAAAATTCCGCAAATTATATCGTGCACCAAGGTGTACAATGAGTATGTTGCACCTCCTCACAATAGAGGAGTAGGGACCACACTTAAAATAATTTAAAATTATTTTAAGTGTGGTCCCTACTCCTCTATTGTGAGGAGGTGCACCATACTCATTGTACACCTTGGTGCATGGTATAAGCATTGATAAAATTCAATTCAACAAAGTGTACTTGATATCCTTTACAACTTTTTGCAATGATTTCAAACAAACAATTTGTACATCACAAGGTCCCCTTGAAAATGACCTTGGCACCGGAAATTGATCTCTTTTCGAGTTGCATAGCGCATTTCCGTGCATCTATCTTATAGTCCTCTCTTTCAATTTTGCCAAGATAAACAATAACATTCATAAGAGATACAGCGTTCTTGACCACATTGGAAGCAAACTCAAAGTCTCTACGACATCCATAAAAACGATGAATCTCAAATGTCTTCAAGAACTTGAGGGGGCGTCCATCTTCATAAACTAACTCCAACGGAATTTCAGGTCTACTATACAAACACGCTGATGATATCTGCAACACGAAAGTAGAAAATCGATCAGAACTATATATATATAGGAATGCAGTTTAAGAAAGACGATTAAAGAAGGGGGAGTCGAGTCTTGCCTTTAATGTCAGTTTTTCCAGGAATGGAGCTGCTTCAATCAAGGGAATCCATCCACGGGCGGTTTCGTCATGTGCTCCAGTAACACCAAGTTCAAGATGCTTGAGGTTTGTCAACATAGCTGGTAAACGCCCAACCTCTAAACTCGACTGCACGCAGTTAAAAGAGTTCATTGTTAGGTACTTTGTAGTTTGTACAGTGTATGATTCAGAAGAGCATATAAACTTCACAGGTGAAAGCAAAAGAAAATACCAGCACTAACCTCTTCTGATAAGTGGATTTTCAAGCTTAGAAATTCCAACTGCGAAAGACGTTCTGGAATGGAATCGAAAAGATATGCTATAGAACTATCAACTGATAACTTGGTGAGTGAGGAGGCGTTTCTAAGAAGCAACTTTATTGGCCGCCAATCATAGTACGCAAATGATTCGAGTTCTGGAACATTAATATCGATGGACCTCATCTTTATACAATATCTTACAGTTAAATGTAGAGCTGATCATGGGCGGGACAGCCCGCTAGGCCCGGCCCGTCCAGCCCGCTAACTATGCGGGCTTGGACACCGAAATTGGAAAAAAAAATTGTAGACGGGCGGGCTTGGCCTCGCCCGCTAGTATTAGCGGGACGGTTATGGACTAATCAACATTGTCCATGGGCAGGCCCATTAGGCCCGCTAAAAATCATATAACATTATGTTATGCATATCACATAAAAGAAAAAGGAAGAAAGAAAGAAAACATAAGAATAATAATTTCTTGTTTGTACTCGTTATGTAAAAGACGATTTCTCGATGTTGTGTTGTACTAAAACATCGACACTTTATGAACTTCAACTCATGTTGTCTTGTTATATTTTATGTAAAAATTGAATTTAGTAAAAGCCCGCAAGCCCGCGGACAAGCCCGCTACCTTGAAAATGGCGGGTATGGACAGTACTAGCAAGCTCGCTATAGCGGACACGGACATAAATTTTTGAGCCCGCTGGACATATTTATAAGGGTAGGCCCGGCCCGCGTCCGGCCCAAGCCCGCAAATGATCAGCTCTAGTTAAATGTTTCAAACGTAGTGACACACCACCTGAGACCGTCACACTGGAGAGGCCTTTTGAATCTTGGATACATAAAGTCTCAAGGGACGTGCAAGAACGCAAAAGAAATTCAACAACTTGATTAGTAAGACCGACAGAGATAAGATACAAAGACGTAAGGGCAGTCCAAACACGGGGAGGTTTGAAATGCAGTGGCGACAATGTACACCGATCTTCCCTTCCCGACGGGCTCAAATTCAGCTCAAGCGTTTTAACTTGCTTTCGTAATGTAGTCTGGCCAGTGTGATTGCGCACAACATTGTTGATTTTTCTATGAAAAGTGGTTTCACATAGCACCTCAACAGAATACATCTTGTCCTCGTCAGGATCTTCTTCATCAAAATTCAAGACAGGGAATATCCGCCAAAGTTTGTTTCTCCAGTCATGGGAAACAAGGCTAAGCATTACGCCTTCTTTCATGGTGAGACGAGATAGAATCGACACCCTAATGTGTTCTGGCAGCTCACTCAGACGATCCTTCACTTGAACTTTGGCCTTCTTTACCATTGTATGTGAAAATTAAATAGCACCAACAACGAATCCTCCTAATCTAACCCTACAATTACCTAATAATAATAATAATCTTGATTAATCATGTACCTAGCTAAACTTGTTGTTCACAATAAAACTTGTAACAAAAACACTAAAAGTTGACAAATTGTTTAGACAGAGGATGAAGGGTGATGACCAACAACCATCTCCTTTTAATACTTTTGTTTTTGGGTAATTAGGAAAGTTTTCCAAGAATAATTCCAACTTTAACTTAAAATTTTCCAAAAATAAGTCCAATTTTTCGGCCTATTAAGAGTGTGAGTGTCCATCAATATCACTAATGTACATAAAATCTCAAAAATGAAAGATGAATTAATAAGCTATCAGTATCACAAAATTGCAACGAAATTTTATAAATACAACAAATCTAAGAGCACACATGTTAATAATACGCAACATGATAATAAGCACACTCTACCAACTCTCATCTGGCCTGTTAGTTGAAAGGTGAACGTTTTACCTTAAACTGTAGGTCGGGTGTTCGAGACTTGGTACCACCAACAACAACATAATTAGCAGTCTAAAATCGGCCAACGACAACATAAACCAATCAGGTGACACTGACATAAAAATTCACAAATGATAGGATTAGGAGAAATAATTAATCATACCTGATTTCGGTTAATAGTCTTTACAATCCACTTTAAACTTGAATTTTGATTCAATTGAAATTGAAATTGAATCTTCTGAAGAGAGAGTGTGGAGAATTGGGGGGAAGTTTGGAGGTTGGTGTAATATATAGTATCGTATGTAATGACTGTTATACCCTTCCTTTATTTTTGATATTAGTCTTGTTTGTAAGGGTATAAACGACAATACCTAAATTTAGATACTATAACCTTGTTTTATTTCCATCTCCCTTTCTTATAACTTGTAAGTTGTACTTCATAAGTTATGATTACCAAATTGATTAATAGTCTTTATGAATCATAACTAACAAACCAAACCCCCTCTTAATCTTCTTCAAGTCATCAATTCAGTCGAATCACGAGTCCGTCTCAGTTTAGGTCAGTTTTACCCCAGCCTCGGGCGCAAACAAAGTAAGGTTGTATAGTACTTGTATTTAGACCTGGCAAACGGGTCAATCGGGTCGGGTCTGGGTCGGGTATATTCGGGTCGGGTCACTATTCGGGTCATATATTTCGGGTCTATTTCGGTTCGGGTCGGGTTCGGTTTGGGTCGGGTCCAGTTCGGGTGTTTCAACTACGGGTCAAAATCGGGTCGGGTCGTATTCGGGTCGGGTCGGATTCGGGTCAAATCATTCTAAAATGTTCAAATTTAAACATATTAATATCAAATTTTGTCTCATATTATCTTAAGTTGAAATTTTATTGCTAATTGGAGTGTTTGAAGATATGATATAACTATCCAAGTCCCTTTTGTTCAATAGATTCTTTTAAATGTTTGATTATTCGGGTCTGAGTCATTTCAGTTCGGGTCTGTTTCGGGTCGGGTCAATATCGGGTCAAACAGTATTCGGGTTAATTTTGGGTTCGGGTCGGGTCATTTCGGGTTTCGGGTTGAACTCAAATTACAAATTCGGGTCAAATTCGGATGTTCGGGTCAAGTATTTCGGGTCGGATGTTCGGGTCTGGGTCTGTTTTGCCAGGTCTACTTGTATTGAGCCATCAGGTCACATTTTATCATAACCGTGTTTCATTTCCCTTTCTTGTAACCTACCAAACCAAACCGCCTCTTAATCTTCCTCTAGTCATAAATCACGAGTCCGTCTCACACTTACTTATAGGCGCAACCGCGGAAACAGGTTGTATATACTTGTATCAGCCATTCAGGTCACATTTTAACAAGTTTGGAGAGAAGTGAGGAAGAAAGGATGACCAACAACAACAACAACATAAACGCAGTGTTTTACGCAAAAAATTACCATCCAATACAAGCAGGAAGCATCGATGGCACCGACATTCTTCCACACGACAACGCTGTCTACCGCGCTCTTCTCTGTTCTTCTGCCGGCCTCTGTACTCTACTCACCCTCTTTCTCCATTTTTTCTCTCAAAGTTTTAATCTTTTTAACTAATTACTTTATTTGGGGCAAATTTGCAGATGACCCATTTGGTGACCCGAAGGTAATCGGAGCCCCGTATTGCACATTGTTTGTGGGCCACCTTTCTCCGTCTACCACTGAAGACACTCTCCTCAAGGTTTTATCTTTTTTCATGAATTTGATTTTTTTTCTTTCTATTTTCTATAAAGTTTTTAATTAATTTAAATGGGGAATTTTTTTTATTGTATAGTGTATGAGTAGGTATGGAAGGGTGAAGAATCTCAGATTGGTTAGGGACATTGGTGAGTCAGAACATATATGATTTTTTATAAAGATTGGATTTTGTTATCAAGCTTGGTATGTATGAATTTTCGTTGTCGATTCGATTGCTTGGATAGGGGGGTAAGGGTTGTTTGATAGACTAGATTTTAGTGTGTGTTGTTGATGGTATGTATGATGGTTTAAGTATAAAACCCGACATGTGTGAAATTCAAAACGTTTAGAGGAAGTACGTTGTGTGTACCCTTTTCGTGTTGGAGCGTGCTAGTTGGGGCCTTGGGGGTGGGGGTGGGGGGGTGGATGTAAATTCAGCCTAAGGATTTGAAAACATTTTTGCCATAGTGTAGAATTCAGCTTAAGGTTGGTTTTTTTGTGGCGTTTTGAGAGTTGTTTAATTGCGGCTTGTTGAATCAAAGTGCTGATGATTGTGATGGAGTATGCGAGTTCTGCTTGCGTGATATATAGTTTAGATGTATAAAGCTTCATGGGCGAGGTTAGAGCACATCCCATAGAGACTTTCTTTTGGTTGAGTTTGTTTATGTGAGACGCATTAGGACGATTTCAAATGTTTTCAGGAAGAAAAAAACTAGATTTTATAATCAGCTTTTTTGTTTGATCCCATTGTGTGCCTAATCCTTGTTTCTAGCAGTAAAAGTATGTTCCGTAAGAGCAAGTCAATCAATGTTATGAAATTTGTGCTTAGTTTTAGTGAAGTAGATCTCAATGCCATCATACTATGTATTGAGCACATCAGGCCTACATTGTTACGGCCAAATCGTCCTTGATTGTGTGTTAATTGTTAGGGCCATCATAATTTGTGCTGTTGTTGTAAGGTGGTCTTCATCTACTCACACAGAGACAATTAGGTCCATTGTATCATTGACATCAAATTGACAAATGCTGCTGCGGTTAATTTTTCCCCAAGGATTTCTTTGTGTAAACTAGACCGTCTATTCGTTTCAAATTAGGCTGAAACTTGTGGCAAAATTTTGTAGTGCGGTCTCATTTGTGGGCATTCAATTACCTTAGGTATTTTTGCTGGCGACATCAGATGTATTGATCTTATCACATTCGCATTGATTAGCTATTCAAGTCTGACATTACTCTATGATTGACATCATTCATTACTTACTAAGTTGTACTTCTAATGTCCCTTCTCCCTTTGGCAAATGTCTTGTATTGTGGTTGCTAGATTTCTGAAACTTTCACACTTTTGTTTGCAGTAACAGGAGCCTCCCGTGGTTATGCATTTGTTGAATTTGAAACGGAGAGGGAAATAAGGCAGGCATATGAGGTAAACATTTCTTCCAAATGCAGGGGTATATTGAACTCCTTCATTTCGTTTATTTATCCACCTCTTGACATTTTCAATATTGTAAAGAAAGCATACTAGCTCACCAGTTGATAACTCTATTCTCTATCTAAGCTCTTCAGCTCTAGCACAATTTTTTTTTTTTTTTTTTTTTTAAATTAAGAAATCTTTCAACATACAGTATGTAGTTGTGACCTTGGAAGCAAGGCGATGATTGCTATCTCGAAACTAAATCAGAAACTCATAAGTAACTGGCGAATTCCATAGATATGTATGACTGTATCCCTTCCTAACTGCTTGTATTCTGGAATCATTTGTGTATGTGCCTTTACTTATTGTTGCATAGTACGGAGTACTGGCAGCTCTCTTACAAGAACGTTTAGATTGGGCCTAGATATGTCTTCCGAACCTTTTCTGAGCTGATGTGATGGCAAGTTTGAATAGAAGAAAGGATAGAATATAGTACAGTCTGTATCTATAACAGCTTTGTGAAAAGAGAAGAATCCATATCCACAGTAGCCACCGAACTTCTTCATTTTTTTAATTCCCCCACGTGATGAAGTGATTTTGGGCGCTTTTGATTCTGTAGTCGTAAAAAACGTCATGAGGAGCGAGGCACTTATTTGGGCGGTAAATTTGTTGGTAACTGTTCCTGTTTAGCCTCTTCCCCCTAGATGTCAATGAATGAACATTATTGATGCTTTTTGAAACTTGAGATTTTCCACGTATGGATTTTCTGGGGGGATTTCAGACATAGTCCAATATAGGGAAAAGGGAGCGACTTTAAGCTGTAAATAGTTACAGAAATAATGCCAAGGGAAAGAGCCTGAGGATTCCGTAATCTACTATATCCAGTCTAAAGAATTAGAAAAGTATTAACCTCTTGGGCAGCTGTCACAAGCTTGTCAGTACACTAACTTTCATCCTTAAGGATTCCCTGACATAAAAATCGTGCGACCACGCATCCCGTTCTGTTTATGAATTGTCAAATAGCAACAGAAAGATGGGGAAATACGATAGAAGAAGGGTATTCCACTGCAAAGGATCTTCTTAAAGCTTGATGTGGTTTCCCATTTAGCCTGTTTTTGTTAACCATGTGAATTACTATAGGTACGGCTAAATGGATCTGTCCCAGTGTCTGTCTCATAATCTCTTTGAGGTATTAGGATGGGTATAAAGCTTAATGTCTACTTCTGACGCTCCCTTATAATACGTTCCCCCAATAAGATATTCTTTCTTAATTTACAAATATGACGGGTTTTAGAGATGGATAGCTTAATGTTTCAGTCTATTGGTTCTTATTATCTTATCTTAAGTCAATAGTTGCACCTTTTTTTTCCTGATTGAATTCAAATTGTTTGAGTCTTCTTGATGAGCAGGATGCACACCATTCATACATTGATGATTCTGAAATCATTGTTGATTACAATAGACAGCAATTAATGGCAGGATGGATTCCAAGAAGGTTAGGTCAGTAGATCGTTTTTCTTATGTTTAGGTAACTTGCAGGATTGTTGTGTCTGAATTCCCCTGATATACATTTGTACGACAGGTGGAGGACTTGGTGGTAAAAAGGAATCTGGCCAACTTCGTTTTGGAGGGCGAGAAAGACCATTTCGTGCTCCACTGTAAGTTCCAGGTCTTGAGCCCCGTAGGAATGGCTGGGTCACCATCATGAATTTTACAAACATAGAACACCTATATCTATCCTGTATGCTGACTTGGGCTCTGAATCTAGGCGACCTATCCCGTATGAAGATTTAAAGAGGCTGGGCATTCCATCTCCACCAGAAGAAAGATATATGTCTCGCTTCCAGGTATTTGGTATTCTGCCTTTATGTGCCATCCATCTTCAATTTATCAGCTTCCCTGCCTGGTAATATAGATGTATATTTGCCTAGCCATAAACAGTTAGATTGGATCATGTCCCGTAAAGGAAATTTTCCCTGGCTCTAGAAAGAGGTTTTGAATACTCCTGCTGATTCGTAAACGTTGTTTGCTTGACACCTTTTAGTCAAGCTGTGGGTAGTTGTGAAGATTTGTAATTCTATAGCTAGGCATTTTAATCTTTGTTCATTTTCTGGGTTGGAAGTATCCTATTGATGCCAAAGCTCCTCTGCATTTACACCTATTGACCAAGACTTAGAGATGGATGTCTTATTTCCTGTAGTCTTTGTATGCACTTTTATTGTCAAAGCTGTGCCAGAAATATTTGGTTCTGCAAATGTCAACACTTGTGAATTAAAAACATCTACGACCTCTCGAGTTCTGCTAATGTGTCAATAGCTGATCCTGAGATCCCTGCCTGCTTGTGATGGAATTTTCAGTAAATCTTGATTTATAGTTGTCTCTGCATTAGTGCAGGATCCTTTGGTTTGACTATTTGAGTGACTGCCACTTTGTTTAGCAGCATGTTTTTCCTTGTTCTTCCCTACTAATACCCATATGACATCACATTATTTCTTTCTGTCTGATTGTATCATTGGTGCTAGGTTCCGCCACCACCGAGGAGGAAAAGGAGCTCTGAAGAGAGGGAAGATTCACCACATAGGAGGGAAAAGAAATCTGAAGATAGGGATGTGACGCTAACTAGGATAAAGGGAACTTCATCAAGAAGAGAAAGGGTTCCCAAAGAGAGGGAAACACCATCACCTGGGAGGAAGAGGAATACGGAAGAGAGGGAAGCTTCACTACCTAGGACCAAAAGGAAATCTGAAGGCAGAGAAATGTCAACATCCCGGAGGAATCGTGATTCTGATGACAGGGAAATGACGCCAACTAGGAGAAAGAGGCGCTCCTACGACAGAGGAATATCACCACCTACAAGAGAAAGGCATTCAAAAGAGAGGGAAACATCATCACCTAAGAGGAAAAGGAGCTCGTTTAAGAGGGATATTGGAAAAGAGAGACTCAAAAACGATGAAAAGGAATCCCATCAACATAAAAGATCCCGGGGTAGAGACGACTTGTCGGAGGAGTAACATATGTGTTTCTTTGTCAGTGTTGTGAAGCTTGTGTATGTAATTATGTAGGGGCTGACTCCTGTAAACAAAAGGAAATGCGACCTCCCTGATCTGATAGTACTTAAGTCTCCAGGTCATCAGCTTGGTTTATGTAAATTGGTTCATCAATCATGCACTTTAAGTAGAATATAGAATGAGATTCTTTGGCTTTCATATGCAAATTCGCTAAGAAATCAACCCATTTCAAGTTAATTGCAGAAGTAGAATATCGTTGAGCACCGCCCGGTGGCCCAATATCGTTGTTTTCCATACTACGAATAAAACGAACCCTTGAGCTCGGAAATAACTTTTTTTTTTTTGAGGGGAAGCTCGGAAATAACTTGGAGAACATTGTATTTGTACTTTTGACTGCACGAGCGTGTTTTCAACTGAGCTTTCTTGTGGGTTAAGTTTCTCGTGTACATGTAAGGGAATCGGGGATCCAATTAGAGCTGACAAAAGTTGGCACGACACGAACCGCACACGAAAACAGCGGGTCCAACCCTCTTGATACATTCACTCATGAGTCATGAGTCATGACTTACCTAAAAAGCGGAACAAACGGAGCATAAGAACAAACTAATAAAATAAAAATAAAAACTGAGGGTCCATTCGGTTTCACTGTTGTTTTCAGTTTTCTGTTTTTTTTTTTTCTTTTCGAAAACCAAAGTTCTGTTTCTGAAAACCATAAAAAGTGGTTTTCAGTTTTCAATTGTCAGTTTCTATCCAACTATTAAAGTTAATTTTTTAATTTATTAACTAATTTATAAAAAAAAAAAAATCCAAAAACTGCAAACGACATTGATACCGAATGAGCCATAAATTACCAAATTAACTTTAAATTGTTTGGTTATATAATAGTTACTCCGTATATATAAAATGAAAATGACTACTGGAAACCATTTTTCTGATTTTCTTAAACGAGACTTGGCCTGAACTTCACCGTTTGCAAGCTTGGCAAATAAGGTTCTCCAAATGAATCTCGACACCTTTTCTTGAACTTTAGGGACTGGACGACGAGGGATATCTTTCAGAATCGCTTACCTTTCGATTCATCGCCAAGGAAGGTACATTCATTTGGTCTCTCCCAATCTTCCAATTATTATTATTTAAAATATAGGGGCACCACGAGCATTCTGACATAATTTGGAGGCACCACAGGAATTTGCCGGTTTTTTTACATGTAATGGAAACCATTTATTACTGCGCTACATTCCATTTGTGTCGTGCTATACTATGTAACAATGCGTTACGTATCATTTCAAAAAAAAAAACAATGCGTTACGTATATGTACTAGGTCCATTAACAATTCCGTGATTTCACGGGGTTCAAAACTAGTTTCAAGTTAATTTCTTAAGCTAGACCTAAGTTTATTATCGCGATACTGAAATTGAGTGGCACCCGGTGGAGCAATATCGTTTTTTCTCAAATATGAATAAAAGCAACTCGTAATAGACACAGCCATGGTCCAATAACACGGCCTTTTCAGGTAGGATCGTATACATATTGGGTTGGGTTGGACAAACATGGGCCTGTATAACATGCGTCGGAAAGAACTTGGAGAGCAAAGTCCGCAGCGAATTAAAAGATTTTGGCCCACAAAGCTTTCAATTTTTACTATGTATTTTTATTCTGCTTTGTCGATTTTGTTCTTGTTTTATCTTTGCAATCTTTCTTTGCTTGTTTACTCTTCTCGTTTGGGGTTGTCATGCGGTATTTTAAGATTTTTACACTAAAGTTATGCAATCGAGTTACATTGATTTCGATACTATTTTGCTTACATTCAGTCGTGCATATTGTGGCACTGAGTCTTTCTACATCGAATGGTAAATAGGAAGACATCATTCTTATTATTGATATCGTTTTAGGTATGATCAACAAGGTGGAAATAGTCGTATGCTTCTTATAACATACGTTGTACATGCATTACAACAACAATACTTATTTTATTATAAGATACTCGTGCATCATGCAGGATTGTTGGTGTATGAGACAAGGACGGATGAGCATAGTTGAGCAGTAGTAGTATGTAGTGGGAATGTGGGATCACCACATCACCACACTCCACACCTTTTAGTTTTTTCCCTTAAAAGTTAAAACTCGTAGTGGGATGCATTCCAAGGTTTTTTGGTTCGTAGAAAGGCAATCATAATAATCCGCAGGAAGCAAAAGAACGTTGTGCAATCTAACACTTCATTGACACGAGTCATGTTATTGCCCTACTAGACTTAAGGAAATGACTAGTCAATGACATCTAATAAGATGGTCGGGAAATTGCGAGATTGCCTATTCTAACGTCTTTTTTATAATGTTATGAAAAGTTACAAATTTACATACAGAGTATAATAGAAGTTTTGAAAAATAGGGGAATCGTACTATTTCGCAGTGGCGGATCTAGAAAAAATATTTCCCGGTGTCCTAATATATTTTTTCGGTGTCCCTCTATCTATTTAAGGGAACATTTTAAAAAATTTAGCCTAAAAAATTGCGTTTCCGAAAAATTTCCCGGTGTCCGCGGACCCCATACCCCAAGGCATGGATCCGCCACTGCTATTTCGTCCATATATAGAATCTTATAGGCAAGCCTAAAATAATTGATGCTATTTGAGCACGTGCTTCTTTCGAGAATTGGAGACAGTGCTTACCAAAAGACCACTTGATTGAACTTTAGTCTATTGGTTTAATTTAGGCATTCACAATTTAAAAAACAACGGCTCGTTTTGCATGATCCACTTTAATATTATTTGATCGTGCATGCACCTTTTTCTTTTACAAATGCGGGTGACATCGTGTAATTAGGAGAAACCATACAAATCATAGGGTGTAAAATTAGGGAGAAGAATTGGAGCTATTCGCGGAAAATGAGTTCTACGGGTATATATAAATGAGTAAAGTCGAGTTGAGTAACGATAAAAACGAGCAGCTGAATTTAGACATCGTATAACGAAATCAAAAATGTACTTATGTTATCTTGCATGGGGTCACCCTTTCACAGGGAATGGTAGTCATGGAAGTGGTAAAGATGAGAAGTTCGGATTTATTTACACCTAATTATTTATGGTACCGTTTCCACTACGAAAAGTTGTAAAAATTTGAAGATAAAAAAAAAAGCACTTGGAAAAAAGAAAAGAGTGGGGAAGATCATGGACAGTCCACATGATGGGCGGCAAACCATGCTTTTCACTACGAAAGCCCGTGTGGCCCATTCTACTCATGCTCATTCTGTTTTTTCTGTTGGGTCGACGTTTATTTTCTTCTCCTTTACAATCAATCTCACCTTTAAAATAAAAAAGTAGGAAGTAACCCTGAAGTTACACAAATTCTTTAGGGTGATCAACATATTAATGATAAATTCACGAGTGTTAACAATAAAGTGTAAAGATAGATAAATGATATGTTATCACAAACTTAAAAACCCGATGTTGTATCCTAAAATATGCATATGTTTAAAAGATTAATAGGTTTCATCATAACTGTTATCCCACTAACGAGAATTATGTTGAAAAACAAAATGAACCGAATAATACTGAATTAAAATGCGAAAATATACGAGGGGAGTTAAGTGGGTAATCATCGATCACTGTAGTGGGTATCGCCATCACATAAATTGGATTAATTGATTAATGTGGCATGGTGCATTAGTGTGATGTGAAATCCTTAACCACCCACTTTCTTGGCACAAATCTGTCCATTGTCCAAAAACGAGGGATCGAACAGATTAAAAAGTTGATATTAATTTGATGTGATTAAGATCTTTCCCAACTCCTGAATTTGATGATGTGAATTTGGACGACAGTGTGCTTATTGGTGACTTATTAATGAGTAAAAGCAATAGAAAGCTAAGAAAGCCTACTCCATTACTAATGATGTCAATTTAGACGACAATGTAGTTTTCATTTGCCATACTTGGATCTCGTTTTAGTACGATGAGCGCACTGAGGTTCTACAAGTTAAACCAATTACGTAATCTCGCTTTAACACCTAAAAAGTATTCTCATTATAATCTATATATCTAATGGGTGATTGTGTATGGATCGTCTCAAACTACATATATTACATATTCTAATCAAATAGACCGGAGACATCGTATACCCAAGAAATAAAAATGATCAAAGACACTAGGAGTTCAAACATAGATATATAATTATCTTGTAGTACTAATATGCTGGTAATAAGTAGCATATAGAGTACCAAGATTACACAACCATATCGATCGATCATCGTTCATCGCTCATAGTTCATTTTTTTCTTAAAAATTTCTAAGGAGTACTACGGCAAAAACATAAATCAACAAACAAACCACGTTCAAGTGTCCCTAGCTCCTTAATCTCATAATAATAAGCTCAAAAGTTGAAGAAAATTCGAGCAGCACACACCCTAATCATCTACCATAACCTTCATTTATGCCTGATCAACTTTGCCCTTCTTGTCGTCCTTAATGTCGTCATAGTTACGCCAAGGCCGATAACCCTTCTCCAACATCCTCTCGATTTCTTCGATTGGCATGCCTTTAGTCTCCGGCACTAGCAAGAATATCAGTACGAGCCCAACCACGGAGAAACCCGCGTACAACAGGAATGTACCGGAAGACCCTAGGGCATCGGTTAAGGTCAGGAAAGTCTCGGAAACTATAAGATTCGCGCTCCATAGTGTCACCGCGCCTATTCCTCCACAAATTCCTCTGTACCTCAACGGGTAAATCTCCGAATTTAGAATCCATGGGACGGTACCCATACCCGGAGAGTATGTGATGATGTATAGTCCTAGAAATACCACAGCTAGGAACCCGAATTTGCTAGGACACCCTTGTGAAAAGTATATTCTGTGCTCTCCTAGGCACGAACCTTTCATTGAAGATGTCACACATGCACCAGCGCCATACTGTTTTATACACACAAAAAACCATGGGAAAATGTTAGAATTAGTCTCGAAAATTATGTACTCGAGTTTTCAATTGATTTCGTTCTCTTAACACCAAATTAGTCCCTAGGAGTAATTGAATCACGTCCATATACGTGAGTACGTGACTTGTTTTATGCTGGCTAGTCCAAGAACTAACTAATAACTCGAAAAATAAGTATAATCGATGAAGTACCTCGTTATCAGCATTGGCGCAGTAACCACAGTCCTTGGAGGCCTTGAGACAAGTCATACAGTTCCATTTGAGTGGAGATGGTGCTGAAGCATATTGAGGGCAAGTGTTATTAGCCCCGAAATGTATAGACTCAGCGTGGCTAATTTTCGGAGCAGCCTTGGCAGCCTCGTAGAAGAGACCAGACAGGATCACGAGACACGAAATAATAGCAACCATAGATATAAGCATGAGCTTCCTCCTTCCATACCTATCGACAAACATCATGCTCACAATCGAACCAACAGCGTTTAGGCCGGAAGTGATCAAGGACAGTGCCATAGCCGTGCTGTTGGAGGCGAATCCTGCGAGCTGCACGATTGTAGGGCTGTAGTACATGATGGTGTTGATGCCTACAAATTGTTGTGCTACCAGGACAGTGATTCCTGCAATGAGCCCTCTTCGTACAACAATGTTTTCCCAAGCCTTCTTTGCCCTGAAGAATGCATTGCCCTCTCCGACTTCTTTTCTTTCAGCAATTTCGTTCTCGATCGAGGTCTTTAGAGCTGCCATTTCTTCTTGTACTTCCTCCTGAGAGTAGATTCTTCCTAGGATTTCCTCTGCCTCTTCTATCTTATTCTGATCATACCAAAAAATGTTGCAACAATTAATTATTAGTCACGATTTGACAGTAATATATATACTCCCTCCGTCCCAAAAAGATTAAAAAAACGTACATTTCTGTAAAGCCATCTAGGAGATTCGGGAAGAGTGAGCATCAGAAGAACTTGGATAAATGCTGGAACAGCTGCAACACCGAGCATCCAACGCCATGTTCCATTTACCTGGAAAATTGAGTAAAAATGTAAGTAATCTACTACACGTAATTCTAAAATCAAATGTTCAAAATTATATGATGAGTCGTAAAAATCGATTAGGAAAGTTGTTAGCAATGTGTGAAGATGTTGCTTATATGACACTATAGTAGTATCCTGAATGTCTACATACCCTAATTCATTTTCGAGATTGTTAGGTCAAAACCGCGACAAAAATGTGTCAATTATATGTTGTAAAGGTTGTGTACTTGTTTTGGTGGATTTACTAGACATAAAGCAGTTGAGGTAACAAGGGGTACTAATCTACTCAATCAGTTTCATTCATTTCTTTACATTTTTCAAACTCTTTACATAACTTGAAAAACGTGAAGAAATGAATGAAAATTATGTACAATTTAGATTATACAAAAATCATACTTTGGTGAATCCGAGATTGATGAGGTAAGACAAGAACTGTCCACCAGTGATGAGCAAGCCATTGGTTGCACCAAGGGCACCTCTGATCTTAGCCGGGGACGTCTCAGAGATGTATAGAGGGGCCGTCATGGACGCCATACCGACCCCTAAACCAACCACTACACGTCCTATAATGATCACCCAGGGAGCCGGTGCAACAGCCATGATTATGGCTCCGCATAGGAACAGAATATCTGCGACGATCATTGTTGGTTTTCGCCCGAATCTGTCGTTGAAGACACCTCCTACACCTGCTCCTATGATCGCTCCTGCAACCGCCATGGCAACAATTGTTTCCTACGTACATTTTCATACCAAAATTATACACATTTTCGTGACATAATATAGTTGGTACGACATATATGTAATTATGTACCTAGAGTCCTAGAAGAAGAAGATACCTGAAGCCATGTTTTCTGTTCCACTTGTTTGAAGTCTTCTCTGATGTAAAGAAGAGCACCCGAAATAACTCCTACAATAATACGTGAAACAGATTCAATTTTAGCCTAATTAAGGAGAGATTTCGTCTCGACTAACATGAACTGTCATATATACAAATACGTCACTATTGCTTGTTATGAATAAAATAAAAAGCAGGGGAGTGACCGAGTGTTAGTTTGATAATCATATGTGAAAACAGAATTCGATATATATGTCTAAGACGAAAAGTTCAAGGCCTATGTTGATAAAAGTTACTCGATTGTTAAAGTTCTACACATCATTATAAACCCGGGTACTAGACAATAACAAAGACAAAGTACTACATGGGGTCGGCTAACATGAAATGTCGAAATTTACCTGTGTCATAGCCAAAAAGCAATCCTCCAATTCCCGCAGAGAAGGCGAGTCGCATAATATAAGGAGTCTTTCCAATAGTTCTGAAACATTCTGTGAATTCTGTTTTATCAACCTTAACAACGCCACCTTCTACCATTTTTGGTGGATTGTTTCACGCCAAATGATGAGTTTTTTTTTGTTCTCCAACCAGAGTCTCTTAGAAGTTATGTTGGCTAAGGTCTCGCCCTGCAACAATAGATAAATCACGTAAATTTTAACTTAATATTATGATAAAACGACACGAAATAATCCACTATTCCAAAGGTATGACGTGATAACTGAATTTATACCATCGATCTTAATTCTATAAGATAAGATTACAAAATGCGACTAGCTTATGCTATGAAGCGACTTGAATTGAACACTAGTATCATGTATGTATGAATAATTGACGCAGCTGAGCTATGTGATTTTGCCGCGTCCGCTAATCTGATTAGCTAAGGAGTCATTTTTTATTCTTAAGTGATAATTAGTATCAAGCAAGCACTAATCATACTCCACATTATTCCTAATGACGTACAGCTATAACATAAAAAATTCCTAAGTACTTTTCATAGGTAAGATGACAACAAACGATCACTTTGACAGATGATGTAACCTACAAGACACATGAAACTCGTACAAACAAATTTTTTATGGAGTGATTACTTTTCATAACCAGATTTTAAGGAAGTTAATTACTTGTTTAATCACAACATACAACAGGTGTCTTGTTGTCTATCGTCGTATAGTTCCCGCAAACTCAGGCGATGTCATCGTATCATTTAACAAATTCGAAACATCAAACTACTCTTGCTTGGTTTCTCATCAAACTACGTTTTTAGTCAATCTTTGTGTCTATGGTTCCTCGTCGAACGAGATTTACTTATCAGGTGGATATTACGTCTCAACAGCCATTCATATGATATGTAAAATATCATATAAAAATGAAATATAAAACGTGTATCGATCTATGGTCTAGTTAAACTCGATTTATAAGTTACAAAATACGGTAAGTTCTAAATTCTTAAATGTTTAATCATAACTTATTACGCTTTGTAATTGTTATTGTTGTTACATACAACATACTTCATGGACCTCTACGGTTTGTTTGGTATGTTAATTTGAGGGGAAAAAAAAGAAATGAAAATGAAGACCGAATAAAAGTAGGGAAAGAAAGGAAATCACGTAATGTTTTGACGCATTAGAAGGAAATGTAAGATATTATGCCATAAACTTCATTTCATCCAAATCACGCTGATTTCATTTCCGTTTTTTCCAAATCCTACACACTCCTATTAGACATTTAAAAAGTATCGTATTCAATTCATTTCCTTATCGATCCAATCAGTTCCTACCAAACAAGATGTTAGCATCGCCGCAAATAAAAAGAAGACAATTGGGCAACTTGGATTAGCGAGTCAATATCGATGACTAATGAAATGAGGCTCACATATAATTGTGGGTCTTTAACAAAGAAAAAAAAAGAAACAGAGGATTTTGCAAGTCGCAAGTCATTATCCAAACAGTCTCAGAAAAGTTGGGAGAGAAAAAAGGTTCGACCTTTACCACGTGATTTTAGGCCGCGACAAAAACGTCGCAAAATTAATACTCAGTAAAAATCTTCTAAAGTTTGTTTTACTACTTGAAGAATATCCATTTAAATTAATTGGTTTAATTTACAGAAATGTCAACAAATTAAAAGATTACATGTAACATTAAATTTTCTACAAAAACAAAGAAAGGACACGCTCAGGTGACGTATTGGACACACAGAGAATTGATCATCAAAAACATTCAACAATGAAAATGCAAGAAAAGTACGTGAATGGATATATCGATCTAATTATATGAGTGTAAAAATAAAATTAATTTCGAAAATGAAAAAATGTCAAAGAAAATCATGTATATTCTACGAGACATGAATTAGAGTTTACAAACGCATAGACTAAATAGAATGAATTCCGTCAATGATATCGAAATAACATATTGCACCGGTATGAAACCATGACATATAGTTTATGAAAACACGAAGCGAGATACATACATGTCCATCTTACGGAAGATATCTAATACGAAGTTTAGGAAAACTCACCAGAGAGACAAATACTATGTATGCGACGTATGCAACGCTCACACGGACAAATAAACCTTAGGAGACACTCTTAAGCTTCTCCTTGTAATTAAATCCACGAATTGGTGATTAATCTAATTTGTTTTGGTTTTTAATTAAAGAAAATGGGGTTTTTTAGTGAGTTATTTTGCAAAAAAATTAGATAGATAGAGGAAGAGAGCAAAGAGGAGAGAGATTGGTTATTTTGGTAGAGAAAGGAAGCGGATCACATGGTAATATTTATAGACCGAAGACGAGTGAAGTGGCAAAAAAAATGAACCTTTTTAATTGGGAAAAAAACAGCTTGAAAATTTGTGGTGCGTATTAATTATTTTTCCAATTGGTTGCTGTATCTTTCCATATTTACAGTCACTAACAGCTACAGTAATATGAGGCTACCCTAGAATTTGTGGGCACGTAAATATCGTAAATCATGTTAATTTGGACACATTGAGTTAATTTCCATCTTATTAATCGCAGTAATCACAGCTAAATTGTATGTACCCTATTTGGCAGGTTTTATTTTGGGCAATTAAAGCTGTAATCCATTTTCACACTTTCTATATTTGCGCCTATCGAATTAATATAGCCTCATAAGATTTCGTAAAGCGTAACTCATGGCTTCTCTATTTCCATTTTTAATTATTAATAATATTAACTCTCTTCTCCAGAAAATTCCTGATCTCATGTGATTTGAATTTGATTTAGTGAAACAAATCTGATCTAAAAAAATTCTGAACGATTAACATTTGATTTGATCGACATGATTCAAAACTAAAGTGAATTGAGATGACCTACATCTATTGTCTATACATTATCATCGTCAACCATAGTTCCTTTATGTTGCATATAAATTATCAGACATCATATGAACAATAATACAGTTATTTAGGGTCATCATCATATATTATGAACAATATTTGATCAAATAATTAAATTATTAAAATCACCTATGTTTTAATTTATTAGCTTGTATTAAATTTAACCAAAAAAAAAATATGAATTGTCCACAAGAAGACTGAAGACCCCTACGGCCCTACGTATGTTTGATTCTATGGTGATTTGCTTTCCCAAATTGTGGGACATTATTGGGCATGCATAAATATGGGAATATACATAATCCACTTTCCCACACAAGATTATGATCCGATTTATTTCCCCAAATGCGGATTTATTTCTCAATTCAAAGATTCTTGATCATGGCCACTCATCAGGGTATATCCAACCTACCTCTTTCAAAAAACAAAAACAAAATGTATTATCCACCCAATAATTTGTCAATAGTTTCGACAATACATCAACTATTCACAAATTTCATAAGTTGATAATGCATTATTCGTATGTTACATACTTACATAGTATGCATTATTCATTCACTTGCATGAATTGTTAACAAGCATAAGTTCATGCATTTCCACAACTTTCATAGTGGGTTCATGCATGCCATTTGACTATAGTTAAACTTAGCCTCTTGATGCATGTCATTGTCCAATCAATGGTCAGGGAAATAAATGACTTAATTAGATCATACTAATAAAAACACGTACACGCTCGTGTATTGTGATTTGTGAGTTGTGACGCATAAAATGGTCATTGATCGCTGATGATATTGGAATTGAAATGTAAACGCTCGCTGAGTATATAAATGTTGATTTACACTCTACTTATTATCGTTATTTAAAATAGTTTTTCTTGGCAATCTTTGGCCAACCAGTTATAATACTCCCTCTATTTCATTAGGTTCTTTGCATTTGGTTTGAATTCCTCTCACATATTCAAACCAAATGCAAAGAACCTAATAAAATGGAGGGAGTAATACGTATTAATATGTAAATTGATCTGAGGCTTGAATTACCACAACCCCAAAATTTCTTGCGGACCATAGTACAACATGCATGATGACTTTAACTTAAACTATGATGTAACACTCTTCAAACTTACAAAAGGAATCAAACATCGTATGAGAGTGATCAAGACTGTTGGCACTCTTTTTTCCAATATAAACAAGATAATTGTGGTTGAGCACATGGGTTGTTCACATGAATTATCGTTGACCTATTAACATTAGGCAAATAAGAACAACAAGCTATAAGATTAATATTTGGCAGTAAATGACATATGAAAGGACAAATTGAAGTAGCAATAATTCTCCTAATTAGCAATATTAATTGAAAGTTGTATTCTTATGAAAGACTAACATCTTCGAAAAAACAAATGTATACTATAACACATAGAGTAGTTATAACCAGTGCCATATACAGAGTACCCCGTATATGCTGGAGCCGGCCGGCTTGAAATGACGACTATTGTACACAATGTGTCCATTGTGGTATCTATTTCGATAGTTGAACTTCAAAGTTTAGTCGAGTGTAGAATTCAATTGATCGAACCATCATACTCCGTATATACATCTATCTATACCTCAACTCTGCCTCCAATTCCATCTCCTTCGAAGTGCTATTATTGACACTATGCCATTAGTTAATTGGATGTGCAAAAAATGTGGCAAATTTGAAAATTCGCACTTCAATAGTATTCAAAAGCTTTTTCCTACACCAAGAAATTTCAACCAATAATGTTCATTAAGATTAAGAACGGTATGAAATGCGAACATTTGTCCCAATCACTATGGACTATGGACTTATGGAGTACTACGCTAGTAGGAGTACAACCCGGTAAATTGCAGTAATTAAATTGGCTGCTTTTACTTTTCTCATCATCCTAATTAAGAAGGGTCAATGTTTGGCTTGTAAGCTAAGTCTTTTAGTCAATAGGAGTGACTACAATTGAAAAGGACTCCATGTGTGCATCATATATATTTCATGATTAATTATTGTGAAAGTATGTATAAACGAATTCGGGCCATGCTTATAATAGGAAGTGTGTGATTCGTACGTGACTTGATTACTGTTTAATTTACAACAATAAAGTAGTAGTATCCTCACCAAATTTATTTGCCGATAACTTCAAACTAAAATAGTCCCGACTCTTATTGATTCTTATATTTTACCTCATCACCCTCTTCTAGCATTAGAAAAACAAAGTGTAACATTAATTTCATTAATTAACTGGTCATCGCGTTAGAAATAAGATGATGTATGTAAGTTTTACTTCTTGGCTCATCTTGTGAAATTATTGGGTCTTGCTCTTGATCGAAACTGACGTCGAACCGTAGACTCATATAGTGTTGAGTGTTGACTGCCTTACACACTTAGCTTGCGTGTCGTTTTAATTTATTAGGACGATGAGATTTCATCAATTGACGAAATGTAGTCTATACGCACAACATTCGTAAAGGTCCTTATCACATCTCTTATATTATCCCAAAGTCCAAACTCTATTAATTATATTAGAGTTGTGTGCCCTCCTTTGACCGAAACTCCTTGAGCTCAAATTTTGTGGTTCGACTATTCAAGAATCAAACCCATATCTATCCGAAAAAAATTATCTCTTAATACTCCCATCTGTTGGACATACCGAAAAATCATTTTTGTAGATAAAGATAGGCTATCCCAATTCGGACGTACGTTCACCTTAATTCCAACAAGTAGCTAGCTATAAATCAAACGGCTACAAATTCAATGAATTAAACCATAGCTTGTTAATATGTTGATCGGGTTATAATTAAATTCTCCTGGTCCGCGAGTAATGTAACTATACTTACAATTGAAGAGTAAATAAAAACCACATGAAATGAAAGATATGGCAATGAGTGAGCCTAGAATATCCAACCTAAGTTTGTGATTAAGACAGTCTATCTTGATGGCCACATCCTCTCAGAATATGTAGGATCATGCATGCATGCATTAAGCTAGTTAAGCTTGGTGAAAAGTTGCAATTTGCAACAAATTGATCGATAATGCTATTTTAAGCTCTATTATCTAAACCTTTTTATTAATTTGTTGAGATTGGTAATGGAGTAACAAAAGATAATACAGATTTGAAGGCACTAGAAAATCATATTTAGGACATTGACTCCTACTTTTTCTTCACATAAGAAACTAGTAATACTCTCCACGCGTACCTATAAATGCGATAATTAAGCAAGATTAGTGTGTAAGAATGCCAAAATAATAATTAAAGAATTATTATTATAGATCAATAATATTATTATTATTAACAAAAAAAATATGAGTAATGGTTTATAGAAAATTGGTGGAGAGTCGATATACAATAATCTCTTAATATAAAAACTATATGGTACAATATGCATAATGCATTGCATTTCCCTAACTAATCTTTTCTTTATCTGTTTTGTTTTGACGAGTGCATTTCCTCTAAGGTGAGCTGTGAAAATACAATTAACATGTCGTCTTTACAACTTGGTATCCATCCAATATGAACAGATTAAATTATGAGGATTTGTTCCTTATCCAAAAAGAAACAAAAATAGTAGCATATAACATGGCTCCATTTCCATATTTTCCGTATTTTGCCCACATAAATTAAATACATTATATAAAGTGGGAAACCATTTCACCATTTTCTCTGATCTGATTTCATCATTTTCACTACTACCACATCTTATTACATTACATCAAATATATAACGACGTGGCGTTATCGTACATACAGGTTCATCTAGTAACCTTTCTCTTATAATTCATGTTACACACTTCTTAGTCACAGTGATGATGTATAAAATCATCATAAGATTGATAATCAATAAGATTTTAATTTGTTATAACAATGTTTGATTAATCTAGATCTTATTGATGTTAGAGTTTTGTTTATTGATGTTAGAGTTTATAAATTGTCTTTGCTCTCTTTTTGATTAATTTTTTTGACTTTGATTGTTTATTGAATTGATTGTTCAACCTCAAAATTTCAATGAGAAAAAATTCATATCATTTTTTTTTTAAAATTTTTATGACCTTGCGATTTGATGAACTGGAAAATCAAACATTGGTGCTAATAGCTAGTGACACCTACCAAGTCCTTAGAAATAAAATACAAATTGTAAATTTAGATTTTAACATTTCATTTTGCAATTTGTTAGACGACATTCAACATCTGTACTAAACCTGCGTCGGATCATTCAATATGGTGAACCTTTGATACGTACGTTTTTCGTCCGAAGTCTTACATTTATGTTGCACAAGACTCAAAAGAGTTACATCATAAACATTCGTCCTTATCCTTTCAACACATCTTCTGCTTTTCATTTGGTTACATTCTTTTGATAGTAGACGTGTTCGATGAGAACAAGATTTGTTTACGGGTTCAAATCTCTATATTCTGATCTCCTCTTCCGCAACATTAATTGTTTAATTATATACCAAAAACGCCTAATGTACGGCTAAAATAAGTAACTTGAATTTCGACTATTATATTTTCCAGTCACATGGCAGATTTCTAGATTCTTCTCTGAGACCGGTTTTGACACATTTTTGTTGCTAGTTGTCGTAACTCGCATTGTTATTACAAGAAGACCTTATGCTTACATTTTGATTGTGTACTTAAACAAACGAAGAAATAAATTAAAAACAAATCAAATCAAATCAAATCAAATTATCCATTTGGATTTTCTAAACGACCCTAGAACAAATAAAACAAAACGACAATAATTTCCAACACCTAACTCTCAATTCAATGTTCTGAATACTATATGTATTATATTTTGATATTATAAATTATAATATTATACTATATTGTATGAACTATGAAAGTATATATAAACAAACAAAAGTTTCATTTTATGGGATATGCACAACTTAAGGTATTGTTATCCCAAGGAACTGAATTCCTGCAATTTGCAGTGTCACTTTGACACTTTGTTATTAATTTTCAATTATTTTAGTTTAAGAAGGTGCTTAAGAAACTTATAAAAGAAGACTGCTAATGAAATTTTAAATCTTTTCTTAATTCTCAGAATTATATATTTGGTGTCCTTAAGTGGAGTTGTAAGTGTGGAGTTTTGAGTAAAAAACAAGGGTGAAAATGGTGGAAGGGGGATTAGTGAAGGCAGACAAGACAGAGTTTACAGAATGTTTCAGAACAATTGGAAAAACTCCTTATATCATGAGACTTGCCTTCTCTGCTGGCATTGGAGGCCTTCTCTTTGGGTATGACACAGGTCAGTTTTTGCCTAGTGGTTAAGATTGAGGTATAGTGGCGCATGTGCGCAATCGCGCTTTATTAAGACCATATTGTTAAAGAGAAATGTGTTTGTGACATTTTGATTGCTTTTTGGAAAATAGGTGTTATTTCTGGGGCACTTCTCTACATCAAAGAAGATTTCAAAGATGTTGAAAGAAAGACATGGTTGCAGGTATCTTCATAACTTTATCAAAATTAGTATTACATTTATGTTTTCTACTCCTACTCTTGTAGCTCATGCATGTGGTAGTTGTTGATGATATCAAGGTTTTTGGATTTGATGAATTATGTTCATTATTTGCACACTTGTTGGGATTCCTCCAAATTAAGTATTGTAGAGGTTCTTTGTATAGGTTGTGTACCACTAGTTGGAAAGAATGTGTGTTAAAAAGGTACAATGTGGAATGTGGACGTAGCCGACCCCAAATCATTTTGCGACTAAGACTTAATTGTTGGTGTAGTTATATGAAGTAGGTTGTGTAACAACTGTTACAGATTCCTATTTCTAAAATGTAATGCTGCAATGGGAGTTGTGAAATGTTGACATTCTCTTGCCTGAAATTGGTGTTACCATTTTACCAACTTCTAACTTCTAGCTGTCAAAATGTAATGCTGCAAGATCAAGTTGTGAAGCTTAAAACTTAATGGACTGCAAAAGCTTGAATACCTTTAAAGTGATCATCTTTTTCAAAATGATGCTTAAGATATACTAGTATTAGGACTTTTGATGCAATGAAAGGCTTAGTCTTGACAGCTAACGCGGCTAGGCGTATGATGGACTCGATTGATTGAGAGAACAGTGCTATAATACTTGGACAATACAGTCATATGCAAATAATGGTGTATGTAATTTTGAAAAACTCTGTTGTCAGGAAACAATTGTGGCAATGGCTGTTGCTGGTGCCATTTTAGGAGCAGGAATTGGAGGGTGGCTAAATGACAAGTTGGGGAGGAAACCTGCAATCATAATAGCTGATGTTCTGTTCTTCATTGGTGCTATAATCATGGCCTTGGCTCCTGCTCCATGGGTGATCATAGTTGGAAGAGTATTTGTCGGTCTAGGTGTTGGAATGGCGTCTATGACTGCACCATTGTACATCTCTGAGACATCTCCTAGCAGGATTCGAGGTGCTCTTGTTAGCACAAATGGATTGCTGATCACTGGAGGCCAGTTCTTCGCCTATCTTATCAACCTCGGTTTCACTAGGGTAAGTTACCTAATCGAGTCATCTTTTTCGTGCAAATATTCTTCTTACTACTGCCAGTGTGAGATACTGTTATGTATTTTAAACGCGATATAATTTTCATTGTTGTTCAGGTTAATGGCACATGGAGATGGATGTTAGGTGTGGCTGCAGTACCAGCATTGATACAGCTTATACTGATGTTGTCCCTTCCTGAGTCGCCTAGGTGGCTTTACAGAAATGTACGAATTAATGATTTCGTTACACTATACTGTAATCTCTAGTAAAACTCACAAAGAAATTAAATTTGATCTTCATTGCTCATTTCTGATGATCTGACTAAACAGAACAAAGTTTCTGAGGCCGAGGAAATTTTGGCGAAAATCTATGGCCCTGAAGAAGTGGCAGAAGAGATGAAAGCGCTCAAGGCATCAGTCGAGCATGAAATGGAAGAGGAAGGGGAAATCGGAGGAGGAAGCATGTTCACCAAAGTACGAAAAGCTTGGGGTAACACAGTAGTCAGAAGAGGGCTATATGCAGGCATCACTGTCCAAGTGGCTCAACAGTTTGTTGGTATCAACACTGTCATGTACTACAGTCCCACAATCGTACAGCTAGCTGGATTTGCATCGAAAAGTACAGCATTGGCTCTTTCTCTGATCACATCCGGGCTTAATGCAGTAGGGTCTATTGTGAGCATGATGTTTGTTGATAGACATGGTAGGAGGAGGCTCATGATCATCTCTATGATTGGCATCATTACTTGCCTCATAATCTTGGCTGTTGTCTTCTATCAAGCCGCTGCACACGCTCCCAAAGTCAGCTACGAAGAATCCACCCACTTTGGACTAAACTCTACTTGTGCTGCTTTCAACACTGCACAGAACCCGTCTTCTTGGAACTGTATGACATGTTTGAGAGCGGCCTCATCAGAATGCGCCTTCTGTACCAGTCAAGCAAATGAGGTAATCTGTCTATTCAAAATTCCTGTGTCTTTTAAGTTTCTTGCACATATGAACTTGCCAATATTCGTGACTAACATACCAGTAGAATCATATCCTTGTTCATGCAAGTGTACGTAACAACTTTTGTTACACGATATGTTCTGTTTATAGTACCGTATTTCATTTGTAGAGAATTCAATTGGATCAAATTATGCTTGGAAACGTAAACTAAACTGTCTATCTATCTTTCATTTTGGAATATCAGCTGCATCCTGGAGCATGTGTAGCGAGAACAGATGGCATGAAAGCGGCATGCCATGGAGAGCATAGAGTGTACTTTACGGAAGGTTGTCCTAGCAAATTCGGGTTTTTGGCCGTCATACTACTAGGTGCATACATTATATCCTACTCTCCAGGGATGGGGACAGTTCCGTGGATTGTCAACTCCGAAATCTACCCTCTGAGGTACAGAGGAGTTGGAGGTGGAATTGCAGCCGTGGCTAATTGGACATCGAACCTCATAGTGAGCGAGACGTTCTTGACACTAACACAGGCCTTAGGATCAGCTGGCACCTTCCTCTTGTTTGCCGGGTTCTCGGCCATTGGACTCGTTTTCATTTACTTCTTGGTGCCGGAAACCAAAGGGATGCCCATTGAAGAAGTGGAGGTCATGCTACAAAAGGGGTTCAGGCCTAGCTTGTTTCGGTCTAACAAGGAAAGCAATGGTAGTGAAACTAAGGGAGAGCAAGCCTAATCAATCTTCAGCTAGAAGCTATTTGAACTGGCTTGAAATTGTTTACTTTGGGAATCAATTGGTCATCTAAAGTAACTGATGTGCCACCAAAAAAAAAAAAACACTTTTTTCTCTCTCCCAATTGTATTTACCTTGTTGCTACAATTGCTTAATGAATTGTAACCAAAACAAACAATTGCTTAATGAATCAAATTCTCCAACATCCTTCAACTCTTTTTCTCCAATCTTCATCATGATATATATATAGAACCACATTCATCAGATCGAAATTAGATTACTCGTTTGATATATAAGATGAATCAACATACGCTAAAATGACAATGAATTCTTAGTGACAAATTGACAACGGACCTCATCGTAGTGTTTAGCTTATTTCTTTCTCGATTCTCCTAACAGAGAATCTCATAATCAAATCAAACCATACACCACTTAGTAAGCTCATAATCGCTCACAATAACCTATAGGATATTAGGATTGAGTCGTATATTCATTTTTTCCAATTAAGATCACAATTGGAGTAAGTCATATAAGTTTGGCCGCAAAATTGTGATCATTCTTTTTAGAGCTAGGGATACATCAAACTACCCATTGACATAAAAAAGACCATTGACGAAAAAAGACAAGAACAAGTCTAGTATAAGACCGTCAACAAGACAATTGGTATATCCTGAAAAATGAATCGAAGGGATAAATATCGGCTTACCCAAAATAAAGGTAATCAACGGGGTTACTTATCTACTTGCCAAAAATGAGTGATAAAAGTTTGCCGAAAAAGCCTCAAAACCTCCACTCTAGTAGTTAGTGTATTTTCTTATTTGTGTCATCACATTCAAAGACGTTGAAACCATTCAACGCAGTCCGAACAAGAAATTTACTCCCTAAATTTTACTCAAAAAAGTAATAACTTGAAAAAAAAACTGATCAAAACTAATAATACGGAAATTTACCGAGTCGCATTATTCTACACTTTTCATTCAATTGAATTCAACGTCTCTCTTTCATTTCTTTCTCCTGGTGAGTTTTTGTTATAGCCATTTGGATTTTTTTTGTTGCTTATCATATACTCTATCCTAAATGTTTGTCACAAACGCTTGTTGCATGCATTAAGATGAATACATTTCGTCTCGATTGGAATTTCATAATTTGGGTATCATTGATTTTTAAGCCTTATAGTGCGTTGAGGTAGATGGAATCGGGATAGAAGAGATTTTAACACTTTCTCGATTTGATGTTACAAATGCTGTTAGGGTGCATTTCTTTAGGCCTTAGGGACATGTATGTGTTATTTCACCAATTTGTGGGTACGTAGCATAGGAAATTCTCAATCGATGTGCAAAATTACCCGTATGTACGATTGGGTATATTTGGACATCGACTTCTTACATTCATATTTTGTACCACCATTTGTATTCGTTTACATCAAAGATATGGAAGAAGGCATAGTTTGAATTCAGGGATGTGAAATTGTGGCGACATTGTGCTACCATTTGTTTAATTTATTTCCGCTTGTCTGTGTAAATTTGCGAAATTTAAGGCACACAAGTTCTTCAAAATCGCCGGTGAAATTGTTGTTACAACACCTTGCAACACGGTAGATCAAAGTAGACGTGAGTATGATCAAATAGACTTACTTTTGGAGCATCTAATTATGAGCTATATAATGGGGGGGGGGGGGTTCCGCAATTCCTTTTCTTTTGGGTGTACTTCTTACTTTATTTCCTTCATGTGTCTATCTGAATATGACTCTTTCCTTAATCTTATGCTACACGCAATTTATTGGCATGAAACATGCTTTTAGAAGGACCATTTCTTTGCATGCACCTGAATTAATGTCACAGTATATCTTTTTGAGCTTCTGTGAGTGGTGAGTATGGCCTTGGACATGCAGAGATTGGAGTATAGTCTACCTATGCTGCTATGTATGTTGAGACCGTCTTGTAGCATGAGATCGATCATAGGTCACGTTTACATCAACGGCCACTATGTCTAACATGTGCAGGTTTTGACATGCATATGACCCTACATGCATGTCTCGTGTTTAAGTTTATCGACCTTAGACAAGGCTTTGTGAATTCCGCTAACCTCAAGAATCATAGAATCGTGAGATGTCGTGAATGTCGTAAAGTTACGCATTATTATTAACAAAGTGATGGTGATGGAAACAATAATAGAGGACATCAAAAAATAGCAAAGAAGCATACAAGTTGATCATGAAGGAATCCAAAGAAACAGAGTAAATGAAACAATTACAGTAATTAGCTAGCCAAGTGATGGTCCCAAAAAGAGTGAACTACAAGCTACAAATACTCTCAATTATTTGTTTAATTTTGTCAGCAAAATCCTATAAAACCTTCTAACCTTTTATCTTTTGCATGGTAGTAATTTCTTTAGATGTAATTGTCACCTTTTAAAAGTATATGATTGATGATTGAATTGTACTGTAATATTCATTTAACCACAAAAAATATATTTTTTTTCCAAATTTACTTTTCGACGAAATTAAAGTACACTGATATATACTTTGAATCTTCTACTTGAAGTTTTCTTCTTTATTTTGTTTGAAGGTGGTGATTTTTTGAGGTTGTTGGTGTAACATTATCTACCAAAAAAATGGTAGACGGAGCAGTAGGTAATACAGAGAGCACAGATTTTACAGAATGTTTCAGAACAATTGGTGGAACTCCTTACATTATGAGGTTGGCTGCCTCTGCTGGGATTGGTGGTCTTCTGTTTGGATATGACACAGGTAAAAAGTTGAAAACATTTCTACCTTTTGAACTATGTTGCTTAGACTCGACTACATATTTCAAACTAGGTGTGTGTTTAAGTGTCGTATTTTGGTGGTTTGTGTAAGTTATTTAAGGTTTTGGCTTGAAATGAAGTGTCTAAATGTTGTGTCGTGTCAGGGTATATGACACTCGGGTTTGTTGATACTGATCATGGACTAATTTTGATTGGAGAGTAGGTGTTATTTCTGGTGCACTTCTCTATATCAAGGAAGATTTCGAAGAGGTTGACAAGAAAACATGGCTTCAGGTTAGTTACTCTCAGTTACAATCCATGGAAAAGAAGCAATTTTGTATGACAGTACAGTTGAGCTCGTATGTAACAGTGACTGTTTCATCTTGACGCTCATGTTAGCCGACTTGAAATCATGTTAGGATTACGCCTTTGTTGGTTTTTGTTGTCGTAGATGACGTCGTGTACAACATTTTCATGAGAAACTTTTTGATATCATGATGAAACTGACGTAAGGGTAAGACTAGCGTATATCTGACCTCTCGCCTTATGGCCGGAAACCTTTTAGATGTTGGGGTAATGTTGTTGTTGACGAATCTGAGTTATCAGGTGAAGATAAATTGTACTTTGATACATAATTTGATATTGTGATAACATCTGCATCTGTCTTCACTCCTAGAAATCAAAAGTAAAAGATGCAACTTATTATTGTCATCAAACTTCAAAGGCTCTGCCTATGGCATGGGGGATTAGATGTATGCAACCTTTTCCGAGTTATAAAACAGCACCTAGACTCTAAAGTTACATTGATCGAGTGATACTTCGCAATATACTAGTAAGAAGTAGTATGAACAGTTCTGGTAAACTAATTCGCATGACTGCATCATCTTACATGTGAAGAAAAAATAAACTTGCATTTGCAAAATCATGTAGGAAACAATTGTGGCTATGGCCATTGCAGGAGCAATCATAGGAGCAGGAAGCGGAGGATTTCTGAATGATCGCATTGGAAGGAAACCGACAATGATAATAGCCGATGTTCTCTTCTTCATCGGTGCCATAGTCATGGCACTTTCTCCAGCTCCTTGGATGATCATCATTGGAAGAGTCATTGTTGGCTTAGGAGTCGGAATGGCGTCTATGACAGCTCCTCTTTACATCTCTGAGACGTCCCCTGCTAGGATCAGAGGTGCCCTTGTTAGCACCAATGGTTTACTGATCACTGGAGGCCAGTTCTTATCTTACCTCATCAACTTAGGTTTCACCAAGGTTTCTGACATTTACCAGCTTAACTAAAAAGAGTAGAAGGAACTTAGAATGAGACACTAATCTCGGATTAGTTTAACCGGATTTTGTTGATTAACAGGTTACAGGAACATGGCGTTGGATGCTTGGAGTTGCAGCTGTGCCGGCATTAGTGCAGTGCATTCTGATGCTCACTCTCCCAGAGTCTCCTAGATGGCTTTACAGACAGGTCTCAGGGATCAATTTTTACACTGATCAGTTCATTTTTGCTTCTACTGAGCTGAAACTGAACATGACTTTGTACTGCATTTCTTACAGGAGAGAATTTCAGAAGCAGAGGAAATTTTAGGCAGGATTTACTCTCCAGAACAAGTGCAAGAAGAAATGAATGCTCTGAAAGCATCAATCGAGGATGAGCTTGCGATTGAAGGAGACATGTCTGATGCCAGCATGATAACCAAAGTGAAAACAGCTTTAGGGAACAAAGTGGTACGCAGGGGCTTAGCAGCTGGAGTGACAGTCCAAATTGCTCAACAGTGTGTCGGCATCAATACTGTCATGTACTACAGTCCCGTGATTGTTCAGCTGGCTGGCATTGCATCAAACTCCACTGCCATGGCTCTCTCTCTTATAACATCCGGCCTTAATGCCCTGGGAACTGTAATCAGTATGATGTTTGTCGACAGGAAAGGAAGGAGAAGCATGATGTTGGTGTCCATGATCGGGATTATCATCTGTCTCGTAGCCTTAGGGCTTGTGTTTTACCAAGCAGCCGCTACTGCACCAAAGATCAGCTTAAAGGACAGCTCTCACTTTGGAGCAAACTCCACCTGCTCTCTTTATACCTCTGCTCGAAATCCATCTTCTTGGAGCTGCTCAACGTGCTTAAGAACTGACAGAGAGTGTGCCTTCTGTGCCAGTAAAGTCAATTTCCAGGTAATATACGCTTCCTCAAGTAGAATCTGTGTTCATTTTGCCAAGATTCTTAACATCAACAAATAATCAGATTAATAGATCACCAGGCAAAATTTTTGCTGAACATCTTTCTGATTTCTCCTGATAACAGAAAAACCCTGGGGCATGCATTGTTGCAACAGAGGAAATGAAGAAAGCGTGCCATGGCGAGAATAGAGTATACTTTGCAGAAGGATGTCCTAGCAGGATTGGAATTTTAGCTGTAGTTCTGCTGGGACTGTATATCATAGTCTACGCCCCAGGAATGGGGACGGTGCCATGGATTGTCAACTCCGAAATCTACCCCCTGAGGTACAGAGGTGTTGGCGGAGGGATTGCTGCAGTCTCCAACTGGTGCACTAACCTCATAATGAGCGAGACCTTCCTAACGCTAACACAAGCTGTCGGTTCCTCAGGGACTTTCCTCCTCTACGCACTGTTCTCATTCGTTGGCCTCATTTTCATCTTCTTCCTCGTCCCAGAAACAAAAGGGTTGCCCATTGAGGAAATCGAGAAGATGCTCGAAAAGGGATTCAAACCTAGCTTGTTTGGGAAGAAGAAGAACGATGATGACGAAAAAGCTTGAACCCTTTGGTTATTGTCATCCTTAGCCTAAGGAAGTACTTTCAGACATTACCATCTATCAGCTCATGCATCAAGCATAAGCCCCATCTTAATGAAACAAAAGAAAGTTCTTTCCATTCACTGTCAAAACCGGGCATTACACGCAGTCACTCCAGAATATGCCAGTAACTGGAAAAACAAAAACAGCTCATCTAACTGTAACTCAGACAACATCAGATTGAATTGCATGTGAAAGTAGGAAGAAAAAAAAAAAAAAAAAAAAAAAAAAAAAAAAAAAAAAAACAGGACCAGATAAATTTTGATGCTTAATTTCATGTCCTGTTGCAAATTTTTACTGTCACAAACAAGATAACAGGTTAATAGTCATCTGACTGTCCCAAGTGATCGACCCCGTGTCCACATATTGTTCTCCCTATACGATTATTTCGTGTATGGCAGAGGGAGAACGGGGCTAATCGGATTTGCAAATACACGAATGAACCCTCTCGAAAAGTTTGCCTGACTACGCACCGTGGTTTTGAGCTGGTATATGGGGGTAGTTCAACAAGTATTGAAGGATGCACAAGAAATTCAGAAGTAGAAAGTATGGTAGCTCAAGATATTCAGCAATTCTGTTACTGCCAGCCCATACATGGGGCAGAAAATGAGCTTGTAACACCCAACAACCTTATCATATAATTGGATAATATCATTTTACAACTGGACATTACACATGTATGCTTTCAACCATTTCCGTGAAAAACAAAGCAAAAATATGATGGATTACAAACATCCTTCTGTCTTCTCCATCAAGCTTCCTCCCTAACACACAGGTCACAGGGCATATCTATTACTAATACTACGACTACCAACCTTCAATTACACACATTTGGACCATCTACAAACCTAATATCAAGACAATGAACCCCGTCACGCCCGTAATTCACAGGTGGGAGCAGAAAAATACTTCTGCCAGCTCCAAATGTGTGGCTACGATCATCAAAGAACGAACCAAAACACTACGACTAAGGCAAACTACGACCCAAGGAAAAAACAAGGGAATAGACGAACACAAGAACCTAATACTGCAAACTAATAATAGAATACCTATGTCAGCTTAACATCCTTAATCTGGGAAGTAAGACTCCTGTGTCTTTCCCGACAAACACTGTACAAAACCACTCTACACACCACCACCAAAACAGACCTCCCAGTTCTATATTTACAGTATACATCAAAGCAACTCGGAGTTAACTGTCAAATTTACCACTTCAAACCGTCTAAGGACTTGAACATGAAGCTTCTTGTTTCCTCGGCTCCCTCAAGTGCCCGAGAAGCGTTTCCGCCTGCAATAATCAATCACAGAACGAGCACAAGTTAGCAATCCGGCTAATATCTCACAAACAATCAATCAATCACTATGTTCTGCTAGAATTCTTCAACCAAACAGCTTATTAAGAGCAATTCCTAGTAACAATCCGATCCGAGTCATTTTAAGTGCAATTTAAAGATTGGCAACTATCAACCCTTCAATCTTACAAATAGGCATTTCTTATGAGTCATGACAATTTCAAGGGTTACAAGATCTAGCAAATTGGAAAAGTTGTGACATTTTTCACAATTTAACCCTATATGATGACTAAATCTACTTGGAAAACTCACATGATTTCCAAAGTAAACATCTTTCTTAGCAAACACATCAAGAGCTTAACACCAGAAGGGCAGCCCGGCGCACATTGGCGTCCCCGACAAGCGAGGGTCCGGGGAAGGGTCCCACTAAAATGATGACACTTTAGCCAATTGAACACTCATAATATGATGTTTTCCCCAACAAATGTATCATTTTTCGGGTTAAGTCCAGATTCAAGTCGAGTAGGATCACATAGGGCGACAATAACTAAACATCCAATCAAATCATATACTAGTATACTCAATCACACAACAAGAATCAAAATTAGCCAAAGTAACTTATTGAACACAGTTTATTAGAATCAAGCGCTCACCTTATGCTTAGCACGGGCAGTACCAGACTGCGAAAGCGCAACAAGAGGAGGAATTCCACCTTCAGCCACAAGCAACCCTCTATTCCTCACACTCTCAGCACACAGTTGTAACAATGTCATCACTGCGAACTCCTTCCCTTTCGGAGAGCTATCTTCAACAGCCTCCACCAATGCCGGAATCCCGCCTTCTTGTACAATTGCCACGCGTCCAACCTCCACTCCAGCCAAGCTACTCAGCACCACCATCGCCTTCTCCGCCATCCCGCAACCCTGCTCCACCACCAGGTCCACCAACGGCCTCACCGCGCCCGCATTTACGGCTCTCTCCTTGTTCAGCTTCGGCGAGCACAGTTTATACAGCGTAGTGAGCGCGTCCTTCTTCCCTCTTGTGCTACCGTTCATCAGAAGCGCCACCACCGGCGGTATCGCCCCACACGCGCCTATCGTCAGCCTGGTTTCCTCCACCATTGCTAAGCTCATCAACGCCGCGGCCGCGTTCTGCTTCGAGGTCTCGGTCCCGGTTTTCAACACGTAAATCAGGGATTTGATCGCGTTGGAAGACTCGGCAATTGGGAGCTTGTTGTCAGAGTGGAGGGACAGGTTGAGTAGCGCTGTGACGGCGTGCTCTTGAGTCCACGGGTCCGTGCACTTCAAGAGCGAAACAAGAGCCGGGACGGCACCAGAGTCTGCAATCAGAACTCTGTTGTCGGCCCGGTTCTTGGCAAGCATCCGCAGCTTAGCAGCTGCGGATCGCTTGATTGCAGCCGACGGTGAATTCAAGCTGTCAACGCAGAGCTTCACCGTCGGCTGCAAATCCTCCGGAGAGATACTCTCTATAATCTCAGTAGAGAAGCTATCTCTCTGGAGGAAGCCGGCGCAGGGCTCGGGTTCCAGATCGTGCAGATCGCTGGAACCCGATCCCTGCCCGGACGGCGAGAGTCCAGCCAATCGCTGGAGCTCGCCGGATATATCACTACTACAAACTGAGTAGTCGCTGAACGACCTCGACAGGTCGTCCAGCAGGAAATCCTCCTCGGCGAAAGACGACTTCACGGACTTTGAATTCCGTGACGCCAGCTCGCCGAGGCGGATATCCATCACAGAATCCGTCAAATTCTCGGATATATATGGACTCCCACCATGACGCTCCGCGGCGGTAGGAAGGTGGTTGTTGTGGTGGGTGGGGGAGGGGGAGAAGAGGCTGGAGCGGACGGTACGCATAGAGCGGCCGCGCTCCCGCCATATCTGGGTGGATGATGCGGAGGAGAGAGATGACGGAGAGTGGAAGCTGGCGTACATGGAGTGTACCCGACCCGAATTTGAGTGTGATTCTTCCACCGACACCATTTCTTTTTTTTTTTCAATCCGAAATACAAAGCAAAACTAATAATACTTTCTTTCACAATCTTGTTGAAGAAGCTTTGTTAATCTTGTTATTGTTGTTATTAAGAGAGAATCTAAGCCATATGAAGAGATTGATGATAAAATGGATGATTAGAAGAGAGAGAGAGAGAGAGAGAGAGAGACAGGTTGGTTTTGTATAGAAATTACAAACAAATGTTGAGTAATAATGAAGCTAAGAAAAGGCTACTACTACTACTACTACAAGTAGCTAGGGGAGTATCACTGTATTTAGAGGAGGCTTGTTGGTGACGTTTTTTTTTTGTACTGGACTGACTAATTAATGTAATTATTGTTATTAAATTAAGAGTACTTTTTTTTTTTGTTAATAATAATGAGGATTTGTTTTTTTCTAATCTTCTTTAGTACTCTACTTGATTCTACTCGTCTTCTTAGGTCTTGTACTCATAATTAAAAGTAGATGTTAGTAGTTCAGTTAGTTTGAGTTTTAGTTTGTTTTGTTTTGTTTTGTTTTGTTTTGTCTCAATTATGTTTTGATCAATCCAAAATTGGAGCTGATTAGATCTAATTAATTAAGTTAGTTGAGTTTAGGTTGTTGATTAAGAGATGAATTGTTTGAATTTAACTGATTTGATTTTTAGAAGAGAACAAAAAGTGTTAGGCAAATGTTATTTTCGGTAGTGAAAGTTGAATTGTACAATTATCGATCGGTTGTCATTCTTGTGATTAGCTCTATCGATATAAGACAACAACATCGAACGTAAGATATCAAGTGAATCTGCTTGTAAGAATACAGAGGTTGAACGTACACATGCGACTCATTATCTATCACTAATTAAAAACAATGGAGTACTAATCAAACAGGCTTTTGTAATTTAATGAGATGTGACGGTAGAAATGTCGACTAGATTTAGTTGGAGTTGGTCTGGCATTGGCGTATGTGCAGTTGCCGCCGTCCTGCTCCTGCCTTCTTTCATTCTTTACTCTCATTTTCTTGGTTTTTGGTTTCATCCTTTTTTTAAGTTTTTATCCCCATTCCTTCTCATCTCAAGTTTTTCCAACTCTAATGGAAGTCAGTATTATTGATCTAATCTAGACCCAAATAGTCCGGAGCTTTCCTTTCCGGCCGGTATCGGGAGTCATCAAGAGTCGTCTCACACGACGAATTTACGGCCCTACGATTTTGGTCAAACTAGTTTATATCGATTACATTAGGCTGCACTTTTGGCGTGATAAACTCAGCTTCAACAAACTACGATTTTAAATGTTGTTAACTACTAGGCTTCAATTTGTATGTAGTATTGCGCTAACTCGATGTATTTATTATCATTAGATTAGATTGATTTGTTTCAATTCTCTACAAGTGTTACTGGGCCTTAAATCCAACAAACCGAACTTACTCTATATACTAATCCGTATGAATTATGAATAACGACTTGCTTTGGTACAATTTAAAGAAGTCATTAATAATAGATCATATCAATGAAAAAATCAGAACTCTTATGTCGACCGCATAGTACTTGCAAATTCTCTCACTTTCTAAGGGCTTGAATTATAAGCTAGGAGTTAGGTCTCTCTTTCTTTTCTTTTTGGCTTTTATCCTTTATTTCAAAGTTGGAGCAACTTGATTGATAATCTAAGATTTGAAAGGGGTGAAGCTTTGAACTCCAGCTTAATAATGAATTCATACTTTGATGGTAGGACAACTTCACCTAATTAAATTAAGGATGGGACTTAATTAATTATTGTTTTAATCATAAATAAATACATCAAAATGATAATTATTCTACCCCTCAATATAAAGGAAGGTGATAATTCTAATGTCGTGTTCTTAGCTTAAAAGCTATGAACAGAATCAATGAGTTTTCGTCCACAAATATTCAATTATGAAAAGCATTGAACAAAAGATTTTGAGACTTGGTCATGATTCCTGAAATATAATGATGATATAAGAAAATCAATCTAGCCATTTAATTATGTTTAGGTACTTTGCACGCTCAAAAGAAAGATTTACCCTAAATATACTGGAATAACAGTCAAAAGAACCATACATGTATCGACAAATGAACAAATTAAAAAGGAGAAAGTATTAACAAATGAAAACGGAAGAAGTATAATTGTCTCTCTTGAAAGATATTTGTCACTTCGATTTTTAAGCAAAAGTATGCATTTTGCAAACATAACATAACATAACAAGAGTTGCAACTTCGAAATTTACTATCCACATCGTCACGGAACTTTATCAGAGTTTTACTTGTGTCGTTATACAAAAATTGAAGATTTCAGCATCAATCAGCTACTCCGTACCTAGTGATTACACAAAGGAGACCGCCCATTACTTAGTATATATTCTCAACAACAAGATTGTAAACTCGATCTAAACAAAGAGTCAAAGACAGGTATCGATCCAAACTAATTCGTTAATGAGTCGTGCTACCGGTGTGTTGCCACTTGCCACTCAAATGACCAAATAGGTGTATGTTCTAGTCCAAACGGGTGTGTTACCGTTGTGATCTAGCTAGTCCTAAGTCCGCCTTAGCTTGTTTAGGTGGCCGGAGTTATACTTTACGCAAAAACAGTCACTGACAAAGTTAAAGTTAATTACCCAGTGTGTATCCGGTTTAATTACTTTTACAGTCACGGTAAATAAAGGGAGATCAGAATAAATCACACGTGTAAAGGAGACAAGGGTAGTTGAGGCTTTACGACCACAATTAGTTAAACCGTACAGTTATCTGGACTTTTTGACACGTGGCAACATAAAAATGAAAGGTATCAGATGACGATGTTCGTACACGGTTTTACCTGATGAGCACCGCCAGTAGATTCTAATTCAACGGTCTATGATCTCGTTAACAAACAAAAAGATCGAGCTTAGCTAGTCAACTCATTCCTGGCCTTAATATTTGGGACATTGTATGGTTTATATGAGACGGTCCACCCCTTCAAATTAAGGGTATGTCCGTATGTATGACCGTGGCTTGTTCCTCTTCTTATTTCACGCGGACTGCACACGTGCAGACGTATTCTACTACGTAGATATCGAAAGGGCTTTTCCCAACTCCAAAATATAGCAAAATACCATGAATGTACCAGAATAATAATATTGTCCAAAAAACCGACCTTGACCACGTTATGTTAATTATCGTCTTTAAACTGTTTCGACATCAAATTATGCCCAATCAAATTTATGTCATGAAAATTTAATTCTGGCGTTTTTGCAATCCCGAGTGTTGAAATTTGAGGTTAATTTATCGAAACAAGTTGTTTAATTAACATCGTCCTATTGGATTGTTCGACGTTGCTCGTTAAAGACAACGGTATATGACTATATGTCTCTTTGGAGCGTCGGAACGTCAAAACGAGCTCCCGGCAACCACGGGCGCATGCATGCAAAGCGCAGTGCACAGCTATGCATGCAGAATGATATGCTCAAGTGAGTGTGCATGCAAATGCATGATGCGCCCATATCTAGATTTCACTTACATTTCAGTTAATAATTCAGTACGTACATACAATATGTTATTCCTCATATGTGTGTACAGTACACTTCGTATAACTTAATATGATTATTTAAGGATCACTCGGACAATTACAGTTTATAATTGTACATTTAGTATTGTTTATGATTAAGGATTTGATCGACGTACAGAAATGGATTTAATTAGTTGAATTGTAAAATAAAGTTATGAAAGTATGTGCTACAGTACAACAAGCATTGAGATCTGATACATACATTTTCAGCTCATAAGTTGTATGTACGATAGATACGATAAGATTTCACCGCGTACTTGATAATTTCTTAGTATCTTCATTAATATTTGTCGTCTTCTAAGACCCTAGCTTCCCAAGTTCTTATATCAATGCCTGTCATGCCATCAATTCTAATATCGGGCGATTGTTGTAGCCGAGAAGTAACATTATATATCAGCAGTCAATGTCCATGAATCCAACAAGAGATGGAGTAACATAGTAACGCGTTTCATTTACCTCGATCTTCCGACTTAGATAAATCATTATTCACCCGTGAAATTATTCTTATTAATTAGTGCCAAAACAAACGAGATTATCCAATAATAATAGACGCTCAATTATCCTTGGCATACTCATATGTGCATCAATAATGATCATGATACAACGACCCACCAGTTTCTCAATGCAACCATATTTGCCACAGAAAATGTAATGAAACAACTACTACTATAAAAACGGCCTAACCCTGAAAACTACAAGGATCAACGATTAGCAATCATAGCAGCTAGCTAATACTCCCAACTTGCTAAATAATACTCAAATTAACTTCTGATCTATATACACAATTAAACAATACCACAAACTCTCTAATAATAATGTCAAGATAATAAATTAGAACACAATTGTCCTTTTCCATTAATCAACTAATACACATAATCTAACTTATACGTGAAGACGTGTCCTGCCCTTTACTACCCTTGTCCGGTTGTCCCGATCCTTAGGATTGAAGGCACTAACGTACACAAAGCACTAAACTAATCATGGACTTAATTAAATAAGTGCTTAATTGTGAAGTGCATTTGGTGTAATTAATACAATTGCAGACATGCTTAGTTGTCTATCATCCTCCAACGACACATAACCGATTATCTTATACACTACCACTTCATATTTCGCGTTGCGTCCGATTCTGTTAAGATCTTGATATCAGTACATATGAATGTTCGATAATCTTTTCATACGAGTAATCAATGTATTAAAAAACTTCCGAAGCACAAAATAAGGCATATAGCGAAACACATGATCTACCATACTAAGCATTGAATTGATACATAATTACATAGTCAACATATATATGGATTAGGAAAATATGGTTGTCCTACTCGGCTACTTCAGGTTGAGGTTCTTACGCTATATGCTACCTGAACCAGACATTTAGTCTCCTTGTTTTTTTGTGGATACCCTTAAATATAAAGTATAGTGTAAAATGTGTACATGGTCGCATACATACATACGTAAGAGACAAGAATAAAAATCTTGTTTAGGTATAGAATTAGCTAGTTAGAGGATTCAGTGACAACATCGTAAGTAGTAGCATCACACTCAATTGCTCCTGAAAATTGAATGAGAATTTCTTATTATAATTTATTTAAGACATACGAAGATGAAGGGAAAGATAGGACGAAAGGGGAAGGAATGTTCCCTATTGTTATGGGGCATTCTTTAATCGAAAGAGATATCATGCCCGAAACAAGGACATTGTGAATGGATCCAATTGAAGCTAGGGTTAATAGCCTAATAATGCCATTTTCATATTCGATCAATTCACAACATATTGACATATAGTTGAAGTTATTAATGGTACATACACAAAATAATATTTATATAATAATTTTACCGTACTACATTATTAGAAAGGATCTTCTGTCCCATAATTTGTCCCACTCTGTGTACCAAGCCAATCAGAGTTAAGAATTTCATCAAATAAATAGTTAAAGATTAATTTATATGGGTTATATTTATATTTTTATGAATTCTGATTGGTTTGGTACACATAGCGGGACAAATTATGGGACAGAGGATCTCTTCTGACTACATTATGTACGTATTTCATCAATTTTGAAAAAATAAAAAAGACAAATGAATAATCTTTAAAAAGAAGATAACAAATTAAACTTTATCATACGTTCATTCTTGTCACACACATTTATTAGTTGTTTATATCCAAAAACACACCTAGATATAGGTAACTACAAAATGGTACTCCAAAATCTCCAATAATCATGTCTTGTATCAATTTTGACTTGTCCCAATATCCACAATTTCTACTTTATTCCGACGAGTGAGAAAGGTGATTAGTACGCAATAATTCACAATCTGAATGAATTTTAAGGTGTCGTTTGGATACCCTCAAAAACTGTAGGAATTTTATTTTCCTGGGAATTGGATTATCTTGAGTTGTTTGGTTACCATAAAGTGTAGGAATTGGAAATTCCCGGGCATTTCCAATTCCTCCAAAGTGTAGGAATTTAATTACCTTGGGGGGGCTAGGTAAGTAGAAATTCCCATGATAATTGAAATCCCTTGTTCATCCAAACAAATTTCCCCAATTCCCATACTTTTTTAATTCCTAGGATTTGCAAGCTCATGGGAATTCCGACTTCCCGAGTGTATCCAAACGACACCTAAATCCTAGTTCCGTCGGCAGTTGAGGACCTCAACTCAAGAAGTGCGTGCGTGATTAACATATTTAATTAAGAAAACATGGTAGAAATAGTGGAAAGTAATATTGAAAGGACTACTCTTCATTCCTAAGTCCTAATTAAGAAAAGATTAAGCAAAAAGGTTGACTGATAATAGAGATTAGTTAGTGGATAATTGCACACGTAACTAGATAGGAAAAGCTTACCAAAGTGATGTGCATAGAGTCTTTGACTCTTTGACATGAAGATCACAATAATGTCAAATGCACAATTAATGTCAAACCATGTAATCAAAAGTTACGAAGAATATATAAAAACTTTTGTAGTTGCCTAGTTCAATATTTTATACACGTCTAATTAGCTGATTTGCATGCACCAAACTATAGAAGCAAGGAAGTTTGACTCCTTAAACGTTGGAATTGAACGCACGCACGCACTAACACTAATGCTTGCGATTATTATTAATCCGTCCACAGTTTTACCACTTCTGTCTCATAGGATGACTAATCTCGTTGATCTTGTTAATCACATACCGATAAGCAATCGCTACTCTGACCTGCGTCAATCCAAAAGCAAAGTCCAACATCTTATTGGAACGGACTCACGGAGGGAGTACATAACAAGTGTAATGATACATGATATCTTGTAAATCATACAGTTGAGTTTGTGGAACCTTTTATATATTAGTGTGACGAGTTTCACTTAAATAAGAGACAAAATTTCAATTACGTACAATTGTTTCCAATACTAATGCGTATTAACTTAATTAAACGACGCTATAGTAAATGAAATTTCACCATTTTTTTAACGAGTTAAATGGACACTTGCGGAAATGACTAATCTTTGTTTTCCACAATCTTGATTGAACTTTGATTAACTTTATCGTGGGTCTAATTTTGGCGCGCATTATCACGGAATTACATACCCACTTTAATTCCCATGTCGGCATGCAACCTTTTGGCAAAAACATACACTCAGATTAGTAGCTTTCCCTTTCACTTTCTTAAGTAAAAGAGCAAGGCAGTGCGATACTTGATGCTCCACTCTCCAATTTGATCATCACATTGATAATGGATAATGTCATAAAGTGAATAAAATAAACAAATATTCAATAGTATTACAGGTGAAATGTTATTTCCAACAATTCAAATATCTGTTCTTACGAAAATAATACTTATGATTATATCAGAGGTCTGAATTCCCGTATCTCGTCCCCGAGATATTGGATAATAGATACTCGTCTATGTACCGATTGAAAAGCTAGCTACAAGTAAGGCAGATATCTATCTTTATCAGATGAAAACATATGAAGAATTTTGGAACCATAGTCCTATATATGATCTCGAAATGAAAGAGGAAACAAATGAATTAATGAGGAACCTGAAATGGACCTATACTACATGCAAAAAGGTCAAATACGATAGCAATCAAATAAAAATCATGTGGATGTAAAATGTTTATAGGCTTCATCAACTGTGGATCAAAACAAATGGGCCCTAAGTCCTATTAAATGAACGGGACCCTTTTACTCTAATTAGTCGCTCTAATTTTCCTATAAATCCACATCTATTTCTAGTGGCCGACAGTCTATGATTTCTTTGTGTCTCTCTGGTCAGAGTTCACAAATTTTAACGACCCTATCAGATAAACTAGTTAAGTCGATGTTGATCAAATGACATACGTCCTAATTGTAACTTTGTATCCCTCAGTCGTAGTAGCGCATAATTACGTACGAAACTATTTTCGTCGAAGAAATTTCTTCATCCTTTTTGCGAACTCGAAAACTCGACCTAGCATTGCAAAAAATCAAAAATGGCATTTTTTGGGCTATGTAGTGGTGGAGCAGACAGCTAATTGTCCTTGGATGAGATTTATGCGTATCTTATTGTGGGCCTTTGTCTTACAGCATGTGACTTCTGTAGAAATTTAACGGGTTTTAGGTACATACATTTATTGGGCTGGTCATGTGATGATTGATGGAATACCCAATTAAAGCTTAATTCGTACGACCAACGAATACATAAGTTCATCTTTACCTCTCTTCATGTGGGGTTTGGCCCAAATAGCCTTGTTTTGGATCTAGCACAACTTTAACTAGTAGTGGGCCAATAATTCTTGATCCACTGAAGTATTGAGCCCATTTGTTATAGTTCTATTAGTGTCGAAGTATGAGTGAACATGTGCATTATCTCCACACTTCAGGTCCATCAAATGCGTATTGACAAATTGACGTGAGGGTGCGTGTTAAAGTATAAAAATATTGATTGAGATTTACCCGTTAGTTAAATTCGATACGAAAGGGGTATTAGCATTTGAATTTGAGATTTCAAGAACGATGAAACTCTCTGACTATGTGAAAAAACTGACTCAATCAAAAGTTTTAACTGATGGTTGAGTACTTGAGTCAATGACTTTATATCTAAGAATCCGGATACGAGATCTGATCTTTCTCGCTTTCTAGGTAGGATCGGGTAAGTAAGTTCAAGTGCATTTGAGATTTGGAATGATGGAGTTTACTTGTTGAGTCGATTCATAGAGCTACCATAGATGACTACCTCTAGTTCACAGATATAAATACATAGACATCGATCTTACTAACGTAGTAAAGTATCATAGCATGACTTTAACTTTTTCTCTCTTTAAGGCAAAACGGAAGAGATTCATTCATTCAAATGAAGGTCCATGAGGAGTGTGTCACATTCAAGGAAGATCCATTCTTATACGTTATTAAGCACCTATCACCGTCTTTATCAAATATTTCTAAAGTAGTGAATGAAATTCAATACAACGTGACTCGTTAAGCTAACTAATACCTTCCTAAGTTTAGATTTTTGACGGATATTGCCTGCCTAAGTTGGTGAAACACTAGTTAAATTAAACCATTGTGATTTGTGAAGCCAAAATTTAAACACACAGGCCTGTTGAAACTAAGACCTCAATCTAAAATCATAATGTACCTAGCTCAATTGAATGGTCGCATTTTGGAGTGATTTAAGGTTGCGAAAGTCAATAAGCATTAAACACTCTGTAATTTGTTGGAGTGACAACGACACACATGTGAGTTGTGCGATAATATCCACATTGGATACTTGTTTATAAGGTGGTGGATTACTTCTCCTATTGTCAATTGGTTCTAGGATGGAACCCCACCATCTTGTGAGCTAGTCTTCCACGAGAAGGCCGATATCGGCCCACGGCGACTCTGACATGGTATCAGAGCCCAAGATTGGTCTTGTGTACGACGATCTAGTCCATGGATTTACCCAATTTGGAAGGCGGCAAATTTGAAGAGGTGTGACCAGGGCCGTGTGGGAGCGATCCGGGGCCCTGGGCGACAATTTAGGATGGGGCCCCTACGAATACTAAATTTGACGATTATCGCTAGAAATAGGCGCGTTTTTTACAACAAATTTTTTCATCGCTCCTGCTTGAGAACGAATAAAATCCTCATCTCTGTTCCTTTTTTTTTTTTTTTTTTTTTTTTTTTACTTTTTTTCATTAAGAGAATTATACTACCACCAAGATTAGATAACAAGACCAGAATGGACAATCAAGTATCAACTCCAACTCTTCAAAGACCGTAAAACAAGCATAAATTGCACACATTAGCCAAACCAATTTAGGAATTCGTTTTTTCAATCAATTTCATCATAAACATTCGATTTTTTTTTCCAATTAAATCTGAAATTCGTTTTTAAATAAAAATAATTAGAAAAATCCAATTTTTTTCCCAATTCAATTCTGAATTTCGACAAAATCATGTCCAATTAATTCCGAATTTCGTTTTCAAATCAAAAAATTACAACAAATTGTTTATAATCTGATTACAAAAATTAATCTGAATTTCGTTTTCAAATTTAAAAAATTACAAAAAATCGAAATTTTTCCCAATTCAATTATGAAATTCGATTTACTCAATCCAAATAATTAAAATTAGATTTACCCAATTCAGAAGTTTTCTACTTACTAACAAATTAACACAAATAACAAAACCAATCAAATCATCAAACAAGTTTTTAAAAAAACGGAGAGAAGATTATAGATTTACTTCATGAAATTGAAGATATCAATCGTAGCCACACTTCTTGTTCTAATCGAGTTCTTGTTGTTGTTTAGGTATCATCGATTAAATCGACTATATATAAAAGAAAGAGATCTTGTGTTGAATTCCTTGAACACCAAGCGAAAAAAATCCACCCTAAATCGCCCCTTTTTCATTGAAAGAGGAAAATATGATTAATTAGAGAGAAGGAAAAATCGAATTGGGGGAGATTGATTTGAGAGAAGGAAAACTCGAATTGGGGGGGATGTGATTTGAGATATGCAAAAATCGAATTGGGGGGAAATTGATTTGGGGAAGGAGAGAGATGGGGAAAATTTTGGGGGAGATGAAATCGTGCGTTCATCTTCACTGCTTCAGCGTTTTGTTTTGTTTTTTTTTTTTTTTTTTTTTTTTTTTTTTTTTTTTTTGGGCTTTCGCTGAAATTTTTTTGGGGGCCCTGGGCGGGGGCCCAGCTCGCACAGCCTCCCCCACGCCCCTGGGTGTGACCCTAGGTAGGGGCTTTGCGAATTAACTTGAACCGGGCAAATGTGTTTGATGAATTTGAAAGTGATGAATTTAAGGGGCTCACATGTGAGGGGAGGGGGGTGTGTTGAAGTGACAACAAGCCATATATGAGTTGTGGGATAATACTAGAGGTGATCATGGGCCGGGCCGAGCCGGGTTTAGAGTAAAAAGTTGGCCCGGTGTGCAGGTCGGGCCGGGCCGAGCTTTTCTTCCGGGCCTAATTGCTCGGCCCAAGCCCGGCCCGCTCGGGCCAAAGCAGGCTTTCGGCCCGTTTTGGGCTCGTTCGGGCTTTTAAAAAAAATCTCGTATTACCTAATTTATACGTTTTTGATCAATTTACTCATTAATATTATCCACTACTTGCATATTTAGTTTAATAATAAATTATTATACATTTTTAAAGAGGTTTTTGATGTTATTTTTATAATTTACAATATTATTTTTTATTAATATTAATTTTTTTTCAATATTTTAATATGCTTTATTCACTACATTTACCCTAATTTTGCTACATTGAGTAATTTAATTACCAAATTCGTCATAATCCGACATCAATTAGACTATTTTACATAACTTAAGTTTATAAAATTAAAAAAATTTGCGTTTATTTCTAAAAGCGGGCTAGGCCGGGCCAGTTTTCGGGCCACGAACTCGGCCCAAGCCCGGCCCATATAATTGCGGCTTTTTCGGGCCTAGTTGGTCGGCCCAAGCCCGGGAAATAGTCGGGTCGGGCTTTCGGGCCTGGGCCTTTTGACCAGCTCTAGGTAATACCCACGTTGGAGAAATAGAAGATTGGAGACTTGTTTATAAGGTGGTGGGTTACTCTTATTACAATTGGTTTTAGAATGGAACTCCACCGACTTGTGAGCTAGTTTTCCACGAGGAGGCCGATATTGACCCACGGCGACTCTAACATAATTCGGTTAGGGTATTCGAGTCTAGAACAGTTTTACCAGTTCTACCTATAATTAGATAGCTGTGCTCCGACAAGCGTGATGAATGGGTCATAGACTGGGTCAAAATTGATGCTTTTCTTTGAAGTTAAGTGAAGGTGTCCACCGTGGCAGTCTACGTCGGTATCACGCCATGCTAAGACAAGCCAACCACTACGAATTTAAAACGACAACAAGGATGAAGGGTACATTGAACCTGTGTCCGCCACACGACATTAACTAACGTGGAAGGCTTCGTTGGCACTGCCGAAGCATATCAATCTATGGACTTTACTTACTAGTATTACTACTTTTGAAAAAGAAAGTGTTAATTAAGTACTCTTTTGTGTGTATGACTTAAGGGATGATATCACCTTCACATTTATTTCTCTACACCTATTACGACTTTTCGTCGAGAAACATTTGATTAAGTTAACACGAAATTCAATCAATTTTATTGTAAGTTATAAGCTCCAACAGCATTGAGAATGTAGTTGTGTCAAAATTTATTGGGAAGGAATGCTGCCTTTGGCTTTTGCATCAATCCTTACTACTCAATGAGCGAGTAAGTTCGATTTCAAACTAAATCGTATGACAAATTGTGTGAACTGTGAAGAGTATGCCAACAAAAGTAATGTCGTGGTCTGGTGAGGATAAAGGTTGACCTAATGGTCACGAAATCAATTTAGGTTAGTTGGAGTTGTTTGAATTCGAATGCTCATATTTCCACCGTCGTTACATAAACAGCTCCTATGTACCGAGAAAAAAAAAACAAAGTAATGTCAAGGTAACTTGTTTCCTCTAAAAAGGTGAAAAAGTGCGAGCAAATTGCTATTCTAATTTTCTAATATCTAGATATAACAGACAGATATACTTGATCGGGAAAACTGTTGGCGTAAAAACAATTCTTGCATATTTAAAAGCTAACTGCTCCTGTTATAAAGAAGCAGCTTATTGGCGCTAGAAGACGGTAACATAAAAACTACTTTAGATAATTAGAGTGTGGACTATGTAGAGTATAATAGACTCTACTAGTAGAAACTCTCTCTTCAACCCTTTAATTTCCTTGTCATCCAACTTAAACTCTTCAAAGTAATGCCATTTTTATGAAACAGAGCAAATGATAATTAACGCAATTCCGGTCAACTATTTACGTTTTGCTTGATTAGTTGATTGCTTGACATCTACTAGTAAACAAGATCTTAGTCGTGGAACGTTAAAAACGCCGAGCGTAGGTTTATATTCAAACAATCAAACTCCTGTTTTAACAACTGCGATTCGAATTGAAGACATCAGTCTAGCTACTTTCTAGGTTCAAAACATCATTTCAGTACTACTAAACTACAAACGAGCATTGAATCGACATGATTAATTAACACAAATCCACACCAAAAGATTGCCAATTAAGACCATTTGGGGAATAGAATATGGAGTACACCATGTGCCCTAATGATATTATTAGAACGTTAATTTGGGCATCCATAATACAACCCCTTTAACTTATTAGTTCATTTGGTGCCACACTTGCCATGACGTCAATGACAACAACGCTATGACCACGCAATCTATAATTAGCAATAAACTATTCCCTAATCATCCTCCCCCCTCTGTCTATATATATAATCCTTCTATAGTACATTGACATCGTAAGAACCAACTCGATTGCCAAAACTCTTCACAACTCAAATTTTTTTGTTGGCCTCGATACCCAAAATCCCTCTCCTTAGATCTCCAGGCCATTTCCCTTATTATATATTTTCGCCACCTTAATTTATCTCGCTCATTGAGCTGATAGTAAGTTGACGAGTTGAGGAGTTGTTTTGATGAATTAGAACTCATTCGACACAATCGAAATACAATAATCACCCCTTGCTCGATAAATTCAAATTCATTGCAACAATCCCACATACATTAAACCGTCTATCTTATTTTTCTCTACATTAAGTAATAGTTACAACTTCATATTAACATAACGTACCATTTCCATTGATATCAAATCTCTCAAAAAAGTCATCACAATGAGGAAGATTTTATGCATGTTCGTCGCACTACTACTCATCGTAAAATTCAACCCATCACAAAGTCAATCTACAAGCACATGCAACACATATGCCTTCGAATCAAGTAACGTGACAAATAATACACCCAAGACAACTTTCAAGAGTTGTGTCGACCTCAATGTATTGAACTCCTTCCTACATTGGACTTACAATCCGGCCAACGCCACCCTCGAAATCGCGTACCGCCATGCGGGGCTCGGTTCAGCTACCTCGAGATGGGTGGTTTGGGCCATCAACCCCATTGGGAAGGGCATGGTAGGAGCCCAATGCTTGGTAGCTTACCGGAGTCCAAAAGACGGGTCTATGGTCGTATACACGTCACCGATCAATGGCTACGGTACAGACCTGTCTAAGGGTGACCTTAGCTTCAATGTCACGGAACTGTCAGCCGTGAGTTTGAAGGATGAGATCATCATTTTTGCCACGTTGGAGGTGCCGAAAAATGCTACGGTGTTGCATCAGGTGTGGCAAGATGGGCCGCTTTTGTCAGATGGGACTCTTCAGGTTCACGCCACTTCTGGGCCTAATGTTCGGTCCATGGGCTCCTTAAACATTCTCTCCGGTGTCGACTCTCCGGCCGACGGAGGTAGCGGGTCAACGTTGAAAAATGTAAGCTCAATTCGATTTCCTTCTCATGATCCTCATCAATCTGTAGTTACGTTTATGTTTACTTTTGGAAGTGTTATTTTGACGCAAACAGATTTCAAAAGGCGGTTTTAGTTTTGGTTTGATAATTCGTTGTACGGCTACCCAACTATAGAAGTTGGGGCAGGTTTTAGTTTTGGTAGACACATTTGGCCCGGCCCCACGGGTCAAAGTTCCCTAGCTCGACCAACTTTTGTATATACAAATTTGACGATCCAAATTCCGATTTCCTAGATAAGGCGATATACAAAGTATAAACATCTAAATTTTGCAAGACTTGCTAATATTTTTTTTTTTTTGGTAATTTCAGATACATGGGGTGTTAAACGCTGTAAGCTGGGGAATGTTAATGCCAGCAGGAGCAATAATAGCGAGGTATATGAGGGTTTTTCCAGCAGCAGACCCAGCTTGGTTCTACCTTCATGCTGGATGTCAGATGTCTGCTTACGGTGTTGGTGTCGCCGGCTGGGTCACTGGGTTGAGTCTCGGGTCCAAGTCAGAAGGCGTTGAACATTCCATGCACAGAAACATTGGCATCACCCTCTTCTGCTTTGGTACACTTCAGGTACGATACAGAGTACTCGTACATAGTTTGCTTTCGAGGTTTAAAAATGAATGAAACGAAGGGAATCATAGGTTTATAAATCGAATACAGACATGTATTCATTTGGTTATGCAACTCCCTTGAACAAGTTTCCCAACCAAAAAATTCAGTCAAACACCTCAAATGAACAAAAATACAAAATACATGTACTTGCAAAACGTTCATTTCAACATGATATGAATCTACAGGCCTCTGTTCCTTTGCAATTGTTAACTAAATGATAATACTAACACGACTTTGTTCATCGTGTATGCTCCAGATGTTTGCCTTTCTGATAAGGCCGACGAAGGAACACAAGTACAGATTCTACTGGAATATATACCATCATTCTATTGGATACTCCACCATCATCCTCAGCATTGTGAACATACTGGAAGGCTTCGAAATTTTGAACCCTGCTGACTTTTGGAAGCAGGCATACATAGGGGTTATAGTATCGTTGGGCTCCATAGCTGCTTTACTAGAAGCATTTACATGGTATGTGGTGTTACGAAGGAAAAATGCACAGGTCAGAGGTAATGGCAACAAGGGTGGGCAGCGCGCTCCCAATGGCGCTTATTTTGCTTAGAGCCATGTATTTAGCATATCGGCTCAGTGAGCATGACCTAGTGTCTTGATCACGCAACCTTGCTTTCTTGTAAACACTTAGAATCACCTCCCTACACAGTTCTTTCTAGTTTCTCTAGACCTTATAATTACATAAGCTACTGTAGTACTATGTAGTTACGCTCTGCGTATAGTAGCTCGTGTATCATGAAGAAAGAACCACTTAGTGAGATCATTGTATTTTTTCATACAATCATTATTTGATTTATCAACACTGGCTACGGCTATTCCAAAGTTTTGATATAATTAAGCACCTACCAAAAATTGTCAGTAACTCGAATGATTAAGTGACATGTATAAGAAATTCAAAAGGCGGTTCATTTGGGGGCGTGGGTAGGTTTCGCACACATGTTAAATAAAAAGTATGGCACAAATCGGCATAATAAAGCAAGCAACAACAAATGTGGCGAAAAATGCAATATTCTTGGATTATAATTGTCTGATTCCATCACCACTACCAAGAACCATTGTACCAACAGTTAGCAGATTTTAATGATAGCCACTAACCTGATACTGAAAAATACATTCTAATCAGCTGATGTATATAATAAACCATGCACCAGCAGCTTGTCATATGAATCGACTCCTCGAGACTTGCTGGATTCTTCTCTCATTCAGCTAGCCGAATGGCTTCAATAAATGAATCCTTGATGGCGGCATTTGAGGCAGCTATCCGAGTAACAGTAATATCGTAGTCTTTACCAGACCTAACAAATGAAGAAGACACCGAACTTATTACTTTGTCAAATAAGTTTCAAAAGGATACATTTTCCAACCCTTCTACATGGGTCTTGGTCTATTATAGGGCACAAATGTTAACATGTACTCGTATGTGTTAGGGGTGGGAGGCTAGAACCTAGGCTCATCTCTTAACCATTAACTCAAAACGGTCCAGGTTATCCATCCTAAAAGTTAAGCTGCATCATAATATGGTGTAGATCTATGTTAATTTCAAACAGAAGTTGCAACATAAATGAGTGAACGGGGTAGGTTGGTTTCTTACGGATCAAAAACATGCCCCCCAGCTTCTTGAATGATTACAATTCCAGCCGCCACATCCCTAACATAAGAGAAAAATGGTACATAAGTTGAAATAGAAAAGTCTTTCTTTTCCATATCACAACTGTTGAGCATTAGATATCAAAACCAACTCCAAGAGACATTGCTAGTTAGTAAAAAACAAAACTAAAATCTTACCAGGCACCTCCATATCCAATCTCATACATAAGATCCAACCTTCCACATGCTATTCCACATAAGTTCATTGCACAAGAGCCGGACATTCGAATAGATCTCACCTGATAATAGTAGAAAGTGATATAGCTTCGGAAAATAGAGTTACTGATTGATCATAGTTGAACTGAAGATATATATATACCTTGTACAGCAACGAATTAATCTTGTCTGTTGTGGCATCAATTGTCAGCTTATCACGCTTTGTACCAACCTACACCAATAGGTTAAGATAATCAATGACAAAACAACAAAGCCTATCACAAAGCCATGGTACATGAGAAGGATATGGTGATAATCAGACATTCAGACTACTGTATGTGAAAGTATCTTGACCATAATCTCAACTTCAAACACTAAAATGGAAGAAAGGTATGGACATGTGGTGGTAGTATCTAATCAAATGAATCGAGTAGGTTAATGTGATTCAACACACAAAAAGAACAGCGAGGATTAATGTGATTCAACACACATAAGGAGATACCGAATATACGCAAAGAGAAACATAGAATATGACCAACAGATATAGAATTTCAGAAGACAAATAAACATGAATGCCAAATGGTATAGGCTTTCCATACCTCAGTTGCTAGAAGACAGCTAACAAGGTCATCCTTAGAAGACACTGTAAAAGGCAGAATGTTAGGTTCCAGACCAAAGTGAGTGACAAAAGAAGTGTTAAGAAATGTTGAAAAATAAACGAGTTAGTTTCAATACCATGGATAGGTTTACCATTCAGAAAAGCCCCTTCTCCTTTTATTCCTGTGAACAGCTAAAAGATTGAAAAGAGACTGTCAACAACAGAAGACCATTTAACCGAACACTTTCCAAGGACACACAGATCTTTGTCTAATTATACTGAGATGGCAAGGCAAGCAGGACTTATCAGGCAACGATATTTCAAGAACAAGTACTAAACAGTGTTGATGCACTAGCCAAAAACTTCAGACCAACACAGATTATATCCTAGTCTATGATTCAGTGTGAAAATCTCACCTCCTCCATAATTGGATTGTAAACAACACCAACAGTAGGGACTTTTCCAATGGTGAGACCAATAGAGACACATACAAATGGGAACCTGAAAGAGTGTAAGTCAAACTTTGTTGTAAAAGCATGACAGAAGCACTGGAACTACAAATTAATTTACTTTAATAAGAAAGGAGAAATCTTCGCATCAACTTACCCATGCACAAAGTTAGTTGTCCCATCAAGGGGGTCAACAATCCATGTTGGCTCATCTGTCAGCTCCGTAGCACCAAAGGCAGCAGTAGTTTCTTCACCAATGAACTGAAATCGCATTCGAGAAGTCATTCACATCAATCATATTAACAAGCTGGTCTTATACTTAATACAGACGCGGGAGTAATGGAAAACCTTGTGTGTAGGGTATTGCTGCTTCAGATGATTGAAGACAAGCTCTTCACATGCTTTGTCAGTTTCTGTGACCAGATCTACCTGCATCACAAAGTTATTCATCAATAAATTGGTGAACTAACTTATATGGCACATTCATCTAACAAGTTTAGCCCACTTGAATGCATCAAATATTTTTGCTTAACTCATATTACACTAATAAATTTATCTCTCTTACATAAAATAAGCATACAAGTTATACAACCATCTGACTTGGGCAATCACAATTTAGCTTTTAACATGGGTTATCTTACTATCCCACAGAAGTATTGATGGTCGAAACCGTGTTATTATATACTTCGCTTCGGGCAATTTTGACCACTTTTTTTTAAATAGCCAAATGTTCACAAAAATTTACCATGCCCAGAGCCTTGGATTACCTTGTTGGATATGAGATGTTTTAACTCTTTGGGATGGTACTTAAGCCACTTCTACATACTTCTCCTGTTGAGGCTAGCGTGTGCTTTTCGCCAATTTTGAGACCTACAGTAGGTTTTTCGCTCTAAAAACTTGCTCACACTCATAATAATACCTCGAGGTGCTTCCACTAAAATTTGAGCCGTTTATGTCCAAGAGCCAATTTGGGTGAAAAAACGTGAATTATATACTTCGATTTTGGACAATTTTGACAACTTTTTTGAAGTAGCCAAATGGTCTCAAATTTTTAACATGGACATCCTTGGAGTGCCCTTAGAGGATACGAGGTATGTTCTATTTGTCAGGGATGCTGTATAAGCGCCTTCAACACACTTCACCTATTGAAGCTATCGTACGTTTTTCGCCGATTGTGGACCTACCATAGGTTTTTGACTCTAATATTTTGCGAAACGTCATTATATTACCTCTAGATGCTTTCAGTAAAATTTGATACGTTTTTATGTCGGTGCCATTTATCTCAAAAACTGTGTATTATATACTTCGATTTTGGCCAATAATGACCACTTTTTTTAAAATATCCAAATGTTCTCAAAACTTGACCATAGACAGCCTTGGAGTGCCTTTGTTGGATATGAGATCCTTTTACTGTGTCAAGGATGAAATTTAAACCCCTTAGGCACGCGTCATCAATTCAGGCCAATGTGTGTTTTTCGCCGATTATGGATACTACCATAGGTTTTTGGCTTGAATATCTTTCTAGAAACACACAATATTACCTCTAAGTGCTTCCACCAAAAGTTGAGCCATTTATGAGCCGGGCCATTTTAGGTGAAAAAATCATGGATTATATCTTTGGTTTTAGCCAATTTTGACCAGTTTCTTAAAGTAGAGAAATGTTCTCAAATTATTACCATGGAAACCCTTAGGGTGCCTTTATAGGATATGAGATCCGTTTTATCCGTTAGGGTTGATATTTAGCCCCTTGCACACAAGTCATCTATTGTCGCTATAGTCGGTATTAGCTGATTTTGGGACCTACCATAAGTTTTGGCTTTAATAATACCTCTAGCCTCTAGGTACTCCCATAAAAAATTTGACCGATTATTGTGTATGAGACATTTTGGGTTAGAAACCATGGGACATAGGTTATATACTTCAATTTTGGTGTAAAGCTTTGGAGTACCCTTGTCGGACATGGGGCCTTTTCCTTTGATTAGGGATTGTATTTGAACCCCTTTGTCACACGTCACCTATTGGGGCTAGCATGCATTTTTCGCCTATTCTGGGATGTATTATAGGTTCTTGGCACTAATATTTATTTGACACTCATAATATTACATGTAGGTGCTTTGATTAAAATTTGCGCCATTTTCGTGCTATGGCCACTTTGGGGAAAAAAACAGTGATCATAAACTTAGATTTTGGACAACTTTGACCACCTTTTTTTTTAAAGTAGCAAATTGTTCTCAAAAGTAATCAATTATCACAAATCACCACCAAAGTCACACTATTTGCGCTACAATCTAAGACGTGAAAACGAGTTGAGTGATGAGGACAGTCATCACAACAATTCATCCTATGAAGGCTGTCTACAAAGCGCGGAACTTTCACCATCAGCCACTTACACTGCCTAATATTCACAGAATCCCTACTTCCTAGTTCTCCAGACTACCATTCGCTGCCTACAAGTACCATCATATCTTCAACTCATTCCAATCACAACCTACTGACTTAAACATTATCTCTACTATATCACGAGGCCTCGAATACAACAAACTACGAAGTACAAATCATGATAGCAAAGCTACATACTTGCTAAACTAAAGGGCTCATGTTCATCAAACCACATTACTACTATATCACGAGACCTCGGATTCAACAAACTATGAAGTACAAATCATGATAGCAAAGCTACATACTTGCTAAGCAAAAAGGCTTATTGTTCATCAAACCAATCTAGGGAAAATTTCTACATAAAAAAAGGCAACAAAACAAAACCCCCAAAATCCCAGATTTCAATCACAAAATTTACTGCAATTTACAGATCACAATGTCATACTTATAATCACAAGAAAAAATAAATAAATAAAACAAACTCAAATATCCAAGGATCATCAAATTGACAAAATCTAAAAACTCCAAAATCACAGTAAAAAAATTGAGGATTTTGAGGAAAGACCTGGCCTTTGTGCTCCACATTTTTGGTCTGATAAAACCCCTTCCTAATTACCTGTTACATTGATTAAATAATTTATAATTCAATTAAAAATAAACCCATTTATGCAATCACAAAGAAAAGATCAACCCATTTGACAAATAAAGATAATTACTTCTCCAGCTTTCTTGGCAGCATCAACAGCAGTTGCCAGAAAATGTGACAGAGGAACTGCAAAAACCCAGAAAATGTCGAAAAGATTACAACTTTATAGTCTAGAAAAACAGGCAATAATAAATCAATTAAAAGAGAGACTTTAAATTACCAGTGGCTGCCATTTTGTTGAGTTCAGGTGAGGAGAGAGACTGGGTTTTGTTTGAGTGATTAGAGAAGGTGAGAGTGGGGAAATTGGCAGTGACTTCTCGTATACTCTTCACTTTTTAGTGTTGTTGTCTTGTGATTTCGTAATATTCGCATATACCCTGGCCGCTCTTGATTTAAATGAATGAAGTCACGTCTCCTTTCAAAAAAAAAAAGTATGATCAGCAGTACGATCACTTGTTTTCGTGTCGAGAAATGTTTCATGGTGCATTCTTTTAGCACGATTCAATTGTTTTCGGGTCGTGATATATTTCATTCTGCCAAGTGTTTAGCACGATTCAATTGTTTTTGCGTCGAGAAATGTTTCATGGTGCGTTGTTTTTAGCGCGATTCAATTCACGTTGGATTCGAAAGGATGTCAAGATATTGGAATTTAGAAGTGAACACAAAGTAGTATGCCATAGCATAATACACGATTAGGAGTCGAAAAAGCGACGAAATGGCCCATAGAACGAATAAGTTACATGAATGAAAAGTGCAACTTCACTTGTTATTGAAAACATAAGGTACATTTCTTCTCAATCTAGTCGATTATGAATATTTACCATCGACTTTGTAAGATAAGTACAGGCGTTCCCGATGACCTCAAAATTACAAGATACTGAGAACTAAAAGGCTACTAAGTACCTGCTCAGAGGAGGGAGGGAAGGAGGAATAAATAAAGGACGGTTGAAAACAGTACAAGAATGATCCTTGTTTTAAAGAGACGACTCCTAAGATACCATGCATGTATGTATGGGTACAAGGGTCGAAACAAACAATGGGTGATGGTACAAGTACAACAAAAGAGACTCCTCAAGGCTGCTCTTTTGACTCAAGGGAAGCTATCTCCTGCATCACTTGTGCCTTGTCAGAATCAAATTGTTCATCCTCTGCAAAAATTGTCACAATGAGGTATGTCATGAGCGATACAATACGCAGTCGTACATTGACATTGCATACCAATTCCAACAATGACCAATGTAATGAAAAAGCGAAAAGACATGAAAAGGTGTACCTTTATCGGTCTTTAGTTCTCCTAATACTCGAAGAAGTTTGCTCTTATTCGCGATAAGGATGCTTGTGATGTCACCGGGTTTGTTTTGATTTGCGGCAAAAAGCTGTTTAAGATTATCCAAAACGTGTCAATATGAAAAATAACGAAAACTATACTTAATTTGAGCCAGAATAATGAATATGCTTCACCTTAAAAACATGGAAAGCTTCAATCTGAATTGTCTTGCTCGACTCCTACACATTTCATAAAGAAAATGATATCCTTTCCATTGTCGTTGAACAAAAAACAAATGTTTTGACGAGCACAAAACATGATGTGCTGCATCCTACATCACAACTCACAAGGGAAAAAGATGTAAGCTTACCCTTAATAAATTCATAAGAATCCTTAGATTCTCCCGAGAGCATACATATTTCGTCATAGTTGCAGAGTTACTACGATCGAGTAACATGTCCCCCAAAAGCTGAAAGACACAAGATCAACCTTAAATTTGACGGAACAACAATGCTCAACAAGTATGACCAATATATACCACGCCCACATAGAAAAGCCTCTGGAAGAGGTACATCATGCCACAAACAACTTCGAAAGTGAATGAGAGTAGCTAAAAAATTTCCCAAGCAAGATTGTACCTAATCAAGCAAAAAGAAAATATTTATACCTTCACTGCTTGCCTCCTAGTGATGTAGTTGCTAGATTCCAGCAGTTTTGAGTTATAGTCTGCGAAAAACTGTAAAAGGCAGTGGACTTAGAAACCCAGAAAGGAATAATACCATTGTTTGGAACGGAAATATAAAGCAAGCAGGAAATGTGTGCAAACGACTAATAAACTAATGCCAGGCAACTACAACTTGTAGAAAAGAAAGTCACAATCAACTCATCAAGGACTAGATCAGGAATGAAAATTCAGGACACTTTTCACTACATATATTTTGGATCTTGCTTTTGAGGCACTTCAGTAACCTTGTATAAGTGATATATAAGTATAAAAGGTGGAACAACATCACAGTCTGCTTTGCTCACTTAATCCAGAGACAACAAGCCGTAAAAGCATGATAGTTGAAATTTTCAATTCACAAATTCCACCCTGCACCACCTCCAAGCAGAAAAAAGGCCTTAAAAAGATTTGTAGCATTTACATCAGTCCCCCAACACCAGGAATTGCAACTGACAACAGGTATAACTATGGTCCATATCAGCCACTTGGCCACCACAGTATGAAATATAAAATGATCTCTACAGGGTCTCGGAACAGTTGATTTTCTTTTCCCTACAAGATACTTTGAGCTACTCCATCTCATTTCTAACCAAACAAAGGCTGATCATATCATCAAGATTTTAATTTGTATTAACTACCGGCTCGTAAACAAAAGAAGAAGATATATTGGCCAAGGAAGAGATTAATTACCCAATCATAGTTCTTTGAAAGAAACTCGGCAACAGTTGATTTATGCCTCGTCATGAGTTCCTGCATCATGTCACAAGCCACAAAAATAAATTATATATAATATAGAAAGGTAAGATTGTGGTGAGAATCATTTAAAAATCTCTCTAAGCCAGCGTCCTTTAACATCAACTTCAACTTCAACTTAAGCACTCTAGCAATAACACATATCGATGAATAGCAAATCTATGAGCAACAAGCTATAGGGAATAAACTCCAAAAAAAAAACAAATAACTAACCTTAAAAGTAGCAGCAGCATCTGCAGCAATGTCAAAATTTGGCAGCTGAATGAAATCAAAGAACTTCTTGAGATGCTCTGATTCTAGTACATATCTGCAAATGAAACAAGGTATAATATGAAATTCTGGTGACTCTCGAGTAAATAAGCTCAAAAGAGTGTAGCTAAAAAAAGGCTCAGTTGTTGCCGGTAAAAAAGTTTAGCTATAAAAGTAAGTTAGACGTTGATAATAAAAAGTTTCCTGATTAGCAGATTCATCATGATGATGTTAAAAACACAAATATGATAATATATGATCAAAAGCTGTGGGTGAATATGAGAGGCTTCTTTAGAAAAGTAACACTAGGTCGTGATATACAACGAAAAATTAAAATCCAATCATTTGAACATAAGGAGTAAATAAAAATGTCTTGTGAATGAACAATGTAGTCAACACTCACTTAGCCACAACTTGATGACGTATGCACTCCCTTAGCATGGATCCATAATGTAATGCCATATCGGCATTCTCGTATCTGCACAATCGAGTATAAGTTAGAATGAAATCCCATGTTATGAGACAAATGCAATAATTCACAATGAAGAATACACTAAATACACCACACAAGACTAAATCCCCGAAAATTAGTTAAAGCATGATGAAAAGCAGACAAGATAATTACTAAAGAAGAAATCATTATAGGAATGCCATCAACATACCCAGTCATAAGAATATCAATAAGATCTTTATTCTTTTCCAAATAATCTGATGCAATTAATCGGGAGTGAACTTGTTGCCTTTGCAAATTAGCAACAATTTGAGTAGCATCCTTACGAGCCTGCAAAAGATTACCTTTAAACAATAAGCAAAATTAAAAGAACCACCACAAAAATAAAATTGCATCTCATCGTGAAAATTTATAAAAAGAGGTTCAATTAATAAACGTATCGATACAAAATCCTTAAACAATACGATGGTAAACGTACCTCCAAGTTCAATTTGGGTAGACAAACAATTACCAAACGGAATGTGTTGTCTTTGAAAAACTCTTGTGTTAATTGCATACACGCCTCTGCAACTGGTTCTGCTTCACTATTCCCATATAGAATACATTTCAATTCACGAATCACCTTACTTAACTCCGTCATCTGCAAGGGAAACGTGCAATAATTCAATAAGTCAATGATGAGTAAACCTCATAAAAAAACTATGCATGAGATCAACAAAGAAGAAAATGAACAACATCTGTTACCGGACAATATCCACATAGGCATGGCGGTAAGTAAAATCCGTATGCATTCATAAGATAGTGTTGTAATCATACACCGGGGTCGGGGAAGATAGACAAGGAAAGTAAATGTGTAACAGATCACAAAGTTTGATACCCAAAATGTGAAAACAATAATAAAAGTTACACCTATATAAACACTAGACGCAATTCAAATTCACTCCCCGTATATCATTTTCCTCGCTCTCTTTTAGTTCTCCCTTTTCTCTTTACAACGACATCATGTCCATGGCATATATAACTCGACATCTGATATACTTTAATATGTTTTCCATAAAAGTTTATTCGAACAACAATAATTTCAATTTTAGGAATCCACCAAAAGCTTGACGAAGACACAACATCGGCAATTTCTTTATCAAATAATACATCAAGAAGAGCAAGGATCACAAAACCTCGATCTTTTCCAAGTCACAATCCATTTAGAGATTGGGCCCACTAAAACTGTATCCATGATCCAACAATGCATAATATAGAAGATGATCAAGTAAAAGTTTGTATAGTATCAAGTTTTGGAAGACAAGGTTCAAATTGGAAACACTACAAAAAGAGATTCAAAAGAACTAGATAAAGAACGAATCTGTACCTAACTCAAGAGTGACCACACAAACAAAATCTTTGAAAAACAAGAACTAGCTTCACTCTAGGGCGAAAATGAGACTTACATCAGGTTGCTAAAAGATCCTTATGTTTAAGACTAGTTAACATACTAAACCATTCTACCGTTGGTTTCCTACAAAAATTACGCGCCAATTTAAGTGCAATGCAATTTAAAAAAGGCCTTTCTATACGCTTTCAAATATGCACATTTATTGAAAAACTAACAAAAATAAGGCACTACTAAAGCGGTATAACTCCGGGATCATTGATAGGTTTCAATCAGAAGTACCACATTAACTTTAAAACAGAGTCGATTATTGAATATCAATAAAAACACTGAACAAAACCATTGATCATAAATTACCACAAAGAAGATACTGAAATCAACATGTATCAATCAAATTTCGGCAAGACACAACTAAAGGTATAATCCCGAAATCATTGGTAACTTTCAATCAAAAATAAGCATACTGAGTTAAAAACATCGATACATACCAATAATAAACAGAGAACAAAACAAAGACTATATATTACCACAGTGAAGATACTCAAACAAACATGTATCAATCAAATTTCGGCAGGACTTCCTAATCATATGATTTCCCGCATAAAACATGGTTCAGGCAATTGCTACCGCAACCAGATCATATGATTTCCCGCATTAATCAGCTGCCCACAGACTCGCTCGATTTTCCACTTCATACAACATTACAAATCAACATACAAACAATTGCAAAGACCAAAACTTTCACACTCCCCACATTATAACAGTTAAATTTCTGCGCCTAAATTGACAGCACCCAACGAAATTACATTAAAATTAAACCAAGATTTAAGCCTCAGGCACCAAATTAAAATTCCCCCTGAATCCAAATTTAACTTCAATTTACAACCCCAGCATATATAACTCATGAAATTAAACCTCGAAACGATTAATACCCAGAATTTAAAATCGTATCAAATCAACAACACCAATAATAATAATTCATCCAATTAAAACAATCGAACAAAATAAATTCGAATTCAACGAATATAACAAAACGAAAAAAAAAAAATTAAACCTTTTCTTCGCGTTTACTCTCGCGAATTGCATCTTGATCAACAAGAATAAGGAGATCGCGCGCTGCTCGAACGAGCTCCGCTGGAGTTCTGGGCTTCGATTTGAATAATCCCTTCATTATTATTCCTTTGATTAATTCTTCAAATTTCCCGTTCAAATCAAATCGAACAAAATCGGAAAATCAGACGATTTTTGGGGTTTCTGTTGTATAGGAATAATTCGAATCAAAATAATCAAATGATTTTGATCACAAAGATTGCATCTTTTTTCTATTATCTGCAATCCTAGGCTATGTGGGGTTTCTGGGTGTTTTGGTCTCTATCCTAAAACTTCAATCTCCTGCAGATGATAGAAAATATTATTTTATTATTATTTTTCAGATTTATTTATTTTTTATTCTTTTTTTTCAGATAGTAGTTTTGATTTGAAGGTTAATTGTTTTTTTTTTTGTTGAGAGGAGATTTGAAGATTAATTGTGGGACTTTGGTCACTTGGGAGGGTAAACGGAAAATAACATAGGTCGACTCTTCTATTATAGGTGGGTAGTAAAATCAATTTAATCAAGATTAAAGATTTTCTTTGGCTTTATACAATGATGGCTTCTTAATGTGTATAGAATTGTGTATTGTAGAATATAATTTGGGAGTGACCGGAGAAAAATTGGTTCTCAACTCGGTGGTGTATCAACCAGGCACAATAGAGGCTTACAGAAGCAGAGATTGGCTACAAGCCTACTGAAACACCATCCTAGAATAATGTTCTTAACTTGCTCTTGTATCAGTTACGTCAATAAAGGCTCAGAGAAGAAGAGGTTAGAGAAGAAGAGGTTAGTAGAAGAGGTTGGCCACAGGCGTATTGAACAGAGGCTTATGGAATAATGTTTTTAACTCGGTGTTGTATCAACCACACGCAACAGAGGCTTATAGAACAGAGATTGGCCACAAGCTTATTGAAATTCCATCCTAGAACAATTGGGAATAGAATAAGTAACTTAATGGCATATAAACTAGTCTACTCACGGAGAGTACACACTTGTATAGATTTAGAACAGTGTTTATGGTGCACACTTGGAAAATCCCTATCCATTCAATTCGTCATCGGTCAGATATTTACGAGTTTCCATTCAAGTCTGATCCAATTCTCTGATTCAAACTTTTAAGAATCAATAACAAATTAGTTGCAATTAGCAATTAGCAATTAAAGTCGAATTAAATACGAGTTTTCCCTTTAATTAATCTCAAGCTTTGAAAGAATTCTCAAACATGGTGATTGTTCAACTCATTTGTTCAAGAAACATGCCCATAATGGATTTTGTTATAACCAGACCATATAAAAATGTGCAAGTTTTCTCAAAATCAAGGTTGACCTAGTGATTACATTTTCCCGATATAACGAATCCCCATATTCCCGCTCAAGCGCTCATGCAGCATTAGTAATTCCATCTTAAAAAAAAAAAGTCAGTTATATCTTCCACGTTACCTCCAAACTTCATGGCTTTTTCTGGTATACCACCGAGGTTGCTGCATTTCCCGAATTGCCCCTAAGGTTTGCATTTCGTGTTATTTTCTAGGTATTTTAATTCAGAGCCGATATAACCCATGAAAATCAGATGCAATTGAAAAAACAATTTGGTGTCTGAACTTGGTGTTATATCAACCACATGCAATGGGTCCATAGAACCAGATGACAAAAATTGGGCCCAAGCCCACGGCGTTTCATCCTAACCCAACTTGTAATAGAGAAGGTACCCTAATTTATCGATTTTAGTAGGAAAAACGGTGTTTCAACACGGCGCAAAGCATGCACTCAAAATACGTCATCAACCACAACAACTTTGTTTGTGTCGCACAACATCTTTTGTGCACACCTAAGAAATTCCTGTGCATGCAATTTTCAGGTTGGTTTCGTATATATACAACAGTTAATTCGTTGATTTGAATAACAAACGATAACAAAATAAAATATAGCTTGCAGTTAGCAATTAAACTCTCATTATTATCAAACTCTGAATTACAATCGAAAATGACAAACTAGATAGTGCCATTTGGTACAGAGTCGTCCTTAAAACATACATGAAACATTATTATTATCTGGCGCACGAAAGTTTCTCAAACTTTGAGATGAGACCGTATGCATTAACTTGAACGTCGAACCAACACACTGGCCATTGAGAATGGGGATCTGCCTCAAGCTTGAGGTTAAAAACTTCAGTAGCTTTACTCAACCCAAACGACTCTGCCTTGATCACTCTTCTCAATTCCCAAGTTCTTGTTTCACCGTGTTTCTTCTCGACCTCGTTATATTTTTCTATAGCAAGGTGTGCTACGTTTTGTACCTCTGGTTCATTTGGGTCTCTTGGACGTAGTCCAGGTAACGCTGGTGCTGGTGCTGGTGCTAGTGTCGGTCCTGGTGTTGGTGCTGGTGCTGGTGCTGGTACTAGTCTTACACCGGCTGCAAACTCGAAATTGGCTAAGAAAAGAGGAACACAAATGAAGAGGAGGAGAATAGATTTCGACATTTTTTCTCAAAGAATTGACACAAATTGAATGAAGAAGTAAATAAGTAATAATAATGTTTCTGCTATTCTAGTCTCTAGTATGGATATTTATACATGTAGATGCTCATGTTCTTCATGAGGTGAGTCAGGTGAAACACCTTTTTTTTTTTTTTTTTTTTTTCTGGTGATTAGTTAACTAATTATTAAATATTAATTGAAGAAATCTACCCAATATGGATTCAGTTATAATCAGACCATATAAAATTGGCCAAGTATGGAGTATTAATTACTAGGTCGAATATGTAGAGATCTGAAATTGTCTCGCCTAATATGAATTCACTATTTTTCAAGTTCAATCATACATGATCTTAGGAGTATTTAAGGCTAACTCGAACCCAAAAATCGAATTTCGAGCATTTCCAGATGTAAAATCCTTGACAATAATAATAAAATCGATATTTCTTTAAATATACTAGAATTCATACAAATCAACATCTCATCACTATGTTAAGAATTTGGTTACCAAACCATTATTTCGATCGAGCTACCCCAAGTTAAAAGTATTTGTCACTTTCGAAAGTGGCATATTGATCAAATTGATCAACTCACATGTAAATGGTCATACTCTCATCTTCATATGACTATTGAATAAGTGACTCTAGCTATGAAGTATACAGGCAGATGCAAAAGACCATAATGCCCCTGCTAGACAAATAACAGAATTCTGTTATTTGTTGGTTAAGTTTGTTAGAACCAGCTTAGTATATAAGCTTGCCTTCCTCTGTAATATTCATAACTAACTGAATAATAATAAAACATGATTCTATCTCTAAATCTTCTTATACAAGTTTCATTTTCTCTTTTCTCTTCATGGTATCAGACCTAATTTTGGTCCGATTTCCGCACAAAAAGTAGAAATTCTTCGTTTTTTTTCGAAATTACACTTGTAATTTCACAAATTCGAGCTTGAATTCCCAAAATTCAGCTCAAATCCGGTAAAATCGAGTCGAAATATCTTCGATTTCGATTATTTTTCATCCAAATTCTTCGATTGCTTCAATTTGAAGCTAAATTTCAGTTTTTCGCCTCGGAAAACATTTGCTGGTAAATTTGCAGAAATTTGCCATCATTTTGATTGTTCTTGCTGAATAATTGCAAGAAAATTGGTTACTTCGATTGATTCTTCGCAACATTTGCTGGAATTGATCTTGTTTAACTTCTTTAAGAAGTTTTCGGCTGGAATCTGGTTTTTCTGGTGGTTCTGTGCTCGGTTTTACTTCTGGTGAAGATTCTGTGATTCCGACGGTTTTTCTGGTTGTTTCAGACGATTTCAGGGTTTTTCTGGTTGTTTCGGACGATTTCAGGGTTTTTCTGGTTGTTTCAGACGACTTCAGGTTTTTTTTTCTGGTGATTTGCTCGCAATCTTTTCTTTTTCTGACAACTGCACATCTCAGCTGTCAAAATGGTGGATTCATCTGCAAATTCTTCTGGTTCTCATCTTTACTCTGATCCCTATCACATCAGCTCAGGTGATCAACCTCAAACTCCTATTGTTTCTAAGAAATTTAATGGCAATGAATTTAGACAGTGGACTAGAAACTTGAAAATGTCTCTTTTTGCCAAAAATAAGCTGTGTTTTATGAATGGTACTTTGCCCAAGCCTGCTGTTACTCATCCACATTACCAAAAGTGGGTGTTTGTAGACCATCTAGTTATGTGTTGGATTCTGTATTCTATGGATGAGACTGTTGCTGAAGGATTTCAATTCTGTAATACCTCTAAGGAACTTTGGGATGAGATTTGTGAGAGCTATGGTCAGACTGATAGTTTACAGTTTTATGAGTTGCAATGTCAATTGAATGACCTTAAGCAAGGTAATCAGTCTATAGCTGAGTATCATGGCAAAATGAAGAGAATCTGGGAAGATATGACTGCTATTGAGGGCATTCCAACCTGTACCTGTGGTGGTATGGAGCAATGCTCTTGTAATATTCTCAAACAACTGGTGGATTCTCAGAACAGGCAGAAAGTTGTGAGGTTTCTGATGGGATTAGATCCTTACTATCACACTCTGAAGGATAATCTGCTGTCCACTTCACCACTTCCTCAGTTCACTGCTGTTTACAGCCAGCTTCTAAGAGCTGAAAGAGGCAGAAATCTCACAAACCTGCATTCTGTTGAGGACATCAGTGCCATGGCTGTTGATACTCAGTCTAAAGGATCTTTTAGGCCTTCTAAGCCTTCATATTCATCACAGCAGCAACCTGATAAGCCATTCAGCAAATTTGGTTTCACTGATTACAAGACTTACAGGGAATTCAAAATGAAATCTACCTGTAAGCACTGCAACAGGAAAGGGCATCTCTCAGAGGAATGCTTCAAAAAACCTGGTGCAAAGATCCCTGATTGGTTCAAGCAACTCAAGCAGAATACTTCCTCTGGCAACACTGCAGCTAACCTGGTTTCAGGTATCAACCCTGATACACAGATGCAGTCTGATCCTTTGTCACAATCTGATATCAGTCAGCAACCTGCAGCAGTACATGTTGATCCTCAGCTATTTCAGTCTATGCTTCAGCAGCTGCAGGCCTATCAACAAGCCTCCAACAACCCTTCAACCTCAGCCTCGGGCAACAATATCACATCTCTGACCAATTTTGAAGGTATAAGCAACAAACTTCAGCCAAATATACCATATTTGCAGAGTATATCCTGGATAATTGACACTGGAGCTACAGAGCATATGTGTCCTTATTTTGACAATTTTTCTCATATTCAAAGGCTTGAAAAACCCATAGTTGTTGGTTTACCTGATGGTCAGAAGAAGATGGTTTATTTTTCTGGGTCCATAGACTTCACTGCTGATATAATGCTCACCAATGTCTTATACATTCCTGACTTCAGACATTGCTTACTATCAGTCAGTCAACTAGCAGCTTCCAATGGCATTGCCTGTATATTTGATGCACATGGTTGTCTGTTTCAGGACCATTCAACTAAGCAGTTGATCACTGTTGGCGAGAAGGTCTCGGGTTTATACAGGATTAATGGTTGCTCCAAGTCTTCTTTATTTTTCAATAAGAGCAATAAGACTGTAAGTAATCCTCCTGTTTTTGCTTCTAGTGTTTCCAGCAAAGTGGATTTGTCCTTGATGCACACTAGGTTAGGACATACATCATTGTCCAAACTTTGTCATGTATCCCAAACAAATATTCTGGAATAAAGAATTTGTTTTGTGAAACTTGCATTCTTGCAAAACAACATAAGCTGCCTTTTCCAAGAAGTTTGTCTATGGCATCACATGTTTTTGAATTGGTTCATATGGATTTATGGGGAGCATACAACACTCCAAGTATATCAGGAGCTACTTATTTTCTCACTATCTTGGATGATCATAGTCGAGCTGTATGGACTCACTTATTAAAGGATAAGACTCAAGTTTATGGCACCATAGAAGCTTTTCTAGCTTATGTATCCAATCAGTTTGGGAGATCTGTTAAAACTATCAGATCAGATAATGGAACAGAGATAGTTCATCAAATGTGTGAATCATTGTTTGCACAAAGAGGGATTGTTCATCAGAAATCAATGCCAAGGACTCCTGAACAGAATGGCCGAGTTGAAAGAAAGCATAGACACCTGGTTGAGACAGCCAGGGCTCTTCTTCTTCATGCTGGTTTTCCCAAGAGATTTTGGGGAGAGTGTATTTTGGCAGCAACTTATTTGATAAATCTCATGCCAATTGGGGTTCAGCAGTGGATAACTCCATATGAGATATTGTTTGGAAAATCTCCTGATTATGACAGACTCAGAAACATAGGATGTCTATGCTATGCCTTAAACACTGCTGCTCACAAGGATAAGTTTGCTGCAAAATCTGCAAAATGTGTACTGTTGGGCTATCCAAATGCACAAAAGGGGTACAAATTATACAATTTGGAAACCAAGAAGATCATTGTAAGTCGAGAAGTGGTTTTTCAAGAGCATATATATCCCTTCAGAGATCAAAGCCCATCTCCTCCAATTGTAGCAACTCCTGTAATGCCTGCAGGAAGGATTGTGCCTGAAACACATGCTGAGATTATACCTGAGACTCCACAGTTTCAAGTCAATACTCCTCCTTCTCCACTTGTCTCTGATAATTCCCCTTCCAACAACCAATCAGAGAACTCCAGCCTGGAAATCTCCAGCTCTGACTCGAGTACTGAATTTCTACCAACAACTACACAACCTCCTGTCAGGAAATCAACAAGACAGACAAAAATTCCTGACAAACTTCAAGCTTTTGTCTTCAAAAACATTCCTACAAGGGTTCAAGAAGCATCAGATTCTTCTTCCACTGAGTCAGAAGCTTTTCAAACATGTGTGTATAGTGAAGATTATCTAGCATCAATGGCCAATATGATGACTGAAGTTGAACCCAGTCATTATAATCAGGCTGCAAAGGATGACAGGTGGATTGATGCTATGAATAAAGAAGTAGCAGCTCTCGAAAAGAACAACACATGGATTTTGACTGATGTTCCTGATGGAATTAAACCAATTGGCTGCAAATGGGTTTACAAGGTGAAACATAGAGCAGATGGTACAGTTGAAAGATTCAAAGCTAGGTTGGTGGCCAAAGGCTACAATCAAATATATGGCAAAGACTATAAACATACATTCTCACCAGTGGCAAAATTTGCCACAGTCAGAATTGTATTGGCTCTTGCTGCTGTTCATAACTGGCCATTACATCAGCTTGATGTAAATAATGCCTTTCTTCATGGAGGGTTAGATGAAGAAGTTTATATGATGCCACCTCCAGGTTATTCAGTACAGAAAAAGGGGCAAGTTTGCAAGTTGCAAAGGAGCTTATATGGGTTAAAGCAGGCTAGCAGGCAATGGAACAAGGAGCTATCCTCTTTTCTAACTTCCAACCTGGGTTTCACTCAGTCCAGGAATGATTATTCATTGTTCACCAAGGAAAATGGGGATTTATTCACTGTGGTGTTGGTTTATGTTGATGATTTGCTCATCACAGGGTCTGATAATCAAAGTATTGTTGATCTCAAGGCAGCATTAGATGAGAAATTCACCATAAAAGACCTAGGTCTACTCAGATACTTCCTTGGACTGGAGGTTTCCAGGAATTCAACTGGTATACTCCTCAATCAGAGGAAATACATATCAGACTTAATCTCTGATGCTGATCTGCAGGACTGCAAAGCCTGTCCATTCCCATTCCCTACCAATACCAAGCTTTCCCATGATCATGGAGAACTGTATTCAGATCCTGAGAAGTATAGAAGGTTGGTTGGCAGATTGTTATATCTAAATCTCACCAGACCTGACATATCCTACAGTGTCCAGCAGTTAAGTCAGTTTCTCAGCTCTCCTAGAGTTCCTCATTATCAGGCTGCTGTTCATGTTGTCAAGTATCTTAAAGGAACTTCAGATTTTGCTCTCTTCTACCCTGCCTCATCCAAACTTCAACTCCATGCCTACACTGATGCAGACTGGGGAAACTGTCCCTACAGTGGCAAATCCTTGACTGGTTACTGTGTTTTCTTGGGACATTCTCTGGTCAGTTGGAAAACAAAAAAGCAAGCCACAGTATCCAAGAGTTCAGCAGAAAGCGAGTACAGGGCCATGTCCATGACAGCCAGTGAGGTTGAATGGATGTTTGGCTTATTACATGACCTTCAAGCAGCTCCTTCTCTGCCAATTTCCCTCTTTTGCGACAACAAAGCAGCACAACAAATAGCTGCCAATCCAGTATTCCACGAGAGAACAAAGCATCTAAGGATGGATTGCCACTATATCAGAGACAAAGTTCAAGAAGGTTTCCTGGAAACACAGCATGTCTCTACTGCCTTACAGCTGGCTGATTTGTTAACAAAGGGCTTAGGAGAAAGCCAGCATAAGCATCTAATGTTCAAGATGGGTCTTGTGCTCACACCACCTCCATCTTGAGGGGGGAGTATGAAGTATACAGGCAAATGCAAAAGACCATAATGCCCCTGCTAGACAAATAACAGAATTAAGTTTGTTAGAACCAGCTTAGTATATAAGCTTGCCTTCCTCTGTAATATTCATAACTAACTGATTCTGAATAATAATAAAACATGATTCTATCTCTAAATCTTCTTATACAAGTTTCATTTTCTCTTCTCTCTTCACTAGCAATGTGTGATGGTTCTTTGTATAGGAAAAATTATTGACTTAACGCACGCCTTAATAATTTATCAGTGAGATTGACGTTAATTTCTTAACATCTTAACTTATCGAGATTGATGTGTTGCATACTTATACTTTAATAATACATGTGAGCAGCCCGTGCGTGGACATCGAAATTGAGTAACATCTACATGAATAATCCACAACAACAAAGATCAACACTTTCTTATAAGAACAAAGAAATTACAAACTGATTGGATTAACTTTATATTGTATTGACATGTACGATGATTAGATCATTATTGTTCAAGGAATCAAGGGCACTTGGTGCCTTTAGCAAGCTTAAAACTTTCAACGCCTCCACGAAGGCCAGTTACGTAGTAAACAACGTCAAAAGTACACTGATGATCATCAACATGTCTTTTTGCCAATATAGTGAGATAATAGTCGCCCGAACCAAGTATAATATCGCCAGTGTATGCCTTGATAACTTTTATTAGTTGTAATGGTGCTAGTTTATGTTCCGCCCTGTTGTGTTGTTTTACCGCGATCTTTGCTACATTTACTATGACCGGATCATTTGGGTCTCTCTGGTGATATTCGGGTGCCGGTTCTGGTGTTGGTACTGGTGGTCCTTGGGGTACGCTGGCCGCAATCTCGAAACCGACAAGGAGAAGGGAAAGATAAACGAAGAGGAGGGGGACTAATAATCTTGACATTTTTCTCAAGATTACTTTTGATGCTTAATTACTTTACTAATAAGGTTAAAAAAAAGGAGATGAGTTTTATGGGTATTGTGACCATTTAATTTATAATAGGCAACCAAAAGTGATAAATAAAATAGATCGTTGAATACGTTTCGTAAGAGTTATCAAGATACACGTACGTGAACAACCCAAGTTAAGCTATGCAAACTAATACAAGTACGTACCCTTTCGGAAAAAAAAACTAATACAAGTACGTATATACATTATTAAGACTTTCTCTTAAATGTACTATGTAATAATTAATCTTTTATTTAAGGGTTTAGATTAAAAATCTACCCATTAATTTGTCAATAAATGCATAGGCAAAATCTACCAATCAATTTGTCGATAAATGTACAAGCTAATTATATCTACCCACTCAGTTGTTACTATCATTTCTAAAGAATCCCTCAATCAGAAAATGAGCACCAATGACGAGCAATGTTTTGAAAACCGATAGCTGAACCGTATAAAACCGATCACTGAACCGTATTTCTCAAGTATTTGAAGGTTCAAATGATCCAACTAGTTCAAGCAACAAGACTAATAAGTACATGTGAACAATGTCCCCCCTCACGTACATGATTGGATAATTTGATACTGTATATGATAATTGTAATTTTGTTATTCTCTTAATTTTATCATGAAAGTACACAATTTCTCAAAGTTACTCTTGTTACTAGGGAAACCCCTGTTTTTACTAAGCTTCTTTGATAAGCCGGCCAGAAACACAAAGCTTAACTACATACGATAGAAAATATGCATCACTAATCAGAAAGTTAATAAGGAATCCGAGCAGAGCACATAGACTGTTTGATGACATTGTGTTAATAAGGATTTCGAGCACATAGACTGTTTGATATCGTGTTAACTAATAAAGTTTTCGATCACAATCTTGATTCTTAAACCATATAGTAGTCAACTGTTTGATGTCTTAAATGAGCTCATGGTTTATCTGTCGGTACGATCCAATAATAGTAAACCCATCCATTGGCATCATCATAAGTCAGAATACTCTTTCGCTCTTTATGACGACCGTTGAGCCGCTTTATCAACCGCAAATAAACCACAAGATCCACATACAACAATAACAAAGATAATCAACACTTAGTTACCACAAGTTCCACTTCATTATTTTTGTTAAGAAAACACAGAAATTACAAACTTGGATTATTAACTTTTTATGACATGTTTGATGATTAGATCATTATTGTTCAAGGGCACTTGGTGCCTTTAGCAAGCTCAAACTTTAAAACGCCTCCACGAAGGCCAGTTATGTAGTAAATAACGTCAAAAGTACACTGATCATCAACATGTCTTTTTGCCAAAATAGTGAGATAATAGTCGCCAGAACCAAGTATACCTATATCGCCAGTGTATGCCTTGATCACTTTGATTAGTTGTAATGGTGCTAGTTTACTACCACGTCTAAGCTCCACCCTATTATGTTTGTTGAACGCGATCTTTGCTATATTTACTATGAACGGATCATTTGGGTCTCTCTGGTGATATTCTGGTGCCGGTTCTGGTGTTGGTGCTGGTACTGGTGATCCGTCTGGTACGCCGGCCACAATCTTGAAACTGGCAAGGAGAAGGGAAAGATAAACAAAGAGGGGGACTAGACTTGACATTTTTCTCATATATAATTACTATTGATTGCCAACGGCTTAATTACTTTGTTAAACTTAATTAATAATATGTGCTTTATGCTAGTACATTATGCTCCTTTATATAGAGATGTAACCGACCAAAGTGATAAATAATGTAACACAAGATACACGCTAACAACAACATGCGATGTGCAAGAAAGCATCATTGATAATGTGAAGTGTCTTTAAAGAAGATGATGATGTAAGAAGAAGGTTATTAAACATGGAATCTACCCATTTACTTTTTAAAAAATTTACCCATTAACTAAGTACTTTAATTAATGCATCAATAATCTATAACTTGATAAGGATTATTGCGAGCACAATCTTCATTCCAAATAAGCCAGAGAGAAGAGTACTAGACTGTATGATCTCATGCTAATAAGTACGTGATAATAGTCTATATTCATCATCTATCAGTACGAATTCCGAGCGTGCACAATCTATTTTCGTTCTTAATTAAGCCGGTTGATTGTGGACTAATGTTTGATCTAATACGGATTCCGATCACAATCTTGGTTCTTAAACCACAGAGTAGACCGTTTGATGTCGTAGATAAGCTTATGATTTATTTGTTGATACGATCCAATTAGAGTAAACTCATCCTCTGCCTTCATCATAAGGCAGAAATACTCTTTGGCTCTTGACCCTTTATTAGCTTTGTCCACAGCAAATCCTTGTTCTGGCTCGATCTCGAAATCTCCATCTTGTAGCATAAATTTAATCCTAGGAAGGTTTTTGTACCCTTCGGGTTTAATCATGTCGTAACAGAGCAATGTATGGTTTGCACTTCTCCTTTTGTAATTCTTACGGGTTGAAAACATCGAGATCAAGTATTTTTCGAGTGCACCATACGCTGGCGCGATTAGATGAGTCATCGAACTCCCTGAATCGAAAGCCACTCCTCCATTTTTCTCGTCGAATGTTGAATTTGGGATGTAGAGACGACGCCCATTAACAGCAATGTCAATGACCTTAACATAGTACGAGCCGCTTTCTCGAACATCTAGCAACGGTGTCTGTTGATAACCAGTAGTGTTTCGAGAGATGTCATCACCAAACGAGACGTAACTAGTGACCGGGGAACGATGTTGCTTGATTAGGTTCGGAAGGCAGTACGAGAAAGTTAAGCCAATACTAGCAGGATCGAGTTGTACTGGTAGGGAGAAAGTTTCCGAACCCATGCCTAGAAATCCAGCAATGGGTAAGGTTCCGCTTTCGTTGAACCCGGTTTGGTTAAGACTATAAGGAATATATTGTATATATGAATTAGTCAATATAGGAATGTAATTATATGTATTATCTTGTTACCTATAATATAGGATTTACCCTATCTAATTTAGGTAGATTGTTATTATGTTCACACCTTGTACAATGGTATTTATACCGAACTCTGTTAATGAGAATGTCAAGCTTTTCCACCATCTCATTCTCTTTTCCTCAACATGGTATCAGAGCATAGATCCTATGCTCGGCCTAAACCTCCGAAAAGCTTCAACTCCTAACCCTCGGCCGCCCTCTATGGCCACCCTCAAAACCCTTGGCCACCCTCCCTAGTCCCTACGGCCAACTCTCAACCCTCTCCAACTCCAATCTGGCCACCCTCAATTTCTCTCGTAATCATCCTCACAATAACCACCACCGCTGCTCTAAACTCGGATCCTTTCCCTCTCCTAAACGGCCACCCTCAAGTCTCGGCCATCCTATGACCCGGCCACCCTAGTCACCCTCCAAAACCTTCCTAAAACCCTCAAAATCACCCTTCTCGAAATTCTGTCATAACTTCAAATCCAAGCCTCTAATCACGATCTCCACCGTTCAGATCGATGAACCTTGTCTGTGCAACATGCTCGTCAAATTTCGTACGAATCGGACCACGGATGACCACCCGATCGTCGATTTGATCATCATCTTGCCTCAAAATCCGGGAATTTGGTGTTCTCAAATACTCTGCTCCGGCCACCCTCAAGCTCCGGCCACCCTTACGCTCCGGCCACCCTCAATATCCGGCAACCCTCAAACTCCGGCCACCCTCATCTCTCGGTCTAACCAACTCTTATCTCCCACCAAGGTGAAAATCACTCTTGATCAACCAAATTTCTTTCTCTTCTTTCTCTTCTAGTCCCCTCTTTTCATTCCAAAAGCTCTTATCACTCTCATATTTACCCACGGCTCTTATCTTGATCCACGTCTTTACAGTTTAATCTACTTCTCAAACTATCAAACACTCCTCTAGTCCTCTGTTTTCCCTTGTTTTGCTTCATCTTATATGAAATCTCAACACTTTCTCTTTGTTAATCTTTTCTTTTCTCCCTTCAAACACCCTAATTAAAGTTTCAAATCTCATACTCCTCAACAAAACCAAAAAAAAAAAAAAAAAAAAAAAATTCCAAATTACGTACTACCCTTTTCTCTCTTTTATTTTATCCTTCAGAAAAAAATAAATAAATAAATAAAAAATACCAAACTCCTAAACTCTCGGCCAAAATCTCGTCCAAAGGCCACACCACATTTCTTTTTCTTCTTTCCAATCGTTTTATTCCCTTACATTTTCGTTCAAAACCCAACATTTCCAAAAAAAAAAAAAAAAGTCAATCCAAGACTCACTCTCGGCCAAACTCCACCCAAGGCCACACACAGATTTCTTTTCTTGATCCTAAAACTCTAATTATCTGTCTCGGCTGCACCACCTCTTCACATGTCACAACTCATGCAACACTCACATCTCACGAGTCGATCCTCAAGCGGCCACCGAGCAACGTTATTCATGATTCTATCCAAGATTGGCCTTACTCTTCGAACGTCCATCTTGCGGGGGCGTATAAGGAATATATTGTATATATGAATTAGTCAATATAGGAATGTAATTATATGTATTATCTTGTTACCTATAATATAGGATTTACCCTATCTAATTTAGGTAGATTGTTATTATGTTCACACCTTGTACAATGGTATTTATACCGAACTCTGTTAATGAGAATGTCAAGCTTTTCCACCATCTCATTCTCTTTTCCTCAACAAAGACCACATCCGAAGAGTATGTCTTTTTGTACCACCAAATCATTACTATCCTCTGCCTCGAATGTAAAAGTCTCGTACGCGACCTGGACGAAAGTGGAGTGACGGTCTTCATACTCGTAATGGTTGTAGCAGTAGTCGTCATTACTCTTGTGGTCGATGTAAGGATAATAATCTGCGTCTTCTGGACATGGATAGTGGTGCTTTTTGACAGGTTTGTAGGTGATTGATTGAGAGTTGGGGAAAATGGGGTCAGCTTGATTGAAGCAATGGCCTCCTTTGTGTTTGCACCCCTCACATTGGAGCCAAATGAGGTTCGAACCTGTGTCGAGTCCTAATAAATATGATTTGTATTGGGGATGCTCGTGTGGAAATGAGCCTAACCCGATCCTCGCGTAGTATAGGAGTCCATCGTAGCGACCAAATCCGCCTACAGACGGGTGGGGGATACCGGCTAGAAACCTCCCGGCCTTGACATGTTGAGCAGTAGGTCGTTGCGTGACAAGTCTCTGTATCTTCTCGGACACACTAAGGTTTCCGAGGTAGTTTGGTGACTCTAGAGAATGCGGATGTATCAATTCGAGTTTGAGGCCTCTGGTGGTAGCTTGTTTTGCAAGGAGCATTACTATGAAGAAAAGTTGAATCTTGTAATAAGCACCCATTTTCAAATGCTTAGTTTGGTTTGTGATGAGATTTGCTCTAGGATAATACGCTTATATAGCGCATTATCCTAGAGCAAGTCTCATCATAAACCAATCAAGCAAATTAAAGCACAGAAAACAGAAAACAGAAAACAGAGCGAATTAAAGTATCTTGCTTGTGTGCTATGGTGAGTTGATAAAAATAAAGGGAGAGTAACATTGAATTGATATCCATTAAGTAATCGTGTAATTAAGGTGTGATAATCTGATAGTGGGGTTGGTTGAAGATTTCACGTACGCTCAAGTTTACATATGTGCATCAACTACTAAATATAGGTATGCACTTGCGTAATAAGAAATGTGAGGAAACCATGACATTTTACGGAGTATGAGATTTGCTTGCAAGCATAATGCTCATATAAAGGCATACAAAGAATAGTGTTATGTGCGAATAAAAAAGGTGCTGGAGTACATATGAAGTTGATATTCATTTACTAAAGTAACTGATTAATTGGTCTCGCACGATGAGACGATTTGAGCATAGAATTACTATTTAAGTATTTGTGTAATTACAGTTTGATGATCTGATAGTGGGGTTGGTTGGAGATTCCACGTACACTCAATTGATCTGATAGAATGTGAGAAACCATGATAGCTCAACTTCATCCAATCATCCACTAAACATAGGCATATGGCAGGCCAGGTTAAACTATACTAATTGTAGTAGATAATTTGCACCAATTCTGATTTCCGAACTTTGCATTACATTGTGACATAGTACTCCGCATATGACAGAATCTAGTGTTGCCCAGCATGAGGCCATGCTGTGGCATTCGAGACTTATAAGTTAGACCTCTTGAGCATATTTTGCGATAATCAGCTTATCATTAGACCTTTAGCATTAAGCGTAGGTAAACAAAGCGTAAACTGTAATCTAATAGTAGACTCACAAGTCGCAACTCGCAACAACAATAAAAATTAACCCAAAATCTCATCATTCGAAATCGTCTCACAAAAAAGGCGACATCGATCCATAGTAACCATAAATACAATGAGCCCTAGGTCTTAATTGGGAAAAAAGCAACCACAGACCGTGTCTCTTGAACCATAGTGAAAAATATGCTCGGGCCACTATTATTATCAGGTTTAGCAGAAAAGTAGAGTTGATATTTTATGCTATCATCTTCAATCCAAACATCACCCTTCGACATTCCGACGAACTCAAATTGTCCTCCGGCTAGTCCTTTGTTGTAGTCAGCTAAGGCGAACCGCGCCAACGAAACGACATGTGGATCGTTTATGTGTCTAATCGGCCCATAACCGGCGAAAATTGTTGAGACATTAGCAAGAAGAAACACAAGAAATATAGAAACTCTTAAGAGTTTTGACATAATAATTAACCTGAGTGTAAAATCAAAGATCTTAATAGTGTTTTGTGAGCTAATCGTATATTTTAAGATGTTTATATAGGAGGTGAAATTGATAGAATTGCATGCATGAAAATTTAACAATTTACCTGACCCCTAAACGTAGATCTTCTATAATTGCTCAATGCCCATCCTTTATTATTTATTTCCTATTATTGTATGTACCAAAAGTAAGCTATAATTTTTGCTTGAGTCGAAGTTATAATTTGCATTCAAATTTACCCCTTTGTTGTTTTAAAAGAAAGCCGAAGGGCATACCCCCTACCGTAAGAAGACACATAACGTTAAAAACATAGAATTTGCTTAACAAATGACCCTCATTCAACAAGTATAGTAAAATCTCAATAACTCCTTAATTCCTTATTATATATACCAGACTAGACAATTGACATCAAGTTTCTCTAATATGTATAACATATCGATCGATCATATAGTATGTTGTACGTAACATCATGCTCATCGTGATCCTTGGACCGACCCCTAGCATACGCGCAATTACGGGTTTATCCGCTTAATTAGCTAGGCCCGAGGCCAAAAGGACCAGCTCTCCAACCTTGTGTTTGGTTTGCCATCAAACACCATGATAAGGAAATGTTGAGCAAAATCTTTAAAATTACTTTTAGCAGTAATAATGATGATATAGTCCTTGTTACCATTATTGTCCACAACCCTATATGAACCCTCAATAACGTTAACGAATGTATATCTTTCGGCTGAATGGTATTCTGCCAGTCGTCCGTTTTGCGCTGCAACCGCGAATTTTGATATCTCGATCGCCTTCGGATCGTTGGGGTCTAATTTTACTACCGAGCCTTCTCCATCAAACACCGATACAATTGGTGATGAGCGAGCTTCAATTGTTGTTGTTGTGACACAAACAAGCACAACAAGAACAAGAGAAAGTGAGAGTTTTGACATGTTAATAACTTGCATTTTCATTTGTTTCGATTCAATTTTTTTTGTTGTTGTTGAAATGTAATTAAGATGTTTGAGAATATATGAGTCTCTTTATACTTGTCTTAAGACAACCTTTAATTTTTCTTTTTGGCCAAATTAAAGGTATTTTCACAAACGTTACGCAAACTAAATGCTGTTTTATCCCAAAAACTAAATGCTGTTTGATCCCAAAAACTAATTAAATGCGTAGAATTTCAGCACATTCTACCTCTATTCACATGTTATTAATATCTTATACAATACCGTGAACGAATTCACAACCGCTATTTTTAGTGTACAAATAAAGAGTCATAAGTCATCAGGAGTATTATTATTTGAATTGTGCGTGTCAGTGACTTGTACATATGTACAATGCACCTGCATTTATGTATACACTTAGCCAATGGAACGACTAGACTCAAACATTCCATACAAACGAATTTGATATGGAACCTAAATTTGACCTGAACTTGGCCATACTATATGTCATATGAGAAATTCTGAACCAATTTTTGATCGAAGTACATTTGGAGTTATTAGGCTGAGCAACCCCGTAAAATGGCACTAGAAGTTATATAGTATCTAAAAGTGAATGCAAACCCGTATTCTTTTCATTTTCTTACATGTAATTTGAATACATCTCACGTCCATATCCAAATCGAGGAAAGTCACACGTAACAAACTGAAATAGCGAAAGCATTTCATATGGAAATATGGAATGGAAAACTATCAAAAAAATTGCGCAACATGGAGAGGAACGAAGAAGAACAATTGAGTATATATTATTTTGTATTGATGAAAAATAATTGTATAATTGTCACGTACAAATAATTAAACAAATACTGATCAGCCACTATACCTTACGGTACGGCTTATGGAATACGGAAAAAACTAACGAGCTTCTTGGTGCCCTGGTTTTCGTTTACTACGGTTAAGTAAGATTGAGGAACATTGCTACCAGATGTTGTTGCAGTAATAAAAATCCTAAAATTTGTACCACTAGCAGCCTGAGTTTCACCACTGACGATTCTAACGAGTTGGTACACGGTTGGTTGTTGCTGGTTATATGCCGAAACTGCAAATTGCACGATTTCCTTCACATGAGGGTCGTTGATGTCCTTGATTGGTTGCCATGAAGCATCGTCGTTTACGACAACCTCGTTGGACTTGATTGGTCTAGCACTAATGGTTGAGACCCCGACAAACAGCCATAAGAGCACTAGAGAAATAAATGTGTTTGACATATTCACTTGCATTTTTTCTTGATGAATTGAAATCTTTTTAATGGTAGTTTAGAGCTAAGAGCTATGAGCGTATGAGAGAAACTACTGTCTGATTTATGCTCAATACTTTTATTTTAGGTCAATTTATATACTCTTGAGCCTTGATACTTGAGACATAACAATTTTCTTGTTACAGAAATATATCAATGCCAACCATGCAATGCTGAATTTAAGATTTCATTTCAATATGATTTGATTGTACAATGTAAACTATCCAGCAAATTTCCCAAATCCAAAGATATAATAATTGATAATCTTCTTTTTTTCACAGTATTATTTGAAAATCTTCTTTTTTGTCACAATATTATTTGATAATCTTCTTTTTTCTCACTATTATTTGATAATCTTCTTTTTTTACACAATAATATGACTTGTATGATCATTACATAGCTGACTTAGGCCCTGTATGATAGTACTTAATAAACTAAATATTCAGATCAGATCATATTTATTAAATTCAGATCAGAAGTATTCAAATCAAATTTGGTAAGATCAGAGACTTTCAAATCAGATCATAGACATTCAAATCAGATCAGATTTAAGAAATTTGATCATATCATAATTAACACTAATCTCGAATTTTATTCAGATCAAATCATAGCCATTAATAAAATCAGATCAGACTCGTTCAAATTAAATTTCATCAGATAAGAGCCAATAAAATCAGATCAAACTCATTAAAATCAAATCAAATCAAATCAGAAAGATGCAGTCCTATCATATAGGGCCTTATATGCTCAATATTTCATAAAATTAGCTGAAATAATTAGTGTACCATGTACATGGCCAAAGGAGTATCTTGGTTGAGTTGTCAACAGTTTGCATATATATATTATGGCCCTATGCTATTGGATTGCATTTTTCTAATCTGATTTGATTTGATTTAATTAAATTGAACTATTTATTTTGATTTGTTTTGAATAAACTTGATTCGATTTTATCTGAATTGAACTTATTGATAAATTAATAGCATTTAGACGAATTAATAACTAGAACTTTATAAGTATACTAGATTCATTGATTGTTATTTGAATTTATCTGATTTCATTTGATTTGAATGAAGTTGATCTGATTTAATTTGATTTGAATAATTCTGATCTAATTTGAAAATACTTGTTTAATAAGTTGAATCGCACAGAGTCTATGTGGTCAATTGATTGACAATAAGGTGTTTTTTTTAATATTAAACACGCACGAACTGAATTTTGGATCATAGAAGTCGAAAACCGACAAAATACACATTTTTAGTTTTCTAGAAGCACTAGCTTCTATCTTATGGTTCCTTATTATTAGAAGCACCATTTTGGAACTCTTCACCCAACGAACCATCTCTGGGATATAAATTTGGTTGACGCTTACCAAACACGTCCTAAAACAATGGGAATTCAGAATACCTGTAAATAGAATACCCGTGAATGTAAAAAAAAAAAAAAAAAAAAATTAGAGTTGACCGGTTAGCCAAAATTGTTTGATTTGAGAATTTCTCAAATTTGAATTAATGATTATGGTGCAAAGTCAAAATGTAAAGTTTTGAGTTGTCTGGTTAGCCAAATTTATGCATGGCACATTCATTGAAATTGCACTTTTTTATGGCATATTCGCTTCACGGAAAATTGTCGTGTATTTGATGAGCAAGCACTATTCTTTGGTATGAGGCTCGTTGCACTATTTTGTCTTTCTTTCGGAAAGAGCAAATCTTATAGCAGAAGCCACCTATATAGTTGCAGACATACATGGGCGGACCCACATACACCTCTATTGACCCACTTGAAAATATTTCCTTAGTCTAATGGTTAATGTGTTGAATCTTATACCAAAGGTCATGGCTAGACCTGGCAAACGGGTTAATTGGGTCGGGTTTGGTTGGGTTTATTCGGGTTGGGTCACATTTCAGGTCATATATTTCGGGTCTAGTTTGGTTCGGGTCGGGTCTAGTTTTTTACAAATTTTTGGCCCCACTAAAAGCGAACGAGAGAAACAAGTGAATTTTGATGCTAGGGTTTTTGGATTTGTAGCACTACACACTCTCCGTCGCTCTTTACACACCCCATTGCATTTAACACTTGGATTAAGGTGGTTTGATTTCGATCAATATATAATTTCAACATATAAACGCGTGTGCTAATTTCGATCAATATATAAACTCAACAGCTACCGTTATATAATTTTTATTTTTTGGTCACTTATCAAAGACCTTAAGGGCTCGTTTGGCAAGTGAGATAAGATAGGAGGTATAAGAAGGTGGGATTAGAGATTATTAATCTCATCCCTTGTTTGGTAACATGAAAGGATTAGAGATTTGGGATGAGAGGAAATGTATTAGTTAGTTGTAATAGGACAATATCACCCCCAAATGATAAAAATGTTATTTCTCACTTAATAGTGACATATGTGTCATTTTTATTGATTATAATCCCACTTCCCCTAGGTATTATTTTGATAGGATAAGTTATATCACGTTCAGTGTCCCACTACCTAATCCCCCTCATCAAACATGGGATTATTAATCTTATCCCACAAAACAAACAACCCTTAATTACATTATGCTACTCTTGAATTTAACATAATCAACTGAATCTGCCCTTGAAGATCGAATTCGAAAGATAAATTTGCACAATTAAACACTTTAAAAAATTTCAAGTACATTACTTAATTTATTCGGATACGAAACTTGAAAATTATTTCTATTACTTAGAACATGAGTACAAACAATCACTAATATCGCTTGAGTACGCTAGGTTCAAAGCTCACTAGTGACCAAGGATCTTTGTCAGGAATATCTACGAAAGCGCAGTATTTGTACGTACCACCCTCGTTATGATCACCTTTATCTTTGACGACAATGTATAGGCGATAAAGAGTGTGCTCCTCAATATAATTCGGCTTATAATCACCCTTAACAACCTTGACAAGTTCAAATTCCGGTGAGGTTTGTTTGTCGTATTCTGTGACCGCGAATGTAGCAATTTTCACGACCCAAGGCTCATCAGGGACCTTAATTGGTAGCCATCCGCTTGATGGAATAGGATTCGGGGTCACCGGTGGGCGACAGTCGATGTATGGAACACTTGCAAGGAAGAACACAAAAACAAGAGAAACCAAGAATACGATCGCGGGAGCTTGCGGCATAGTTTTGGTGTAATGGTGTGTATGGTGTGCGTTACGCTTCAATTTTATGGACTTTGTTTACAAGACTTGATGATTTTTGAGAGACTAGAAATGTTGTATTTATATTGAGGAGTGCTGTTCACATTAATTCAATGTAGTAGGAAGCTAGAAAGACCGAAAAGATCAAAAGTCCATATATATATTTAATTGAATTGAATACTACTACTATAATTAGCACAATCAAATTAGATAGCATTTGACTATTGAAGAACTAAATTAAATTAGGATCTGTTTCCTAAAATCAAAATTTTATTCCATTTCAGTCTAAATTACTGATTTTTAGGACTGATTGTGAAATGTATTACAATCTGTTTCCTAAATTCAAGATTTTTGTCCCATTATTTCAGTCTAAATTACCAAATTTAAGGACTGATTATTGTCAAATGTATTACGATCTCTTTCCTAAGATGGAACGTCATTAGGCCTATAAAGTGGACTCATCTCTTCGAAAATAATTTATGCTCAAATCTCTTCGAACGAAAATAATTGACTCGGTGCACGGTTATTGAACATTTTAACTTATGTACTTCGAAAAATTATACGAAACTATAATTATACGAAATTTGAAAATGATTTAAAATAGTAATTCAGTCACATCGACTTGTAAATTCAAGGTTGTTCAATCGGATCGATTATTATTAGAACATGCATGGGAACATACAATCACTAATTATTATATATCGCTAGGAAAAAAGCTGATTAGTGTCTTAGTTTCTTCTTTCGCATCTATGTTTACGAAAGTGCCGTAATTGTATGTAGGGCCCACATCATGATCACCTTTAAGTTTGACGACAATGTAGAGATGATAGATTAAGGGGTCATATCCGGGCTTATATTCACCCCTAACAACCTGGACAAGTTCAAATGACTTTGTGAAGCCTTTGTCGTATTCCGTGACCGCGAATGTAGCAATTTCGACAACCCATGGATCAGTAACGTCCTCAATGGGTACATATCCGCCCGGTGGTATAGGATTCTCGGCCCCTGTGAGGCGTCCGTCGATGTATGGGACACTTGCAAGGAAGGATACGAGAACAAGAGAAACCAAGATGATCGAAGGAGCCTGCATAGTTTTGTTTCTTTGGTGTAATGGCGTGTGTGTTACGCTTCAATTTCTTAAAAGTTTGGTGATTGAATTTACAAGACTGGATTGATGCTGTATTTATATGGAGGAGTGCTATTTACCTCAATTCAATGTCGTAGTATGTAGCATAGAAAGACCTACATGGGATATTGGCATTATATGTGTATTGTAAAGATCAAATTAAAAGACCATATTTGATTGAATACTGCTACTACTATAATTAGCACAATCAAATTAGATAGCATTTGACTATAAGAAGCGTTAAATTAGGATTTGTTTCCTAAAATCAAAACGTTACCCAATTTCAGTCTAATTTACTACCAACTTTTTTTTTTTTGACGTCGAAAACTCCCGAGAAATGCATTAAGTAGTCGCTTATGAAATCCATAGCAACTAAGTCAATTACATTAGGAGGGCCACTTTCAACCCAGACTCTAGTACTATAATCTATAGGACCAAAATGAGCAGCGGCATGCCGCTTTATTACCTAGTCTACGAGTATGAACAAAAGAACATGAATTAAAACGACTAGCTAGATTCAAAATATCCCTAACGACTAGACCAAAATAGGTAGACGCAACAGAATGAGAAACCAAAGAATTAATAAGCTGTAAAGAATCCGATTCTAAAATAATGTCTTGTACTCCTTGTTGCCACGCAATTTGTAGCCCAAACTCCGCCGCTTTAGCTTCCACTATCTCCGGTTTCCATCTCTCCCGGACTTGTTTACACCCCACCCGCAACACCTCACCCTCCTCCCCCCTAATCACCACCCCCATCCCTGACCCCATATCACCCAAAACAGCCCCGTCAACGTTCACCTTAACCCTACCCTCATGGCCTTACCCACCTCACTGCCTCCCCCCTCACCTGCCCCGCACCACTTCTCTCACTGCCCACGCCTAGCGCATCTCTGTATGCCGACAAAAAGCTGTCTGCATTCACAACAATCTGCTCCCCCAAGACCTCTTTCCCACCATACATCGACGAATTTCGAGCGTTCCAAATCGCCCAGGCGATCGTAACCACTCTAGACAGCTCACCCTCATCCCTCCCCCTACTCCACCTCTCAAGCAAATCCCCCCCAGACCGACACCCATCCCATCTCCCCACATCTTCACCCGCTTCCTCCCATACCCCTTCGACAATCGGGCAAAACACTAGAGCATGAACCACATCCTCAAAGCCCCCACCACACCTACAACATTCCGAATCACTGACCTTGATTCTGAGCTGAATATTGGCCGCCGTCGGTAACGCCTCTTTCGCTAACCTCCATAAAAAGAGTCTCACCTTTGGTGGAACCTCCAGCTTCCATATCCTCCTCCAAAAAGCCTTACAGCTCTCCCTGTCACTACTCCCTACACCTCCACTCTCCAAACACTGCCTATTCCGAATATAATGGTACCCCGTTTTGACAGAATACTCACCATCCTTTGAATAGTGCCAGACCAATCTGTCCGGCCTACCCTCACTAGCAAGCGGAATACTCAAAACCTCCTCCGCCTCAAAACTCAGTAATCGACTCTCCACCACATCTCTCCTCCACACACGAAGATCCCTATCTATCCACTCTTCCAAACAGCTCTCCGCCCCAAGCAGCCTTGGCGAAATCAGCCGGAATTCTGGAAAGAGGGAGCTCTACGGGTCCAACGGTCATCCCAAATACGCACACTCCTCTAACACGCCCTTAACCGAGACTATACTCCTCCACAGATAACTGGGACTAATTGTCATATGTATTACGAATTTACGATTTATTCCTAAAAATCTAAAATTTATCCCATAAAAAAAATGTATTATTCTGCTATTTTTAATTAACTCAGTTTGCGCCTAATTTCCAAAAGGACTTTTTATGGGGAACCACCTCCTATTTTCACAATATTTTGGGGAACCACCTTATATAAATATTTTTGTGGCAAACCACCAAATAAAAGCAAAAGTGAAGGTTGGAACCACCTATACCCCCATTTACCCACACTTCCGTCTAAATTGCAGTGCTTATACCATGCTCCCGGGAGCACAAGAAGCATGGTGGTCCTCCTCACAATAGATGAGTGGGGACCACATATTAAAAAATGAAAAATCATTTTAAGTGTGGTCCCCACTCCTTTATTGTGAGGAGGACCACCATGCTCCTTGTGCTCCCGGGAGCATGGTATAATTTGCGTCTAAATTGTCCTACATGGCAGCCGGAAATCCATGTAGGCAATGAAATTAGATTTACACCATAAAAAAAAATTACAGATGAGCCCAACAGCCATGAGCCATCTCACTCTATCTCTTACTACCGTCTTCCTCATCCACAATGTCTCCTCCTCTCCACCACCAGCAACACATTCCCGCCCAACCCTTGCACATCCGCCACACCCCACCGCCACCGCTCAATCAACCTTGGAATTTAACCCTATTGCTAACCTGTTGAAAGCTTACGCGGAGTATTTTTCAAATACCATGCATCCGATATCATTGCTCGGCCTCACGGTGTCGGCGGCCTCAGAGTACGCCTCTCGCTCATCGAATGGCTTCACTCTTCTGATGCTCTCTTTGGGAGACATTATCTCACTCCAAAATTTCAAATAGCATTTTGTCAATTGAGAAATAATTTGACCATTTAGTTTTAGCAGAGGTGGGTATTTGGAAAGAAAGTGAAAGGAGTATGAGGGATGCCATTGTTGTGAAATTGTGATCGTTTGTCCCTCTTTTGTGTTTTTTATTTATTTTACTTTTTAAATGGTGTCCAATGTGCATTACCGGGTGCCATGTATGATAATTCCGGCAGTAAAGTGAGTCAATGGCGGTTTAGGTGGTTCTACCCTTTACTTTTGCTTTTATTTGGTGGTTTACCACAAAAATATTTATATAAGGTGGTTTCCCAAAAAATTGTGAAAATAGGAGGTGGTTTCCCACAAAAAATCCTTTCTAAAATGTTGTTTTTTTTCTTTCAATTTCATTATGCGTGTTACTAGTATGCACTTGTTTGTTTTTAGTCTAAACTGCGAATGTAAGTATAGTAGAGTGGGTATACGAGAAATCGAACCCAAGATAACCCCCAATCAGGTCAAGTTCATAACCATGAATAAATTAAGCCAATAACTTTGACCCTCATCTAAGTTTAATTACTAGTAGTCTCAAAGGATCAATTTAGATTATGTCCCATGGTATAGAAATGTAAAACAGTACAATTGAGTCATGAGTCCAAATAGGATGCCAAAATTTGTCATTGTCCTTTTCAAACACTTGTCGTTGATCAGTAAGGATCATCTGCCCAACTCCTTGTACCCCTCCAATAATCAAATCTTAGAAAACCATTAATTTTAAAAACTAGAATCTTTTTAAAGGTTTGATTGTGAAATTGCAAGCTTCTGATTGAAGGGGTAAAAGGATTGAGACACAAAATGAAACAAAATCCTTACTGATTGGCGACATGAGAATTGTTGGCTTTATTCTGGGTTCTAAATGAATTTTGTGTCCAATAGTTATTGACTCCTATATTCTCTAGTAATTTCATTTCTTTTGAGGTTTCCAAGTTGATTTGTAGCTTAAAACGTCAATCGTTGTATTATATTAACATGCATTATCTTATAGCGAAGTTTAATTTGTTTGGATGGTGGGTTTACCTCTTATTGGAGGGTTTTATCAGAGTTAGTTTTGTGACTTTTGTCCCTAAATATTGTGTCTCATCATAATTATTATTGCTTGTCGTTTGCCTATTTTTTAATTCGCAAAGGAAATGAAGTAGAAAAGTAAAAATTATATATATGACACGAGCATCGTTATACACATGCCACTAAATAACTCCATAGAAGAATCACTCTCGAAACTTCTCATAATTGTAAAGAAAATTAAAGTAACTGGCAAATATATGAGCAAATTTTAGCAATAATAACACGATGCCATTATTATATTTTCAATTTTTCATCAATATTCCTCATAGCTTGTGGAATAACATGCAATGCATGCAATTTTATTGAAATGTAGAGATGGCACAATTCAACGAGACTCAATAGCCTCAAAGCTCACTAGTTCCAATTCCTGCGACGGCTTTTCGAGTACAGTCGCTAGATAACGTCTTGTCCAAATACTATCTTTCACAGAAATTTCGAGCTTGTAGTTAACGCCGGCTACGACCTGATACATACCCTTGTCAATCGATGAGAGACTCAAGGACTTTCCGGTCTGTTTGTTGTGTTCGGCCACCGCGAATTTGGCAACTTTCACCACCTTCGGGTCGGTGAGGCTTGGAAGGTCGGACCATTGACCAACGACTGCATCAATGGTTGAGGCACTTGCGAGGAAAAACGCAAGAGCTAGACAAACTAAGATGAATGAACGAGTCTGCATATTGTGTGTGTTTTTTTTGCTGCGTTTGATGTCTATGTTTCTTTTTGTTTTTCTCTAGTGGTAGTGTTAACACTAGTTGATGGTATTTTGTGGTTGAGAAAATTGTGAATGAACATGTACTTTATATAGTGTAAGGGACAAAATCAAATAAAGTATAGGGTGCAAGATCAGATAATGTCATTTGGTCAATTGCATTTCTACCTTAAAATGTGATCATAATGATGAATTGATGATTATCTACCATATCTTTGCAAATATTTGCTTTCCAAGTTTACTATAGGAGCATTGCTTACCTAAAAAAGAATATGTGCTTTCCATATATAGAGTATTAAGATATACTAGTATAAGCTAAGTTAGGAATTCTATGGTACACGACGTGCACTATAACGTAACATAATAAATATTTTTTTTTTGTTTTTCTAAAAATAAGTAATTAGAAATTAGTAATTTAGGGAGGGATTAATCCTATCCTATATCTCTATATAAAATTGGGTTGGGCAAGTGTGAATTGATAGCTTATAGAACAAGTAAAGTAAGGTTCAAGTAATATGAGTTGAGTTCACACGCTACACATCAATGTTCCTATAGAAATTGCTCAGATGCTAATTATCATGTAGAATATGCATGAACTCAAAGCTAAAATAAGTCGTAAGCATGCACGTAGTTTATAAAAAAAAAAAAAAAGTAAAAGAAGTGCATGAATCTTGAAATGCCATGTACTTTCATTGTACATAAGTACATGCCGTTTGTGCAAGAATGACATTCCGTTTTGAGCATGAATCTTGAAATGGCATGTACATTAGTACATTCATCGTACATTTTTATAATTACGTATCCAAATGAGAGGAATATGGTAGATTGAGATATGAAGGTCAATATGATATATACTATCAATATGTCATTATTCTCTCGATTCTCAAGGTTCATTTAAAACTTGATTACACAAGCCATAAGTGCATGAACACTAGGCTAATCTGATATTATAAAAACCACACTATAGTTTTGGAGAAAACTCATATAATTTGCACCTAAATGTCATAAAAGACATATATATCATTCTAATTTACATATAAGTCTTTCGACCTAAATAAAAACCCGATCGTGCAAAGCACGAGATACTTCCTAGTTTTTACATATTTCTCACTCTTCCCTCTCCCATCTTCTCCTTTCACCGGCAACTACTCCGGCCATCTGCGACCCCTCAATATTCGCCTTGTCGGCGCCTGGCAAGTTTCCCGTCAAGATAAAAATGGCCGGTCGACGACCACCCAAAATCGTCGTCTCTCATCTCCGTCTCCTCCTTCACATCGTTCTCTGACTAACGGAGATTCATGGATGGGACGGCGCAGAGAAGGGGACCGAGTGGAGGACGATGACTATGGGTGGAGTCGCCGTCGGCCATGGTTACCTTGACGGAAGTGGACCTCTTTTTTTACCTACGGTGAAAAATCTGGTTTTTTTATTGTGCTTATGTTATTTAGATGATAACCTCTAAATACACATCAGCGAATCTGTGGTCTGTTGGTTTGTACTTCTCAATTTTCCACTATTGGGGTGGGTTCGATTCCTAGCATGCGTAGGATGTGTTTCCTTCTATTTTTTTTGTTTTTTGAAAATTATAGCTCCCTCTCTCCCCCTCTCTCTCTCTCATTTGGAATTACATTAGGTGCATTGAAACATTTCCAAGAAAAATAAAAAAACAAATTCGAACTTCGAAATTTCCTTGAAAGTAAACTGAAAGTTCAATAATTTCAAAATAAAAAGAAAAGTTTGAATGTTAGTAAAAACTCCATAGAAGAATCGCTCTTGAAACTTCTTATAGTTATAAGACAAATCATAAAAGAACTTGCAATGCAAACTGACAGGCTAAAGTCGTATGCCTACAAATATAAAATATCAATGCTAACCTAAAACGTAGTAAAAGGGAAGCAAGGTTCGTATCCACAGAGAACGGTAATTATCAATGTATGTCAAGTAACAAATGGGGGGATTAATGAGTTTAAGTGATCAAGTAATCAAACACAAAAGAGTAATTTGCAAATCAATTAAGGGAAAAGTCTCGGACGATTAATATCCACTACAGTTCATCCAATTGATCATTGTCCTCACTGAGATCAACTATGTCGAGTACCTAGTTGTGAAAACGGAGTTTTCGATCGTTCCTTATTAATAGCTAGCAAGAGAGATCAGCCCTACCAACTAGCCCTAATCGGTGGATAACAAAGACGGGCGCCTAAATTCAATCCAGCGAAAGCATAAAGCAATAGAACGATAACAACTAGGATAGATAAGATCTAGACACACGCGGTTTCGATCTTCAATCAATATATCAATTCTCTTCTAAACCCTAGATCTATGATCAGCACGGAATTAAGGTCTAGTTTCTACTAGTGAATCAATTAAACAAACAATTGTTGGAGTAGGTGTCCTCCGACAATAATGCGTTGACTAATTAAATCTAATTAGGAATAAACCTGGGATATATTATAAATACTAAGTCAGTTGATTAACGTAAATCGATAACGCTTGGCTGGCTAGAGTTTGACGTTATTGTCGTTTTGACGGCGGTAATCAACTGATCCCTCCCGGTCACACTGATAAAGATAGTTTCTCCAAAAGATATTATATTTGTATTTAATACAATATAATATAAACCCTAATGTATCAGTAATAGAGTTAACTGATTATGTTGGATAGTGTTTTACGAGTTCGGAACTCGAGTCGGATAAATTATGGATTTTGTGTAAATTGTCAAAATTGACGATTAGCTATTTAAATTACAAAGAATTGTAATTTTAGCTTAAAATGATGTAATTAGTAATTATTATATAGAGATATAATAAGTAACTAACACTTAAAGAAATAAGTGTAGAAATTATACCCAAATTGTAACATAAGATGTTAAGGGGTATAATTAGTAAGGGCAAAATGGTCATTTGCCACAACCATTATATATAGTGTGTTTTATGTCAAATAAACACAACACATCATTTCTACATACACAAAAACTTGTTTTAGAGAGAGAATAGAGAGAAAACCCTCTAATTTCTCTAGAAATTCAGCCTACTTCCAACTCTTTTAAGATCAAGTTTTCTTCATTGCATGTCAATAAAAACTTGATCAAAACACTTCACTAAACCTAGAATAACATTAGCTAAAGTGTTAGCTAATTTTATTTTGGTTTTAGGGTTAAAATCTCATAAAAACTAGTCTTTTAGTGAGATTTTTTTTTGGAGAGCTTCTTTGGTGGATCAAGAGAGGAGGTTTCCTAACTTGGAAACTCAAGACTAAGGAGGAGGATCCCCATAAATTAGCAGCTCAAGATCCTTCATTTGAAGGAAGGTCTAAATTCCTCTTGATTAAGGTATAAAAAATATGTTTTATTACCTTATTTATGCTTTAATCTTGCATGCAACAAAAGATCCTAGCTAAACTTAATTAGGGGTAATTAAGTACTAATTAGAGGAGTCTAATTAGGGGCTAAATAACTTTCATGTGGTATCAGAGCATCGGTTTAAGTTGCATGTTAATTTTAAGCTTTAATTAGGTTAATTGGTAACTTAATTAATTTTTAATGATAAAAATTGGTTTTATCATACAAACTAAAGTTGCATGTGATGTTTTGGGCATGTGGATGCTCCAACCGAAATTATGATATTTTAGGAATTTATTTGCTAATTTTTGCTTATTTTTGGTTGTTTTTACAAGATTAATGCTATTTTCTAATTAATGGGTAATTAGATTAACATGCATGTTGATTTTTGTAATTTAAGAAATTTATAATTTTTCCAGAATTATAATGAGTATAATTTCCATAAATTTATTTCATAATTTTTATTGGCCATTTGTTATTAATTAGTAATAATGTAAATGGTGGAAAATTGATTTCTTAAGAAAAAATGACCAAAATAATTTTGCATATTTTTGTCCTTAATTAGCTACTGGTTGTGAGCTTAAATCACATAATGAAATAATTTCTAAATTTTTTTCATAATTAGTTATGATTTATTTAGATATTTTCGGGTTTATTATGTGTTTTTTGGACAAATAGTTAGCAAATATAATCAAATTAAACTAATTAATTCAATTTTAGTGGAGACTAAATATTGAAAAACTAATTTGTTGGTGGTTAGTTTAAACTTGAAAGGTGTTTTAAGTGTTGATTATTGATTCTAATAAGTTAGAATCGGAAATTCCTAAATTTATCGGGTTGCTTGTACTGTAAAGTTGAAAATCTGATTTTCGGTCTTATTTGCATGATTCTAAGTATAGTATGGCCATAGAGTACTATAGTATCGGTACTGTACCGAAATGTAAGGACGGTATCCGATTGGTTTGTAATAATTGCGATCTCGTATCGCCGGTTTGTAATAATATTTAATTTCCTTATTTTTTCAAAAATGTATAATAGGATAGTCCATATGTACATTTGTTTATATTGAAGACCGGCGCTTTTCACGGAGCCAATAGTTGGTGACTCGAGATCGAATTGAAGACGGAGCCTTTGAAGCTTTTGAAGCCTAGTTTAGGTTTAATTGCTTTTATTAGGTTCTAGTCTTATGGCCATACTAGGACTTGGATTTATTTGATGCATGCTTGGTTTAATTTCTGCACAATTATAACCAAACGCAAATCCCACATTGTCATATCCATTATCCACGACTCGCTAGATTTAGTTCACTTAAAAGCGATAGATAAAATATGACAAGATCTCTCATAAAAAATTTTAAAATCGAGATTTAGTCCTTCCACAATTCATACCTATGCAACCCTTGTTCATTAGGGGCACGCTCGCCCTAGCGGGGTGTTTCCTTTTTACCTTGGGGAGTAGGTTAATAAAGAGTTATTACGAGTGAATTTTGGTTTAATCTTGACGTGATTTGCAATACAAGTCTTGCAATACGGGACTAAAGGATTGATTTAGTTGAAATCGATCAACCGAGAGTTCTAAGTGTAGAATTAATCATGAGTTGGTTTACCGAAATTACATAAATTTAGGATGTATCGCCCTCCGCGTGCCTAGATTTATATAAGATCGGATCTCGGAATCATTTATATAATTTAGAGAGATCATTATATAAATGCCTAAATTCACAAATAATTATTTTAATGTGAATTTGACGATGAATTTAATCGATTGTTTTTCCCACGTTGTAGTTTAAAGTCGAAAATGGCTCAAATGTCCAATTCAGTAATATCCAAAGACTCCTGGCTTCGTAATTTTATGGAAAAGAATGAACTAAAGGAGGATGGAAGCAATTTTACTGATTGGGAGTTAAACCTGCGATTAGCCCTTCAATCTGATAGAAAACAACGTTTTCTATACGAACCCCCGATTCCCGCTCCAGGTCCCGACGCCACCCCTGATATGATACAAATGTATGAAGAGTACAAGCATGAATCTGACCAGATTAAGAATGTATTGATTTTTGCTATGCACCCGCGTTTACAGAAACGCATGATTGATTTTAGTGCATATCAAATATTCGCTAGGCTCACGACTAGTTTCTCGCAAAAGCCGCGAATACTTCAATACGAAGCAGCTTCGAGTTTCTTTGAGACTAAGCTCTCAAAGGGCCAACCAGTTGGTCCTCATGTTCTCAAATTGATCGAGAATGTTGAAACTCTTGAGAAGTTAGGATGCCCAATTTCTGAAGATTTTGCGGTATACCGTCTGCTTAATTCTTTGCCTGCAACATTCGGTCCTTTTAGGACGAATTACAACATGAATGATTTAAAGAAAAATCTTCATGAATTGCATGCCATGCTTGTACAACATGAGAGGGATTTGGTGTCAAGTGGGAGCGCGAATAAAGATGTTTTATCCATGGCGGTAAAACAAAAAGGGAAGTTCAAGAAGGGTGCGGGGAAGGGTAAGAAACCCGCGCGTGGCAAAGGAAAAGGAAAAGTTGCTTCGGGCAACAATTCTATTGCTAAGAGAGGCGCGACTCCTGAACAAAAATGCTTCCATTGTGGAAATTTCGGCCATTGGAAGCGAAATTGCCCACAGTACCTGGAGGAGAAGAAGTCGAAACCAGGTATATATATGATAGACATTAATTATGCAAGTACCACGTCCTGGGTATTGGACACTGGATGTGGATCTCACCTTTGTAATCACTTGCAGGGGCTGACGAAGGCACGTCGGCTGGCAAAAGGTGAAGTTGACCTCCGTGTCGGGAATGGAGCTAAAGTAGCCGCCGTATCAGTAGGAACGTATATTCTGTCACTGGCCTCAGGGCTAGAGTTGTATCTAAATAACTGCTATTTTGTACCAACTCTAAGTAAGAATATAATTTCGGTTTCTGTTTTAGACGCTGAAGGTTTTGAATTTTCAATACGAAACAACAGTTGTACCTTCTCGTTTAATGATATGGTGTACGGAACAGCCAAATCTATAAACGGTATTTACGTTTTAGATTTGATAAATGAGGTCTATCATGTAACAAATAAAAAGCTCAAAATAGGAGATCCCGATCAATCCTACCTTTGGCATTGTCGTTTAGGGCATATAAACGAAAAACGCATTGAGAGACTCGTAGCCAATGGAGTTCTCAAACCATTTGATTTTGGATCATATGGAACATGCGAATCTTGTCTTTTAGGCAAGATGACTCGAGCACCTTTTTCAAGAAAAGGAGTACGAGCGAGTGATTTATTGGCCCTCATTCATACAGATGTTTGCGGTCCAATGACAATCACTGCTAGAGGAGGTTATGACTACTTTGTCACTTTTACAGATGATTTTAGTAGATATGGCTACATCTACCTAATTAAATATAAAAGTGAGGTACTTGAGAAATTTATAGAATTTCAAAAGGAAGTAGAAAACCAATTAGGAAAGAAGATCAAGGCCTTACGATCTGATCGGGGAGGTGAATATCTCAGTAATGACTTTGATATTCATCTGAAAGACTGTGGAATCATATCACAGCTTACACCTCCTGGTACACCACAATTAAATGGTGTAGCCGAAAGAAGAAACCGTACCCTGTTGGATATGGTAAGATCAATGATGAGTCAGACTGAGCTTCCTGATTCATTCTGGGGTTTTGCTCTCCAAACTGCCATTTTCACACTCAATAGATGCCCGACTAAATCAGCTCCGAAAACTCCATATGAGTTATGGAGAGGAAAAGTTCCGAACCTCTCATTTATCAAGATCTGGGGTTGTGAAGCATATGTCAAAAATAAGACTGACAATAAGCTTGCACAAAGATCTGATAAATGTCTCTTTGTAGGTTATCCTTTACATACTCGAGGATATTACTTCTACAATCGTCTAGAGAACAAAGTTTTTGTGTCTCGAGATGCTGTCTTTTTAGAAAAGGAATTTATTTCTAAAAGACAGAGTGGGAGAAAATTTGAACTTAGTGAAGTTCAGGAGCCACAAATGCATAATGAGGCTCAGGATGTTTTGCCAGAAGACATTCCTGAATCGTCTAACTCTGTGGTTCCATTTTCCACTCCTAGAAAGTCAGGCAGATCAAGCCACCCACCAGATCGATACCTAGGTGTGATCGAGGATGGTGGTGATCACCTTTTGCTTCTAGAAAGCAATGAGCCTGCAACCTACAGAGCAGCCATGACTGGACCGAATTCTGCTAAATGGCTGGAGGCAATGAAATCCGAGATAGATTCCATGTACGAGAATCAAGTATGGGACTTGGTTAACTTGCCTGAAGGAACCAAGGTTCTTCAGTGCAAATGGATCTTTAAGATCAAGACCGGCATGGATGGAAATCAAGATATTTTCAAAGCTCGATTGGTAGCTAAAGGTTTCACACAAGTTCATGGTTTAAACTATGACGAGACCTTTGCGCCAGTTGCAATGCTTAGGTCTATTCGGATAATATTAGCGATTGCTGCTTTTCATGATTATGAGATATGGCAGATGGATGTTAAAACCGCCTTCCTGAATGGGTTTCTGGAAGAGGAAGTGTATATGACACAACCTGAGGGTTTTATTGATCCAAACAGTCCTAAGAAAGTTTGCAAACTTAAGAGATCCATTTATGGTCTTAAGCAAGCATCTCGGAGTTGGAACCATCGGTTCAACCATGTGATTAAACAAAATGGTTTCACCCGAAGTGTCGAGGAACCTTGTTTATACATGAAATTTAGTGGGAGTAAAGTAACTCTCCTAATCCTGTATGTAGATGACATATTACTCATTGGAAATGATATCCCTATGCTTAACTCTGTTAAGGACTGGCTCGGGAAACATTTTCAGATGAAGGATTTAGGAGAAGCGCAACGCATCCTAGGTATTCGAATCTATAGAGATAGATCAAAAAGAATACTAGCGTTAAGTCAAGAAACTTATATTGATAAGATTCTTGACAAGTTCAATATGAAAGACTCTAAACGAGGATTTTTACCTATGGGAAGTGGGATAACTTTGAGTAAATCTCAATGTCCAACTGAACCTGAGGATATTGAACGCATGAAATCGAAACCTTACGCTTCCGCAATCGGTTCGATCATGTATGCTATGATGTGTACGCGTCCAGACGTGTCATATGCTTTGAGTATGACAAGTCGTTACCAAGCCAATCCAGGCGAGAGCCACTGGATAGCCGTTAAGAACGTCCTTAAATACCTAAGAAGGACTAAGGACACGTTCTTAGTTTATGGAGGGGATTCTGAGCTTCGTGTAAAGGGTTATGCGGATGCTAGTTTCCAAACAGACCGAGATGATTCAAAATCTCAATCAGGATATGTTTTCATACTGAATGGTGGAGCTATATGCTGGAAGAGCACCAAGCAATCGGTGACTGCGGATTCTACAACGGAGGCTGAGTATCTTGCGGCGTCAGAAGCTGCAAAAGAGGCAGTTTGGATCCGGCAGTTCCTGGAAGGATTAAATGTAGTCCCTACAGCAGCGGATCCTATTCCAGTCTATTGCGACAATAGTGGAGCAATAGTTCAGGTTAAAGAGCCTAAATCTAGTAACAAATCTAGACATGTACTCAGGAAGTTCCATGTAATTCGAGACTTTGTGGAACGAGAAGATATATCGATTTGTAAGGTTAGGACAGATGATAATATCGCTGATCCTTTAACCAAGCCATTATCACAGGCTAAACACAATGGTCATATTGTCTCGATGGGTTTGAGGCGTATGCCTGACATGTGTTAGATTATATGTTGTAATAGTTAATAAGTGTATTACCTTTTACATATATGATAATTAAATTCATCGTTTTAAGTTTTATTGAACTCTTTTATTAATTCAGTTTTAAGAAAATGCTGAATTATATATATGCTCTGTTGATTCCTAATAGGTCGTGGAGACGATTTGAACCCTATTAAGTGATCAGGATCAACAGTGTATTCTGTCTCTAGTCATAAAATGAGGTGACGTCTCAATTGACTAGATTGTAAGTCGGTTGATGACTAGTTCAATAGTCATGGATTCATAGAGATGAATACCGATTACATAGACAGGCTGTAGAAGACACCTTGTCAGACATTTGACCAATTATAGAACCTTTGTGCCTGGTCGTGGCAAGGTAATCTATATTATTCCTATTAGTCGATTCTTTTGACCTGAGATTATTTGTCCAAGTTTATACAGCAGGTGGTGACTTTGATTTATGTCCTAAGTCGTGCCGTAAAAGGAGGCTAAAAGAACATCTATTGGGTCATTACCGACTGTATGAAACGAAGAAGATAATTCAAGAAGGGATCGTCCACCCACGTCAGGGTATAATATCTTTGGGCCACTCGAGGAATTGTGACTGGAAATGCGTGGCCACGCTCGGAAGAGATCTATGATAGATATTCCGGTCAGACAGTCATAATCCAGATCGAGAAAACCACTTTTGATAAAGATCCAATGCAAGTTCGACCTGAAAGATACTTCGCATTGAGTGGGAGATATAACGGACAAGAGAATCGGTAACGCATGACTTGTCTCGGACAAGTGGGAGATTGTTGGAGTAGGTGTCCTCCGACAATAATGCGTTGACTAATTAAATCTAATTAGGAATAAACCTGGGATATATTATAAATACTAAGTCAGTTGATTAACGTAAATCGATAACGCTTGGCTGGCTAGAGTTTGACGTTATTGTCGTTTTGACGGCGGTAATCAACTGATCCCTCCCGGTCACACTGATAAAGATAGTTTCTCCAAAAGATATTATATTTGTATTTAATACAATATAATATAAACCCTAATGTATCAGTAATAGAGTTAACTGATTATGTTGGATAGTGTTTTACGAGTTCGGAACTCGAGTCGGATAAATTATGGATTTTGTGTAAATTGTCAAAATTGACGATTAGCTATTTAAATTACAAAGAATTGTAATTTTAGCTTAAAATGATGTAATTAGTAATTATTATATAGAGATATAATAAGTAACTAACACTTAAAGAAATAAGTGTAGAAATTATACCCAAATTGTAACATAAGATGTTAAGGGGTATAATTAGTAAGGGCAAAATGGTCATTTGCCACAACCATTATATATAGTGTGTTTTATGTCAAATAAACACAACACATCATTTCTACATACACAAAAACTTGTTTTAGAGAGAGAATAGAGAGAAAACCCTCTAATTTCTCTAGAAATTCAGCCTACTTCCAACTCTTTTAAGATCAAGTTTTCTTCATTGCATGTCAATAAAAACTTGATCAAAACACTTCACTAAACCTAGAATAACATTAGCTAAAGTGTTAGCTAATTTTATTTTGGTTTTAGGGTTAAAATCTCATAAAAACTAGTCTTTTAGTGAGATTTTTTTTTGGAGAGCTTCTTTGGTGGATCAAGAGAGGAGGTTTCCTAACTTGGAAACTCAAGACTAAGGAGGAGGATCCCCATAAATTAGCAGCTCAAGATCCTTCATTTGAAGGAAGGTCTAAATTCCTCTTGATTAAGGTATAAAAAATATGTTTTATTACCTTATTTATGCTTTAATCTTGCATGCAACAAAAGATCCTAGCTAAACTTAATTAGGGGTAATTAAGTACTAATTAGAGGAGTCTAATTAGGGGCTAAATAACTTTCAACAATTAGTCCTTTGATTAATGATTCTAGCAATATGATTTAACCTAGGGCTAATTAGTTTGCAACCTAATTAACGATAAATCAATCAATAAGCAATTGAAATAAAGAGAATGATAATACTCAACAATAATTGAAATAGTTAAGACTCACAATTGTCGGGATGAATCTGTAGCTTCAATTAATAAATCCGAGAATAAGGTCTTTAGCCTTGCATAGTCTTGAAAATAAGCTCTAAAAGTTCTGAATACTGAATGATAAATAATAAAACGAAACTTAGGTTTAAATAGAAAAAGATTACAAAACGGGTTTAGGAAACCCGTCCTTACGCCGACACAGCAGCGGACGAGTTGTCTAGATCGGGACGACACGTCGGACGACTCGTCTATAGTCAGACGAGTCGTCTTCAGCGGACTGGCTCTGGCGATGTTTTTCAAACGGTCATAACTTCTTCGTTACTTGGCCTATGACAACGTGTCACCACTTCCTGGAAAGCTAAGATCATGAACTTTAATATGCCGTTGGTTTCAGTACAAAATTCCAAGCCGTTTGAGAGTTATGAAGCTTCAAAGTTGACCTTCCGTAAATGGACTGAAATCTCTTCCAAACTTGCCCAAAACTTGGCATCTCGCTCCTTGGATCATCTTTCATCGCCTCATTGTCGTTCCACACAATTGCATATCAATCTTGAGGCCATAAATACATACAAAACCACTAATTCTTATATTAAAGCACAAATACACGAATGATAGAATTAGCTAATAAATTGATCCAAAAGCAATCATTTAAATGCATCAAAACCCATCTTTCACCACTACTAAGTGGTGTGTATCACAAACTCGTACAGAAAATTAAAGTAACTAGCAAATTTATGAGAAAATTTTAGCAATAATAACACGATGCCATTAATTATATTTTCAATTTTTCATCAATATTCCTCATAGCTTGTGGAATAATATGCAATGCATGCAATTTAATTGAAATGTAGAGACGGCACAATTCAACGAGACTCAATAGCCTCAAAGCTCACTAGTTCCAATTCCTGCGACGGCTTTTCGAGTACAGTCGCTAGATAACCTCTTGTAGTGGAACTACCATCTTTCACGGAAATTCCGAGCTTGTAGTTGACGCCGGCTACGACCTGATACATACCCTTGTCAATCGATGAGAGACTCAAGGACTTTCCGGTCTGTTTGTTGTGTTCGGCCACCGCGAATTTGGCAACTTTCACCACCTTCGGGTCGGTGAGGCTTGGAAGGTCGGACCATTGACTGACGACTGCATCAATGGGTGAGGCACTTGCGAGGAAAAACGCAAGAGCTAGACAAACTAAGATGAATGAACGAGCCTGCATATTGTGTGTGTGTTTTTTTTATTTGCTGCGTTTAATGTCTATGTTTCTTTATTTATTTTTTCTCTGGTGGTAGTGTTAACACTAGTTGATGGTATTTTGGGGTTGAGAAAATTGTGAATGAACATGTACTTTATATAGTGTAAGGGACCAAATCAAATAAAGTATAAAAAATCATATTAAGGGTGCAAGATCAGATAATGTCATTTGGTCAATTGCATTCTACCTTAAAAAGAATAGATATGTGATCATAGTGATGATTATCTACCAAATCTTTGCAAATATTTGCTTTCCAAGTTTACTATAGGAGCATTGCTTACCTAAGAAAGAATAGGTGCTTTTCATATATAGAGTATTAACATATATAAGCTAAGGTAAACAATTTGCTTAATAAGTTCACTATAGGAGGACTGCTTACCTAAAAAAGAATGATAGATATTTTCATAAGTACCACTCCGTCCCGATTTATTCTTCCCATCCTCCATTTTTGCTTGTCCCAATTTAATCTTCTCATCCAATTCATTGGCTATTTTTTAATATATTAAATGACCAAACTGTCCTGATTAAAACCTCAATATTACAAAAACGCCATCAGTTTCATTTCAAAAATATGTGATTAATGCTTTAATTTTTTGCTACTGCACACTTAGCCTATACTAAAACACAATTAATGACTAATGATTCCCTCCAAAAAAAACACCCAACACCATTCAATTCACCCATCAAATTTTAATTTCCCCACCTAAATTTTATCAGTAAAAAACCCCCAATTTCACGTCCCTTTCTCTCTCCATCTTCAACCTCATCAACAACCCAGAAAATTTCCTCAACCAATTTCTCACCCCTTTCTCTCTCCAAAACAAAAAAAAAACCCAATACCATTCTCTTTCTCTCTGTCCTCTTCTTCTTTCACGGTCCTCTCTTCCCAAATTAATCTCTCCTCCTTCTCTCTCCTTATTTATCAGTTTTGTCACTTGCTTCTTTGATTTCATGGATTCAAATGATGAAGATCCATATTACCTATGGAGTTTCGTCCCAGAAACACAACTTGATGATTGTGGTACTGATTTAGCAGAGGAAAAGAAAGGATCTGGGTTGGTGTTGAATGAGGGTAGCGATTCTAGGTCGGGGTTGTTGAAGGAGGTTACGGCTCTTGGGTCGGGTTCAAGAGAGAAGAAACCCGATGTTGGGTCGGGTTCTGGAGAAGATAAACTCGATGTTGGGTCTGATAAGGGGGAAAATAGAGGTGAAATTAGGTCTGATTTGGGGGAAAATAAAAGCAAAATAGGGGCTGATTTGGGGGAAAATAAAGGGGAAATAGGGGCTGATTTGGGGGGGAAAACAGGCAAAATAGGGTCTGATTTAGGGAAAGAGAAAATCGTATTGAAGTCTGGTAGTCGCCTTGAAGACTCGGATGACGAATCAATGGAATATGGCTTCAATGAGTGGGGGGGATTGGGTTAAGGTTCGTGAGTATGTTGAGACTGATCCGGAGTGGGGATTGAGCGATAATAATGAGGTTTCTGATAGTTTCGATTCAACTGATTCTTGTTTTACGTATGATTCGCAATTTCGACCCATAATTAGAGATTGTGATGTTGTGCGCTACAAAAGGAAACAAGATTGGAAAGAATGGTGCTCTGAGATTAGCTCCAAGAGATGGTCTGCTGAGACTAGCTCCAAGAGATCAAAGCCGTAAAAGTAGGTACTAGTATGCTTCACTTTAACTGGGTTTTATTGTACATAAATTGGATGATGCATTGATATTGTGTTGTTACAATTAATTGTGGTTGAAATTCTGATTTTTTTTTCTTTTATGTTGCTATAATTGTGTCGTGAAAATTTTTTGAGTGTTAAAATATCTTTTACACAGACATTACCAAAATAACTTCACTATTAACAATCCATACATTAGACATGTTTGATGCATAAACAACATAATTGATCCTAAACCTTACAATAATTTCAATGTTTATGCCTCAAACAACAAAATATATGCATGGTAGAGTTGACCTAAATCTGATTTGTACTTGGAAGTTTCAGTAACCCAAAAAAACATGTTACCAAAATGTTATGCTATGTGCTTTTGTGAGGCTGCCTTGCTGAATTACGCCAAAAACTTGCTGCATTTCCCCACAAATTGTTTTGGTAGGATATCACTCCATAATTTGGTAGTCGAGCTCTTGCATTATATCATCATTCTCAACTCGTTGTCCTAGTTCCATAAGATAATCAATCACTTCTCTAACCAAAATGCGATCCACTTGTAGAACATCAGGTAGTTCTCCCCTCCTCTGTAAAGCCAATTTGCCCATATGAGTCAAGCTAAAATCATTATGACCCTTACCTTTCATAACTTCAATGAAAACAGATTGTAGTGTAAGAAACACATGATTGAGTTTATTTGCATCGAGGTCAAGAAATGCCTTATCCACCGCTTGTACTAATTGATCAATGTTCTTGCTTCTACTCTTGAGTTGTAGAGATTGTATTGCTCGAAAGAACCCCAAATCATTAATGTTCATATCTGGTGAATTCGGAGGTTGAAATTCAAGCTGTATATTAAAACCATCACTAGTGGCAGCCTCTCTGAACTCAGGATCTGTCCCATCTATATGGGGTGGAGCATTGTCTTGTTGAATGATGATATTCTTGCTTGCATCTGCTGGCCATTTGGCTTTAATTGCTGGAATGATTGTGTTGATTAAGCAATCTTTGAAAACCGGCCTTGTAATAGAATTGATTGCCTTTGTTTCCATCGTGCCCGCAACCCTATTTCTTGATGTCCTCATTGCTGGCATTTGTTTGGTAAATGGCCACATACCTATCTTCCCATCAAACAACACTTCCCCATTTGCTCCAAAAATTGGCCTAGCCACGGCACACATGAACATAACCTTAGTTATGAATCGCTTGGACTTGCATGTTCTATGTGGAGGCTTTTCTCCGGGTAAGAGAATAAAATTCTGCTTGGTAGTGGTCATTTGAAACCATTTTTCATCGATATGAATCCGATTTTTCATATCTTTGAATTTCACCGCATTTAGCAATCTATCAACAATAAGTGAAACAACTGAATATTTCAATCTTAGCAACTTGTTTTCAAGGGTCAAATCCGGATGAATTGCATTGCTATTTGCCCTTAAAAGACCCTTTTTCACCCATCTACAAACTGTTGACTTGGACACTCCATAATGTTCCGCAAATGAGCGGTTTGTTTGTCTATCAATTGGGTCGATTGCTTTCACCTTGGCTTCGTCAATGATGATTTTCGCTTTACTCTTTTTCCCATGTCTTTTGGAGTTGACATTCATGGCTTTGTTTTCCCTATTTAATTTCTTTGCCCTTCCCCAAATTGTAGAAATAGTTCTACGACTAACATTCCATAACTCGCTTGCTTCTTGTACTTTTCCAATGTGTGGAATAAGGTTGGTTGAATGTTGCAACAAGTAGTCTTTGATTCGGGTTCGCTGCTCATCCGTAAGATTTTTCACCATTGTTGGTGGTGTAATTTTGGAATTTCGGGTGTAATTTTAGATATTACGGTTGTAATTTTGGATATTTGGGCAGCTGTAATTTTTTTTTTATTATATTTAATGTTGCTGTAAAATTTGGCTAGTTGTAATAAAGACAATTTTTTTTTATGAAATTTCATTTCTCCTGGGTTGGAGATGAAAATAGAAAAGTGAATGGCAGTAAATGAAGGAATGAGGTGAACATGATATTTTAGTCACATGGGTTGGCTCCAATTTCAAAATTTCCCCCAAACATATGGTTTGGCGGAAATATTTGATGTTTGGTGAAAATTGAAATAAAATTGTTGGTGGGAAAAGTGGGTCATCCGAAAATATGGAGGGAATTGTTAACATGTGGGTGGGGGTAGTTTAGTTGTAATCAGAAATTAGAAAAGATAGTGGGAAGTGGGGTATGAACATATTTTATACTTCTCCTTAATTCTTGTGCTTTTGAGCAATGGGAAGAATAAATCGGGACGGAGTGGTATTAGTTAAGATATAAAAGGTAAACAATTTGCAAATTCCAACTTAATGAATATATACTCTCCAAATTGTTTACCTTAAATATCTTACTACATAGAGTTCTTGTGTGATTTGACTGCATTTTTCTGATCTGATTTGATTTGATTTGAATTGAACTGATCTGATGATTTGATTTCAATAAATTTGATTTGATTTGATCGGAACTGAATTAGTTGATAAATTAACTGTTATTAGGCGAATTAATAACTAGAAATAGACTAGATTCATTGATTGCCATTTGGATAATTCTGATCTGATTTGAATTGATTTGAATAAAGCTGTTTTGATTTGATATGATTTGATTAAATCTGATCTGATTTGAAAACATTGTTGAATAAGTTGAATCGCACAGGGCCTAAGTTGTCAACTTGTCAAGCGAAGAGTTTCGACTCAATAGATTTACTATAATGAGAAAATAAGAATATAGTAAAAAGAATTTGAAGGTAGGGATCAGGGTAGATCTACATGGTGGAGATATAATCTCAATTTATGTAGACTAGCTACATGATAGAGTTTATTCTCAATTCTAGGGATTTGAATCTCAATCATAAAGTAGTTACATATATCCACATGGGACACTAATAACAACCGACAAAGAAAGTAATTGATCACGTACGTCTTTGTTCTATTACATATAGGAGAAACCAATGTGTTCGGCTGAACTAATAATTTGACTAGTTCATGTCGTTATGTGAATTCTCTGTACCACTATCCGTGCACCATTTCTTATATCCCTCCAACCTAGGCTCCAATCAAGTGCTAGGATCTTATTATGCACTTATCAAAAATTATTGCTAACTATCATATCTGTGCGCTAACATTATAAAGTTTCGTTATAACATGCTATAATGAAACTTCATTTGTTTGGCTGGTGGATGGTATAAATCTTTTTGGAGGGTTTTACCAAAGTTAGTTTTGTGACTTTTGTCCCTATATATTATGATCATCATAATTGTTGTTTGTCGTTTGTCTGTAATTTTTAATTTCTAGAGGAAATGAACCAAACAATTTTTTTGAAATAGTGGTGACAAAGTACAAATTATGACACATGCATCGCTGTACACATGCCGCCACTAGATAACTCCATAGAAGAATCGCTCTTGAAACTTCTCATAATTATAAGGGAAATCATAAAACGCACTTCCAATGCAAACTCGTAAAGAAAATTAAAGTAACTAGCAAATTTATGAGCAAATTTCAGCAATAATAACACGATGCCATTAATTATATTTTCAAATTTTCATCAATATTTCTCATAGCTTGTGGAATCACAATGCATGCAATATTATTGAAATGTAGAGATATCACAATTCAACGAGACTCCCCAATAGCCTCAAAGCCCACTAGTTCCAATTCCTGCGACGGCTTTTCGAGTACAGTCGCTAGATAACCTCTTGGAGTGGAACTACCATCATGCACGGAAATTGCGAGCTTGTAGTTGACGCCAGCTACGGCCTGATATTGACCCTTGTCAATCGATGCGAGTGTCAAGGACTCTCCGGTCTGCTTGTTGTGTTCGGCCACCGCGAATTGAGCAACTTTCACCACCTTTGGGTCGGTGAGGCTTGGAAGATCAGACCATTGACCGACGACTGCATCAATGGTTGAGGCACTTGCGAGGAAAAACGCAAGAGCTAGACAACCTAAGATGAATGAACGAGCCTGCATATTGTGTGTGTGTTTTTTTATTTGCTGCGTTTAATGTCTATGTTTCTTTTTTTATTTTTTCTCGGGTGGTAGTGTTAACACTAGTTGATAGTATTTTGGGGTTGAGAAAATTGTGAATGAACATGTACTTTATATAGTGTAAGGGACCAAATCAAATAAAGTATAAAAAATCATATTAAGGGTGCAAGATCAGATAATGTCATTTGGTCAATTGCATTTCTACCTTAAAAAGAATAGATATGTGATCATAGTGATGATTATCTACCAAATCTTTGCAAATATTTGCTTTCCAAGTTTACTATAGAAGCATTGCTTACCTAAAAAAGAATAGGTGCTTTCCATATATAGAGTATTAAGATATATAAGCTAAGGTAAACAATTTGCTTAATAAGTTCACTATAGGAGGATTGCTTACCTGAAAAAGAATAATAGATATTTTCATAAGTATTAGGTAAGATATAAAAGGTAAACAATTTGCAAATTCCACCTTAATTAATATATACTCTCCAAATTGTTTACCTTAAATATCTTACTACATAGAGGTCTTGTGTGATTTGACTACATTTTTGTGATCTGATTTGATTTGATTTGATTTGAATTGAACTGATCTGATGTGATTTGATTTGAATAAAGTTGATTTGATTTCATCTGAACTGAATTAGTTGATAAATTAACTGCAATTAGACGAATTAATAACAAAAAATAGACTAGATTCATTGATTGCCATTTGGATAATTCTGATCTGATTTGAATTGATTTGAATAAAGCTGTTTTGATTTGATTTGATTTGATTAAATCTGATCTTATTTGAAAACACTGTTGAATAAGTTGAATCGCACAGGGCCTAAGTTGTCAACTTGTCAAGCGAAGAGTTTCGACTCAATGGATTTACTATCATGAGAAAATAAGAATATAGTAAAAAGAATTTGAAAGTAGGGATCAGAGTAGATCTACATGGTGGAGATATAATCTCAATTTAAGTAGACTAGCTACATGATAGAGTTTATTCTCAACTCTAGGGATCGGATTGGAATCTCAATCATAAAGTAGTTACATATATCCACTTAGGGACACTAATAACAACCGACAAAGAAAGTAATTGATCACGTACGTCTTTGTTCTATTACATATAGGAGATTCGGTTGAATTAATAATTTGACTAGTTCATGCCGTTATGTGAATTCTCTGTACCACTATCCGTGCCATTTCTTTTATCCCTCCAACCTAGGCTCCAATCAAGTGCTAGGATCTTATTATGCACTTATCAAAAATTATTGCTAACTATCATATCTGTGCGCTAACATTATAAAGTTTTGTTATAACATGCTATAATGAAGCTTCATTTGTTTGGCAGGTGGATGGTATAAATCTTTTTGGAGGGTTTTACCAGAGTAAGTTTTGTGACTTTTGTCCCTATATATTATGATCATCATAATTGTTGCTTGACGTTTGTTTGTAATTTTTAATTTCTAGAGGAAATGAACCAAACATTTTTTTTTTTGAAATAGTGGTGACAAAGTACAAATTATGACACATGCATCGCTGTACACATGCCACCACTAGATAACTCCATAGGAGAATCGTTCTTGAAACTTCTCATAATTATAAGGGAAATCATAAAACGCATTTCCAATGCAAACTCGTAAAGAAAATTAAAGTAACTAGCAAATTTAAGAGCAAATTTCAGCAATAATAACACGATGCCATTAATTATATTTTCAAATTTTCATCAATATTTCTCATAGCTTGTGGAATCACAATGCATGCAATATTATTGAAATGTAGGAGATATCACAATTCAACGAGACTCCCCAATAGCCTCAAAGCCCACTAGTTCCAATTCCTGCGACGACTTTTCGAGTACAGTCGCTAGATAACCTCTTGGAGTGGAACTACCATCATGCACGGAAATTGCGAGCTTGTAGTTGACGCCGGCTACGGCCTGATATTGACCCTTGTCAATCGATGTGAGTGTCAAGGACTCTCCGGTCTGCTTGTTGTGTTCGGCCACCGCGAATTGAGCTACTTTCACCACCTTTGGGTCGGTGAGGCTTGGAAGGTCGGACCATTGACCGACGACTGCATCAATGGTTGAGGCACTTGCGAGGAAAAACGCAAGAGCTAGACAAACTAAGATGAATGAACGAGTCTGCATATTGTGTGTGTTTTTTTTGCTGCGTTTGATGTCTATGTTTCTTTTTTTTTTTTCTCTAGTGGTAGTGTTAACACTAGTTGATGGTATTTTGGGGTTGAGAAAATTGTGAATGAATGTGTACTTTATATAGTGTAAGGGACCAAATCAAATAAAGTATAAAATCATATTAAGGGTGCAAGATCAGATAATGTCATTTGGTCAATTGCATATAATTTCTATATATGACGATTGCTTACCTTAAAAAGAATAGATTTGTGATCATAGTGATGATTATCTACCAAATCTTTGCTTTTCAAATCTTTGCTTTCCAAGTTTACTATTGGAGCATTGCATACCTAAAAAAGAATAGATGCTTTCCATATATAGAGTATTAAGATATATTAAGGTAAACAATTTGCTTTCCAAGTTCATTGTAGGAAGGTTGCTTACCTAAAAAACACTATACATATTTTCATAAGTATTATATAAGATATAAGAGGTAAACGGCTAAAGTGGCGATTTGCCCCCTACACTTTTATCAATCGTCCAATTGACCACCCTAACTTTTAATCGAGCAATTTACCACCTTAACTTTTCAATTCGTGCAATTTCACACATATCTCTATTTTTCATTTATATTTGTAATATAAAACATTTTCCTAAATTGACAAAATATGTAAAAATACATTTAACTATATTATACGACAACTTATACACTAAAAATACATTGCATATACGTTGCGCGTCAATTTAGCATCGACACCGCCCCTCTGCTACACAGACCGCGAGTCCTCCTTTGACAACAACGACGACGGAAATATAAAGGTGCAAATTAACGTTTCGAATAGTAGTAATTTATTTAAGCTGATCAGACTGAAACTCTTTTTCGAAAGTCTCCCTCTTACTAGAGAACGACGGCGTAGAACTTTACTAGAAAAATGAATTTAGGGTTGCTCTTTTGTTTTTCGTATATATTTGACAAGAAATGAAGATGTATAAGTTTTTTTCACGTATATGCAATGTTTTTTTACTGTATAAGCTGATGTATAAGCTGGAGTATAATATACTTAAATGTTTTTTATTTTTAATTTATTTTGTGAATTTAAAATGTTTTATATCACAAAATTAGTTAAAAAATAGATGTAGGTGTGAAATTGCACGAATTGAAAAATTAAGGTGGTAAATTGCTCAATTAAAAGTTAGGGTATTTAATTGCACAATTGATGAAAGTGTAGGGGGCAAATTCCCCCTTTCGCCAGAGGTAAACAATTTGCAAATTCCAACTTAATTAATATATAATCTCCAAATTGTTTACCTTAAATATCTTACTACATGGACCAAGGCCTGTGCGATTTGACTGCATTTTTCTGATTTGATTTGATTTAATTTAATTTGAACCGATCTAATGTTATTTGATTTGAATAAATTAAACTTGATTTGATTTGAGCTAGACGAACTAATAACTAGAAATAGACTAGTTTCATTGATTGTCATTTGGATAATTCTGGTCTGATTTGAATAAAACTGATTTGATTTGAATAAATATGATCTGACTTGAAACAGTGTTGAATAAATTGAATCGCACAAGACCTGAGTTGTCAACTTGTCAAGCGAGGAGTTTCGACTCAATGAATTTACTATAATGAGAAAATAAGAATATAATAATTAATTTTTTGAAGGTAGGGATCGGAGTAGATATACACGGTGGAGATATAATCCCATTAAGTAGACTACATGATAGAGTTTATTCTCAACTCTAGGGATCGGAATCTCAATCCATAGAGTAGTTACATATATCCGCTTGGGACACTAATAACAACCGACAAAGAAACTTGATCACGTACGTCTTTCTTCGGTTACATATAGGAGAATTAATATTTTAGTCTGGTGGAGCTGATAATTTAATTTGACTAGTTCATGACGTTATGTGAATGAATCCTCTGTCCTGCTACTATCCATGCACCATTTCTTATAATTATATCCCTCCAACCTAGGTTCCAATCAAGTGCGAGGATCTTATTATACACTTATCAAAAATTATTGCTAACTATCATATCCGTGCGCTAACATTATAAAGGTTCGTTATAACAATTTTCATGAAAGTATGGAACGAACCTTGTGAGTTAGCACAATTAAAATAATAAAAGTTCATTTTTAAAATGGGTTATGTTTACTTTTACATAAAAGTACTAGTTTATATACCCGTGCAATGCACAAGAATTACAAATGCTTATATGAAATAGTTTTGTGTCATACTCCATAAATAAAAGTATCGTAATATTAACAAATATAAAGGAATTTCAAACATAGCATTAGCAAACATAAATTTAAAATTTGTAAGGAGAATTTATAGATGTTGATAGAAAAGAACACCAAAATTTATAAATATTGGAATTTAAGACCAATGATAATGATTTCGTGTTTTTGCGTGTGATCAAATATGTTTAAAAATGCACGCAATCATATAAGATATCCTCCTACCAACTTATTTCGTTTTGAATCTCTTATTGAACGTATAAACCAACAATCGACTTTTAAACTTGACAATAATTATCATCCTGAAACTTTCTTAGTTGATCCCCTCTGCCCCTTAAATTCCCTAGGCGTCCCCACAATTCGTTTTAACTCCTATACAAATATCCTCGACTGACAATTTGCACCCCCAACCATCAATTTCTATTGCCCACATACACCTCCATGCTAGTATCCCACTCACTTTCCTTACCAACACCCAATCACCCGTCAACATGCTACCTGACACTGTAATAGTCTGATGCATCATACGTCGCAACACAACCCAATAAGATTAAATGTCACCCCTTAAGTTCGTAAATCCTGACTTGAGTTTTAACAGGTGAAAGGCTTGTTGGTAATGTATAGTTGAAACCTATTATAAACATATGATAATAAAAACCTTAGGGTCTGTTTGGTATTGTTTTATGTTTTCAGTTTTCAATTTTTTTGAAAACCAAAGTCCCGTTTTTGAAAACCAGAAAAAGTGGTTTTCAGTTTTTAGTTGTCAGTTTTCATTTTGAGTATAACTATTATAGAAACATACAATTAAAATTTATTTTTTCAACTTATTTAACAAAAAAAATTCCAAAAAAAAAATAAAAACAGAAAGCGGCAGTGATACCGAACGGACCAGTGTCTCAACTTAGGACAAACCAATTCTATAAACCACTTTATGTCACATGTTCTAGCCGACCCTCAACCACAGTCGATACTTACTTGCCCCCTTAACCAAAACTTCTTCACTTGTCAGATTTTTAAACGGCATTGCCACACATGAACTCATTTAAGGCCCCACTCCAAGTGAGTTCCTGTACTGGACCCCCACCCCGTCAATTCCTATGCACCCGTCCTCTTTACCCGTGTCAATTCGTATACTCGACCATCTATAACACACATATTATCGACTCCTTCACTTGCCCTGATCTGCCTAAGCGACATATGAGACTCTGCCCCACATGAACTCCTATACTCGACTTCCAATTCGGTCATTTCTTTTACTCCCTGTCCCCTTTACCTATGTCGGTTCTTATACTCGACCCCTTATAACACATATGTTATCGACTCCTCCACTTGGCACCCCTCATCTCTATGCAACATATGAGGCTCCGCCCCACATGAACTCCTCTACTCGACCTCCAACTCCATTCTTGTACCATATTCTCTTCACCCGTGTCGATTCTTATGCTCGACCCTTTTACACACACATATTCTCGACTCCTCTAGTTACCACCCCTGATTTTCCTGCGCGATGACCCCACCATTTTTCGAAAAAATTATATCTTACTTTCAGAGTATATTGAATATTTTTAAATCTTCTAATAATATAATCGGTGAGCAATCAATTTACTTTTATAACCAATGACATCTATTGTTGTGCATCAACTTATAAGTCAATAAGCATATATTTTCTAATCCACTTGTTTTCTCTGATTCTTCACTCTAGTCACTTGCATACTCCGTCGTTTGATCTAGTCCTAGCGTCTCTCCTCGAAAGGCCCAGGTTACCATGCAAAAGTGATAGAGCGATCTAACTGTACATGTAGTCATGTACCGAATCTTCGTTTAAAATTGCTGAAATACCTAGGGTTTTAAATATGTGGTTCTTTTGTCTTTTAATATTTAGTATGTAGAAAAATCTTATCAACATATATTCTTGTTCATATCTTCATTTTGAATTGATGAATTGATTTATGTAAATGTAAATAAAAATTAGTTTATAAATTCTTTCGCTTTTTAAGATTTCTAAAGAAATCAGGGTTTGATCATAAAAAAAATCACTACACACACATAATGTAATGGGCCGTATGAATGTCTTGTATTTTTTTTTTATTTGGACTGGTTCTTTCCTTTATATAGAATTAGTTGCAAAAATATGCACGAAGTAATAGCTAGTACACTGGTAATGTAATGAATATGTAAGTGAGAGGTCAATGGTTAAAATCCTATCTCACACACACTACAAGAATTTTGGCTTTCCCCAACAGGGTATCAAGTGTTGGTAAAAGTCCTTTATGTGTTGGTAAAAGCTTTCACCAACAGATAACTATCTGTTGCTAGACTGTTGGTAAAAACTCCGTTGCTAAAAGTATCACCAACAGATAACTGTGATCCGTTGGTGTTGCGTTTTACCAACAGATAACTTATGTATTGGTAATACATTCACCAACAAATAAAAATTTGTAGGTATTACTTTTGCCAACACATACTAAGTCATATATTAGTGTTGGTATAAATTCTCCAAGGATTTAATTACCAGCTTCATTAGCATATATTCCCAAAAAATATTAATGAATTCATATCCATAGCTTTTTTTCCTACAAAACTTAAATCCAACAATTCAAAGATTGTACACTTCCAATTCAAAGCAAGTGCTTTCAACTTTATTGATTGAACCAAGTATTACATAACCACGATAATGTTTCAATATGTAAAAAAAGTCACACCATAATATATATACAAATGAATAAAAAAAAAACTTGAAAACAAGGTGTGATATAGGCTTGTGTTGGACTCTTGGGAACCGATAACTCCTTATTATCTCCTAGAAGTGTTCTCGTCAAGTCATTAATCCACGAGCCCTACAATGGATATGACATTTCATTAGAGTGATAATCAAAACTTATGTACTAGAAAAATTCTTACTATAATGTACGTAACATTAATATCAAACTAAAATATGAGAACATATACCAGCATATATAGCTGGGACACACACTCACACACACACACAAGAAGAAAAAAAAAACGAAAGGAAAAGGAATAACTTTGCTACAAAAAGTACAAACTTTGATCAAAATCATTTGATTTGAGTGTTTACCTCTGTTTTATGACATTTTAAGAGGGAATACAAGGGAAATATGATGCCAACCAAAATCCCCATAATCATTGAACAAACAAAGCCTACAACAAGTGACAGTGTAGGGCATTACGACTTAAAAGAGGTGCGAAATAGTTAAGGAAGCAACAACTACGTGTTCTTGGACTTAAGGAACCCAATCCAGCTGATAATAATCAAAAAGTAAAGATTAAGGACTTATTTTCGAAGACCTGTCAGAATAGAGCCAAAAAGACCAGTTTTGCGCAGTTAATTTGCAGAGGTGCTTAGAGGAATCAAATGAAGTCCCCTTCAAGAGTTCCATACCTTTTCGGAAAGCTAAGACACCTAAATATGTGGTGGAATTTGAATTACTTGAAAATATTTTGTGGATTACTACCAGTTTATTATTTAGTTCAAGCTGACAACAGAAAAATGTTCAGGAAATACAGTTTTCATAGCTTGGGTTCGAGGAGCCATATCTCATAGCTCAGAGATCTGTTTTGAGCAAATTTTATGTTTAAATTGAAGTTCAGGGAGTTATCTATCGAATGGTATATATTAGAGCTTCATTTAATGTGTTTTACTATGTCTGCAATCCGGTTCCGCACTGGCACGAATCTTAAATTCTCTGTTTTCAGCCTGATCAGATTTTTGTTCTTTTGGCCATGTAAGTATGGCTCGATTAAGGCTACTCTACTCATCAAGTTGAAGAAAACTCACAAGTGAAGTCTCTAACTCATTGTGGCGCTAACTATTCCAAGGGTCAGTCAACTTACTAGGTTAATTACCTAGTCAAACTCTAATCAGTTGTAGACTTAATTAGTGTGGATTCACTTCTTATGTTTAGCTCATATCCTAGTTCTTAGTCTAATTTGTCCTATCAGAATATATCCTTGAACTTCTCAAGTTGTTGTAAAGAAATAAACATATATTCCCTAGAAAAAGTCATGTTCCTAAGACCCCTCTAAATACTTTTTAACATTTTTCAACACACAAATCAGATTACAGTCGAGTAAGATGATCATTCCCCGCACAGGCTACTAGCTTCCTCTTCCCCGTATGGTATTCTCAGCCAAGCCAATGAAAGGCGAACCCACCCCTCCCCCCCCCCCCCCCCATCCCTTTGTTTTTCTTGAAATCTGAAACATGATTAACAACCTAAGATTACAAGTAGCTTAAAGTTTAAATCTACAATTCTGAAAAAATTACAAGCAAATCAATAGAAAGGGGTGAGTACCTTGTGTATCTGCGGCTGCGAGAAGAGATGAGCAGTCCAGCTTCTCGATATGTGAACTCGCCAGCGCCAGCCAGGTGATCGGTAGTTGGGGATTCGGAGGTGCTTATGGGTTTGGAAAGGTAGAGGAAAATGGATGTGTATGTACGCGACTCTGCGAGATGAGAGAGAGAGAAAGAAAATGAGGATAAGAGTCTGACTCTTTTTTTTTTCTTCTTTTTTTTTTTCTTTTTTTCAGGACTTTGTAATTATATTTTTTATTTTTTATTTTAATGGAGATGATTTTTCATGTTTTTGGCTAAAAAAAATATATCTGGAGGATATGAAATGTGTTTGCTACAAATTTTGAAAAAGTCATTCAAAAACATAAATCGACCTCGTTAAATTTCCTATTATATTTCGGTAAAAATGTTGTAATTCTCAAATTTGAAATAATATACGAATTATATTAGAAATAGATGGAATTTCTATTTAAATTAATTAATATAATTAAAAACAAAGTAAACTCAAACATGCGAGTTTTGACAAATAATACGAAATTTCCCTTTTGAAAATCGACTTCATTAATAGTACCAACAAATATTCTTGTTGGTTTAAGTAATGTTGGTAATAAAAAAATTAATACCAACATATAGATAAAATATGTGTTGGTAAAGAGAATTTATACCAACAGTTTTTTTATGTGTTGCAAATGTATGATTATTACCAACACTTACTTTATCTGTTGCAATAGGTATACTATTACCAACAGATAAAATATCTGTCGCTAGATTTCTGTTGGGGAAAGCCAAATTTCTTGTAGTGACATTTTTGGTTGATTTAACAGAGCAGACTGGTTCGACCCTAGCTTATCATGCACGCAATTATTAAAAGTAATAGATAGATTGATGATAAATTGATAATAACAATACTCGTATTTACTATGAATAATCCATTGACGAGAGTGATAGAGGCATTAACAAATCACTTTTACATAAAGAATGAAATGGGAAGCGGCCAGCGGACGGTGGAGTTCCGTTGCCAATCGTTCTTGGAGGATAACCGGATACGAGGAACTATCCGATGGTGTTAGAGGATTAGGAAGTATTTCTAAATTGTATTAGGAAGGGAATACCTAGACTATGGTAGGAATAGTATTATGGAATAAGGAGTAGATCTCCGCCTTACGGTACAAGCTATTGTAACGTTATAAATAGGGGTTCACCCTTCATCAATAATAACACGACAACTACTATCAATTTAATACACTAATTACATCTTAACATGGTATCAGAGCCTCTTTCCTAGAGGACTCTGCAAATTGCTTCCGCTGCCCTGCCGGTGGGCTGATAATCTAAGGCGCCCACCGGCGGGATTTGATAGTGATCATCTTTATCATACTCTTGATTTCTTAGCTACAAAATTAACCAAATAAAAATAAAATACGTACTCAAATTCTTACCCGACAAGTCTACCCAAATTCCTATGGCAAATCAAACAAAACCATGATGCTAGTTTCTCTACGATTACCCCCTTATTCAGTCAACTGACCCAAATTCCTCTGTTCTCCTACGTTCACCCTTTACTACTACGATTCGGTCGTACGATTTTTCGACCCTTAATAAACAAACAACTACAAACAAATTTGGTTTTTCGGTACCATCAAACCGAATTAATGGTTGGTTTCTTCAGTTCCATCAAAACTGAATTACAAATTTGGTTTTTCGGTGTCCACTAAACCGTACGAATTTGGTTTTTCGGTGTCCATCAAACCGTGCGATTTGGTTTTTCGGTGTCCATTAAACCGTGACAAACAAACTACGTGGTTTTTCGGTGTCCAGTAAACCGTACACACAAACAAATTGGTTTTTCGGTACCATCAAACCGAATGATGCTGAACAAGGATGAACGAGTGATTGCGGGTTGATCAAGCTACTACGGATATTATTTTTTTTTCTTTTACACAATTATTGTAATTTTCAAACCCATGGAAACTTTTGCAAAGTTACCATGAGTTTGAGGGGGGGTGTTAGAGGATTAGGAAGTATTTCTAAATTGTATTAGGAAGGGAATACCTAGACTATGGTAGGAATAGTATTATGGAATAAGGAGTAGATCTCCGCCTTACGGTACAAGCTATTGTAACGTTATAAATAGGGGTTCACCCTTCATCAATAATAACACGACAACTACTATCAATTTAATACACTAATTACATCTTAACAGATGGTCAAACTTTTGACTATGAATTTTTCGAGTTTGGATTTTTTTTTCTTTTCGAGAAGCTCTATGTTTGCCATTTTTATTTCGAGCAGAAAGACAAAGTGTTCGATGTTTATAAAAAAAGAGATACGCGATTCATGTAAAGATGTAATGCAACGGGGGAATTGAACAATTGGGAAGAGGGTAAAATACATACGATCCGGCATGTTTCGATGTTTATATTGAATGGATCATCATTAGCTAGAGACGATTGCTTCTACAGACATTGTAGATTGACGGTCCTTATGATGTGTTATAATCTATCCATGCAAAAAATGTATGTTGTGTACTGAAGATAGAAAATTGATAAACGTCTTTTAAGTGCAATAACACGCGATAGAAAAACCGAAACAAAAATGATTATTAAAGTAATTCGTCTCATAGCCATGCAACAAGCTAAGAAAGACGTACAAACTCCATATTGATTCCAAACACGTAGTACGTACTAGTGATTTTTAAGAAAGATCGATCATAGAGATTTAAAGGACATGAGTTTGTGGACACCCTTCTGAAGCCCCTGGTAAACGATAGCTTCGTAATTTCCGACGGTGTCGCCGTTTTTGGCCGAGATTTGGAGGCGGTAGTTGAGGCCGGCGACAACCTGCTCCTCTGCTTTCAAGGTTTTGACGTACACGAGAGCGGTGCCGGCTTCCTTGTTGTGTTCCGTGACAGCGAACTTGGCGTACTCCTGCACCGTCGGGTTATTGAGGTCTTTGATTGGTCTGTAATCGCCGGTTCTTATTCCGGACACCGCGACGATCACTGCCAGGAGAGAAAGAGTGATGAACAAGGAGCGTGTGTTGGTCATTTTTGTTTGATTTGTAGAAAGGAGAAGAAACTTGATGATTAAGATGGTTAAGAAGAGGGATTAAGGGTGGTTTATATAGGTGGAATGGTAATTAAGGAGTTTAGGATGAGATAAAGTCATGGAGATTATAATTATTAATTGTGTTTATTGCATTCCAAGAATGTAGTAGTTCTCTTCCTAAATGCTGTATTTGTTCTGTTTCTAACGTGTGCCCAAAGGGCACATGATAAGAACTCCAAACCTTATTTATTTAAGTGATATTCTGCTCAAATAATAAATGAAATGACATATTTTGTTTTTCCAAGTGGGAATCTCACTCAAATAAGGAAAGGAATAAGTTCTTAACATGTGCCCTTTGGGCACACGTTAGAAAATCCGTTACATGAATTCTTATACAATGTATTATGTTAGGTTATATAAAAGTGAAATGAATGAGTCATTAGTTAGAGACGATATGGCTTCTACAAACACATGAAAATTTATACAATGTACTATGTTAGGAGATACGGAGTACGTGATTCATGTAAACGTAGAATGAATGTGTCATTAATTAGAGACGATGGCTTCTACATACAGACTACAAACATTGTGAGTTTGACGGTCCTTATGATGGGTGTGCCAAAGTTATTAAACTCGGACCTCCCCCTAGACTATTAATTGGTGGTGATCGAACCTGACCCGAATCTTGAATCTAATTAATCAATATATATATATGGTTTTCCGTCCCTAAACTACGTATCATATCATGTATTTTGTGAAATAAGATTTGGAACGAAGAAGACTATTCTAATACTAATCTAATGGAGGTACCCTGCTAATCTTTTGTTGTTGCTTTCGTAATTTTTTTTACTAATCTATTCTAATCTGCCCCTCCGATAGACCAAATACGTTACCTTTTTTCGAAGGTTCAACTTAACAAATTTGATGCATTTATGATTTATAAAGGAATTGACCAACAAACTAACTAATAACTTAGAGTAACATATATGATTAGTAACTAGTATAATCCTCTGTTGGCTGTCCGAATTACAGATATTTTGCATGTAGTATTGGTTCAATAATTTTGCTTGCAATGATCGATATCATATTAACATGATTGATTGATCGATCTCTTCCTTCTTGTTGAATTTGAACTAAACTCAGGTGTAAATAAGTAAATAACGAATAAGAAAAAAATGTAAATATACACGTCACAAACAATAATATAGTCATCAAGATATAACCATGCAAAAAATGTATGTTGCGTACTCAAAATAGCTTAATCGATAAGCCGAAAAACGATATTTAAGACGTGGCACACGATAAATAATAACTGCTAATAGCTCGTCATGTCCTCCCATAACTAGAAGCAAATTACTAAAGGTCTACAGTGTAGACATAGTTAACTCGCGAAAAGCATATACAGTGAACAACCCAATCAACATGATCTAGATTACTTAAAACGCATAGATCAGATATGTTTTTAATTAAGTGCTATGCGATGACACATATTAGAAAGACCGAAACGAAAATTATTAAAGTAATTCGTAAATCATAGCCATGCAACAAGAAGATACAACTCCATGCATTTTCACTCCAAACACGTACGTACTAGTGATTATTGAAAAAGATGAATAGATGATGAATCAATTTTTAAGAGGTTTAAAGGATCGGAGTTTGTGGTAACCCTCCCGAAGCCCATCGTAAACGATAGCCTCATAATTTCGGACGGTGTCGCCGTCTTTAGCAGAAATATCGAGGCGGTAGTTGTAGCCGGCGACAACCTGCATCTCTGCTTTCAAGGTTTTGACGTACACAAGATTGGTGCCGGCTTTCTTGTTGTGTTTCCTGATGGCGAACTTGGCAAACTCCTGCACCGTCGGGTCTCCAAGGTCTTCGATTGGTTCGTAGGCGCCGCCTCTTTGTCCGGACACTGCGACGATGACGGCCAGGAGAAGGAGAGTGATGAACAAGTAGCGTGAATTGGTCATTTTTGTTGATAATTATTAAGATGGTTAAGATGAGGGATTGAGGGCGGTTTATATAGGTGTGTGATGAGAATTGAGAATGATGAGTGTAGCTAGGATGAAATCAAAGCAAGGTAGATACTATTATTAAAAGCATTATTTTGTACTAATTTTTATTCAATCAAATGTGATTTTTATTTAATACTAGAGGTCGACAGTTTAAACACACACTTGAATTTGAGCTCGATCAATTTTATTATCATATATAATATATAAATATACATACATGCATGTAGCTATCCTACTGTTCTCTTGTAGTGATGTAGCAATCAAGTTGATTGAATTGTATATACAATGTAGACCTCTGACAATTGGCTTATTGGACTGCTGTGTTTATCAATGATAGTAATATGATTTGTAACTAGTTAGTATAATGCTATGTCTGAGTTATAGATATTTTGCTTGATTCGATCAATAATTTGTCTAATTTAAATCGTACTCTCGTTATATCATGTTCCATTTCTTCTTGTTAATGAATATGATATTCTGATCTAAACTCGTATAAATAAGTAAATAACGAATCAGAAAAAAAAGTGTAATCTACAAGTCACAATGCAAGACAACGGTTTTGATGTATCCATGCAAAAAATGTACGCTGTGTACTCAAGATAGATAAAACGATAAACGGTTTTCATTTAAGTGCGGCAGCATCATACAATAGAAAAACCGAAACAGAAATGATTTAGAGTAACTCGTAAATCATAGCCATGCAACAAAAAAGACGTACGTACACTCCATTTTTCATTCCGAACATGCATGTACTAATAGTGATTAAAAAAAAGATCACTCTATAAGAGGTTTAAAGGACGTGAGTTCGCGTTGACCCTTCTTAAGCCCCTCGAAAACGATAGCCTCATAATTTCGGACGGTGTCACCGCTCTTGGCAGAGATTTCGAGGCGGTAGTTGCGGCCGGCGACAACCTGCACCTCTGCTTTCAAGGTTTTCTCGTACACGAGAGCGGTGCCGGCTTGTTTGTTGTGTTCCGTGACGGCGTACTTGGCGAGCTCCTGCACCGTCGGGTTTTTGACGTCTGGAATTGGTATGTATGCGCCGGGCAATGCGGACACGGTGGCGATCACGGCCACGAGAAGAAGAGTGATGAACAAGGAACGTGTGTTAGACATTTTGTTTGATTTGTGGAAAGGAGAAGAAAGTTTTTTTTTTTTTTTTGAAGTAGAGAAGAAAGTTGATAATTAAGCTGGTTATTAGAAGAAGAATTAAGGGTGGTTTATATAGGTGGGATGGTAATTAAGGAGTTTAGAGTGAAATAAATCATGGTAGATGATATTATTAAATGTGTTGATTACATTCCAAAATTGAAGTAATTTTGTTCCTAAAATGCTGTGTTTTGTACTAATTTTCAGTCAATCACATGGATTCTTATACAATGCTATTATGTTTTTGTTTTAAGGATACAATGCTACTATGTTAGGAGTATATTGTGCAAACATTCCAAATTAAATTGAAAATTTGAACTCAATATGATATGATTAATCAACTCAATTTTGCTATCACATGTGTAATTAATAGGGGATTATATTCCCCTAAAAAAAAAATAGGGGATTATATATTCATTTAAATTAAATCCAACCTGATTAGTTGCAATAATATTCAATGAATCTCGTAATTTAGGTAAGGGTTGACAATGAACACAGGACCTGAACCAGACCCAGCCATATGGGTCGGGTATTGGTCCTGGTTTTGAAGACCCAATGGGTATAGGTCGAATCTGGGCGTGGATCACATATAAGCGGACCAGATATTAGTCTTGATATGGGAGACCCAAACCGGACCCATATCCATCTAATTAATTAAAAAGAACGTAAAACTTAAAAAATTTATCTTATTTGTTAACCATACGGAAACTCTTAGTCCTAGCTATGCAAATTTAAAATACTAGGATGAAAGCCCGTGCGTTGCACGGTTCTCTTAATAATGATTTCTATTAATCCATCTCATTAGCATATAGTTAGCTCATAGCCTCATAGGTAGTAGTCCACGTACTATTGGTATTAGATGAGATTGAGCACAATTAAGGTTGAACGTTCTATATATATGTGTTGTCCACTTTTCCAGTTAAACCTTCTAAGAAATATGTGGAGAAAGTGTATGTGTAACACCCCCAAATTTCCTTTCCTTTTTAAAAACATTTTATGGCAAACCAAAACTCAAATAAGGAAATTTAGAGGTGTCACTCCGCACTCGAGTCAAAGACCCGAATGCAAGGAGATTTCAGAAGCCAAACTATAAATGTCTAATGGTCTAATTTAGTCTATTACATCCAATACTTAAAATTACAATAGTCCAAAATCTGAAACTGAAATACGATATAGTCTAAGTTTAATAGATTGTCTAATAAACGAAAGTCTAATATATTAAATCCATCTAATGTCTAATGAGTCGTCGTTCCCGCATGCATCAATCACTCCAAACCTGTGGTGGATTTAAAGCACAAAAACCACAGTTGAAAAAGTCAGAAAATTGAGTAAGCTAACACCTCAACATGTAGAAAACCAAAACCCTTACCTGGATTTTGAATACGTTTTAGTTTTATTTTCGAAAACACACTTAGCACATTAACATACAACACATCCAATAATAATACCACATCAATAGTCAAAAGTCATATTCCACAATCCACCATTCAATTCATCACTTAATAATTGTATAAGAAACATTCCACACTCCATATCCAACGAATCAAATAATAACAATAAGTAAGAAAATCATAAGTCATGTTCCATAATCCATAATCCACAATCCATAATCCATAATTCATAATCCATATTATTTAGAAATGAATCGAATCTTTTGCCAATTCATCCTATCAACCATAATCCATAATCCATAATCCAAGACTACTAGACCTTAAGTGTGCACACCCCCTACTGGGTGTTTTTAACCCAAGTAGAGTAGACTAGAGCCTAACCCTCTTAAATACCGATGTGGTGGGGTAATCATTAGGAGTCGATGTGACTCAAACTTATAAATAGGAGTTCTTTTGACTCAAACCAATAAATAGGAGCTCTTTCGGCTCAAACAAATAAATAGGAGCTCTTTTGGCTCAAACTAATAAATAAGAGTTCTTTTGACTCGAATAAATAATTGGGAGTTCTTTTGCTCCGTCTAAGTAACCAATATCTTATTGAGAGAGAGAGTTGATGATCACAAATCATATAAAACGATACCAAACCAACATCACAATATAAATGGCTATGCGCCCACAAACAAACCAAATCAACCAATCCAATATACATTCAACTTACCTTTCAAAATCACATTTATGCCACAAGCCAAACCATATACCAATATTAATATAATAAATCCAACCAATCATGATAATGAAACTGTATAAACTGAATCGTTCTCCACCTATCATGATACTACGTTCTCATCCAATCACACCATTCACATCTAGCACATAAACTTGAAAGGTTTCTACAAGTTTAAGAAAGGTTGAGCATGCTAGCTTACCTTTTCAAGCACACGGAAAAACTCAATAGCACAACAGTCACTAGTCCTCCTCGTCTACGAACTCAGGCTCTACAATTATACAAACGACATTCCCAAATTAACACTCAATCTTTCTCAACCAACCAACCGTCTATATAACTATATGTTAGTATGATCCTATATGCAGTGTATGAACATGACAATACCAATTCAAACCAACAATAACCAATTATCCAATAATTATAATCCTATTCCATTAATTATCCAATATAACTCAAATAACATCCAAATTATTATAAAAATTCCCAAAGGTATATAATTAGTGTTAAAACAGATTATAACTCATAAAAATCAACCCCTAATTATTATGATTTAGGTAGGATTTATTATACCAATTTGTATTAAGTTTTAATTATCAAAAACACTATTTTAATACATAAAATCCCATAAATCCGAAAATAATGAAATAAAATTAGAAAATCATAAAAATAAATTTATAAACAACCAGATTTCATAAAACCTAATTAGTGATATAATTGTTCTAATTAAAACAAATTAAAACTAAATTTCATCATCTAGACTAACAACAATTTATACAAAAGATGAACAATTATAGCTTTAATTCCCCAATTAAAATTAACAACCTAATTAACACATTATAATCATCATCATAGTATAAGTTTTGAGATTAATTGAGACAAAACGAATACTTAAACTAATTGACCCCAATTCCGTAATTAGTGATAATTAATCCAAAATCAACATCAAACTCAAATCTTTGTGCATAAAATTAACCCTAATCGATTACCCACTAATCATAACATCTAATAGGACTGATTAAACATGATTTAAAGTAGTATAACGAATTTAAAAGCTTGTTCTTTGAAGAACACAAAAACAGGGGAAGAGAGGGTCGGTGAAGGCGTTACCACGGCAGCAGAAGGAGGGAGAGGAGGTGATGCGGTGGTCGGAAAAGAGGAACGACGGCGAGCTGGGCAGGAGGATGAGGCGACGTGCAGCGGCGGTCGGTTGAGCGAAGAACAAATCGAAGAGGAAGGCAGGGTCGGGGTTGCTCTGTTTTATAGCAGGGGGGGGGGGCTGCGTGAGGAGAGAGAGAGAAAGAGGGTTTTATCTTTCTTTTTTTTTTTTTTTCTTTTTTTTCTGATTTCCTTTCTTTTGTTTTTTTTTTTTTTTCCTTTTGTTTGGGTTGGGTGTTTTATGTTTGGACCAAGTTTTATTGGTTTGGGTTGTTGTATTAGCTAGGATTGGCCCAAATCAGAAAAATGGGAAGTCCACATAAAAAGTCCGATTCTAGAAATCATTTCCGAACTCATTTTTGAAAACGACTCACAAAATAATATTTAAAATTATTTTCCACTACAATAATCTAATTAGCAATTCTAAAATATTAATATAAAATAATTTGAAATTTCGGGATATTACAGTATGTGTCTGCTAATCCACCTCATTAGCATATACTTCATAAATAGTATATTACTCTAAATCTCGCTCATAGGTAGTAGTATACGTACTATTGGAATTAGATGATTTAGGAGCCCTAATACAATCATATGATATTCATTTATAAAGTTTAGTTTGTACTCCTTAATAAATTAGTCAAACTTGACTTATAATGTGATCCATATAAATATGTAATACAAAGATATTAGCCAATTAAGATAATTAGAACATCAAGTGTTAGGGGATTAGTCAACCGATCCTTTCATATTGATTTGAACGCAATCTTGAATTAATTATAGTCCACGCCTCCAAGGAGTTTATTATGTGTTGCGAAATGATGATGTAACAATGACATTTTTATCTTTGAGTTATGACCGCTACTATAGTAGTTCTACGAATATAGGACTCTGAATATATATTATGCATTCATTGGATTGTCTAATAATTATAAGAGTTTCATTTAATATTGGTAACTAAATATTATTATTAAATTCTCGAAACTCTCTAAAAACCTTCGATTATTGTGAGAGCTCTAAAAAAGCCTCCTTTAATAGTATAGAAGGATTAAACTCAAACATAACACGATCGATATCATTTTTCTCTTAACTTTTCGTCAATAATCGACCCCCACTAGCTAATGCGTTTTTAATGACATTTGGTATTTGCACATAAGTTGTTACCTTATGTAATATGGACTTCGATTGTAAACTTACGCAAGTTTGGGGGAGAGAGTTATTTGACATGGAAATTACATCATAGATCGAAAAATATCATATAATTTTCAATTTATTGGCATTATAGCCATCATCTGATAAGTGACCCGCATGAGACATGAACTCGACTATACCCACTGGACCCGAGTATCAGGTCTAATTATAATCCCGTCTATGACTTGCCAGACACAAAAATAGCTCTGATCACATTTTTTTAGCATGAATCTATACCTACCCTTTATTGACCTAGTGGTTTTTAATGCTGTTGCTTTCTCCTTCTAAATGTAAAGAAGAAGTTTCTTTGAAAAAAAAAGACATTGGAGAAAAAACTACTCCGTTAAACCCGCAAATTATACCATGCTCCCGGGAGCACAAGGAGCATGGTGGTCCTCCTCACAATAAAGGAGTGGGGACCACACTTAAAAAGGATTTTCATTTTTTAATATATGGTCCTCACTCATCTATTGTGAGGAGGACCACCATGCTCCTTGTGCTCCCGGGAGCATGGTATAAGCACTGCCGTTAAACCAGTGGTGGTGGGCCTGCCTAAAAATTGGACCTTTATGTCACAAGTTGAACAAATTGCACATAGCGACCCGACAACGAGCACACTAGCTTTTGCCACAATTATCCGGGCCGCGTCCCTTATCAAATTTCAATCTAGTACAACTCCAACCAAATCTATGTTACTTTCCTAATTTGGTGAACATTTAATCAACTCATTAACTAATCACTTCTACAAATAAAAGTACGATCAACATTTAACAATCCTAATTTCCTTAGCTTAGCTAAAACCTTAATTCGGCAAACTCGTAAAGAACGTGGATTTGCCAAACCCACAAACGAGACACATTTAAAAAATGCGTGTTGCGTACATAACAAGTCGATATACAAGACGTAAACACGTAAATAAACATACATACGTCAGGGTCACAAAAACGATCAATGATAATAAGTAAAATTAAACAAAACACAATTACACAAACTTTTTTTTTTATTTATTCCAAAGGTGTACAGTAATTAGCATTAACAACAAACATACCACGGAGTAAAAAAAAACATTAAAATTACCACGAGGACAATAAAAAAAAATTAATACAAATTCTACGGTGAGACGGTCTCACACATTTAATCTACATAATTAATAACCGTATCTAAACGGCATTAAAGGAGGTAAGTTCACGGTGGTTATCCCACGGCCTATCATAAACAACAGCCTGATAATTCCCGGTTGCGACACCGTCTTTGGCGGATATTTCAAGGCGGTAATTAGTTCCAGCGACAACCTGCCTCTCTCCTTTAACCGTTTTAACGTATACGAGAGCGGCGCCGGCTTTCTTATTATGTTCCGTGACGGCGTACTTGGCGATTTCCTGGACCTCCGGGTCCTTGAGGTTCTTGATTGGGCTGTAGCCGCCGAGGAGATGGCCGCGTGTGGAGGCGGACGCGGCGGCGATCACGGCCAGGAGAGAGAGAACGAGGAACAATGAGCGAATAGTGTTCATGTTTTTATGTTTGTTTGTTTGGTGGTGGCTTGTTGGAGAAGATTTAGTTGAAAGGAAAGGATTGGAATGAATTGAGTTGGTTGGAAAGGAGGGCGGTTTGTGTATTTATAGGGGTGGAGGGTGTCACGCGGAGAACGGACACTTGGAGGGATGGGAATTTTGGAATTAGTGGGAGAGTTTGAAATAAATAAAATCAAGGGAGATATTATTATATTATTTTTATTTTAATGCATTTATTAGATTTTTTTTCATTTTGAGAATTTGTTTCGTGGGGTAAATAATACGGAGTATTACGTTAGTAATTAAGTTTTGGATATATATGCGAAAACAATCAATTGGCAGGTGAGAAACGGTTTTGTCTAAAACTTTCTTAATTATGTACATTGTTATTGACCGTTTTTCTTTGAGAACCAACCACATGCGAATACACGGTATATTGGTATAAGCTAAAAGAAAATGTCGTGAACCATGTAAGCCTTATGTGTAACACCTCGGCTCATCGCCTGAGCCGGAAGTAGTCACCTATGGCAGCTTGCCAGACTGTGGGCTGACCTCACAGACCAACACGGGCCCTTTCGGCGCATTTTGACCTCACTCATGCGCACCCTGGGAACTTGTAGGAGGTCACCCATTCTGAAATTGCTCTCAGTCAAGCACGCTTAACTGTGGAGTTCTTATCAGATGAGATTACTAAAAGGAAAGTCGACTTTGTTGGTATGAGTAGCACTACCAATCCTTTTAAACACTCATATGAGCCCTTAATCTCTTAGAAACTTCCTCTGTAATCTGGGGTATTACACTCACCCCCTCTTAAGATCGCAACGTCCTCGTTGCGCCTGGCAGCCAACCATAGTCCAACTCCAGGATCTTTCCCCCGCTAGGCTGCTGACCTGGGCACTCCTGACCACAGGATCAACACGCGGTTGCAGGGTTGCTCTGATACCATTTGTAACACCCCGGCTCATCGCCTGAGCCGGAAGTAGTCACCTATGGCAGCTTGCCAGACTGTGGGCTGACCTTACAGACCAACACGGGCCCTTTCGGCGCATTTTGACCTCACTCATGCGCACCCTGGGAACTTCCCAGGAGGTCACCCATCCTGAAATTGCTCTCAGTCAAGCACGCTTAACTGTAGAGTTCTTATCAGATGAGATTTCTAAAAGGAAAGTCGACTTTGTTGGTATGAGTAGCACTACCAATCCTTTTAAACACTCATATGAGCCATTAATCTCTTAGAAACTTCCTCTGAAATTTGGGGTATTACATTATGTTTTGGTGTTGCCTCATGTAGTTTAATTTTGCTTGTTGGGTACTTTCCATTCTCAATTTGAATATACAATCGAAGTCAAAATAAATAAATAAATTAACTTATTCTCAATTCAAAAGAGTACCAATAATCAATTATGGACGTACTCGTATATGATAATTCATTAATTCGGCCTTATAACTGAGGCCCATGCGCCCATAGGAGGAGTGGTTCATTGTTGATACTTGTATGGACCTATCTAATGGTAAATGGTCAATGAATCGACATAATCAAATTGAAATGGAAAATACTAGCACATAAGTTCATGAATCGGTCGTACAAGGGCCAAAAATGACTCTTAAGTCTCAACTTATGCAATATTGGAACTCGGGTGATATTACTTAGTTGTACAACATACAGTCATAGAATCGATGAGGCTCTGATACACACTTTGAGAATATTCTACAGTAGTGTTCGACTTCTATAATGGACAAAATAGAGATCGAATTGAAGTCACGAGATCATAACTAATAGGATAGAGCTATATAGGAACACAGCACACTAAACAACGGGCGGGGAATGGGTATTGAAGGTTGACTATATAAAAGGGAAAAGATTAGGAATGGGGCTCCATTTTTGGGTGTTGCATGTCGACAATTGTCTTTCTCACCGACGCATTACGGTACGCACAAAGTTTTACTACTATTTCACGTTGACTTTTTAGCTACTTCCAAACTCCCAACGCGGTAAATTGTCACATCTGTCGATTGTGTACTCAATCTTCGTAGTAAAAGAGAAGTAGATCAGCTTACAAATTTTAGTGCAGTACTTTAATATCGAGGTGTGACAACACCCACACCGTCCCACTAGTATATAAAAATGAGGCCCAAAGGCCGATATCTAAGTGGGGATGAAATTTGAATATTAGAGAGCTTGAGATTGGCCCAAATTAAATTGATGAGCTCGCCAAAAATTCGGCCCAGCCCAACTTTGAACCAACTCCGAGAACTTATCGAATGAGATCGATTTAATTCAAGCCATATATAGCCAGGGGATCCAATCCTAAAGTTTCTAAAAAAAATTTGTTGTGAATTTGAAGCCTGAGTCTTGCTTATCGAACCTGTTACGAATAGAACATCACGTTTCTTCACGCACCTAAATTTTTTTTAAAAAAAAAAAATTGCCTAGGGGACTAATGAGTAATGACGGCCAATGCAATGCAAGTTAAAACATGTAAATTCAATGAAAACAACATTTCATCAAAATTCATGAATACAAAAATAATTTCATTTCAAAGAAACAATCCACTTTAAGGGGTCAACTTATTCATGGATACAATAATAACGTAACTTAAACACAAATCTAGCAATGCCGTAGATGACAGGGTCTTCTACTTAGCTAGCTGACTTAAGGTGTAAGCTAACGTATCCTAGATGTAACCTTTGTTCGACCCCATCTAAGATTTACATAACAAAAAATGTAACACTCCATGACCATGTCAATATATATAGTGATCGATCTTGATAATTTACACCGTCAGTTGGTACAAAAACATTATTCGAAATCATTAATAATGTTCAAGTCGCGACAAAACCCATGTGTTTAGATCGATAATGGTACATCGATCGATGCCTGCATGTCGCTCTACACCATTTCGAAGGATGTAAGGTTCATGAAATGAATCCGAGGGAGCTCGTAGACTACAGCAACGTAACGACTGCGAGTGCGGTGGTGGTGCACTGGCTTGGCGTAAAACTCAAGCTTCCAATTGATCCCATTCACAACTTGAGAGGAGCCCATGATGAGGTGTAGAAACCTGAGCTTATGGTATTGATTCTCTTTGTTGTGTTGCTTCACGGCAAACTTCACAACCTCAATGACATGGGGGTCAGTGAGGTTCTTTATTGGAGTGTAGCCGCCCGCAAGCGGCCTTGGGGGGAGCTCTCCGGTGGCCGCAACCGCGGAGGAGATGGTGATGAGAAGGAGGGAGAGGAGGAAGTAGAGGTGGTGTCTTTGCATTGTGAATATGATTAAGTGAGGAAGTTTTATGAGTTATGGTTAATGGAATGGGATTAGTTGAAGTTGTATGTAATTATGCATATATAGGGAGAAAATTGGGATTTTGGATCTAGAAGTGTCAACTAAATAATGCTAATTAAGGTCAACATGGATGCTTCAAGAATGCAAGGAAATGTTCTCCTTGTCTCTAGGACCAAAGATCTTTATAAATTAACTTGTACTGAAACATAATATATTTCTTGTCTAGTGATTGTATATCGTAAAATATCTGTACATCGAAAGCTAAAGGTTTAGTTTTTTTATAGGTTCAAATGTTACGCCAAAACCCACAAATTTAGCTATAGAACGTATTTTTTCTAGAGAACTTGATAAACTAGATAGTTTGAAATCATCAAATCAATTGAGGTACTTACATGTTGGGATTTATCATTATGAAAGCTTATATTCGAGAGAGGAAAATCGAAACAATACAGAGTATAATAAGATGATCTACTATTATTGTTCAAATGATTGAAAAATTAGCATATGATGTATTCCGACATGTCATTAATTAGCCCTTAAATGTCATGTGCCTAGATTAACAGGACATATGTTGCATCTGAGAACTCCATTATTGCAACATAAAGAGTGATTAGCCTCTTAAATAAAGCAAAAAATGTCGATGAGCTTCGTTAATTATTGGATTAACAAAAAAGCCCGATCCACTATATTAGCCCAATGTACATTGGGAATTCTTTCAAAAGCGGCCCATGGAGTGTATATTCCATAATTTTGGCCCAATATACATTCAATTTTCACAAATTCGCCCATTTTGTACGTCGGCCCATTGTACGTTCAAATCGTACAAAACCGGCCCAAATATACACAACCAATATGTGCAACTTGTGCTCTTGAGTTACATGCTCTGATCATCACTACAACTTGCAAAGAATCAACCAGCGCTTCTTCTCACAGGAAAAACTTGAGGCTGATTTACGGTAGCTAAATCGTGACGTATAAAAACACGTCAAGATTGTGCCAAGTTCCGATTCTAGCTGCGCCAGCTTAGAGGGTACATCATCAGTCGATCCGTCCCAAAAACATAAGCTCCTGCTCAGAGATCATACAAAATTTAGTTCAATCATCAATTGCATATAGTATTAGCATATAGTAACGTCTTGCGGTCTTAGGAATTATGATTGTTACCCTATAACTCGAAATCATGTATCCGTCTTTGAACATGATGTTATACGAGTACGAACTTGCAAAGTGCTACCCAAAAAAATTGGAGGCAGGGGAAATATATGAAGTACTTACCTAAAGTAGGCATTAAAACCGAGAGGAGGAAAATGCCAACAATCTTGAAAGGGAGACCAGTTTTGATCATATCCTTAATCTCAATATGACCAGTAGTGAACCCGACGATATTAGAGGGTGTTCCGGTGGGTAGCAAGAAGGCGAATTGCGCCCCAATGGCACCGGGAACCATAAGTAGGAGCGGATGCAAACGCATTGTTTGTGCAATCTGAATCAACAAAGGAACTAACAATGTTGTGGTCGCGTTGTTAGACGTGAATTCGGTTATGATCCCACTTATTAGGCAAACTGCTGGTGCAATGGCCCAAAATGGTGCAGTCTCTAGGAAGTCTAAGGCCTTTGATAGCACGTCTGCTAGGCCGCTTGTCCGGACACCATCGGCTATGGCGAAACCGGCCCCTAGTAGTAGGACTACGTTCCATGGGAGCTTCTTGCATTTGCTCCAATCCATTAGTTTTTCTCCCTTTCTCCTCTTGCTTGGTATTATAAACAACAGAGTTGCCATTAACACCTACACATACATATTCATGCAAGGTAAATTAAAGGTTGCAAGTAGTAAATAATATGCTTGTGTAGTAAATTTTGGATGTTTGCAGTAAATTTATGAAACTGACAGTAAATTCAACATTGTTACGAATCTATCAATAGAAATAAATTTACATTGATTTAATGCACAAATCAAGGACCCTTGATTGTCTCTCTTTCCTTATAATCCAACATTTACAAAATTATGCAACAAAATTTACTACACCTTTGATTAATTTTACTACAAACTAACCATAGATACTTTTTTATTTGTTTACATATAGACTCCTAGTATTTTTGTAATATTAATCTATCATAATGTTAACTCTGATTTTCAAATTGTCAAATCAAACGTTAACAATCTATGAAAATGAAATTACTAAGTATACTAGCACGCGTTTTAGCTTAAGAGATCAAAGATGTAACTCACACTAGCAGTGCCATCACCAGCTCTGCCTTTAAAAAAAGCTCCCCATCCAGGAAGTTCATCTGTGAGGTCTCTTGTCATCCATAACACAATTAGCCCCTATATCATGTAACCCAAAGAGAAATCATTAGGCAAATCATCAACTATTTCGTGTTTAAATTAAAGGTAGTGCTACGGGAATATATATTTTTTTCGCCTATTAAGATAGGCTAATTTAAACTGAATTGATTCGATATGATTTAAAATTTGTTCAACATTAAGTTGAAGTCTTGAACATGCATGCTATTTTTAGTCCAAATAAGTTCACTACTCAAATAATGATGATGAGCTTATTAGTTAGACAATTATCCAAAAATAATGTTAAAAATTACATCAGTAATGCAAGTTGTTAAATTTTAATTCGATTTTAACTTACAGATTATTGCTGATGATGTGATGAACTAGGAAATTAAATATAGAAATGATTCAAATTAAAAAATAATTAAGGTGCTACTTACCGAAAAGACAAGCAACACCATCTTTTCTGCAAAGGACATTGGACCTATGTGTCCCCAAAAAACAATCAAACAGTCAATTAATCATTCAAAATAATGAAAAAATGGTCAATTTATCGAATTGGATAAGCTCCAATTAGGTTACATCAGTTCTTGTTGGATTAGTCAGCATAATTAAACAACATAAACTAAAATTTCAAAATTGACTAAATCACTAAATCATGTATTACCACGTACTCTATCTGATAAGATTTGTTAATCCAATCCAACTCTTTACTAACTAATTATACTCGTCAATTTATAATTCCACAAGTCACCTTAATCTTATGAAGTTAGATCCCTAGTAATAGTTGACCATTCGATTGTGACTACTATGCCAACTCTGACCCGTCAAAATGAGTGATGTTTATGGTAAATTGAAGCCAATATCATAGTAGACACCCAAATAAGTTGTGCGGGTGGTTGAAACCGATGACAAAAACCAAGTTAAGCCAAACTCCGTTGATCGAAAACCAGTGTCTTATTACTAAAACTGAAAATCTGCTTATTTTATATCGAACGAGTTATGGATGTCCCTACTGTACATGCATGATGATGCATGTTAGCTAGGTGCAATCAATTTATCCGGTCCGAACCGAAGTATGCTCAACCCTTGCCAAGTTTAGCATGTTATAATGCAAACAACAACATAAAAACATAAAAACATAAGAATATGAAAGGAGAGGTTGGAATTATACGCACATACCTAACAAGTCAAGTTCACGTTTGAGATGAGCCTTATCCAAGTAATCAGCAAGTACCCTTCCAGCACCTTTTTTACAGTACAAAATGCAAAGGATACCCCACAAACTAAGGAACATAAGGAGGGCCATAGGGAACCCAAAGAAGAACCATGTGTTGAAGCTTATAGGTTGAGCCTCCGGGAAGTAACTCTTCCACATTCCAACCAATATCAAGTTAACACCTGTCCCCGTCAACGTCGCCATTCCTCCGACCGCTGCCGAGTAAATTACACCCAATACGACCGCCCGGCTGAACTTGTCTACGGCGTCGTTTTGGCCCCTAGAGGGCAGTCTTTGTAAGATTCCTGTTGCTACTGGCATCATCATCACTGCTGCTGCCACGTTGTGCATCCACATGCTCACAAACGCTGTCGTTCCGCAGATTCCTAGTAGTAGTAGTGCTGGCTTCACTGGGTCCCCGCAGAACACCATCGTTATCTGCGTGTACAACAATTTCCCGACTTAGACGTATACATCGTGTCGTGTTGCATTGTCGTGTCTATGCATATAACTCGATCAACATTGAAATTTACTACTATTATTACGACATATGTGTCATATTAACATTGTTTGATAGATCAACATGAATGAGTTATTCACACGTAGAAAGTTATCTAAGGGTGTAATGAAGCTCGGTCGATCTCATAATAATTAAACATATTTAGTAGTGTCATTAGTATGGATTTTTTCTCAAGATAAGTCTAAAAACTGAATTCTACATAGTAACGGAAACTGGTAGATCATGCATGTCATTTTCTCAATACACCTTGAAATGGACTAATCCTACGTATTAGACCAACTTAATTGGCCCTTCATGTTTATGGTTACAAGTTACGTGAGTGATGCAGCTAGCCACGTTTTTTAATTTGAAAGTTATAATAATTTTGAAATTAAAACAGAAGACTAGAACATTTCAATTTTAATGTAATTTGAATGGTATGTACGTGTGTTTTTCGGGTTCCACTTACGTAATTTAACATGCCAAGCATAAAAAGATACTACGTAATACGTGACAACTTCTTAAGGTCAGAAATGGTATATCTAACACAGTATCGGAAATTGTAAGGTCAAGAATGTTTTTGCTAATTATAAGAACTTATGAACTTACATTCAAGGCTAACCTCTTGTGGATATTATAGTGTTCAACAGCAAGAGCAAGAATGAAGCTGCCAAGCACAAGGGAAATAACATCATCCATGTAAGACTTAGCCACGGCGTCGGCCGAGGCGATTCCGAAAATCGGGAAGAGAAACAACGGGGACATGGAGGTGACGGGCATCGGAACCGCCTCGGTCATCCACCACGTAAACATCCATGCTAGGATGGCTAACATGTTACGGCTTGACACCAACCCATCTTCAAATTTTACGCATAAACATATGACTATGCATGAAAGAGGTCCTAGGAGAACAAAGGCCGTATTGGGTGTGGCAAGGGACATGATAAGGGACGGTGAGTCCGCGTTTTGATCATCATGGTTCCCTTGAATTGGGAGCAACGGTGATTTTGGATCGTCGGATGATATTGGATGATGATGATTATCATTTGTGGAAGTCATTTTTTTTTAGGAAATTGGAGAAAACAATAAGCTTAGGATGGTATTATATAAGTTTTGTACTAAGATTTTTTTTTTCTTTTTTTTATCTTTTTGAGGGGCAAATGTAGAGAAGAAATTAAAGGTGAATGTTAAAAAATTATGTTTTTGTTTGTATATATACTAATATACATGTGGTCTGTATTATACTTTTCAATAATGTGAAGGAACATGGGTTGTGTTGTCAAAGGACGTTTTATGAATTATGACAATTCTCCCATTTTCTATGAACGAGTATAATTTAACAATATACATGTGTAGGCAAAGGTCCAGGTTGGAATGGTCTCCACACAAATATAACCTCGAAATTTAACTAGTTTACAACTATACATATGTCAATTAGTAAAAATTATGTCAAATTAGGCGTCTCGTTAAAATTAGGCTTAGCTTTGTCAGCGTACTAATACTGCGATGGAAGAAAGACGATTATTAATTAAACTCGTAACGTCTGATATATTAACCATTCGACCAGTGAGTCCTACTATATCAATAAGACTTTAGTAGTTTGAAAGGTTGTACTAGATAAATTAGCCTTGGCCATCAATAAATAGGTGTCAAGATAAGATGTGGCATAATAAGATGTGGCATAGCAAAAGCCCAAATTAAAATGAGTCATTGCAGGGCATATCCAACATGATAAGCTCAAGCTCATGGACCGCATCGTTTTCGAATCCACCATATAATACTCATGAATTTATTTGGCGCTAAATTATTGCCTATGGGCTATACATACATTCATATCAAAATATTTGGTCTATGATATTGACATGTTGTGTCATATTCAAGGTAAAAAAATCATTCTTTGAGGACGCAAAATTATTAAGCATAATGTCATAGTACTCGGTATAGCAATAATAATCTCGATTTTTGGTGTGACTCTTGTTGTTGTCGTCGTTGTGGTCATATCTTGCATTAGTAACGAAACTTCGTGAACACTTACACATCTTTTATTGTATTTTGATACATTAATTTTTTTCATACATAAGTAATGTACAATTGGTCAATCGTATACAACAAGTTCAATTAAAATGCACATTATATATACCAATCTCTTGTCTACTTTCCGGGAACGAAGTTAGTGGCAAAAGCCCAAGCATTGTTGTTAACCGGGTCAGAAAGATGATCCGCAAGATTTTCCAACGGGCCTTTACCGGTAACAATGGCCTGAACAAAGAACCCAAACATTGAAAACATGGCCAATCTACCATTCTTAATCTCCTTGACCTTCAACTCAGAGAAGGCCTCCGGGTCTTCGGCTAACCCCAATGGGTCAAAGCTACCACCCGGGTAAAGTGGGTCCACCACCTCTCCAAGTGGCCCACCCGCAACACGGTAGCCCTCAACCGCACCCATCAAAATTACTTGGCAAGCCCAAATGGCCAAGATACTTTGGGCATGGACCAAGCTTGGGTTACCCAAGTAGTCGAGCCCGCCTTCACTAAAGATTTGTGATCCGGCCTTGAACCAAACGGCCTCACCGAACTTGACCCCATTGCGAGCCAAGAGCTCGGGAAAAACACAGCCCAATGCACCCAACATTGCCCACCTACAATGGATGACTTCGAGCTCACGGTTCTTGGCAAAGGTTTCAGGGTCAGCTGAAAGCCCAGCAGTATCCCAACCGTAGTCACCTGGAAACTCCCCAGTGAGATAGCTTGGGGCCTCACCTGAGAAAGGCCCCAAGTACTTGACACGGTCTGGACCGTAAAATGGACTACTAGAGACGGCGGGTTTGGTCTTGGCAGCGGCCTTCCTCATCGTAATCCTTCCTTCACCTAGGATGTCGGATGCGGTGGGGGCCAGCTTGATGGCCTTTCCTAGAAGGGACGGGGAAGAAAGCATTGTAGAGGAAGCCATTGCAAAGAGATATAGACGGGTGTGAAACTTGTAAGTATAGGTGCTTACAAGAGCGGGAAAGTTTTGGTTGGTTTTTATGTATGATGAAGTGTCCTTATATATATGGGATTGTATTGAAAGTGTCCTTATCCTTATGGTATCTTGATATCTAACACTACTGGCTTAGACTTAGTAGCATTGGGCAATATCATATTTCGAAGGATTTTGGGTATGGCAATTTGGATACTTCATAAAATCTAAAACCAAGATTATTGGAAATTATTATGCGCCAACACAAAGTTGCCATTTGGATGATCGAGTATCTACTTCACTTCTCAGCCTTGCTACTTGATGACTTGTGGTCAGATCATTATTCGTGCCTATACAATTACCCATTGAACAAAATTTACAAATGCAATTTTTTTTTTCTTTTTTTTTTTTTGCTGAGTAATTTATTATGGCGGTATGACATATATTATGGCGAGTTTTTAATCAACTATAGTGAAAACAGTATTTATTTATTTATTTTATTTTTTTGTGGGCGAAAATAGTATTTATAGGTCCACAACAAATGAATTACTCATGCTGTTTAGAAAAGAAGTTAAAGCAAAAATGTGAGTAGAGCTAAACATTGGTCTAATTCACCCTTGATTGGATCATGAACTTGATTGACTAGCATTGGAGGTTATACTTGAACCAATTCCAATCTTTTTTTCCATTTGGAAAGTTAACATTTGATTTGGATATATGATAGAAATCGAAATCAAATGCTAACTTGCTATATAGGCTCATTCTGGCACATAGTTATTAAACCCTTAGGTATAGGTTTGAAATCGGAGCAACATGTTTTTATTGATGATTTGACCTTGATCTTAGAAAGTTAGAGCTATAAGCATGCACACTCTAACCATTAATAATCGATTAAACTTTGAGCTCGAGTCTACCAATACTTTTTCCGTATCTTTTAATTGTTTACGAAAACAATAAAAATAAACCAAGGTAGTAGTAATTTGACGAGTAACTGTACATTTCACACAGCGCACACATGTACAAGGAAACGTGCGAGAATTGAAAATCTCGATGATTATTATTATTATTATTATTATTATGGTGAGACGGTTTCATAGAAGCGTTTATAGCAAGTAATCAAGTGCAATTAAGCCCAAATCCGAAACGTAAAACCCAATTCATTCCTCATGTTTTCGTTCATTTTTTTTCTTCGTTCATGCAGTTTAATGGCGACGATCAATTAACCCTAGAATCGGTAATCTCTTTCCTACAATCATATATATCCAATTTTTCACATAAACCCTAGAATTATTTTTCTGTATTGAATTATATTTTGCCCAATTTAATTAATCACTGTCCCCAAATTTTCCCCAAATTTGAATTTCTGGGTTAGTTGATACAATGAGAACCCTACCAATTGATTTGATTACTGATATATTCCTAAGATTGCCTGCAAAGTCACTGTTACGTTTCAAGATTGTATGCAAATCATGGTATAATCTGATTAGTGATGTTAATTTTGTTAATCTTCATTTAGAAAGATCTATTGCAACTAATTCCAATTTCCATTTTGTTATCCGCACCCCAAAGCTTCACTTGGCTGATTTCGACACGTTCGAAAACCCGATTTCGCTTAATTACCCTTTTATTGATCCTGATGGTTGTGATTTTGAGGTGGTTGGGTCATGTAATGGGTTGCTTTGTGTTAGGTTTTTTGATTCTCAAATTATGTTTTTGTATAATCCCACTACACAAACCTACAAAATTCTCCCGGGTTTGCCTCGGCCTGAACCAGATTACCCGAGTTTTGATTTTGGGTTTGGGTTTGATAGCACGTCCGGGGACTACAAATGTGTGAGGATTGCTCAGAAATTTTTTAAGGAAACAAATTCGTCGTTCTGTGAGGTTATGGTTTATAGCCTGAAAACTGGTTCTTGGAGAAAGGGTCCTGAAGTTCCTTACTATTTCTATGTCCATGATACTCATAGTGCATTGCTCCATGAAACAATTCATTGGGTTGGGAATGGTGGTGGTGATGATCGTGTGCCACTGCCTATTGTTGCTTTCAATTTACGGGATGAGAGTTTTAGCTCGCTGCCATTGCCTGAAATTGATGCAGACGCGTGTATTTGCCTGCATGTAGGAGTACTGGATGGGTGCTTAGGTGCTTTTGTCAGTTATCTTGAATACAACGATGTATGGATCATGAAAGAGTACGGGGTGGCTGGATCGTGGAAGAAGATTTTTACTGTCGTAAAGCATCAGTTCATAGACCACTTGGAGAGGATTATGTGTTATTCAAAGAGTGGGAAGGAATTAATTGTTAGGATTTGCCTTCTAAAGGTTGCCACCCTTGACCTGGAAACGATGAAAACTACAAATGTGGAAGTTCCTGGTTTTCGCGTATGTTTAGACGTCCATCTTTGTGTAGAGAATCTCCTTATGCTCGACTGTGATGGTGGTGATGATGATGATGATGATGGTGGTGATGATTCTGCTGAGGAGGAACAACAAGCCAGCAATAAACGCAAAAGGAAGCGCAGAAGTAGAAAGGGGAACAAAAGGTGAAACAAAAATTATGTCTTTGTTCAGCTAACTTCTGGTGATTTCTTAGAAAGCACACCATTATTCTATGCATTAGTCAATTATGTTCGTATCAGTAGTGGGTCTGGTTGGTCTGTGTTGGTGTATCTTAATGATGCAGGGTGGATGTTTACTCTATTCTTCACTTTGCATTTCTGTTATCTATTGTGTGCTTTCTGATTTTGGTTGTTAGAGAATGATACTGCATAATTCTGTGTTATGAAAGGGCAAAGATCTGTGCTTTGGTGACGGCTGTACTTTCGCTTATGAATAGGAAGAAACTGCCCATTCATTGTTTTGCCTAAAATTTAACTCGAACATTAAGATCCTTTATTTATCTAGCCTCTGTTACTGATCATGCACTCATATTTTGTGTTTCTCCTTCATTTTACAGAAATTAGTACTGATGCATGGGAAGTGTCTGCTATTTGTATCGAACATGGTGGATTGGTGAGTATCTACGGAACCAGTTTCACTTTACTTTTGTTGCAATCTTATTTTTAGCTGGTATCCTTTCCGAGCTGTAATTTTAGAACTGATCGCATTAGATACACGTGTTCTGCTGCATCAGACGAACTTGGAAAAGTCGGATGGTGTGAACCAATTTGTTTCTTTTTTTTTTGGACAACAGAACCAATTTGTTTCGTTTAGTTATGTTTCCTGAAAATCTTGTAACTTTACTTTGTTGATCGATTTGAGCTAATGATTATTCCTCTGATTAGTACTCCTACTATCCAAAGTTGCAAATGCTTATTTACTACAGCCCCCTCCCCTGCACCCGAACAATTTCTTACAGTTTACACTTGACATGTAGAAATTGTCAATCTGGAAAATGGGTTAACTGTGTTGTGAATTGTTGCATATCAGATGAGTACATATGTGACAGTTTCGTATTGTTGGAAACGCGAACGGTACTTAGATTACTCATAGAATGATACATTAATCTCTTATACATAGGTAATGTACACTTGTATACAATAGTTCAGGATCACTCATTTTCCAGGAGCAAAGTTAGTGGCAAAAGCCCAAGCATTGTTGTTGACCGGGTCAGAAAGATGATCCGCAAGGTTTTCCAATGGACCTTTACCGGTAACAATTGCCTGAACAAAGAACCCGAACATTGAAAACATGGCCAATCTACCATTCTTGATTTCCTTGACCTTCAACTCGGAGAAGGCCTCTGGGTCTTCGGCCAACCCCAATGGGTCAAAGCTACCACCCGGGTAAAGTGGGTCGACCACCTCGCCAAGTGGCCCACCTGCAACACGGTAACCCTCAACCGCACCCATCAAAATAACTTGGCAAGCCCAAATGGCCAAGATACTTTGAGCATGGACCAAGCTTGGGTTACCCAAGTAGTCGAGGCCGCCCTCGCTAAAGATTTGTGATCCAGCCTTGAACCAAACAGCCTCACCGAACTTGACCCCATTGCGAGCCAAGAGCTCGGGGAAAACACAGCCTAGTGCTCCCAACATAGCCCACCTACAGTGGATCACCTCGAGCTCACGGTTCTTGGCAAAAGTTTCGGGGTCAGCTGAAAGGCCAGCCGTGTCCCAACCGTAGTCACCGGGGAATTCTCCGGTGAGGTAGCTTGGGGCCTCACCAGAGAATGGTCCCAAGTACTTGACACGGTCAGGACCGTAAAATGGGCTACTAGAGGCAGCGGGCTTGGTCTTTGCAGCGGCCTTCCTCATTGTAATCCTTCCTTCACCTAGGATGTTGGATCCAGTCGGGGCGAGCTTAACAGCCTTTCCTAGAAGGGATGGTGAAGAAAGAGCCATTGCAGAGGAAGCCATTGCTAGAATATTGTAAAACTTGTAAAGGAATGTGTATTTAGAAGAGCAGGAAAGGGTTGGTTGATTATATTTCAGGTTGAAGTGTCCCTATTTATAAGGGATGGTTTTGTAAGGGGTCCTTATCCTATGGTATCTAGAAATCTGATGTTACTGGCTTAAACTTGGTAGGATTGAGCATTGTCATATTTCCAAAGATTTTGGTTATGCCAACTTGATTTCCGAAAAGCAGATTTCATAAGATCGTATGAAACTTGTGGCCACCAATACAACATTGCCACTTGGATGATTGGTTTTAGTAGCTCACAAGACGTTGCGTAGGAATGTGATTCAACAAGCAATTCATTATCAATCAAAAGAATGACGAGAATGAGAGAGTAGAGATGTTAGTAGTATCCGATTTGTTAAAGCATTATGAATCAAAAAACTTAATTTTTGAACCGAAAAAAAATATGATTTCTGTAAAATTTGATCCTAAATTAACTTTCCAATACCAATCAATCTTTCAACTAGTTCATAATGGATGAATCTTTTAGAATTATGATCCCTTTTCGATTCCAATTCACGAGGATTTTAAAGAAATGACGATCTACACTATAAACGACTAGTATAGAAAAATGATTAACTTGTTGAACGTAGTGAGTACTTTTATTAGAGAATGTAGTACTCACCCTTTAATACTTTTATATACGGAGTACGAAATTATAGTACTACATTTTTTTTTTTTTGTATGGATGAGTCGGGATATGAGAATTTAAACCCGACCCACCTTTCATCCTCAACTACACTACATTATAGTAAAGCACTGTAAAGTGTAAAGGATGGGTATTTCTCCCGCCAGTTAGCTGCTCATCAATGGACAACGGGGTATTTCCGCGCCAAAATTGCAGGTTCTCTTTTTATTCTCTTCAATTTGAATAATTTTAATTGATAATTCTTCGCCATTTTCCCCCAATTTTTTCAAATTGCCGTCAAAATTTATTCCCAGCCCCCCCCCCCCCCCCAAATTTTAATTGTAATCCCTAGACTCACTCATTGTGATTTCTGGGTATAGTACTACCACAACATAGGAGTAACAAAGTATCGTCGTAACTTGAAAACTAAGAACCAAACTTCCTGAGCATCCTGCCTCAAAAAAAGAAAAAAAAAAGAAAGAAAAGAAAACCAGAGCATCAGTATGTTTCTGTTTCATGGACTCATGGTCATACCATAAGTATCATGAATTCATAACCAATAAGCATCAAAGCTTTGTACTATTCTACAATGGATGATAGATACAAAACTATTTTACAAGCTCTGCTCTGTTACTGCAAATTTCAAAGGCCTCGGAAAATCCTGAAGAAACATCTTACAGAGAAATGTAAATAAGATGACTAGTGAAGAGCTACAGTTCCTCAATTACAACCTTGCTCTTGTTCTTTGTTTTTTGATCTGTCACTAAGGTTGGTCGGCCCAAACCCGGGAAAAAGTCGGGCCGGGTCGGGCTTTCGGGCCTGGGCCTTTTGATCAGCTCTAGAACAAACCTTGTGCGTATGGAAGATGAAGGAACATGAGGACAGGGCGAATGTGTCGAGGCTTAAACTTTGTCATCTGACACAACCTTCGCACAAAGTGAGCTGTTTGTTGAAATGAATAACACATGTGAGTGTCCCACATTGGAAAAAGAGGAGAGGGTTGATATGTTTATAAACCAAGGAGCTGCTCCACCTATTGCCAATTGGTTTTAGGATGGAACCTCCTTGGATTTATGATGTGGACTCTCTCTCCTCCTACCGGGTGCGGCCCAGGCCCGATCGTGATTCAACATGGTATCAGAGCCCATGGTTGAAGACCTGGGACTCAAGAAGATGAACTGGGCCCGTATGCAGATGGACCAAGTTGACGCAACCGAAGAGAGTTAGGAGAGCCCCGGTTTGCGATGCTACCGAAGAGAGCCAGAAGAGCCCCGGTGAGCCTGTGAAGGTCCAGTCTGCGCAGATGGGCAAGATAAGAAGGGAGCCGAAGAGAGCTAGAAGAGCCCCGGCTAGCCCATCCTCTTTTATTATCTCTCTACTCTTTTATTATCTTTGTGATCCCATCCTCCCGACTGATACTGACTTGAGCGTCGGAGGGGGGTCGCCCCGGCGAAAGCTGGGTGCCCCCCTTGACCGTTTGTTTGTGCGCGCAGGAAACTGAAGTTGATCCCGGTCTATCCCAAATCGAACTCACCCCAACAATGATGTGTTTGGATCGATTTTATTATTCTTCTGATTTTATTCAAGTTCAATTCATTATCAAGAGCTTCAGAAATGTTACTCTGCTTTTTTTTTTTTTTTTTCAGAGGAAGAAATGTTACTATGTAACTATGTTACTCCTCTTACTAGTACCGTTCGAGTCTTTCACTACGGTTCTTCAAGATATAACTTGTATTAGACGTGTCATGAAAGTTTAAGATCACGTAAAGTTTTAGACATTTTCAAACCTTTGTATGTCAGGTTGTCCATTTGGATAGTGTAAAGATGTTGCAACTTTGGCATTGACTGACTAGTGACTAATTGTATTGACCTCTTTCTTATGCGTTATTCTATAGATATGTTGGAACTCACAATTGGCAATGTTGAATATTGGGTAAAAAGTAAATATTGTCACGAAAACCTGTTGAGCAAATTTAAAACATGTAATTTACAGTCGTGCAGAGTTCCTTAAATCACATGACAGGACACGTAATGCTTGTATCATAATACTCGGGCGCATATTATTTTGATGCATTGATGCATGTCGTCACGATTGATTTCATTTGAATTTCTTCAACTTTTTTTTTTATCACTAGTAGAAAAATCCACACAAATTAGAAACCGCAATGCTACGTAGTAAAAGAAGCACAGGTTTTCGATTCAAACATTACAAATATGGAGCACGGGTTTTCGATTAAAACATTACAATTATGGAGCGAATACAATATCGATGACAACTAAAAGCTGATAATAAAAATTTAAAGACACTACATTATTATATGAGATAGTCGATACTAATTCCGGAGCATAACCAACACCGCATTAGGCTTTTTTATCTGACCAGCTTACATACACACGATACTCATTCCATTCCGCAATCATAATGTATATACCATAAGTTCTTATATTCCAAGAACATAGGGAATATCCACACATTTTTGCTATTGGTTCGTAAACCCAAAATAATAGAAGATCGTCTATGTGATTTGGCCCAGAACATTGTAGTTCGTTGTATATTAATTTTGAAAGTATATCGAATTTGCTCGGAATAATTTAAAATTTGAATACCTCCTAATCCGCCTTCTTCGGACGCACAAGTGACGACCAATGGTAAATGTTGGCCTTCTAAATTCGTCATGTTGTTAGTGATATGAATATGATAGGTGTTGAAGATCCACCACAATGCAAAATCATCCTTTAGCATAGGTGGGTCGGCCGACTTGAGTGCTGAACAAAAGATCAACAAGGAGCATATTACAAGAAATTTTTGGAAACTCATCATCTTTGCTTCTTTTCGATTCGCAAAGTAAGAAACTGTTTTTGGAAGTGAGCAATATAAGAAAATGGTTATTAGGAGAGGAGAAGTAAGAATTTGTATTTGTGAGTGAGCGCGCAATATAAGAAATGGTCGGAAAAAGATGAAGAGTAATTAATAAACTATGTTTGTAAGTGAGCAATATAAGAAAATGGCCTAGTTTGAAAGAGATCTGTAAGTGAGCAACATAATAATGTAAGTGAGCAATATAAGAATGTAAGTGAGAATGAGATGTGTAAGTGAGCAATATAAGAATGTAAATGAGCAATATAAGATTGTAAATGAGCAATATAAGAAAATGGTTTGAACGACATGTGGTAGTGAGCAATATCAGAATGTAAGTGAGCAAAAGAAAATGGTTTGAAAGTGTGTGAGCAATATAAGAAAACTTTAGACACGTATAAAAGATGATCCAACCACCCGAAAACTTTCTAGCTTGAGAATGTATAAAAAATGATCCAACCTTACAATGAATTCCTTGTCTAATACAACGAACCGAAAACTTTCTAGCATGAGAAATTTATGCCATGGTAATCTTACAGCTCCCAATTTTAACAAAACTTAGTCTAGGATATTCGCACTCGGGTGGTTGGCACATCTGAATCCTTTCTTTGCCACTGAGATAACTTCATCACTATGTTGAAAAAAACTACAGTCTATATAAGTTGTTGCTAAGACCTAGAGAGTTATACGTACCTAATTTGCTCTGTCAAATATTTGAAATGAAGGTAATTACAACATAAAACCTTATAATACGATGTATATTTTCATCTTTTACTTAGACTATGAACAACTTATACTTTGTTAAATCGCCTACATCAATTTTGTGAAAATCGATTTTTACCACATCTATTGTCGTTTAAGGTTTGAATTAACCGAGTATTCCATTTTTTGCCCTGCAATTAAGGGAACTGAATTTTAAGTTATATTCATAGGGTAAGCCGTGTCCAATGAAAAATGCATGCACGGTTTGGGGAGCGGTTTTTCCAATGTGCGTCTTGATTGTCACTATGTCAGGTAAAGAGAAAAGGGGTTCTTTACACATCCCATGTGCAACCCGGGCTTCAAACATCTGATGTTTTCACCAAAGCATTGGGGGGCAACCGCATTGTTTCTTCCTCCGCAAGCTAGGACTTGTTGATTGTCCACCAAGTCCAGCTTGAGGAGGGGATGTAGATGATATGTACGGGAAATGGCAACAACATCAACAAGACTGTACAAGTAGCAGCAGTAGCTAACTAACAGCAAGGCGTCACAGCAAGCTGCAAGCAGCAACACTGCGCAGCAGAGGAACGAAGCCCCAATAGTTAGTTAGAGTCAACGCAGTTACAGCGAGTCAATGCTGACTAGATGCTGTGTCGTTGTAATAGATTCCAATGAGACAGTTATTTCTAGTGGAAGCTATATAAAGCAGCACAATGTACACAGAAATAAATTGGAAAACTGCCTCTATAATCCTCTGTAATCCATCTTGCTAATATCATACCTTAAGATTAGCGGTTGTACGGCTTCATTTATAAAAAGCTTGGTCGGTAAACTTTTTCAACATGTCTAACACAAGTAGCCTTGGAAGGACCGTGAAAGACTCGAACAACACTAGTAAGAGGAGTACAACTGTAACAATCCCGAATCTCTTAATAATGAACTTGGATAAAAACAGAACAATCGAACTCCGGCACATGATCATTAATGTTTCTTAACACAATATAACTACTATTAGGATACCATTACAACAAATTTAAGTTCTAATTAGACAATTGGATGAAATGATTTTAGACTTAGCACTATCATAAAACAATCTACGATTTACCAGTTGGTAGACTTACCTTATCAAATGCTCGCATCATCAGGCAGAAATACGTCTGCTCTCCTCAAGATTTATCGGGCTAAAAATTACACAGCTCCCGAACACGGATAACTCCTCCTCGACGAATATACAATAATAGCTTACGACAATCCCCCTGGATCCACCGGAGCCCGACGACATACCCGCATGCCCGACGATTGATCCCACCAGCAGAGGAACAACGGGTTTGAAACTGCTTGTACATTTTGCCGTTGCGAAACAATGGACGGGTCAACGCCATAATAATCCGCAGCCGAAGTCAGCTGTTTCCACACTTTGGCTTCATCATTCACGCACTCTGCATTTACAACCCCCTTGAGTGCAATTACAGCTAAGGCTACCACGGCTAAAACCACCACGTTTCGCGCCACCGGCCGCCTCATCGTTAAGATTTGGTGATAAAGAAAAAATGGGTTTAAGGTTTTGCTAGATTACTCAATTGACTTATATGGCCGAACTACTGCAATTTATTTGATTCTAAAATGGTTCAATTAGTGTTAAACACGTCTAGGATAATACGTATAGAATTAAGGATGATGCTTCTCCACTAATTAGCTCGATTATGCATATATATTACTAAATTTGGAGTAATTTTGCAACGTAATCCTGAAGATTACTTATTAATTTTGAGTTCTTTGGGTTGCGATTATGAATTATGATAGTTCTTGTGCCGCATACTAATGAATCAAATCAATACTTAACTAATTAGTATTACTGATTGCTAGAAATTGATTCATGCCCCAGTGTTTAGACATACTCCGTATTTTGGAAGTGTTTGTCCAAAGGTCATGTTTGCCTTGTTAAATCGTCATACTCAAAAGTCGGATTGCGCTATCCATCTATTGTAGGTAGGTAGACCGTACTACTACCCGTGCGTATGTATGAATGCACTTATGCGCACGGACACAAGTCTTACATATTTTTGCATGTTATAAATATGATCATGACTTGATTGTACTTGGTTAATTACTCGATATAGATTTTATCTAGGAAAGAGTACATAATTTTGCATCTTTATGCCCTATGCTTGTCACATAGAGCAAAAAACCTACAGATGCCATTGAGTATGATTATTGATTTGTATTTATAGTGTTGAGCTAGGTAAATATCAAAAGACATGTTTAATTGTAAAATAAAAAATATCGATGATCTAAGCGATTAAGTTTCATTATAAAGACATACAATTTGAATACAATATAACTCTTTGAAAGTACAATATCAACTTTAAGCTAAAGATAATAGTTTGGGAGTACATCTTTACACTATACCAAGTATATCTTTGATTATAAAATAAAACACTAAAAACCCTAAAAGATACATTCGTTGTATGGGAAACTCCTCTATACCATTTTCAAATCTCTATCTATATATGTGTACATCTTTTCTCTCAATTGGATTTCGCTTTCTGAAAGAGTTTTCGTTATATATGTGTGCATACAAATTTTCTCTCAAAAATCAAGTAAATGACAAAGGTATATATTCAACCTTAAAATAATGTGTAACCGACAAAGTTGACAAACAAATAGCCGTAAGACACAATACTTAATATCATCATTAAAATAAATGATGAAGATAATATGAAATGTTATTTATATAAGACTCTAAAGTGATTTATAACGTTTTAGTGGCAGTTTAAGAGTTTGATAACTCTTATTTTTAAGTTGTTGTGATGTAATATTGAACTAACACATAAGCATTTAAGTGACTTTTACAGAATTACAGGTGGACAATCGCTAAGGTCATGCCATGTAGATCGTGATGTTAGCCTGTTGATAATTATGTATAGATAAAAACTTTATTTACTCTATTTGAGAAATGCTAGTTGCAGTTGTCGTTGCCTGTAGAAGACTACAAATTAACACTCTCTACGATGAGTTGGTAATTAAATCCCTTATATTTTGCTCTACAAATAGGCAAATTTAATGAAAATAACCCAACGTTTGCGACATCTTCATAGAATAACCTAACCTTTCCACTTTAACAAAAATAACTCAACGTTTATTTCACGTCACACTAATATCCCAGATTTGCTAAAGTAGGAATTTCTCGCACTTCAAATCTCAAGAAAATACTAATGGAATAGTATTTTGCATATATGGACTTTCCTAATTAGATTAGAGAAAGTATCTTAGAGGTTTCCTAATTGTGTACGGGGTTTAGGAAATATATGAGTATATATATTTACCTTATGCAAAATTCTTAACCATGAAAGAATAGTTCGTTCCCTGTTGTAGCCGACAAGCTCCTAACGATCTGATCTAATTATGTGGATAATGGTAGAGGGGCAGCACTAGTCAATTTGTGCAGATTCATGTTAATACATGTGAGAGATCTTGGACTGTTTTGATAGCTTTTCGCAAATTGATTTATCAAAATCTAACAGTGGCATTCAGGCACGGTGCTTATTTTACTGGTCCACATGCAATCCCTAAAATACATACATACAAATAGACCTGTAAAACGGGTCGGGCATGCGGGTTTCGGGTCGATTCGGGTTCGGGTAGAATACGGGTCGGGTTACGGGTTGACCAGGGGTCGAAAATACATATTCGCGCCTTTTTCGTCGGGTAATTTTAACAGTGAAATATTATTTTATTCTTATTTCCAATTATTTTATATATTATATTATATAGTAATAATGATTCCATTATATGTATGCGTTATATGTATTAAAATATTTTTTTTAATTAATATTTTATTAATATAAATTTTTTTATATCATTTTTTTATTATTATAATATTTTTTTACTAAATATGTTTGACCCAACGGGTAGACCCGCTCGGGTCGGGTCTTGACCCTGACATTTTGGATCATTTCGGGTATCGGGTGCTTTTCGGGTTCGGATTGAAAAAGTCCGGGTTTTTCGGATATTTTCGGGTCGGGTCTCGGGCGGTTTTTCGGGTTGGGTCAGAATCTTACAGGTCTACATACGAATGATGAATTTTGTAAATAGACAAAAAAAATAATGCAATTAAAACATTATTAAACCCAAAAACTTGCAAAATACGTCCGAGTGTAACATTTTTATTCAAATTCAAAATCTTAAGTGGATCTAACTTCTTAATTTAATTGGATTTTTTGTCTAAGAGTACCTTATACAGCGTACAAATTGTTAAACACTACCTAATAAAAAATTTCTTGTCTAACACTACCTTATATATCGTTTGTCTAACACTACCATAAATGAGATTTCGGCAAAATAAAAGTCTATATAGCCGTGTAGACTCGCTTGATCAATATTGGCCATCCATTAGCTAGATGATGTGGGGGTGGCGGAGGCTGTGTGGTGGTGTCGTGAGTCCGTGACCGTAGTGGAAGTAGAGAGAGCAGAGAGAAAAGGAAAGGGTAGGGGAAGGAGAGAAAAAAAAGGGTGTTTTTCCTTTATTCTTTTACATCATAGACCATTAGTGATTAGACCTAACTAAATGCATCGTAGACCATTAGACCTAACAGAACAGAAGATTAACACAGTCCAACATCAAATCAAATTTGTTCTATAAAACCGCTCTGGCAACATTAGAAGATTTATTAATCTTTTGGACAATTAAACATCAAAGACATATAATTGAAAGAGAATCATATGACATAGTAATCATAATTAAGATTGCAATTAACTTAGGATTTCCAATTCGACATGCAAGGGTCACAGGTCGAATATCAATGTATAGAGAAGAAGAAGCAGGCGTGACAAATGCATAGAGAGAGTGAGAAAACTGACATAGAGGAGGAGGGTATGTGATATTTAGACTCTCGCAATTAATCGTTACGCTCGGCTCTTTCATATGCGATGGTTTGGTGTCCATGTTGTTGGTTGTACCAAATCTCGAACACATGATCTATAGTTGAAGGCAAAGAATTCAACCAACATGCTCAATGGGAATTGGTATCTTCATATGAGAAGGTGAGAATACATGTATGGTGCGGTGCATTTTTGTCATTTCGGATTTGGTGTCTAAGACCAAAGTTTTTCGGAATAAAAATAAAAAAACATTAATGGTGCATTGATATCATGATCCTAAATTACTTGTATAGGTTTATCCTTATAATAATAAAAAAAAAAATATGACATGATCCCAAATTACTTTATAAACATTCATGTATAGTAACATATAGTAATTTCGTTCCTAAACTAAAACTAACGAACCTCTTTTATTGTATACTTCATAATGATTATCATCGAATATTTGACTAATGAATAAATGAGGGTATGTAAATGAGCAATATAAACACACTACTTGAGGACATGTATTAAAAATGATCCAACTAATTGAAAATTTTCTAGCATGAGAATGCTGCTCGAAGAAACTAATTGAGAGAATGAAGAGGGGATGAGATTGATTTTGAAGTTGGTAGTTGGTACATACATTTATAGAGTGGAGAAATGCTAGTTGCAAATTGTGGACTATAAATATGGACACCAAGAGGAATAGACTCATCAAAGACACAATTAACGAATATGGACATGAGAATGCCAAACTTAGTTCTCCTACTCTTGGTTTGTCTTCCCCTCACCTACGCTACCTCGCGGGTCATCTTGGCTGATACCAAACCCGATGAGGCCATGAGGTCATCACCATCGGGGAATACTACTCTCGACCCAAATGGTCCTGTCATAGTTGAGTTTGCGAATTTTGCAGTGAAATCGCAAAACAAGGTGGAACATTCCCGACATAGTGAACTAGCACCATTGCAATTCATCAAGGTGATGAAGGCTACAATGCCGCCCTTCGGACCTATTAGGGTATATGTCACTCTTTCGGCCAAACGTGATGCTAATCCATGTACTTACGACGCTGTTATCAGAATTTGGGGTGTTCGTAGGGTGCTTCACTCATTTAAAGATAGTTCGCCTTCATGTCCTGTTGGTTAAGGCCAGGTAATAAGGTTTGAAATTGTGTGTAATGTAATTCCAATGAATGAGAAATATTAATTGTAGCACAAATATTTGTGTCAACTTGTCAATCACCCTACGTACATGTATCGATCGTTCATGTTTTTGATATTTGAATCACCCTACGTACGATCCAAACAAGTGACTGATATGACGTGAATGGGTGATCTAACGCAAAGAATACAAGTCTCGGTCGGAGTTGGGGATCAACGATCTTATCAATTTTTGGTGACCAACTCGATTAGTTATACGATAGTAATATAATTGTTAATAACATCATATAATGCAGATCAAGCGTACAGTAGAAGATTTAAAACACATAATATGACCGTGAAGTCTAGGTAAAAAGATTAATCAAGGATTGTTAGCACAATTGTCATTCTTAAACCAGAGCTTGGATTGTTTCAAGTCATAGATGAACCTGTGAATCAACTTGCTGGTATGCTTCAATGATTGTCGAGTAATTGTCCGGCTGCATCGTAAGACAAAAATATTCCGGGTATTAACTCTGACCCTGACCCTGACCCTGTGTTTTCACCCACCAAGAACACCTGTTCCGAACTGATCTCGAAGTAACTGTCCCGGAACAGGAACATAATTATAGGGAGATTATTGAGGTACCCCTCAGCACGAATCATGCACGAATTATAGAAGCAACCCCATATTGGTAAATGAGGATGGCGTGTTTAACTTTGATGCAAATTACACACTTGTAAGGATTGAGATGATATAAGATGTAATGAAGGGACGGTACATATACAAATCAGCTCATACTCCACCACTCTGAGCAATCGCGCGTGCAATATGGGTTAGTACCAAAATCTTACATTGCTTTCTAAACAAAGCTATCATGTGGTAATCTTCCCTCTTCATAAGGCCTTGATAATATACTACTTTTGAGGCTTCAATTCGAAGCTATGTAGCGATCTTTTAGCACATTCATGTAGAAATCAATTTAGTTATGATTCCGATTGCAAATACAAAGCCAATACAATTGTACCAAGGAAACAAAGGGAGTAATTTAATTGTAGGAGAAACTGATTGAATATGAGACCGTGTGTGTGATTTTTTTTTTTATATGAGTGTAAAATGAGATTATTAATCTATGTCGTTTCAAAAAATAAAAGAAACCCTAAATTAAAGAAGTGAAATTTATATATTCAAGCGAACTCTATTAAGTTAAAATCAATTAATCGATTCATATATTGATGATTCGCAGAGACAAGCCAAATAACAACAACAACAACAACAACAACAACTAACTACTACTCTAGTTCTCTCAAGAAAAAAAAAAACTACTACTCTAGTTAACCTTATCGAAAAAATGGTTATAAGATAAATAATTTCCAAGTCCATATACACTGATTCGAACGAGCATGCATGCAAGGAGGGAAAGATTGAAAGAGATTAAGCTTGAGCAATACGGTATTCGGCAACATAAGAAAATCACCTGATTCGAAAATTCTTGCGCACACATTGGTGTTTAGGACTTTTTAGGGTTTGTGGTGGTTTACAGATTATGAATGAGAAGAGATTCGGTGAGTATTTGAGAAGGGATAAGCAGCATATGCTATAGGTTATAACGATTATCATAATTAGATATAGATATAAAATCGTAAAATGCAGTGTAAAAACAAATTACAATATTCACTATTAGCGATAATTGTATGGTCATTACCGCTAGTGGTAATCACCATAAGAAAATAATACTCCCTTAAATCTTATCTGGCCAACTTACGTACAAATAGTAATCGTTCTCGTATAAATCAAGGAGGTATAGACCATCCGTTCTTATACTCCATTGACATGTCGTATATCCGCACATTCTTAACAGCGGCACGTAAACCCGAAAAATTGGTACGTCGGCTAGTTGACGACCGTCCCATCGGAAGGAGCAAACAATATGTGTGCTCTGGTCAATCCTGATCTTGAATGTGTAATTGATTTCTTGCATAAAGCTTAAAGTTTGAATACCTCCTAACCCGCCCTCGTCGGATGAACAAGTGACATAGACAGGAAAATATTGTCGTCCATCGGTCATATTGTTGGATATCTTGACATGGTATGTGTTAAAAAGCACAGTAAAATTCCCCGAGCCAATTGCGCCAGCAGTGAACACGATCAATGCTATAGCAAAAAAGCCAATTACGACAAATTTTATAACCATCTCGTGTGAATTTTCAACCACCGGTTCTTCTATCCCACCAGTGATTTCCATTTTTTTTTTTTTTTTCGTTTCGCGGTGACGCAAACGAATTTAACCTAAATGGGTAGGTGTTTATTAATTATATGCACCTTTCATGCATTTTATATAGGTGATGATACTTATGATGATTACAAATACACCTGGAGATTGTAATAACCCGTATCTGAGTCGAAGTAGGATTATATTTGTAATAACCCGTATCTGAGTCGAAGTAGGATTATATTTGTAATAACCGTATCTGAGTCGAAGTAGGATTATACTTAAAGTCGGCAAGGATCCTTTACTAACCCAATAACTAATTAATCAAACTCCTCCTCGTACGAACTATTATTATTTTGGGTTTACGAACCAATAGCAAAAATGTGTGGATATTCCCTATGTTCTTGGAATATGTTAGGGGATTCGGGTCGGTCGGTACCATGAAACTAGTTCATGGGGAGAAACATAACACGCAGCGGAATATTCGAAACAATGTTTCTCAGTTTCTCGTTTCTCATCGATTTCATCAATCGTACAACGTATTTATACTAGTTACAATTCACCGTCTTAACCTACAAGTAATATAACATTCCTAAATACAATCTACCATATATGTACTTCGTACATATTCACAATATTCCGATATATACGATATTACCATAACTTCGTACGGTAATATATTCTGACCATATTACTCCATAATATCTCTCGATATTATCTCGTAATATCGTCACCTTCCATATTTCCTATTAAAATCAAACTAACAAGAACAAACAAAACCCATAAGAAGTGTATTTAAGAAGCAACTCAGAAACCCACAAACAGGTCCCCCCACAACTTAAAACGAAGAGGTAAAAAACACCAATTCGAGGTTAAAATAAAGTAAATTTTGGGGTTAAATGGGGTTTAAGAGGTCAAAGAAGAATCCTAAAAAGGGTAAATTACAAAAGATAAAAAAGGGAGGGAAATCTAGAAAAGGATAATCTTGGGAATCGTAAAGAAAGAGGAGAGAGAGAGAGAGAATGTCAGTGAGAATGAGTCATGTCTCATGTGGGAGAAAATGGGGTAAAATTAGCAAAGTTAAGATCGTGCAATGCACTACTTTGGCACTTGTCCCACGAATTTTAGGACAGTTTCAAGAGGATTTGGGTACTTTTTCTTCTTCTTTTAGGGCATGCTTTTTGGTCGGGACCTGGGAGTTGCACCCGGTATCCTAGAAGCGAAAAATCACGCACTCAAGTTAGTCACACTTTTGTAGTAATGGATCAATGGGTACGGTTTAATATGAAGGCGAACGAGGGTTTTGCATGTCTTTGATGAGCTAAATCGACTCTTGGAAGTTTGTAAGTTACCACTTGGCGGTAAAAACTCGAGTAGCGGGTTAATTGCCGATAAGTGATAATTTACGGGGGCGAAAATAATTTCATGTGATCCTGTTGAGCAACATCCAATCAATCATTAAATTTAGTAAACAAATTGGTCGCTAAGTTTGGTAGCATATCCCCTCAAAGGGGGAAATTCTTGGCCAATCACGGTGATTGGCAACCTCCCTCAAAGGGGAGGTATGTACGACGGATTAGAGACTTTTATACCCATGAATGATTGTGGATTATGATTATGAAACCCCACATCAACAAACTAATCAACTCATAATAATACGAAATAATTTTTGCATGATCCAAAACTTTTTTGCATAATACATGATAATGTGATGTACTAAATTGAGATCACGAGAACTTTAGATATCAGCATACTCGATACATCTAATGAGTGCGTTTCATGTTGAAAAGCCGGGTTCAGAAAGGTTTAAAATGGATCGTTGATGATTTTTCAGGTCGATCAGTTGAAAGGTTTACAGAATGCTGTTACAGCCATGCCCACTCGAACATCAGATCCTTCACTATTACACAGTTGTATCTCATTTGATGATACTTCAAGTTCAAGCTCTTAACAGTTCACAGGAAAAACTTACAGGCTGAAGTAGTTCAACTCACTTCGCAAGTTCAGTTGTAAAGATTTCGAGTTGATCTGCAATTAAACTTGTCAATCACTTCCCCATTTGCTCACTACCCTCTCCTTAGCACTAACACGTACAGGCTCTACTGGTATATCTTCGATTTTTGGTTCACTTGATGAATAGAACCCTCTGGTTATAAATGAGGTCATTTCCGTAACTCTGTTTCTTGTGCCACGCAGTGCAAACAGCAAGGGATTTATGATTACAGCCAACAGCAAATCTCCTTTGGCAGCTACAAGGTACTGCAGCACCACGCAATCAAACAGATTAGGCATGAGAAACTGGGGCGGGAAGGAGAGATGATGACTAAAACAAGCAATTGATGGAATGAATCGCTCACCAAGACAAGGATGCCCAAAACGGCAAGGCTGGTTTGTTGAGCTTCTTGCCAAAAGTTGTCACCATTGGACCAGCCAAATCGTCCGCCAAACCAACCACCAGCCCCGCCGCTTCCACCATCTCCTCCGCCAGCTTCTTCTCTTTTCTTAATTTCTTGATTCCATTTCTCAAATTTTTCCTTGTTTCCACCAAGGGCCCCTTCTAAGGCTTTCCTAGCTTGTTCCTGATAAACAGAGGCACAGGATATTCTAGTAAATGCAAGTCCTCAATAGGGTCAGTTGCATAAACTAGCAAACCAGACGACCATACAATGCGCAATGCCTCATAATTGCACTCAAAAATTGCCAATGCACTATACACCAAGGAACCAAACATGCCACAGCAACAAACACCAATGTCGATTTTTTTTTGTTTTTGTTTTAGAACACCTACACAGACTTTGTGAATGAGAAAGTGTTAAAGTTTCCTACAAGCAAAAAGGATACTAAAAATGTCATGACAGTTCCATATGAATGGACAGAGGGCCTGCCACATAATAAGAAGTGCTCAACTGTCTCAATATCTATCTAACAGGATCTAACGTAGCCGGCAGGCCCCTAATGAGTGACATTAGCTGAAATATAAGTCGAACGAATCAAATGCCTCACTGCTTCTTAGTAGTCGTAAAGAAACAACAGACCTATTCATACATGTAAATTATTCATAATCAAAACATTGCTCTCTATCAAAAGTTATAAACTTTAAAAACCACAACGTACTAGCTTATTCATTTATTTATAAAGAACCAATCTTTATCTTATCTTTAGCACAGCCACATTTCCATTTCACATCATTCTTACGGAACTGTTAAGCCTTCTTAAAAAAAAGTTATCAACTTTACATTCGGCAGCAAAGCATCTTATTCATAAATCTACAAAATCTCATTTCTATTTCAAGTCACTTTAATACATTAAGCCATGTAGCTAATTTGTGAGCTTAAAGTTCAGCAGCAGATAATTCATTCAAACATGTAGAAAGAACCAATCTTTATCTGATTGCGACAAAATTTCATTTTCATTTCACATCACTATCACCGAAACATTATGCCATTAATCCAAAGTTGTAGTTTTCTAAACCGAACAGCAATAATAACTATTCTGACACGACTTTGTCTTTGACGTTAAGTTCCAATGAGAATTCTGCAAAGTTGCTCAAAAGGCCAACAGGAAGGGCAATGTCACCAAGGCCAAGCTGACCACTAGTAGTATCTCTCAATTTTGCCAAGTCGAGAAAGGTTGCAACCAATTATGTAGTTCTAAGATCAAAATACTTGGGCCATTCGTCTAAAAAGAACGCTACACATAATATAGAGAATGATAGAGGAGAAGGAAGAGAGAAATGATTACATGAAAGCTTGAGTAATTCCATTGATGTGAATCGGTTTATATACAAGTACAAGAGAATCAAACCTAATCATAATTCCTACAATTATGCTACTAATCTAGGTAATAATCAATCTTTACTCATAATACAAAACTAAGCTAGGAAGGTAAATATATCACAAATCAATTACAATCAATCACAATATGAACATATAACTTTATACTAATCATTTCCTAATACGCCCCCGCAAGATGGACGGCCGGAGGGTAAGTGCAATCTTGAACGGCAATTGTAGAGATCAGTGGAGAGGAGCAAGACGGTGCAATGTCGTGGAGAGAGGAAGGACATTCGGTTGTCACAGCAATCCGAAACCATAAGAGTAGGAGAAAGATATTTGTGGGTGTCGCAAGATCAACCCGAAAATAATTAGAGTAAGACGAAGATAAGAGTAATTTATGAGTTAAAGAAGAAGAAGAAGAGAGTAGAGAAGATGACCGTGGAAATTTAAATCAAACGAGAGGGGAGAAGGAGGACAAATTAAATGAAGAAATAGAATAATATGGAAGAGGAGAAAAATTAGGCACGGTGAGCTGAGGAGAGCGGGTGGAAGATCAAAATTAGAGAGTAAGAAAGGTAATAAATTTGAGAAGAGAAATAATTTGAAAGAGGAAATTTGGGAAATTTGTGAACGATAAGAGGATGAATTTGCCGAGAGGGAACAAATGAGGGAACAAAGGTAGATACTACAGTTGTGGGAACAGAGACTCCACAACAAGGCTCGTTGATCACAAGAACAACGACAATTTGGTCGAGATGTCGAACAATATCGACAATTTGATGAGGGCTGCAGCGAATTAAACGTGCCGATGACCGTGACGACAATCGACAGCAATGAAGATGAATGTGAAAAGAGAGAAATTTGAGAAGGTACGACAAGACAGAAATAAAAATTGTGAGACAAAGATTTGAGAATGATAGTAGAAGATTATAAGAGAGGAAAGAAATTTCAGAATAGAAATAAGATAAGAGGAGAAAAAGAAATTGGAAATTTTGAGAATGGGTAGACGAAAGAGAAGGAAATCTGTGACAGAGAATTCTTGAGAATAAGGGAATAAAGAGAATAAAGAGGATTAGAGGAGAGAAAGATACGAGTAGGATTTGAAGGGAAATTTTGAGAAGAGAACTTGCTGAGAGTGGCCTGGTAAAGATTTGTGAGGATAAGATGAATTTGACGAGATAACAATGGGGAGGAGAAGGGCCAGTGTTCACAAAGACACCATATCATGTTCACAAGAACAACGGCCAATAATTTGAGCTAGTATAGAGAATGAGAAGAAAAATCGTGTTCACAAGAACAACAATTTAAGGGGGATAAGAGAGTCGTAATCACAAGATCAACAACAATTGAAGCTTTCAAAGATAAGAAGAAATGGAAGACAATGAGGCGGAAGACATTGATGAGCGCGTCGAAGGATCGACTGCTCTGATACCATATAGAGAATGATAGAGGAGAAGGAAGAGAGAAATGATTACATGAAAGCTTGAGTAATTCCATTGATGTGAATCGGTTTATATACAAGTACAAGAGAATCAAACCTAATCATAATTCCTACAATTATGCTACTAATCTAGGTAATAATCAATCTTTACTCATAATACAAAACTAAGCTAGGAAGGTAAATATATCACAAATCAATTACAATCAATCACAATATGAACATATAACTTTATACTAATCATTTCCTAATACATAATCCTAAATATGCTAAACTAGGGCCACATATCAATAACTAAGTCAGTTATGCATTTACATAAGCAATTGAGCTAAAAACGCTTGCACTGTGACTCATAAGACATGTAATAAGCATTTTGTTGGAAATCAAGTCCTCAACACAATCAACAATCAACTAGCAGTAATTGGTTCTTTGCACCCATTTTAATCAGTATCCGAGTATCTCACGCTCAGTAAATAATCCCCAAACCAGATTTTCCAACATTTCTCTATATTAACAGTAAAAATATAAAAATTAATAATAATAATGTCAAATAAGAAGTTAGAAGTACCTGCTTATTACGGTTATCAGAGAAAAGGCAAGAAAATCTGCCATTACAGCGTAATTGGTGGCTCAAAGCTGAGAAATTTAGAAGGCGTGATGAAGAAGATGAAGAAGAAGATGTAAGAGGATGATGAAGGAGCAAAGTTAAGGGTTTGTTTGGAAGATTGATGCTTACAAGTTGGGCCATGGCTTCCATTCCATTTCTCCCAATTCATTCATACAATTCTTCCCTTTGTAGTATCATGGAATTGGGTTTGGTGGATCATATTTGTGGGCTTTGGATTTCTAGTAAAAGGAATAGTGAGACTAGTGAATAATGAATGACCCATTGTTGATTCCCGAGTTAGGCTACTCACTATACTGTGCAATGGACAACGGTTCGTAAGAATTGCAACTCGCAATCCTCATGAAGTCATTTGGGTTGTCACTTCTTAATCAATTATGGTTCTTTACCATTTCAGTGATTTGTTATTGTTGTTAATCACATGGAATCATACTTATGTAGATTGCAGACATAACTGAACTAACATAAATCCAATCATTAATGCGTGAATGATCTGAAATTAGCTTGATCAAGTGCGTTTATCGTAATCCCAATCACTCTATATTTCCAAATAAAATAACCAAATAGTTTTTTAATTTATGATATGATAACAAAATTATATATATGTACTTTAAGTTATGATTCTTTTTCTTGTGGGAATATCCCATTTCTTAAGTTGTTGACCAACCTTTACCTCTTACCACAGAAGCCAAACCCCATAGGACACATTGCTTAAACTTCACTCTTCAGTCTTCTCAATCACATAACTTCAACTTAAAATATGTACATTAATTCTGATGGAGTGTGATAACTGTGATCACTTCTCAATGAGTCAATGTAGAACTTGTTTGAATATACCAAAACTTTTTCCATACCTTCCTTACTTATGGAACAAAGTTTGATCTCAATTACCCGTAACTTGGCGAGCCTTATTATAAACTAGAAATATCGAATTAGAGATACTACCTACTAATCCTGTATGTGAATGTAATCTGAACAAAAATGGATTAATTAAATAATGCCGAACTCCCAAAAATGGATTACCTACTCATTTTAAACATTGATTGATTAATTACCAATATTTGAAAAAAAAATAACATTTTAAAAAGGATTTCGTTCACATTTGTAACTGTCAGAAAAATCAAATTTTGATTTTCATATCCCCCTCTCACATTTTAATCATTATCTTTTTTTTTTTAATCTTCCTCTTCACACTTTTACCACAACACCCCTCCTTAACTCCCAAAAACCAGGGGCATTTCCGTCCATTCACATCAGAGAGACAGAGATTTATGGATTGGATTAAGCAGTCATCATCATAGACAATACAAAAAAAAAAAAAAAAAAAAAAAAAATACAGAACAGAGTGACACACACAGACAGAGAGAGAAAGCTCATCACAGAGGAGAGAGGAGAGAGAGAGAGATAGAGAGAGAAAAGTACAAAAAAAATCCCAAATTTTTAATTTTAAATTTTAAATTTTTGTTTGGTTTTTTTTTTTTAATTTTAAATTTGAAGGGTAACTTATAAAAGAAGATTTAGAGGAGAGAGAGAGAAAAGAAAATGGTGTCGGACCAAGATATAGCAAGAGGTGTACTCGAGATCCTTTCTCTCCACGGCGGCGGTGGTGGTGGTGGTGTTGGTGGTGGTGGTGGTGACGTGTCAACCGTCGTACAACAACTCAGCGTAAAACTCGGATTGGACTTGACTCATAAATCTGCTTTTATCGCCGACCAAATCAACCTCCTCCGCCGCCACCACAACAACCACTTCCCTCAACAGCAGTTACAGTTTCCGCCGCCGCCGCAAACTCCGCCGTCTATTTTTCAAAATGACCATTTTGCCCTTCAGAATAATCCTCAATTTCTTCAACAATTCTACTACCAACAACAGCAACCGCAACAGCAGCAACAGCAACAGCAGCAGGTTTTGCCGTCTCCGTTTACGCTACATTTCGGGGAGTATTCTCATCATCACGTGCCGCAACCGCAAGGTCACGTGGATCAGAAGCATCACGTGCCTCATTATCAAAATCATCAGCATCCTCAGCAGCAGCAGCAGCACGTGACCCCGCCACCTGTTAAGAATGGGGGTCTCACTGGGAAGTCTACTACCAAAGAAAGGTTGTTTCTTTTTTCTTTAATTTGATTTTTAATTTAATTTTTAATTTGATGATTAGTATGGGTTTTTAGGGTTTAATATGAATTTAGAAGAAAAAGGGGGGGGGATTTTTTTTTGTTTGTTTATTGTTTTGAGAAATGTATGTAATATTTTGTGACAATGAGACAGAATTTTGTGATTTGATGTTTCATATGATATGATTAGTTTATGTTTTGTTTGTTTAACATGTGGGAAGTACTGTTAATGAAGGTATATAATGATATATGATATTATGTCATTTGGTTGTTTGTGGTAGGCGCGAAGCCAGTTAGTTTAGTTGGTAAGGTCGTTGTGAATTTAGTTAGTTTAGTTGGTAAAGTCGTTACGATTTTATGGAAAATAGGCCCGGAAAATAGTTATGGAATGTATCATGTATGTACAGTTGAGCAATTAGTAATTGGGGATTTGGTATGTACTGATATCATGGCATTTGGTTGTTTGATGTAGGCGCGAAGCCGGTTAGTTTATTTAGTTGGTAAAGTCGTTATGTATTTTGTTAGCTTAGTTGGTAAAGTCGTTATGAATTTAGTTAGCGAACTTGGTAAAGTCGTTATGCATTTAGTTAGCTTAGTTTGTAAAGTCGTTACAATTTTATGTGCAATTAAGAATAATGTCAATTAAGATAGTCCCGGAAAATAGTTATGGAATGTATCATGTTTGTACAGTTAAGCAATTAGTAATTGGGGAATTGGTATGTACTCATATCATGGCATTTGGTTGTTTGACGTAGGCGCGAAGCCAGTTAGTTTATTTAGTTGGTAAAGTCGTTATGTATTTTATTAGCTTACTTGGTAAAGTCGTTATGAATTAAGTTGGTAAAGTCGTTATGCATTTAGTTAGCTTAGTTTGTAAAGTCGTGACAGTTTTATGTGCAATTAAGAATAATGTCGATTAAGATAGGCCCGGAATATAGTTATGGTATGTATCATGTATTTACAATTAAGCAATTAGTAATTGGGGATTTGGTATATATATGCACATATACTCCATGGAGTAGATATAGCAGTCAGCATGATGCAACAGTGCCATGAAGAGAATTATGGAGGTAAGGAATTGAGGGAAGACCTAAGTGCTTATGACTTTGGGAAATGGGAGTGTTGGATTGTAGTGATAATAAGATAGTGTCAAAGATTTGTCCGGGATAAGCGCCATTGAGTTTTAGCGATTAGCGTTACAGTTGTTTGGGTAGGAGGATGTTGTAACAAGTTCAAAAAATCTGAGAATTTGAGTTAACTGAAGTTCGTTTGGCGGTTGTAGGTAAAGCAATGGGTGTTGGTGTTGATTACTTGATTTGCTTTTCCATTTTGTCCTTTTCTGGATGTCGGGGATTAATGCACGAGGATGGTGTTGAGTTGACTGGAGTTCCGACTTTTGGCTTGAGAGATTTAAAGTTGAAATGAATGGTTTCTTTTGTATATCAGCATATGTGGTCAAGTATGAGAAATGCGTGTTATTAAATGGGTAAAGAAGCTCTAAGAGTAGTAAATTTGTAATCTTAATCAAGTAGGTTTTTTTTTTTTTTTTTTTTTTTTTTTTTAAGTATTGAAGGCATAGTTAGAGGCATGGATCTATGCTGTGTATTTCATGATGCACGTTTATGTTTTCATTAAGATATCTTGTTGTGTTGTGCTTTTCGGCAACGACAATTTTTATTTTTTATTTGGCTGAAGTTTGGAAGAGTTTGTCGATCTATGAAGGGGAAATGGTACATGGGAAAAGGGTGGATTGTGTTTGCTTATCAAGTGTGAACTTGCTACTAAAGTAAAGGTTCATTTGGGGAATTAAAGGTGGCGGTTGGAGCCCTGAGCCTCAGTTGGACTTCATTTGGGGAATTGAAGGTGGCAGTGGTTGCCTGAAATCTATCCGTTTAATTATTTCTGCTTGGACGTGGTTTTACTTGAAGTTCATGTACTTGATAAATTTGTGAACTTTTATTGTTTGTTAAGAACTGTTTATTATGTATGCAGTACTCCATCTGGAACTAAGAGGAGAGGAGGTTCTGGGGGTTTAAACAAACTCTGTGGTGTGTCACCTGAACTGCAGGCCATTGTTGGTGAGGCAACGATGGCAAGGACAGAGGTGATAAGCCTGCACTAATTTCTCCTTTCTCTTAAAAATGAATTCTTCCTGGTCTGCTCAAATTTTGGTTCACTTTCGAATAGTCACCTGAACTTCCATTTATGGCCGTTTCAGATTGTTAGGCAGCTATGGGTTTATATAAGGAAAAACAACCTTCAAGATCCGAGCAACAGGCGGAAAATTATCTGTGATGAAGCTCTTCGCGTTGTTCTTGAGACTGACAGCACTGACATGTTTAAAATGAATAAACTCCTAGCTAAACATATCCTGCCATTGGGTCCTAGAAGTATGTGACTTAACTCATCCTGAACTACTTTCTGATTCTAAAGTTTTAGCTTTTACTTACGTGGGCTTAAACTTTATAAGGCTGCAATACATAGACAAGCTAACAGTAGATGATGAACTGTTTTACAGAGGACTCTGCAGAGGATTCTGTTCCGTCTAAAAGACAGAAACTAGATGACGAGACTGCTTCTCCATCTGCTGATACTGTGGTAGATGTTGAAGTTGCCAAATCTGCTGATACTGTGGTAGATGCTGAAGTTGCCATATCTGCCGATGCTCTGGTAGATGCTCAAGCTGCCATATCTGCCGATGCTGTGGTAGATGCTGAAGTTGATATATCTGCTGATACTGTGGTTGATGCCGAAGTTGCCATCTCTGCTGATACCGTGGTTGATGCTGAAGTTGCCAAATCTGCTGAAATTTCTGACAGTGCATCTGTTGTTGTAATTTCTGATGCACTTGGCCGCTTTCTTGGTACTACCAGACGGGAAATGCTTGCCTCAGAGGCCATACAGCATGTCTGCGAGTATGTAAAGCTCAATAGCTTGGAGGTATGTGTTGCTCTTTAACAACCTTTTCCCTAGCATTTTTCAAGTTTGCTCCTTATTGTTACATTGTGATGGTATGTGTTGCTCTTTGTGCTCGACGTTTAAAGGTTTATGTGTGCTGGAGCTATGTCTCATTGTAATGAGTTTTGGTTTGGATCAATAATGTGTGGGGAACAAGTTCCGTTTTTTTTTTTTTTTTTTTTTTTTTTTTTTTTTTTTTTGCCGATGTGCTAGTACAGGCCATGTCCCGAGTTCTTTGTTTAGCCTTTATGTCCAAATGCAATTTCACTTGAATTCTGTTAGGATCATATGGGACTTTACCACATGCGCATAGATTTGTTGAGCTCTTTGTGCAATTATGTTTGCATAGTTACTTTCCACTGCTTAATGTTGAATGCAAGCACTGGTCTGATCTTTGAACAGTATGTATTAGGCACGGTGTTGTTCTTTGTTCTTGTCCCTATTCTTATGCTATATGCATCTGCCGTTTCATTGAACAATGCTGCCTATTCTTTCGCTCATGATATCTTTAATAGGAGTGATGTTTATGAATTTTAAAAGTCAATGTTTTTTTCCTTGTCAGGATATTGACTCGCTGACTGTTATCTGTGATGAAAAGCTGAGAGAACTTCTTGGCTGTGAAAGAATTTCTATGCTCGAAATCAATGAGACTCTGGCTCGCCACCATTTACTCAAAAGTTCGTGACTATATGCTATATTGTAAGTTTTCTTGAATCTTGATCACTTGAATGGTTTTCTTTTTCTTTTTGGAAATTGAATGGTTTTCTAAGGTTCATAATCATAAAGGTGTTGTCGAGGAACCATGATTTCTTGCTATTAGTAGAACACTAGTCTTAGGTTTGACTTTGGGGACAGGAGCCCATCATTCTCTGAGTCTCATACTCTCATAGCAGTATAATTAGATTAATATCATAATAACATGAAGGTTGGTTTGGCTTAGTGGGTTTTTGAGGGCTGTAAAAGCAATTCTTAACGTGATATTTGCGAAGGTTCAATACTTACTAGCTTCAATTGGGTGTTATTGTTTCCTTTTCTCACATACCTTCCCTTAAAGTGTACGTTTTGTTTCCTTTTTTTATTGCCTTTGTATCATCTCAGTTATCATGTTTATGGCTTGTCGCACCTTGCCTTTGAACCCTCTGTACTCCCATTAGGTTCTCGATATAATTAGCTGGATAATCTTACAAGTTAAAAGTTTCGTGCTTGGGATTTGCTATTAATTACCTTATACTCGTAAGTTTGGTTTTGATTTCTCCTAGGCGTCTGACAATGTACTTTTCGTTCTTTTCCTATCAGTATCTTGGGTGTCACTGTTGTTGGTCTTTGTTTTTCGTTGCCTGCATGATTTATTGTCTGGCTCTGAATCTGTATAACCTAATAAATTCTACTACAATGACAGTGAGCTCTTTTGATATGTTGCAGATTGTCGAGGTTCTCAACTGTGATTATAGGACTGGCAGATGTAGGCCTTTAGCCGAGCTTTTGTACATTTACAAGGTTAGGGACTAGTTTATGGAGATTTGAAGTTTGATCAAAATGTAGCCTAAGTTTCGAAGGAGTTTCTTATAGCTAAGCCATGCCATGACATGACATGTTTCGTTGTCCATACTTGATAGATTTGGGCGTAAATGTGCCTGTGAATGTCTAACCCCTCGTGGAATTAGATAGAAACAACTCAAACAAGTTGCAAACAATGTGTAGTACAGTTTCTGATTTTTTTTTTTTTTTTTTGAGGTACAGTTTCTGAAATACTTGTTGATTCTCTCCATCTTAATTTCGTACTTTGTCAAAATTTGTAGAATCATGCTAAATCTACGAAGTAAGAACTCATGTATGTGGTCGTAGAGTCATAGATTCATCCAGACCAAACTCCGGTCGTTGGTTCAAACTTGCGACTTGTTCTTGTCGCTTTGGTACCAACACAGCTAGGTTAGGAATTACCTACTGCCGGCTGGTAAGTTTTGGCAACTCCAAATAATTTACAGTGCTTCCCAAAATAAAAGAAAATTTTAGGCAATGTTTTCTAATGAGACTAGGAAAGTGGCGGATTCATGTTATTATGTCCAAAACTTTTTTTTTTTTTTTAGCTAATCACAACAAGATGAACACAGTAGACTCCAGACCCAGTTATTTTATCCCCGTAGAGTTGATCACTGAAATTCTGTCAAGATTACCGGCAAGGTCGCTCGGATGCTTCAAGTGCGTCTCTAAAGAATGGCGCGATTTGATCAGCCACCGCAGCTTCATTAGACTTCATGAACGCCGGTCTAAACAATCGAACCCGGGCTGCAATGTCCTCTTGATCGGCCACCCTTTGCTCTATTCTTTTGACTTTGAGCATCCTCAGAACCCGGTCATCGAACTTCCTGACCCGGAAATCAATACTGAAGGTAACAATATTCTCGACTGGCTGTGGTTACGTGATCTATGCAGTGGCTTGCTCTTCTTGTCATGCGGCGAAGATGATTACTTTATGGTGTACAATCCTGTCACTCGGACCTCTAAACCAGTCCCCTCTCTCAAGGAGGAATACAAAAATAGATCAGGCTACTCGCGCACGCACTTCTTTTATGACCATGTTTCCGATGATTATAAGGTTTACTATAACTTCAAGAATTCGACGAACCATTGGAAAGGTGATCATTGGGTGTTTAGTTTGGAAGCTAATTCATGGAAACAAATCGAATATCACAAATGCACAAGTGTTGCGATTAATTATGGAGGTGTTGTTGTTAACAACCACATTCATTGGACACGTCCTCGTCCGAAGAAAAGGCACTACTCGTTAAGACGATTCAATATATCAACTGAAGAGTATGATGTTGTGCAACCGGAGTACTTAGTTTCCAAGCCTCGGTTGGCTGTAGTAAGAGACAAGTTACATGTAATCACGGAAAGTTTGGGTTTGTGGGTGTGGAAGGAGTACGGTAATAACGAGTCTTGGACACTATTGTTTCGTTACCCATCAAATCCAATGGAATTCGACTATCCTTTTACTTGGCCTTCTCCGATTGTTTACTCCAAAGACGGGCGCAAAATTCTGGTGACCGTTGAGGCTGATGTAAAGAAGTTGAAGTTCATCTCCTGTGATATGGAAACTAAAGAAGCTACCGAGGTTAAATTTCTAGGACTGCCGGAGGACGATGAAGAATGTCAATTAAGTGTAGTGCCATGGGTGGATTCTCTTGTATCCCCTTAGCATCGATTGATCAACTTTAGGAGGATCACAACAAATGGAATCGATTATTCGAGATAATGAATCAATCAGCTTATAGTTCAAGTAATGATACATTGTGAACTTCTCCAAATAACTTTTGTAATCTGTAGGTAATCTCAAGAGACTTGAAAAAACAAAATATGCACATAACTTAACAACATTGGAGTCGATGAAGATCAATTAGTGCAGCTAAAATAATATTGCATGAGACGCGGCTTTACAAAAGATTAAGTGGGACGGCCACTCAAATAACGACCCTCTTTTTCGAATATTATCAATATATATACATGTCCCAAAATGACTTTCACGTCTTATAATACACCCTTCATTTCCCCATTTCTTCCCATTTGTTCAAATATAAGCGCTTTATAGTTGAATAAACGGGAAGTAATCGATATCGTGAATAGAGTACAAACCAAAAAAGAGCAGCTTCATTTCACTAGGAAAATTCATCTCAACCTCCCAGCCCTATTGACTTTCCAACTTTACTTTTTCATCTCTGTCGATAGCCAGTCGTCTCTGTACTTCGACATACATGCCACCTTCTGGAAGAGGCCACCTATATTCAGAACACAACGTAAGGGATACGTTGTCAGAAAACACCCTCTATATATGCTTCGTAACTTTGGCAGGTTTACCAAACATTACGTAAATTTTGGTCTGTTTTCGACTTCTCTGCAGCTAGTTTTTCTCTTCGTAGGGTCCTCTTGAACAAGGCATTGGAAATGGCATTGTGTCAAATTTATAGTTCTCCCCTAATCTAACTTGTAACCGTTTTACTTCACCCATGCCTATGTACATACGCTCAAGTTGTTACCATAAGACATTGGTTGATACCTAAATACAGCCAAACCTAGGCATTACATAAATATATATTTTTTTTCCTTCTGAGAATGCTAATGTGCGACCATGTTGTCTTTTTTTTTTTTCCGAGAATGCTATGTAAATTGCAAACGTCTAAAATCATATAATACCTCCAAGTGGCTACCAACTATGTTTTCATCACAATTGATTTACATCACCAACACATAGGCCAGCACGGCTTGCAGGAGAGTCTTGTGCCTGTTTGAAGATCGGAAAACTTCAGTGATTTATTAGGACAACCACAAAGTACCACATGGTTATTGTAACTTGTAACATACGGTACTAACTTTTTTTTTCTTAGAGAAACATACGGTACTAATTAACAGTTCTTCAAAACAAAAACAAAAATAAGAAAAGAAGAACACTGAAATTTAAAGAGTTGCATAAGAAATAGGGAAATACCTTCGTCGTGCTCAATTACTGCTTCAAATTTAAAGAGTTGCATAAGAAATAGTGAAATACCTTTTAACGTCATCCCTATATACTCCCTCTGATTCAAAGAGATTTTCTTGTTTCTTTTTACAGTTTTAAGTTGTCATGTTTGAGACTACGTGTAGACTAAATGGAAGATCCATTTGTCGTAGAATCAAAGAGAGTTAGTAGATTGCATTGCAGAATAAAATATGTACTCATTTTTGCAATAAGTGAATGATTCATTTGCCTTTGAGGGGAAGCGAATTAGGCGTGAGAGATATGAAAGAAATGTCATGTCTGAGATATCGTGACCAACCGTGCTTTAGAAGAGTAATTGAGGCGAGGAAACATCAGAAACCAGCCGTCAACTATGCGTGTGCAGGTATTTGATCTGTTTTTATGTGGCAAATTGTATTGATTCTGCAAACTAAGTATGCACGTAGCTTGTGAACTGTGACTATTTATCCCAAAATCATCCTAAAGAGTTTGGCTTAGGCACTTTTTATTGTTATTGCTTTTGTTGGACTTATTTATTTGGTTGCGTTTGTGGTTTAAAAATGGAGTGATAATCGTATTCTTGGTGGCAAGGTTAAAAAAAAAAAAGAACCCTCAAATTATAAAGAGTTGCATAAGAAATACCTTTATCTTCCTCACCCTTGGTTTGATGCCACTTTTCTTCATTATCTGCATAATAGATATTACATATTACATTAACAATCTTTGCCCGAGCTTTCGCCATATGCAAAATCAGAACTCTGACACTTTGTATCTAAGTGTGCTACAAGCAAATACTATATGACAAGCGAATATTCATTACCATCAAATCAATCTTTCCTTATTGATCTGCGCATAATAATTAAGTTAGACACTTGAACCTAACATACATTACATAGAGCACTTATCTTTCGTTTTAGTTGTTCTTGATCAGAAGAATATAACACATGAAACACCACAGTGTCACTGAGCTTACTCGTTCACGTCAAACCGTTGCCTGAATACGCTTCCTTTCAGACCAAAAGATTTGACGGACATTCGACGGACAACCTGAAAGATGTCCACAAGGGGATTGCAACTGAGATAGAAGTTAACACAATTAATAGAACAAAAAATACAGGTTAATGTCAAGTAGTGGTTCAATACCTTAGTCCTACCCAACAAGGACTTTCTTTTCTTGTGCCCAATCACCTATAAGAAGAGAAGATGTTGGCTAAAATCTAATGATCCCCAAATAGTTATACTATTTCTTTGCGCGTATGGTTAAAAACTTAGATACATTATCGACCAAGATTATCTTATGCAGAAAAACCAAACCTTTTCAACTATAACTCCTCTAAGTTCAAACGACAACTTCTTGTTAATTATATCCTACACATCCAAATTGGATGTATAATTATTCGCAACAGTCACTCCAAGCCAAGGACGTGGAACTCGACTGTAAAACATGGTAAGTAAAAGTCAGATGATGCACCAAGAGATGGTTCCTTCCAGAATAGGTCAGTATCTTACCCACGTTTCTTCAAAACATCGAGGCATTTGACACCAATTTGAATCGGAAGAAATGCATCAAATGGACAACAAAAGAAATTCATTCGAATGATATCTCCATTACAATCGACGAGGGATCCACTAATCACAAGCTGTCATAAACCACATTCGTAATGTTTAAGATGCAGAAGTCCAATATATGCAAGGAAATGAGGTTATACATGATAGAGCAATGTGTATAGATATGTTGGAGAGTGCAACGAAGGTACGAAGTTACCTTGGTAACTGTGCAACTCGTTAAGATTAATTTTTTGCAGTCAAGAAAACAAACATGAGAACTGGATCATACAAAACAAAGGGTATGCATCAGCAGAAGGAAAGATCGGTTCACTATACTGCCACACTTAAATCATCAAAATGGTTAAAGATCCAAAATTAAGATACAAAAGCACACCTGAGTACAACAGGTGCGGCCATAATCTCATGAGGGTCTAAGCACTCTCGCCCTAATGCAACAACCAGTTCTCCCGAACGCATAGTTGCATCATTCATGTATCCAACAGTTGCAATTGGCCAAAGTGCTTTATACTTGATTGTAATTATTGCAATATTATAGTGAAAGTCGTAACCGAAGACTTGGCCTTCAAATAATTTCCCATCGAATGTTCATACATCAATCTGCATAGAAGTAACCATCATGGAAGGCATGAAGCAAACTATCATCTAAAGTTAAACATTGTTACTCTATTCTCGCAGGTGTGACACTTGTTCATCAGATATTGTTCAAAATCTGATAAATCTTTCGATAGATTTGTTTATACTTGATAGATTTGCATGTCATGTTTTGTTTCCTGAGCTTGTTCATACTTGATAGATTTGCGCCTCTCAATGTCTCACCTCAGAACTTGATTGATAGAAATCAAGTCGTAGTACTCAATAGAATTTGCGCATTAATTTGCCTGTGACAACTTCGTCAATCTTTGATTGTGTTGTGATTTAGGTACCATGGGTCATACGACTCCACATTTTAACGTCGTTCCTATATACTCCTTGTGATTCAAAAAACAATTCATATTTCTTTTTACAGTTTTAAATTGTCATGTTTGGGACTACGTGTAGACTAAATGGAAGATCCATTTGTCGTTGAATCAAATGGAGTTGGTAGACTGCACTGCTTAATAAAATATGTACTAATTTTTGCAATAAGTGAATGATTCATTTGATATAAAAGTAGATTTCAACATGTCATCTCAAAACTGCAAATAGAATTTGATTTGATATTTCTGATTGTAAAGAATAAAAGCACAAAGAAAAAGCAAACTATGAAGCTTCATATAAGGTCAAATTTTCATAGAATTAACAAGAAAAACAAAGCCTTTGTCGTCTAAGGTAAAGCTATACAACCCAACTAGATTTCCATCAAAGTAAAAAAAGGGTGTCCTAGTGCCACCCCATCTACCACTACCATGCACATTTTTCACTTGGATAATCCTAAGGGACGAATCAATACCTCTAAAATCATCGATGATGTTTTTTTACTACGCTTGCAAGGTAAACCCACAGGTCTCTAAAGCCTCAAATCGACGCGGTATACTTGATCGACCGTTCTTTCAGCACAATTAATATAACCCTCATTGTGGCTGGACATCTGATGACCGGGGTGCCTTATGAAATGAATTGTTTGGCCCAACCAACTCGGTCAATTCACAAAACTTGGCGCAATGTATGTTTGCAAAATCATTTTTATCCAAAACTTCCATCTTTATTAGTGCAACATCATAACAAGGAGAAATGTATGGTAATAAAGTAGCTTAAAATACGAGTTATGATTAGCAAAACTAACATAGAATTTGTTTTTTCCCAGCCAGAAGGTGGGCGGCTGTTATTACTAACTTGTCATCGCCGGCTTGTATTACCAACCCACCACCCAAAAGACGGCCGCCATCACTCACACATACCACACACCGTCTCGTCTTCTCATACAACTCAATTCGCTTCTGTGTATCGTCATTGTCCACTCTCATCTCTGCAACAACTTTACCAATTGCGATTGTGTACAAATTGATTGATTATTTACAACCCGAAGACTGAATTGCGTGTAGCTGACGAACGAATCAGATTACCAAACACATCTGGTGCACCTCCCCCAACTTCGCCAGCACGCTTCCCTTCACGCGTGTTCTAGGGAACCCCTTTTGTTGATAGCACCACAAAAATCCGCTCAACTAAACAAACCGTCTCCCAGTTAGAACTCCAAGGGCCCGTTAGTATAACCCGATCTCAACTTGTTTTGGCCCGTTTAGTATAACCCGTGGGCAGGGTCCCGGTGTTTAAATCCTCTAATCTCCACTCCCGCGTTTCACCCGATGTGGTTTCCAATTTAGTGAAAAACAACGAAATAAACGAGACATCTAATAGTATTACGAGTTTGCTATATAAAAGAAAAATGAAAATGAAAATACATCGATCAGATCAAGTCAAGACGTCAAGTGGTCAAATTTATCAAAAGTCGTATAAGTGATCTAATTCATCCACTTTACTAAAATCTAACGGTCCAAATTAGAAAAACAAAATAAAAGAAAAATGAAAATTAAAACACACCTTAACCCAAGTCTCTCCCATTTTCTCTCTCCTCCATCCCGCTCACCGCGTATGGCTAACATCCCAGCTTCAGTGCAGATGTTCCGGAGATCAGCTCCATTCAACCCCTCTCCTAGCTTAGCAACGATTTCATAGTCATTTCACCATGTTTAGTTAGTCCAGCGGCATGAATTTTCAAAATCTATATTCTTGATTGCTTATTTGGCAATGGAATCTCGATTTTTCTGTCAAGACGCCCTAGTCGTAGAAGTGCACGGTCCAAAACATCAGGGTTGTTTGTTTTCATGATCACTTTTACCTAGTTAAGTTGATCAAATCCATCCATCTGATTCACCGGTTCCATTAAGGTTCTTTGGGTTTCACGGTCATTCACGACTAGTTCCCCCACTCCCCCACTGAGCCGCCTGCCTCCTATGGCATCAATTTCATCTATGAATATGATGGCAGGCTGGTGTTCCCGTGCATAAGAAAACATAATACAGACCACTCTTGAACCCTCCCCCATTGGCTTCTCCACGCACTTGCCAGAACCTCAACGAAGGTGGCATTGATGTTGCTTCCTACAGCTCGAGCCAACAATGTCTTTCCAGTGCCTGGAGGTCCATAGAGAAGAACACTCTTTGGAGGTTTGATCCCAAGCCTAAGGAAAAGCTCATGAATCAAAAGCGGAAGCTGTATTGCTTCCCTCAACTCCAGGATTTGAGCAGACAGTCCGCCGACTGCAGAATAGCTTATGCCGCCAGGATCTTCATTAACCTTGTTGCATTCAACTGCAGGAACCTTTGGAGGTATTGTTTCCCTCTTCAAGGCTGGCTCTTCATTAATCATGGTGTTTGCAACTGCATTAACTTCTTGAGGATGAATTACAATTCTACCAAATGTTAACTTCTTGAAATCACTCCAGCCGTCCACAATACAAATTGGTCATGCGCTCGAGTTCACCAATCATTTGTCGAACACTCTGAAAGACTTTCTCATCATAGTCAGATTTCAGCAACTTGGTCCCGTCTTCCTACGTGTTCCTGGCCAAAAGACGAAGTGGAATATTTGGTGCTTGAATCTGTCTGGTCTGATTAATCGACCTCATCATCACAGGTATGTCTGGTGCAACGCAAACAAAGCACAGAAGAAGAGTCACAAGGACGCCGGTATTCCTCTCGAGCTTGTTCTCTCTTATTTGATTGATTTTTCTGCCATTCTGAAGCTCCATATTAACTCTGCTCACCATTTGCCTCTGGGCCGCCATCGTCGTGAGTGCCTGTTCGTGTTTTGCTGTCTGAGCATGCATTTCAGCCAACTCCTTCTTGTACTCAGCAAAGTTTCGCTCCAACGCCTCCAACCTCGCAGCCTTTTTCTCAACCTCTTCTCTCCGACCAGCGGGTGTTTTAGATCAAATCCAGTTCTTAGATTTCTCGTATCCATCAGTCACCTTATCAATCGGGAGGCAAGCAACTCCCGCCCATAAGATGCGACCAATCGCCGCCATTTCTGGAGAAGAAAATGAGAGAGAGAGAGAGAGAGATGAAAATGAAAGGAGAGGACAACAAAATAGAAATAGTTCTTCTAGAGTCTATCTTCCTTGGGGCGCGACATCATATCTTAGTGTTCCATAACGTAGTGCTCTCCTATCCCCTGTATTGACTGGATATATAAAGAGAGAAAATCAGTTCATTTCAGCAGGCCGCAGCCGGGAAAATCTCATTTCCAGAAAGAAAAAGGTGCGTAGATTTCTCTATGTTCTCCCATCATCTTAGTTTTAGTTTTATTATTTGTAATAATCTTTGATTTCGATTAATTTTGTAAGTATAAATCCAAATCATGGTGTTAAAAGTTGTTGCATTTTGGGTTGATTTAAATTGTAGGGAAAAGATGAGAAATGACATAAGATAACATTGTTCATCTCGGATTGTTCTGGTCACGGTAACCAAACAGAGAACTGCGGCGTGGTAGCTTTCTTTTCACTCTAATTTTGTTACTTCACTTGATATATATATACTCCCCCCGATTCAAAGAGATTATTCTCTTTTTCTTTTTACAGTTTAAAGTTGACATATTAGGGACTACTTGTAGACTAAATGGAAGATCCATTTGTCGTAAAATCAAATGGAGTTCGTAGACTCAATTGCAGAATAAAATATGTACTAATTTTTACAATAAGTCAATGATTCATTTGATATAAAATTAGCTCTCAACATGGCAATTTAAAACTGCAAATTCTATCATGTGAACGTCTCATTATATGAGACCACGGACCACCCAAATAAGTTAATTTTGAATTTGACTTAACTTTTAACGGAAAAACTAGCACCATTAGTTTATGATATGTTTAAGGTTTTACTTTTAACGTGAACTAGTTTGCATGCCCGTGCCACGCCCGGGCTATGTATTTATATTAGAAAAAATGTTGGCTTTTATTCGTTCTAATAAATTACCATAATGATAATGATTATTTTTCATAAAGTAGCTAATACTATACTGCTCTATGATAATTTATTACAATAACCTAACCGATAATTGTATTTAATGCTATTTTTATGTTCTATCCAATTAATGAATGCGAAGTGCCAAGTGTCCTCTTATGAATGACTTGGTTTCAGGTTTTAATATATAATATACTGTAATATTAGATTAGATTAGATTAGATTGGTTTACGAATCGTTATTTGTTTTTTTTCCTTCCCATTCAATTCCATGTGGACGAGCAGCCGAAGGTAATTTTTTTTTGGTCGGTAAGGTGAAGCATTCAAGGGTAAAATAGTAACCATTGTGAGCCCTTGTTGATACAATTAAACCATTCCGATCCGACCCGATTTGAATACTCCCAATACGATAATACTCCGTATTAGAATTTAGCTACAAAAACGAGCCAATATTGAGACATAGACAAAATTCATTAACCGATCATTCCAACAATTGTGATATGAATCTGATTTGATTTGAAAACGAGTTAAACTTTAAGCCTAAAGTCTCTTACTAGCATACAGTGGTCAACCCGATCCAAAAAAAACCACCCAAGGTCTCGACTCTCCCCCAATCTCAGAATCGCACACACGATTGAGGAGAGAGAGAGAGAGAAAGAAAGACAAACTTCAGTGAGAAGCAACAATGGCGGAAGATCTAGTACTCGACACAGCAATCAGAGACTGGGTATTAATCCCATTATCAGTCGTCATGGTTCTCATCGGAATCCTTCGTTACTTCGTCTCCAAGCTCATGCGCTCCTTCCCATCTCCCGATCCCAAAATTGTCAAAGAAGGGTAAATTTCGTCTATCACTCCTCCAATTTCAATTTTTATCATTCATATTATGTGATTTATATGCTTAATTTGGATTTTATGATATGGGTTTTTTGTATAAGATATGATTTGATTGTTGGGTCTTATGGGGGTTTGCAGGCAGGTGGTAATTAGGGCTAGGAATTTGAGGACTTACGCTAATTTCATCCCTCAGAAATCGTTCCGTGCTCGCCGCGCTTATTATACTAATGAGGTGATTGTTTGCTTCTTGAAACTTTGTGGGTTTTTGATTATTTTGCGATGTTAGTTAGCTTAGCTGGTAAAGTAAAGTTGACGTGTGTCCGAAAGGCGAAAGCTTTGTACTTGGGACAGTGGTGGTTTTGCTGCTGCTGTGCTAATTTGGAAGGAACTAGATTATTTCGGAATTGCAGCTGTTTTGTAACTTTGTATTGAAATGGGGAGTAGATACTTTGTTGGTTTTTGGATGCTATATTAAAAATGACAATTAGCTGGATATAGTGGTCTGCTATTAGGCCTAGCTTAATGCCTTTCTAATGTTAGGTAGCTTGGCTGGTAAAGTATAGTTGACGTTTGTTCGAAAGGCGAAAGCTTTGTACTTGGGACAGTGTCTGTGCTAATTTGGAAGGAACTAGATTATTTCTGAACGGCAGTGCTTTGTAAGCACCTTTGTATTGAAATGGGGAGTAGATATTTTGTTGGTCTTTGGATGCTATAGTAAAAATGACAATTAGCTGGATATAGTGGTCGGCTATTACGCCTAGTGTAATGCCTTTCTGATGTCAATGAGCTGGTAAAGGGGTTGTTAAGACGAAAGCTTTATACTTTGGAAAGGAGAGAAGATATTATGTTGGTCTTTGAATAGGTTTGTTACAATGTCGATTTGCTGGATGAGATGTTAGTTAATTTAGCTGGTAAAGTAAAGTCGTTGTTTGTCCGAAAGGCGAAAGCTTTATACTTGGGACAGTGGCTTTCTTGCTGGTGCTGTGATAATTTGGAAGGAACTAGATTATTTCGGAGCTTATTGAATTGGGGAGTAAATGTTTTGTTGGTCTTTCGATACTATGTTGATAATCAGTGGTTAAAGTTTTCTGTTAGGCCTAGCTTAATCCTTAAGGTTTGGTTTCATATGCTCATCTTGTGGTTTCTGAGTTATATTCTGATGTTAGTTAGCTGGTAAAGTGGTTGTAAAGACAAAAGCTTTATACTTTGGAATGGAGAGTAGATGTTATGTTGGTGTTTGAGTAGGTTTGTTAGAATGTCGATTAGCTGGATAAGATGTTAGGATGGAAGCTCGATATTGGCGGTCAGGTGTGTATCTGTGTCTATTGGATTTAGGCCTTGTGAAGAATAGAAAAGAGTAGATATGTGTTTGCATTCTCAATTTGAATGGAGACGAGATATATCATTTGTCCCTTTAGATAGACAACTCATCCTGTGTGAAGTAGGCAGTTGATGTCGGAGATAGGTTGTAGCAGCTTTATAGTGTGCCACAAATCCCGGCTGGTAGATATGTGGTGACTGGTGAGGTCCTTCTCAGCTTGGTGAGGATTTGTTGAAGAAAAGAAATCTGTGGTCGATGATTTGCTAATGGAAGTGTTCTTATTTGCAATAGAAGTCTTGCTTATTATATGGGAGGAACGTAGTGTCATTGTAAATTCTTTGGATTGTACACAACTATAGTGGAGCAAAAGGTACTATTTATGTTTATGTCTTCGGGAGACCTCTTAAAAGTGCTTTTATCTGCAATGGTTGAGGATTTATGGTGTGCAGTATAGGAGATTAGTTATTAGATGTCTAGGATGTCTGTTCTTCAGATCAAAGCCTGTGGAGGACCTGGGACATTGACTCAACACTGGGTTGTGAGCTTATATCTGAGTTAGTGTCCCTAGCTTTGAGCTTGAAATTAATCAATTTCGGAACTGCAGGTGCTTTGTAACTTTGTATTGAAATGGGGGAGTAGATACTTTGTTGGTCTTTGGATGCTATAGTAACAATGACAATTAGCTGGGTAAAGTGGTCTGGTAATAGGCCTAGCTTAATGCCTTTCTAATGTTAGGTAGCTTGGCTGGTAAAGTAAAGTTGACGTTTGTCTGAAAGGCGAAAGCTTTGTACTTGGGACAGTGTCTGTGCTAATATGGAAGGAACTAGATTATTTCTGAACTGCGGGTGCTTTGTAAGCACCTTTGTATTGAAATGGGGAGTAGATACTTTGTTGGTCTTTGGATGCTATAGTAAAAATGACAAGCTGGATAAAGGTTTGCTATTAGGCCTAGCTGAATGCCTTTCTGGTATCAGTGAGCTGGTAAGCGGTTGCTAAGACGAAAGCTTTATACTTTGGAAAGGAGAGAAGATATTATGTTGGTCTTTGAATAGGTTATTTACAATGTTGATTAGCTGGATTAGATGTTAGTTAGCTTAACTGGTAAAGTAATGTCGTTGTTTGTCCATAAGGTGAAAGCTTTATACTTGGGACAGTGGCTTTCTTGCTGCTGCTATGATAATTTGGAAGGAACTAGATTATTTCGGAGCTTATTGAATTGGGGAGTTAATGGTTTGTTGGTTTTTGGATACTATGGTGATAATCAGTGACTAAAGTTTCATGTTAGGCCTAGCTTAATGCCCAAGGTGTGGTTTCATATGCTCATCTTGTGGTTTCTGAGTTATGTTCTGATGTCAGTTAGGTGGTAAAGTGGTTGTAAAGACGAGAGCTTTATACTTTGGAATGGAGAGTAGATGTTATGTTGGTGTTTGAATAGGTTTGTTACAATGTCGATTATCTGGATAAGATGATAGATGGAAGCTCGATATTGGGGGTCAGGTGTCTACTTTAATGCCTGGGTTTAGTTTCGTTTGCTCATCTTGTGGTTTTCTGAGCTATTTTCTGATGTCAGTTAGCTGGTAAAATGGTTGTTAAGAAGAAAGCTTTATACTTTGGAAGGGAGAATAGATATTGACTCAACCTTCGGTAGTGAACGTATGTCCGAGTTACTGTCCCTAGCTTTGAGCTTGAAATTTTTTATCAATTCATCACATTACTTTATCAGTTTATCCCTATGTGTCTGTATGATCTGAAAGGCAAGAGGTGCTCCTTTTTTTTTTTTTTTTTTGGCTGTAAGGGGGAAATACAAACCTTGGAATACAAGTTGGTGTGTGATCTCGGACTTATTCAAAAAGGAGGTAGTAGGTGATATGTTGTAGTATGAATTTTAATGGTTTGCCTTCATTTTTGGGAGCTAACAAGTTATTATGTTATTCTGTATGGGGAAAGTTATGCACAACAATGTTTAGATTTGTACTAGACGTCTACGAGTAGATGATATGGACACAGGAAACTAGGAAAGGGAAGTTTATCTGTGTGAAGTTGTTGACCATAACTGTGAACTATAATTTCATTTACGCATCTCATTCATGGAATAGATGTCTGTATGACATGATGACCAAGAATATTGATTTTTTTTGTAATTTTCTGTGAGGTTTTGACTGCCTTGTACCTTGAACTGGGAAATGGTGCTTAGGAGGGAAGTTGGATGATGTTGAACAGCTGCATATAATATGGTTTCTAATTGTAGTGGAGGGAGGTCGGTGTTTGGAGAGAGAGATAACTCCTGCTGGAGGTGCAAGTTCTGTTGAATGAATGCAGTGATCATTGATGAGTGTCATTGCTAATCAGATTAGAGTCGGGATTTGAGGTTTCATATTCATCTGACTCCATATGCATGGTTACAATTCTTTTTTTTTTTCTTTTTTTTTTTCAAGAGAGATAGTTGGATCATTTAATGCATAATAATGAATATTTATCTAGCAGAAGCTTGAGAAGGATCAGATATGAGCTTGTAGCTACATAAGGATGATGATTGATGATAACTCTTGCATTCCTGGTAGATTAGATAGTTGAGTGCTGTTTCTAGATAATTGTTTTGCTGCACATCTTGATAGCTTTTAAAGGTAGGTGAGAAAATGAAATAATAGAGCCATTTCATTTTCCAAGATTTCGATTACATCATTGGGAATGTGCAAATAAGTAGTGAACTGGTGACGGTTGGAGATAATTTTTGCAGATTAGCTTTGTATGTAGCCGATAACATTTATCCATTAGGTCATGAATTGTTCACAGTCCGCTTTAATAGTAGCGTTCTTTGTAAATTCCCTTTATGAATCATTTCATCTCTCCACAATATTGTCATTTAAACCTTGTCTTAAAATAGCTACATCCAGCATGCTTGCTTTCATTGCATGTCTAGCCAACTGTAGCCGTTTGAATTTCTATGTTCCTCATTCAGTATGGCTAGCTATAAGGACGCCCCATGAGGGATAAGGCGATCTTTTCTGAGATGTGGCTGAGTTTTCTTAATGTCATTCTGTGCGATTGCATCTGCTGACCTGTGTGATTCTGTACCCAAATGCAGGAGAATGGGCTTTTGCATGTTCCAAAAGACCAAGCTCAAAATGCTCAAGCCCAAATGTTCTCTGACCCAAACATGGCTATGGATATGATGAAGAAAAATTTATCAATGATTATACCCCAGGTTAATGAATTCTTTTAGGGTGCTTAGTAATATGATAATATACTGTCCCGCGTCTAAAATTCTTGTTTCTTCTTTCAGACACTCACTTTTGCTTTTGTGAACTTCTTCTTTTCGGGGTTTGTTGCAGGTTTGTTCCTTTCCCTATATCTCCTCCATATATCCCCATGTTATTTTACATATTAGTTTAGCTGATATTTCTTTTATGCTGCTTTTTTATTTGCTTGATTTAGTGGGTTTCTTTCCTTAAGCTTAGGTCTTAGTTGCATGACTTGCATCAGTTATTTTGTTTTCCTCCTTCTATGAGTTGCATATGTTTGTTTATTTTATCTGTTTGTTGTTTTTTTACACCCTGCCTTTCCAAATTCAAGTTTTTGAATATGATGTCTGTAGAGATGAGTGTCTTTGTCTTAATGTTTTATAGTTCTTGGCCGAGTTCGTTTCTGTTAGTTAATCTTTGTGTTGTAGTCAAGCTGTGAACTTTCCTGTGTTGATGTTTCAGCCAAGATACCATTCCCTCTGACTCAGAGATTCAGGTCAATGCTTCAGAATGGTATAGACTTGAGCACGGTTGATGTGAGCTATGTCAGCAGCCGATCATGGTAGGGTGTCCACTTCACATTGGTAGCTTGAATAGTTTAATTGGAGGGTATGGATTCAACTTGATGTGCACATTTGCTATGTCTTTGCTGATTGTTTAAACTTGTTTGATAACAGGTATTTCCTCAATCTGTTTGGTCTACGGGGATTGTTCAGCCTGATTCTTGGGGAGGAAAATGGTACATTTCTTTTTCTTAGTCTCCATGTGTATACTTTGATTGCTGATACTGGATACATTGTCCCATTCCTCATCTGCTCTTAATCTTCAATACTGGTGGAACTAAAACTCATATTTTTATTCAGCTATGGATGACACACAGCGCATGATGCAAATGGGCGGATTTGGTTTCGACGCATCAAAGGTATGTATCTCAGGATGATGCGAGTATGGTCAGTCATGCCTTAACTTTTTTTTTTTTTTTTTTTTTTTGAGGCGGGAAGCTAGCCGACCCCTAATCATTTTGGGAATAAGGCTTGGTTGTTGTTGTTGTTGTTTGCGGGAAGTTATTGCATCGTTCTGTTGGTCCTCCTGTCAATTGTCAAGTCCGAGGATACTGTGTTAGCTAGGACTGTAAGGGTATGAGTTGTCACTTGTGTGCTGCAAGTTAAGAGGCAAAGGTTCAAATTCCTCAAGCCGTCCTCTCAGATATCTTTTCTTTAAACGCTACTACTGACTGCAATAGCGCTTTGTCCACCATGCCTATTGGCTTCTTGTGTGGAGTTTTCTTTTGCTCTGGGGACCCTTGATCCCTTGAAGCTGCGATTTTTTATTCTGTTTTCCAGGCGACCTACATGTCCTTCAATTGTGGGCATCAACTCTATGCCCTGTGGGTATTCATGATGCATCATGTGTTCTTGCTTCAGCTTTACTGCTTTCATGTCTTTACAGTCTTGATTCGTTCTGGTCGTCTAGTACTGGATGTCTTCTTGGGGCTTGTAGGTATTGCTTGTCTTGTTTCCACAATAGCAGTTACCTCTGCTAGTAAAATGAAGTTCAAATTGACTACAGTGGCCCTTTGTTCACATTCACTCTTTGTGGAAGTTCGAACTAAATACTAAGTGGTGTTAGAATTTGCCGCCGCTTTCTTTTCTTTTTCTTTTTTTTTTTTATTTTTTTTTCCGGTGATGGCTTCATGAGTTTCGGTATTTTTCTTTATCTGTTTTCATCCCTTGCTGGTTTTATTATTATGACAGTGCAAATGTGTTAATCTTATGTGCCTAATGGTATTTGTTTCCGTGGGGGAATTAACAGAACTTGGGTGCTGAAAAAGACAACCTTGACATCGCTCAGCATGAGTGGGCTCTTCCTAGATTTGAGCAGCGAGCTGAAGCAGTCTTGCGGAAACTTGTCAAGTGATGAAAAGAACTCAAAGCACATTCCTTTGGATGCTCTGTAGAACTTTAGTCCCTGCTTAGACTTGCACTCAAGCTTTCCTACCTTCTAAATATGCTAATCGAATGCAATCTGCCATAAAGAGTTGAAGCCGATAGTGGTGCTGCTGATTTGGTGATCATCTTCCGACTTGAGTTCTGAATGCAGGGACTTTATTGCAAGGATTTTTGTCCTCAAGTCCTAGTGTAGTTTCATAGTTTTGCATGACTCGACAACAAGATCGATGTCTCTATATATGCCACAGTAAACAGTTAACATGGCTGTAACTTATTTCGTTTTTTTTATTCTAATCCAAGACGTTTCTCGTTCTGTATTAGAAGTCTTGTTCACTAGCCCCCTTCGAGTGATTTCACCTTTTTGAGTTCGTATGAGCTGAACACGAATTCGTATGAGCTGAACATGGGTTTGGATCAAAGCTGAAATAATGCCAACAACTTCATAGCAACATTGGAACTTATGAGACCCAAACTAATTTGGACCGACAAGATATAAACTTTATCAAATATGTTTCACGCTTTTTAAGTTGAACAGAACATGACCTTGGTTACTTTAGCCGGACACATGGCTGCAAGCTCGGGAATGGGAGTAGGAGACAAAGGCATGCATCGACCTATTCAAACAACAAACATCTTGTATATCGTCTTTTCTTAAGCATAGATTGAAGTGGGGTTTATGGTCAATAATAGAGCATGGACGTGTATAATTTGGTGGGGAGCATGCATGGGTGCACCCTAATAAAAACACTTAAGATAGTGTTTGGTGTTCTTCAGTAGTAAGCTAAAGAGACCGTTGCAAAGTGGATAGACCAATTTCATACGGAATTTCATTTCAATTGAACATGTCACTTGTTCAATTTATACGAGGACAACAATTTAACAATAAATACTAAAATCCCCACAAAATAGACTTGATGGGTTATTAATTCTATGTCCAAAATTGGAGAAAATTATGGCTTTGGCTTCCCTACCACGTCATTAAAAATGAGAACGACTTCCTCCATTGTCACCAAAAAGAAGAATACCAAGTCTATCGACTAACATATGTATCTATCACAAAATACCGTTGTATGACAACATGTACTTTGAGATTGTAAGTATTCAGGGCGAATTTTCAACTTATACTTTAGAAACTCATCGCGTAATCTCGGATTTTCATCGTTGTAAGTTGAACATCACATGATTGTTTCAAACAAAAACTCATGAGCAAGTAGCTATATATGCATGCTTACAAATGATAACTAAAATTCAAAATTTGGGACATAATTAGTGTAAAAGAGGCATCTCTTAAAATGTCAAAATGATGTCTCTATCTCTCTCTCACACTTCTAAGTTCTAACCAATAGAAGCTCTCATATTGGCACCCACATAATTCCCGCTTTGTTGGACAATATCAAACTTACTCTACTGTATGTATCAGGTGTTTTTTCCTCTTTTTATATTTATTTTATTTTTAGAGCCAGGTGACATTTGAAGGAAACATTCTTAGAAGTTTTTTATTTACAAACAAAAAAAAAAGAAATTCAATTTGTGGGCTAGCTAGTCTACGTGTTTATTAAGGATCTCATACATAGTTATTGTCACAGGACACGTCATATCCATACGAAAACGAGGTGGAAATTTAGTGCCGGGAATTTGAAAATGAGATTTTATTAGTCATTGGTTTTTCTTTTCAATTATAATAGATGAAAACTGAAGTCACAACATAATGAAAAAACAGTAGTGACATGACTAATAATTATATCGATGTACATTGACAACATTGTGCATAGATATCTAGTCATCTTGTATATCAATTTGAACCATAAAGCAAAGGTTTTATATATGTTGCCATATCGATGCAATTATGATCGATATAGACCACCATTTAAGACTTAAGAGGTTGTTTATTTTGTTTTCTCAAGATAGGCTTTCAGAGATTGTGACAAAAGTTTGAAGAAAAGTATATATATGACATTTATGTTTTATATAGTACTCTGTTTCTCGTCGTTGTACCAAAAAAAATATAGTACTTTGTTTATTTGTTTCGTATTATGAGTGTAATTAAGCATGGTGTTAATTCACAAATAACAAATTATTACTATCACACACGAAGACAATACAACAATATATAGTGAAGGGTAAAACGTCATGAAAAAGTTTTCACCAATTACCCCTCACATGTAGGAAACAATTTGATTGTGTTAATATTTACTTGGTCATCAGGGTCATGCATGTAGCATGTACGACGTGAAAGTAACAAGTAACAACTATAGTTATTGATCATAACTTTCATTTATAGAGGACATATATATAGAGATCTTTCAGTTACATATTAATATATCGCTAATAATTAAATTGCTGGTCTTCACATAAATTCTTGGTCTTAATTATATGGAGTATAGAGACCGATCATCAAAAGTGTAATAATGAAAAACGAACAAGATTAACGAGCATGATCATATGCTTTACTTATTATTTATCGTAAATGCCAACTAATTTAACTCGAAAAGCGCTGATAAATAATAAGAACACGAAATAGATACACAATTGCACACAATATGTCATATATAGACTGACCTCAAAAAACAAAAATATGTCATATATAGACAGCTTATGTACTAGAGATGTATAAGGCAAGCTAGTGGACCGAGCAATTTGAATCAGAACACAAGAGTATATATGACGCTCACTACATCCACCCTGAAAGATCCACCAAAAGAAAATGCCATGCATACGACTATTTGCTCTTTTCTTGTTGATAATTTACAGAAACACCACTAAATACATCTTACAAAATGCACTTTGATGTCTTCAAAGCCGGATACATTACTTGTGATTCTACAGTGAACAACATATTTCAGTAATATCAGAAGTATATAACGTGGAAAATAAGAGGAAGATACCTCCTACACTATATATTGACATAAAAAAAATTGCTCCCATATATATACTTTATATAATACGCAGGTTAAAACACTAAATGCATGTCGTTGTATTGATATCGTTTTTCATAACCCTACTATATATAAATGCATGTCTTGGTCGGGACGCTCAAGAGACTAGAAACCAGGAGAAGTATTGTGATTCTAATAACTCTTAACGAAAACCATGTTCACTGCGATCTAAATCCACCATGCATAAATTGCATAATTGCATACTAGTATTATTGGTTTAATCGGACACGTCCTAGGAAAGATCTAGCAAAATTATACCTAAACAATCTCATCGTACGATTAATTGACATAAAATAGTACAATCTAAGTAATTGTTATAAGTATAAAGTACTATTTTTTTCATGTGTTAAGATATTAATTAAGAACAGTTTGTGTCGACAAATTATAAGGTTTGGGATCATGTCTAATCTTGTGTGTAATCAATCATATGTAGGAGTGTCGTAATGTGCTGGAGCCTGGAGGGGGGGGACCCACTCTTCACCGCCCTTAAACTTTTTGGTGCAAAAACTTTACAGATCAAAATTCGAATGCATAAGCATGGCTTACAAAATTAAATAGTTATATGAATCATTTTGAGGTGTACTACCTTTTGAGCTAAAGGTTGTATATGATGTCAATTGACATGTAATTTGGCAAGTGTGTATGTCTGCGCCTTTAGATCGACAAAAGTTCCTAAATTGGATGTTCATTAAGTTGGTTATATACTAACTTAAAGTGAACTAAGTGTGTATTGTTACATCAAGGTTATTTTGTATAGTTTGCTTAGATTCCGGCTCGTACAATTCAACCGTAAACATTTTGTTCTGATCTGATCTACATTTTATGCATGCTGTGGGTTTTCTATTTACCAATCATAGATCATTTGGTATAGAGCGAATTGGAAGAAATAATATTGTTTAATTTACATGCATAATCATAATCATGTAGACTATCTACTCCAATCCAGGTCATTCATATACTCTTTTGTATTATCTCGCAATGAAAGGGTCGTTCACTCGACATTTATATATGCGTATAATACCCTTTACAAACACTATCAATTCTTTTCTATATGAAGATCATGACATCTACCTATAATTGAAACACAACCATGAAAGGAGACAACTTTGTATGTACGTACCAAATCGAACGTAAACTCCCAAAGTAGGCATGCAAATAGAAGTGCATAGCATTTTCGAATGACGTTAGGTAAAAATTAATTAAATTGTAGCCATTGAGTTAGTTCAAGGATAATAATGATGGATTGGTGGGCAATTAGGGTGAGTTAGCTAACTAGGGGAGTACAAAAAAGGTGATGAGAAGGATGAATAAGATGGGTCAAGGTTCCAAATCAGATCGGACGTTTTGCTGATCTGGAGGGCATATGCCTCTGATTTCAAGGACCCCCATACCCCCCCCCCCTTCTTCTTCAGATCAACTTGTTTATTTTGTAAAAAGTCGGTTCATATATCTCTTGTTATTATGTCTATATGCTTACTAAAGCTATGGATTTGATCAATAATTGATCATGACTACCCTACCTATGGATCATCAAGAATATTCATTTTAGGATTGTTTACATTATATTACACCACTTTGTGAAGATCAAGTTGGTGTCAATAATCCAAGTTATGACTTATGAGTTATCTAGGTGTATTTTGCAATATCATTTAATATGACTTATTATTATAACTCAACTTTTAGGATTTTGAAGTTTGTTGTATGACAAACGGCGATTGTAGCGATTGCACCTCAAGGGATTGCTCAATTGTGCAATTGAGCCCCTTACATTTTATTAGGAGCAATTGCACAATTGAGTAAACCCTAGGGGTGCAATCGCTACAATCGCCTATGGCAAACTAAAAGGGATCGATATGGTGAATTGGTGAGATTTTTACTCAAATGGTGAAGTCATCGTTAAACCTGAGTACTCCTCTGTAGTGTGTACTATATATACAGACACGTGCTATGCACATACCACTCAAGTTTCACGATAATCTATTGTCAATTTGATCATGATCATTTCCAATGTTCGAGATTTAGATACGTCGTCTTATCTACAAATCATACAATCACGATATAGTTGAACATCGCTCATTCCGTCTCATGTTGATATTTCTTCAACTACTTATCTCATTTTAGCAGATTCATTTCATATAGCATCAAATCACATCAAATCAAATCAAATTAGTTTAAGTCGAAGTTAACTATTTAAGGCCCAAAAAAAAGTGGAGGAAGCTAGGTATATATGTCCTCCATCCTAAATACCTGATCTTTTGGTCCCACACTCACACATTTGGCACCGGCCTATACATTTCTGGCATGTTCATTATTTGCTCGTTTCTCCTTGCTAGTAATCGGTTTTGTGAATATGATTATCCTGATTTTACTACAATAATTGTTATGGTGAGAATGAATGAAGAATATGGTCAGCTAATAAAGTTAAGAGAATTGTGATCTTCGTACGTGTACCTAAATTTGTTTGTGTACCCTTAAACTGAGAAAATTGGACTTTCATGCGCAACATGGCAAGCAAACTTGAGACATTGATCGTGTCCTGCAAATTTGAAAGATTCTAACGTGAAAACCACAGGCGATCGATGAATGAAGTAGTCTAGCAAAATTTCGATTCTCCTCTCAATCATCATACCATCCTAGTCATTGTAACATGTACTCTGATCTAAAAATTGCGGAGCTATGCACATTGGTGTTACCTTATTCTTCGCACGAGATGTATTAGGAGTTCGGCCCTTACCGTGTCTCATCGACTCATCCCTACCCAAAGATGACCGTAATTAACTTCATAAGTTTTAGTGTCCTCTGTCTTAAGTGGCACTTTAAATTACCTAATTAACTTTCATAAGAGAGACGTAAAATATACTCCGTAATGCTCCGTTCATATTGAATTTTTGAAAATTTTATAAGCATTTTGTGGTCAAAGTTGTTGTAATAGAGACTATATCGATCGACATTTATGCTTATTTATAAATCGAGTGTGAATCTAAGTGTGATCGATCAAATTATTATTTCACAGCTATAATTAAGATGGTGTAGTCTCCATCTTATACACTAAACAGCTGAAATTCAGGAGCCTTTTTAACTGATCGTACAAGGTTATAAGACTAAACAATAACAAATTGATGTACAAGAACATGGAAGTATGATAGCCAGCCACATTTTTGCCTAAACTGCTCACAACAATGACAACCCCACTCAAAAGAGAAAAGAGAAGGTTGCTAATTTATACAATAGGAACACCTCATACTGAGAATATCAGATGTTCCACCCCAATATGATATCTAAACTCTTCTTTCTCATAAAACGTTATTTGATAAATTATGATCCGATTTGAATTAAGCTGAACGTAGTAAACTAAACTACATAAATATCGTATCGTTGATAGATAAGCTTACTATGAGATAACAATTCTGAATTCGATTCTACTCAGTATACGTAGTTGAAAAGAACGAGACCATTTACGTTTTATTATGTTTTTTTAATTGAAATTATTGTCTCAAAATCATGAAAGTAGAGAGGATGGGGGAAAAAGATACAATTACAACTAGACAAACTAATTGCCCATTAGTAAGTGTCAGTAATTAGAGGTGTTGATTTGCTAAGATTCTTTAGAAAATGGCCCCACCTTCTTGAGAATTTTGCCTCTTCTGATCTTTATGTCTTTGTAGTATTAATCAGATCACTAAACAATGCTCTTACCACGTCTATATAAAGTCTCTCTCACGTTTCATCATCTCATCAAAACTCATACATTCTCTTAAACTTGTTCTTCTTCTAAGCTTCTCTTTGTTCTCTCATTTGCTCTATCAATTCCCAACTTTATTTCCTACTATCTTCTATTCTTTCGCAATGGCCACTGAGGTACATCTACGACTTCTTTCGTATGCTTCGATTTGCTCGTATTTTGATTTCCGTTTGTTTCATGTTTTTCGATCCATATGTATAAAAGTGTAAACACGAGGAGAACATGATACGAACTTGAAATTCTTTGTAATTTTGCATGGGCGATCCGCAGTTTCCTAGGCTCCTAACTTAGCTTATTGTAAAACCTCATGCTTATTCTTCTGCTTAACGATCGATCGTATGTGTATATGAAAATTTCGTGTTTAATCTACAAACATGTATATTCTTCTGCTTGATCAACAAAACTTGACACACTATAATAAACAGATCATTTCATCATCTGATTGAATAAGATGAAAGTTATTAAAGACATGAAACTTCAACAAATAATGATCATTGAACATGTCCACTTATGTGGTCTACACGACGTATTCACGTATCCCATTGAGTCTCATGTCCGAATTTCTCAAAAGGCTCCTGTCTATGACGAGGTAAATGAAAAGTCGGATGATGGGACAAAACCCGATAACACCTCCGAGTCCGAGCCATGAAATGAGTTTATAACTTCTTTTTTCTGATCATGCCTCATTTGACTTTAACAGGTTGCAGCAAACACCACATTGCCAGAGACTCAGGTTCCTGAGGTGATCAAGGTTGAGGAGCCAGCAACTCAAGCCGTTGAAGCCGAAACAGCAGCACCAGTGGCTGAAACCGAGGCTCCAGCTGCTGAGCCAGTAGCTGCTGAGGAAGCCAGCGAGCCAGCTGTTGAGGCCCCAGCTGCTGAAGCTGATGAGACAGTAGCCGAAGCCGAACCAGTAGCTGAAGACAAGCCAGCAGTAGCTGAGGAGCCAGCTGTGGTGGAGAGGGAAGTGGAGGTAGTCCCAGAAGCAGCAGAAGAGAAGGCAGCCGTTGAAGAGCCAGCCGTTGAGGCGCCAGCTGCTGAGGAGCCTACAGAAGTGGCCGCCACCGAAGCCACCGAAACACCTGCTGAAGAGGCTAAGGCAGTTGAAGAGGAGGCAGCTGAGGCACCAGCAGTCGAAGCGCCAGCAACTGAGGAAGTCAGCTCCGATGCTGCTGTCGAGAAGACCGAGTAAACTGATCTGATCAGATCGGAGTGAGCACGCCAAATCAAGTTTAAAAGATGGGTCTATGAGATATGGTCACTCTTATGTTCTCAAGATGATTTCTTAGGTTTTTATTATGAAATTTGTCCCTTCATTATTTGTCATATTAATCTTCCATAATAATCATCATTATATGATTATTATTATTATATTATTAATATTATTAAGATGAGAATGTTGTGTTTGGTTTTTGGGAAGGATATATATGTTGATCAGTTATGTCACCGTGTACTTGTACTGATGTTTCTGTATATCACGGTCCAATACTTCTGAGTTCTGAGTGATCCCCTGAAATGTAACATGCCTGCTTAGATTAACAGTCCTGAACTGTCCGGGTTTTCGCCGTTGTGATCAGGGATGGCGTACACCGTACACGATATTTATGGGGTCGGAACTTGATTCGTGAGTACATCTTGAGAGTTGAGAGGTCACATACGTTCATTCAGGAACTAAATAGGAACAAAACAGACCCTGCTAAAGAGAACAAAATCAAAGAACAGAACATGCTGAATTTAAATTCTTTGAAGCGATAGGGAAAGCTATGCTTCACTTCTTTGGCTGAGAACTGAACTGTCAGGGCTCTTCCTGATGAGGAATGGCCTGAGACACACTGAAATCTTCGGTCACTGTAACAAAACAGAGCAACGCAGGCATTCAGGGAAGTCATGTTCATTATCACATCAACCTGTTCCTGGTGTCCCCAGCTAGATATATAATCCGGCTAAATGAAACTCCAGTACAGTGATCATTGAGTTCAGAGGCCGACAAATGCCGCAATTACATTATATTCAGACAGCCAGCCATGAAATTGCCACTAACAAGAGTGACAAAATTACAAACCTGAAGATCTACAATGCCCAGAAGTACAAGTCAGTGACCTTCAACAATGCAGGCCAACCGGCCAGGAAACTCGTTATTGAATACCTGGAAGGGCTACTTCAGCCCTTCGCAAGGTGTGGTTCGGGTATTTATCTACATGAGAAACAAGTTCACCAACTATGTACAACCCTATATTCGAAGAAGTCAGACAGATGGAAGCAGCCAACAAGGTTTATATACAAAAAAAGGGCGACAAGCAAGCACAGAAACGTTCACAGAGACATTTCTCATCTAACCTGAATCCTAAACAGAGAGTTTGACGGTAATGGATTATGGATCTAATGACCATCCAGGATTGTCAAAGCAAGAACCATCTTTATGGCATGCGCTCGCACCCTAAACTGACTACACTAACAAATCTGTACAGACTCTAGACAAAGGCCTATGTGCAAATCCCAGTACTAGACAGAATCCGAACCGTTTATGTCACCATGTTCCAAAGCTGCAGCCAACATGTTCCTGGGTAATGAGTCCAACACGATCTTTCATTATAGCTTTTGTAGAATACGGTGGGATACAGAGACGATAGAAGCATGTATGAGATGAAGGCAAGAGGTCCTGGGACTCAAAAGACTTGTAGATAAACAACCTCGAAGCCAAACCACGAAATCCCTCAACCGGAAGATACTTCACTGATGTCCAAAAGAAAAGCAGAGTCTTCTTCTGCTGCGCATTCAACTCTCCTACAACCTGCATTACCCAAAAAATCATGAGCTAACAAATTGGCAACAGACTGCTTCCAAGCAATGAATTCACATCATGTTTAGGCAAAAGTCCAGGCTGCAGGAAGAACCATCTCGGATTCATATCGCAATACCAATCACGCATAAAGGTCAAGAAGCATCCTGTAAAGCAAAAAAATGCACAGCAGGACCCCCACCTCAATTATCTAGCTTATAGCAGGGGTACCCGATAAAAGTGTTCATCCAATTTTTTTTTTACAGGAATATCCAATCAAGACATGCGGAGTACATACTAAAAGGTAAAATAGTATAGGCCGGTAGGAAAAGTTTTGCATACACACCACCATACGTGGACATCTTTATGATCTAACATGTCCAACTACAGAACGGGTAAAAGTCAACTAGCTGTAGTTGATAAAATAACCAGATAATTAAAGCCTAGCCTCGGCGTACCTCCCAAAACCAGGCCATTTGAGGGTCAGATTTTTTGTAACCATGATAATCGGTATGTTCCCTCCAATCTTCAACAGAGATCTCCTCACTTCCACTTCCATGGAGCATCCAATCAAGATCCTCCAGCTCTAGGCTCTCAAAAAAGGCTTTTTGAGTTCTGTTATCACGAATAATGTCAGCAAAGCCTTGACCAAAGGAATGCACTTGCTTCTCGATAGATGTAACAAAGCGGTGCTGAACAATTAGGTGAACATAATCCTTCCTATTCTTGCTATTCACAACCTCGACATTACCACCAGGACAAAGTTCCACTACCTTCCTCGATCCAAGCTCTTCAACTTCAGTAACAAATGTTAGCCCCAACCCATCAGAATCCACAAACTCAGGATCCATCTCCAAAATTTGTTTGCAGCTATTATAGAGGCATGGATCTGCATCCTTTATATCATCCACTGAAACAGGTTTTTCAGCTAGTTGCAAAAAAAAGACACGATCGAGAACAACTCCAATTTGAATCTTGTGCATCAGGGCCAATGCAATCACCCTACCAGCGAACCGGAAGTACCGAAGGTGGAGGTGATGTACCTTAGATGCTGCACATTAGATTTATTGAGAAATTAGGAGCATGATAGCGCCAAAAAAAAAGTATATTATGTTGAGCAAAAATGTAAAATATAGAAAGCCATCAGAGGGAACATAATGAAAAACCTAGCGGAAGTCAGGCAGTGGGTATACAGCTAAGTAAGCTAATAAGTCAATCAGCAACAGTAGCTAGCACATAAAGAACAACCACAAGCAATACCAAAATAAGGTTCAACGCTTCAACCACTAAGAGAACTGGAAACCAGCTTCAGTGCTCTCAAGACATATAACAAGTCTCCAAAAAAGGACAATTAACATGGAGAAGCTGTTCACAGTGAAACTTAAACAGGGAGAACTGAAGAAGGCTAGGTGGCTCGCTATTGCTGCTCCAAGTGACCCCTAGCCAGCCAATATCATGCCATAGACCTGCTAGCTAAAAATGGACAAAAGCTTCACAGGCCACCAATCCCAAAAGGATAAAAAACTCATCGGGCTTGAATACTCTCTATTAAACACCTTCCTGATTGACTGTCACACTCAAGCACTTCATTTATTTTTTATTTTTTTATTTTTTTGGTTACAACTTCATTTTTTATGCAGATGAGGGTGTTGAAGGTTGTGCACATATTCTTCGGTTTTCATCAACTTTTACAAATTTTGGGTTCTTATTTTAATTTTTATCTGTCCCCTTATGCTAACTCTTTTTCCTTTTTACCTTCTTGATGCTCTTTCTATGTCTTACTTCGTTTTGTTTTAGTTTACCCCTGTTTTCCCATCTTCATGACTTGCTCTCTCTTTTTCACATAGAAGCTTTGTTGTTGTTTACACCAACCAGTCAACCACTCACACAGTCACACCCTTTGTTGCCCTCTCATTCTTCTTGTCTCTCCTATATTCTTCTCAATCATTCGACCATTTATTTGCTTAACATTCTCCTAACAATGGTTTCTGGTAAACTGTTCATGCTAACAACAACATCTTTACCCCAGTGCCTTAAAGGCTCCCGCCATAAGGCGGGGTAAGAGGGGTCGGATGCATGCGAGCCTTACCCCTATTGAAACATAGAGAGGCTGCGCACGGACGACCCAAAATGAAAATTGCTTCGAGAATCGCACCGACTGACTGCTAAAACCGTTCATGTTAACAGCAACCCAAATTCTTATGGATTAAAGTTTTGTTATTCTTTACTACAGTCCCTCTAGCTTTTTTTTTTTGGGTAGTGAATCTCTCTAGCATTTCAAAGCTAAGTCCATTTACATTTGGGAGGCTAAGGTTGACTACGTAATGGAGACACCAATTTCTGTGAGGTAAACATCAATACCACTGGCATATCTTGTAATCCACATCCTCAGACTTTGATCATGCAACAGCTTAATCCCCAAACACGTTTTTTCATTTAGGTATTTCTCCAAACCGAAGATTAAGTGTGTATTAAGAGTGACCAAGAGGCCCTACAAGTAAAACTGAAGTCTACTGACATAGAAAACAGATCATATATAGAAGTGATGGGGAAAATCAAGTCACCATACACATTGAAGCGACCTCAATCACTCGGTCGTTGGTACTACTGATGACAACCACACTACAAAGTTCTGAAAACTACAACATCTAGTAAGAGGTGAAGCACAGACGCCGCCCCCCCCCCCCCCCCCCAAAAAAAAAAACCCTTCCCAAACAAGAAAAGATAGGTCCTATAACATCCCAAATTCGACAGTGATGTCCTTTAAAGCTAATGTTACAGAGTACTTCTGTTATCCCTCCTGACTTGAGTGGTAATCTCGTTCAGAAAAACATGTTTTAACATTAGATAACACAAGCCCTGACAGTTATATGACCATATATACCGAGAAGCAGGTCAAAAAGACAAATAAACAAGAAATGACAAAACACTTGCCTGGACTAGGATAGAACCTTCTACGGTCCAAGGGGCAGCAAACAAAGAGGGCATTCTGCGGATCAAACAATGCTTGGCACACTAGGCAAAACCACTCCCTCAATACACCAGGACCTGTGGCTTCTTCATTTTTGAATTCCATAAAGAGACCAGCGTGCAGAGAAGACGGCTGTGCACTAGATATATACTCAAAAGATTCAGCCAGTAACTGAGACCTGTCAATTAACATCTCATGCAATTCCTCATAATCTTCTCTCACCTCTGGAAACATCAGCATTGCTAAATGTCGCCTGGATTCAAAATCCAGGACATCCTTATGCTTAACAAGCCAAGAATGATCATCAAGTCGGGTAGCATATCGAACAACAAGAGCACGCACAACCACCTTATTCTTTCTCATTACGGTCCTTAACCGGTCCTCAGAACCTGGATATAATTCAGCCATGTTACTTAGTTCCTTCAAAACAGCAAGATAATGAGACGAACCACTTTGATGAACTTCAACATCCTTTTTCCTCTTCATAGCTAAACGAAGGTCCATTTGTCCCAGACATATATCAATCCGACTAAGCAAATCATTGAAAAGATGCAAGAGACGACCAACCTCATCCCCTAAATAGCTAACCTTTCCCTTCCCTTTACCCCCACAAGAAGCTGCTGCTGCCTCTTTAAGTTCCTCTCCAATGCAGCTCAACACAGGTTTCAGAAACGCAGAAAAATCACATATCTCCTGGACTATTCGCTCACACCCCACAGTCGGCATCAAGTACCGCACAAGACTCTCCCCTACTTCCATCAAGATCGGGAACACGTCCCCAACACTGATAAAAGTAATCTCCCTCTTAAAAGCAATCCCCTTTCCCACCTTGACTTTCTCCAACATCATCCCTAAAGCACTACGACAATGCCTATACAACGACTTGTCACCCGTCCATGACATCCTAAGCAACTTACAAAACTCCAACACCGTGGTAACACAATACGCATTCTCCTTCTCATCATCACCACCTCCAGTGTCCTTAGCAAAACTCACAACATACTTAATACAATAATCGGCGCAATCCTGATTCTTTTGATCAGGCGACATATACATCATAACTAAAGCCTGTGGTGCACAAGCGTCCATAAAAATCTTATAACGTTCCGTCTTACTAATTGTTTCCTCTTTCTCGGCCTCGCCCTCGCCGTCCTTACCATCATTCTCATCATTATTTTCCTTATCATTCTCGTAATTTTTCGCATATTCATTCTCTATATTATCCGGTGGCAATGCCATATATTTTTCTAGCTTCTCCTTTACGATTCTACACTCAGAATTAGGCAATTCATTTCTACACACTTTACAAATTAAATTAACCATGTCAGAAATTACCCCCCACGCCCTCGGATGATCAGTGCTCCGCATTCGGCCGACGAGCTGCAATCCGGCGTCGTTTTGTACCCCACACGCCTCCAACGTCTGCTCCCACTGAAGCTGCTTTCCATTGTAAATCAACCTCTGCTCAATCAGCGGAATTCCAGTAATTTCCTGTATCTTCTCGTGTACGTTTTCAACCGTATCCTCCAAATTCGCTTGAAAAACTAGTGTTTTTCCGCCGGAAATCATCTTCACAAAGAACTGCAACTGCAACCGCGGCGAATACATAATTCCGCCGCTCGATTGACTCGATTCTCCTCGAAAAAGCTGATTCTCCGCCGCCGATGATGACGACTGATCGGATTCCGCCTCCACGACGGATTTCCCCTTGGAATTCGAATTCGAGCTCTTCCGCTGCCGTGTCACGGCGGTCGAGACGGAGGAGGAATCATCATCTCCGCCGCCGGTGAATTCAGAATCGTAGTCCTCCAGTTTGCGCTTCGTCGGAAGAACAAATCCTTGTTGCTGGTGGTGGTTGTTACGGTGGTGGTGGTGGGGGTGGTTACGAGTGGTGTTTGTTGTCGCCGGAGAATCAACGGCTGACATTTGAGAATAAATTAGGGGTGGCGATGATGAAAATGATGATCAGAATTGTGAGTTTTGTGATGGTCGGTGATTAGGATTGTGAATTTCATTAAAAGAGTGAAGAAGAAGCAACCCTCCCTAAATAGATTAATAAAAAAGGGGGGATGATGATGATTAAAAATGGAAAGGAAGGCGGAATTAATTTAGGGTTTAGAGAGGGAGGATGAATTTGGGTGTGTGACCAAATGTGATGTGTGTGACTGAGTAAGATAGAGGTTAGGACTTAGGAGAGAGAGAAATGGAGTGAGTATGATGAGATGACCAGTCTTCTTCTCTTTTTTTTTTTGTTATTTTTTTTCTTTGTTGCGCGCGTATAGTGGTGTGGACACTCTACAGTCAGCACCTATGAAGCACCTATGAAGCACGGACACCTCTCCCGAGTGATGTGTCTGTGTCCAATACGGTGTCGGACAGGGACACCGGGAGGACGTGAGTCGGACATGTCGGACCGGTGTCCGGTTTATTCTTTTATTACTCGGATACAAAACCCGGTTTTTACACACATGACACCGGTTGAATACTTTTCGGACACTTGTAGGACAAGAATTTGGGCGAAGTAGACATTGTTAATCTTGGATTCCTTAGCGTTTCTGTTGACATATTCAATGATCATGTGTGTAATATCTTCATTTTAAATTGTTTTAAGTTTGAAAGTTAAAAATTCTGATTATTTTATTAAAATAATACTATTTAATTTATGTTAATATATTTATATTAAAAAAATAATAACGGTGTCGCTGTCCTAGATTTCGAGATTGAGGTGTCCCAATGTCCGTGTCCTCCCGGTGTCGATGTCGGTGTCCGTACTCGTGCAACATAGGTCAGCACTCACACGCTCACACATTGAGCTGGTGATCAGGCGAGTCGTGTCGGGTTGGTTTCAGGTCATATCGGATTCAGTTCTTGGGCGGGTCAACTAGAACTTTCGGGTTGGGTCGGTTTGACTTGGGTCGGGTCATGCTCGAGTCTCATTTTCAAGTTTTGGTTAATATAGTAAAAAAATGACGCGACCCGATAGTCTCCAGCCCGACAATGACCCGACTCGTTTCAAGTTTTCAAGATTTGAATATAGTTAAAAAAGAAAACATGTACAACTAGAATCATAGTAGCATGAGACGGCCTATGAAGCACGGACACCTCTCCGGACTTGCGTGTCGGTGTGCAATACGGTGTCGTGTGTGGACATAAGGAGGACACCGGGAGGACATGGTCGGTCTGGTGTACGATTTATTAATTTTAAGGTCGGACACAATACCCCTTTTTTTTTACCTAAGGGATACCGGTTGGACACCTTTAGGACAAAAAACATACATTAAGCTACCATTTTGGCAAACTAAACATTTATAATCTCAAATGTCTTAGGGCATGTTCGCTAGCACTGCCGTTTTCAATTTTGGTTTTTTTTCCATTAAAAAGTTTAATTAAATGAGTTATAAATTAACTTTAAATTGCTTATTTCCATAATAGTCATGCAGAAAATGAAAACTGAAAACTGAGAATTGAAAACCACTTTTTCAGTTTTCAAAAACGAGACTTTGTTTTGTTTTTTTAAAACAAACAGAAAAGTGAAAACATAAAACGATACCAAACAGGACTTTATCCTTCCCCTTCACGGCTTCACATCTTCAATAATCGTGTTTGTCGTATCTTCATTTTGAAGTTGTTATTAGCTTTAAAGTTAGCAATTCTTACTATTTTATTAAAATTAATATATAATTTCTTTTTATATATTTATATTAAAAAATAGTAGTTGTGTTGGTGTCATAAATTTTGAGAATGTGGTGTCCCGTATCTGTACTCGTGCAACATATTATTGAGGCATCTTTAAACATATGTAAAGTAGTAAAACATTTTGCATATAATCGTTTTTTTTTTCCTTCTGATGTTCTCATATAATTCTATAATCACAATTTTTGCAAAAACTATCTAATGACACTACGTAACGTAGTGTTAAATGGATCCAACTAAATCACCAAAAAGAAGTATAGAGTTTAGTGCAAATCTTAAGGGTTTTGGTTAAGTTGCAATTAAGATTGTTTTATCTATGGTTTAGAGGAAGATGATTTGGGGTGTGCTATGAAATGTTGTGTGAGTGAAGAGTCAGTAAGATAGAGTTAAAGAGAGAGAAAATGGAATAAGTATGATATGAATGAGTGTATGACCAGTCGTCTCTCTTTTTTTTTTTTTTTTTTTTTTGCTTTGTTGCGCGCGTATACTGGTGTTGTAGTGGTGTCTGGTGTGTGTACAGTCAGCGACTCACACGCTCACACAGTACATTCTAGTATTCTACACTCTACGGTCGGTAACGATGTTGTCTGATTTGATTTGAATTGGATTGAACTGGAAGGATTTGTATTCAATGAAAATGTTGACTTTTTTTTTTGGGTGAAATTTGTACATATAATAACTAGACTTAGTTCGTTGAAAGACATAGGATTGGGTCTGATATGATAGGATTTGATTTGAAATGAATAATGTTGATAATATCTGATATGATTTGATTATAATAAAAGAAAACAAGTAGGACTAGAATCACATTACTACTAGTTTATTTGCATGCCCGTGCCACGCCCGTACTATATATTTATATGGTTTATACATGTTTTATATAAAAAAAATATTGCCTTATCTTTGTTCTAATAAATTAACATAATTATTATTTTATTTAAATTAGCTAATACTATACTCCCTCCGTTTTTTTTTCTATAAGTCGTTTTAGCAAATGACACATCAATTAAGAAATGATTAATAATTGCCTTGTAAATACCCAAGTAACAATGTTTATATACTGGATTCATGGTATTTGGGAGAGAAATTGATGAGGATACCTTGGGAGTTGGGAGTATAAAACTTTATTGAAAAAAAAGTTGGGAATCACATGAGGGAGGTCATGGGGAGGTGAGAATGACAAATAATTTTTTTTTTTGTGAAAATAGCTAAAACGAGTTATATAAAAAAACGGAGGGAGTATTACTCACTCTATAATAATTTATTACCATATTTTAACCGATAATTGTATTTAATGCTATTTTTATGTTCTATCCAATTGATGTATGATAATTTATTACCATATCCTAATCGATAATTGTGTTTAATGCTATTTTTATGTTCTATCCAATTAATGTATGTCAAGTGTCGTCGTAAGAATGAATTGGTTTTTCAGGTTTTAATATATAGTATTAGATGAGACAACCGTAGTACTCTTTAAACGCCCCACAAAATTTCCAAACTTTGACCAAAAGATAAGGTACATGAACGGTAAAAGATTAAATGTCAACTTAGGAAATTATGACAGAGAAAATACAATTGTAATTTACCAAAAACACTTATTAACATTCACATTTTCAATAAAGTTTTATGACAAAAACGAAAAACGAGTATCAATTTTACTCTTTATACGGTACGCATTTCATCTTAATCCCCAATTATAATTCACATTTTCCGACAATTATGATGAACTCCTTTCTCATAGGGAGAGCGTAAAAATCACTACCACTCTCAAAGCTCCACTTCTCCCATCCAAACCAAAACCCCAACTACTCCCCCCAAGTCCCAACTGCTCCCAAACACTCTCAAACTCCACTCTCAGTCTCTCTCCTCCATTTTTGTACACAAAACAGCAAAAAAACCCTGAAAAAACCTTCCAAAAATGGCAACCATGGAAGAAGAAACCACCAATCAATCTCTCCCAACCGACATAATCATCCAAGTTCTCACCTTTCTCTCTGCAAAACCTTTAACACGCTTCAAACTTGTCTCAAAATCATTCCTTTCTCTAATCAACGACCCAGATTTCATCTTCTCCCACATCCAACGCTCCATATCCACCCACTCCAACCTCTCTTTAGCTGCAATTTCCCATGACTTTCCTACTGAAACCCTCCATGTCCTACACCTTCCCACACCAGATAATTCCACCTCACCCACAATTACCAAATTACCCCTCCCTTTCACCCCCAATTCCTCTGTTTCTGACCTCATTGGTTCTTGCAATGGGATTCTCTGTGTCGCAGCGTTTCCGGGCTTTGTGGGTCTCGTAAACTCGACTTGTATGACTTTTGAGAATATCCCTCTTGGGGAGGTTGAGCCAGATGATGAGTATGGGTCACGCCATTGGGTTGATTTCGGGTTCGGGTTCGATGGAGTTGGGAAGGATTATAAGGTTGTGAGGGTTGATCAGGTTCATAGTGAAAAAGAGGGTGTGGGGTGCAGGGAGGTTCGGGTTTTTAGCTTGAAGAAGAAGTTATGGAAGAAAGTTGATGACTTTCCTTATTACTTGTCTCACCCAATGTCACATGGTAAGTTTCTGTGCAACTCTTTGCATTGGATTGCGAGTACGACTGATCCTGTTGTGTTTTGTATGACTGGAATGTTGTGGCGTGGAAGGTTGGATGATTATATGTATGATTATTTGATTGTTGCATTTGATGTGAATTTGGAGAAATTTAGGGTTTTGCCTTTGCCTGATTGTTATGATGTAGGGGAGGGGGGTGGGAAGTTGGTTTTGCCGCGGTTGTGTGTGGGTGTTTTAGGGGAATGGTTGTTTGTGCAGGTTGAACACGGGCCGAAGTTTGGCCGGTGTGTGGATGTGTGGGTGATGAAGGAGTATGGGGTGAAGGAGTCTTGGGTGAGATTGTTGAGTTTTTCGTATATGGAGGTTCGGAATGAGTTGTTGCCTGTTAAGACATTGGCATTGTCGAAAGGGGGTAAGGAGGTGTTGATGCAGATTGGGAAGGATTGCTTTTGGTATGAACTCGGAAGTGGGGTGATTAGGGATGTTATGATTGATGGTGGTCTGCCTTATCTGTTTGAGTTGATTAGTGGGCATAGGTGTTTTTTTGGTGCAGAAGTGTATGTGGAAAGTCTCGTGTGTCTTAGTGACCAGGTTGGAAGGTTGGGGGTTGAGCCGGTGGGCAATGCTGGTGGGGAAGATGGGGAGTTGGACGTCAATGAAGTGAAAAAGAAAATCAAAGAGCCGAACGAAAGGTACGGGCTCACTGCTTTGATTTGTTAGAATTTGATGATTGTGCCTAAGAGGCTGATGCTTTTATGTTGTAGTGATCCATGTTTGCTTGTCAAGCGGTTTCTTATACGTAAAGTAATTGTAGAGGTTGTAACTATAATTTTGACCTTTCCAATGTTAAGCTTAAGGCGAGTCCTGAAAGTAGCGGTTTAAGTCGTTTTGTAGAGTAGCTAGATTATACGATTAGTTATATGCTCTTCAATGTAATTTCAATCTGAAGTTGATTGAACAGTAAAAAAGATTGGAATCGTTATCTGGCTTGTAGCTACAGCGTAATACATAGCGAATGTTCTGAGTCATACTAAGTCGGCTTGCGCTTTGATTTGTCCATTTGGGGTCAAGTAGTACAGGTGTTTGAAACCTATGTTCCAATCCGAAAAAGCTGAGTTGAAAGTTGTGTGAGGAATATAGTTCTGTTGCAAGAAAGCTGTGAGCTTTTATTGGTTTTCTCATGCTTTATTTGTTTCAATCATCAGATGTGGTTTGCTTTCTTCCCGGTTTAAATTGAAGTGAGAGGAGGCAGTTCGCTGAAGCTAGGAAACAATTAAGGTAAGACTATGGTGCCTAACTGCCCTATAAGTTGGTCATTTCTCAAATGTTGAAATTCGCAGTGGAATACACAATGTCCAAGTAAAATTGTTCAATGAAAGATCAAATTGATGAAAAACCTTATACGGTCTTTCAAACTAATGGTAAACTGCATACTGCAATTCTTCAACCCCATCACCATATATTTTGGAGCTAATTTGCTATAAAGCGTATGACTGTATTACTAAATAGACTCTATGGGGATAACTTCCCATTTCTTCTTGTTAGTTTATACCTAAAAAGTTCCCCGGCTTCTAAGTATGTACTTAGTATGTAATATGTACATTTCTACTAAGGTCAAATGCTTGTATGTTGTGTTTTGGAATGGAAATTTTTCTCAAATCAAGATTTGACCTAAATTCCATGTTTGGGATCGTAATGGAACTTGGAGATGAATCTGAGACATTTGAAACAGATTTTACGGTGTAAAATCTCATGTCTCTCTCAACCTACTTGCCCAGCCACCACTCACCAGGACCACCACCGTCTATGATTCACCTGATCCCCTTAGATTTTCCTATCCTTCGTATCTCAATAACTTTTCCTGGCAAAGTAACACTACTATCCGTGAAAAAAAACCTTACACCACCGCACCTTATTTTGCTGACAACAACTAGCAGTCCTCCAGGTATATTCGGTGTCATGAATTGTTTTGCTGCTAAGTGACAAGATGGCTAAGAGGACCCGAGTTGGTGATCCCATGTTTTCTTTATCTTGGCCTTGGTTTATTTGATTGTTATTGTTTGCTGGTGGTTATGCTCTAAAAGTAGAACGGGTGCTAATGGTGCGACTGAGCAAACAGGAAGAGATAAAAGAAATGAAGACCACTCTAGTAAAGGAGATGGGGAAATGGAATAAAAAAAAACACTATCTAAAATTATTTGCACAAGTCTATAGGTTCTGCACTTGCTTATATACATGGATGGTGGATATGGATTCTAAAAGGCATGGTACAAATTTTCTTTACAGGAGCTGGGGCTGTAGATGGAGTATTCCATGGGAAGACGTAACCACCGGAGAAGTTGAACAGATGAAGACAAAAACGGTTGCATAATGTTTGCTCAAGGGTTCTTCTTACTCTTGTTAAACTAATCTCTCTTGATGTGTCTACTTTAGTAGTGTAAGCTTGCCTTTATACTCTGATTGCTCTGTTGTTGGCTGCTAAAATATCCTGGCTGATTTGGTGTTATTGTCTTTTTTTTTTTGTTCAATTTTGGCTGCTAATATAATCGCAGTACTCGATTCCGGTCAAATTTGATCAATTTTTCGAAAAGCGCTAAATGTCCTCCAAACATAATAAAAGATAGCCTAGAACTATACTTGTTGGATTTGAGTGTTGATTTCTCATTTTGTGAAGTATTTCATGCGTTTTGACGCTCGTCACTTTGGATGAATTTTTGACTTTTATTGCCGTTTTCCTTATCTTCTCTATGGTTTTTCACTCTAATCTTTTGCAAATCTTCATTATATCAAACTTAGAGACTACAACCAAAATTGGAGTCGATTTTGGTTCGGAGTCATTTTATCGAAAAGCCGTGAATTATGTACTGCGATTCTGGTCAAATTTGATCAATTTTTTGAAAAACGCGAAATGTCCTCCAAACATTACAAAAGATAGCCTAGGACTATACTTTTTGGATTTGATTGTTGGTTCCTCATTTTGTTAATTATTTCATGCGTTTTGACGCTCGATACTTTGTATGGTTTTATGACTTTTATTGTTGTTTTCCTTATCTGTTCTTTGGTTTTTCACTCTAATCATTTGCAACTCCTCAGTATATCATACTTAGAGACTACCACCAAAATTTGAGTCGATTTTGGTTTGGAGCCATTTTACCGAAAAACCGTGGATTATGTACTGCCAATGTGGCCAAATTTGATCAATTTTTCGAAAAATGCAAAATGTCTTCCAAACATTACAGAAGATAGCTTAGGACTATATTTGTTGGATTTGATTGTTGATTCCTCATTTTGTTAATTATTTATTGTGTTTTTTTTTATGACGCTCGTCACTTTGGATGAATTTTTGACTTTCATTGCCGTTTTCCTAATCTTCTCTATGGTTTTTCACTCTAATCTTTTGCAAATCCTCATTATAACAAACTTAGAGACTACAACCAAAATTTGAGTCGATTTTGTTTCGGAGTCATTTTATCGAAAAACCGTGGATTATGTACTGCGATTCTGGTCAAATTTGATCAATTTTTTGAAAAACGCGAAATGTCCTCCAAACAATACAAAAGATAGCCTAGGACTCTACTTGTTGGATTTGATTGTTGGTTCCTCATTTTGTTAATTATTTCATGCGTTTTGAAGCTCGACACTTTGTATTGTTTTATGACTTTTATTGTTGTTTTCCTTATCTATTCTTTGGTTTTTCACTATAATCTTTTGCAAATCCTCATTATATCATACTTAGAGACTACAACCAAAATTTGAGTTGACTTTGGTTCGGAGCCATTTTATCAAAAAACCGTGGATTATGTACTGCGATTCTGGTCAAATTTGATCAATTTTTCGAAAAATGCAAAATGTCCTCCCATCATTACAGAAGATTGCCTACGACTATAATGCTTCGTTTTGATATTTGGTTCCTCATTTTGTGAAGTATTTCATGCGTTTTAACGCTCGTCACTTCTAATGAATTTTTGACTTTTATTGCCGTTGTCCTTATCTTCTCTATGGTTTTTCACTCTAATCTTTTGCAAATCCTCATTATATCAAACTTAGAGACTACAACCAAAATTTAAGTCGATTTTGGTTCGGAGTCATTTTATCGAAAAACAGTGGATTATGTACTGCGATTCTGGTCAAATTTGATCAATTTTTTGAATAACGCGAAATGTCCTCCAAACATTACAAAAGATATCCTAGGACTATACTTTTTGGATTTGATTGTTGGTTCCTCATTTTGTTAATTATTTCATGCGTTTTGACGCTCGACACTTTGTATGGTTTTATGACTTTTATTGTTGTTTTCCTTATCTGTTCTTTAGTTTTTTTACTCTAATCTTTTGCAAATCCTCATTATATCATAGTTAGAGACTACTACCAAAATTTGAGTCGATTTTGGTTCGGAGTCATTTTATCGAAAAATCGTGGATTATGTCCTGCGATTCTGGTCAAATTTGATCAATTTTTCGAAAAACGCAAAATATCATCCAAACATTACAGAAGAAAGCCTAGGACTATACTTGTTGGTTGTGATAGTTGGTTCCTCATTTTGGGAAGTATTTCATTCGTTTTGACGCTCGTCACTTTGGATGAATTTTTGACTTGTATTGCCGTTTTCCTTATCTTCTCTATGGTTTTTCACTCTAATCTTTTGCAAATACTCATTATATCAAACTTAGAGACTACAACAAAAATTTGAGTCGATTTTGGTTCGGAGTCATTTTATCGAAAAACCGTGGATTATGTACTGTGATTTTGGTCAAATTTAATCAATTTTTTGAAAAAACGCGAAATGTCCTCCAAACATTACAAAAGATAGACTAGGACTATACTTTTTGGATTTGATTGTTGGTTCCTCATTTTGTTAATTATTTCATGCGTTTTGACGCTCGACACTTTGTATAGTTTTATGACTTTTATTGTTGTTTCCTTTTCTATTCTTTGGTTTTTCACTCTAATCTTTTGCAAATCCTCATTATATCATATTTAGAGACTACACCAAAGTTTGTGTCGATTTTGGTTCGGAGCCATTTTATCGAAAAATTGTGGATAATGTACTGCGATTGTGGTCAAATTTGATCAATTTTTTCAAAAACGCGAAATACCATCCAAACATTACAGAAGATAGCCCTAGGACTATACTTGTTGGTTTTGATAGTTGGTTCGTCATTTTGGGAAGTATTTCATTCGTTTTGACCCTCGTCACTTTCGATGAATTTCTGACTTTTATTGCTGTTTTCCTTATCTTCTCTATAGTTTTTCACTCTAATCTTTTGCAAATCCTCATTATATCAAACTTAGTGATTACAACCAAAATTTGTGTCGATTTTGGTTCGGAGTCATTTTATCGAAAAACCGTGGATATGTACTGTCAAATTTAATCAATTTTTGAAAAACGCGAAATGTCCTCCAAACATTACAAAAGATAGCCTAGGACTATACTTTTTGGATTTGATTGTTGCTTCCTCATTTTGTTAATTATTTCATGCGTTTTGACGCTCGACACTTTGTATGGTTTTATGACTTTTAGTGTTGTTTTCCTTATCTATTCTTTGGTTTTTCACTCTAATCTTTTGCAAATCCTCATTATACCATACTTAGAAACTACCACCAAAATTTGAGTCGATTTTGGTTCTCATTTTATCGAAAAATCGTGGATTATGAACTGCGATTCTGGTCAAATTTGATCAATTTTTTGAAAAATGCAAAATGTCTTCCAAACATTACAGAAGATAGCTTAGGACTATATTTGTTGGATCCTCATTTTGTTAATTATTTCATGCGTTTTGACGTTCGACACTATGTATTGTTTTATGACTTTTATTGTTGTTTTCCTTATCTATTCTTTGGTTTTTCACTATAATCTTTTTCAAATCCTCATTATATCATACTTAGAGACTACCACCAAAATTTGAGTCGATTTTGGTTCGGAGTCATTTTATCGAAAAACCGTGGATATGTACTGCGGTTCTGGTCAAATTTAATCAATTTTTTGAAAAACGCGAAATGTCCTCCAAACATTACAAAAGATAGCCTAGGACTCTACTTGTTGGATTTGATTGTTGGTTCCTCATTTTGTTAATTATTTCATGCATTTTGACGCTCGACACTTTGTATCGTTTTATGACTTTTATTGTTGTTTTCCTTATCTATTCTTTGGTTTTTCACTATAATCTTTTGCAAATCCTCATTATATCATACTTAGAGACTACCACCAAAATTTGAGTCGATTTTGGTTCAGAGCTATTTTATCGAAAAACCGTGGATTATGTACTGCGATTCTGGTCAAATTTGATTAATTTTTCGAAAAATGCAAAATGTCCTCCCATCATTACAGAAGATCGCCTACCACTATAATGCTTCGTTTTGATATTTGGTTCCTTATTTTGTGAAGTATTTCATGCGTTTTAACGCTCGTCACTTCTGATGAATTTTTTACTTTTATTGCCGTTTTCCTTATCTTTTCTATGGTTTTTCACTCTAATCTTTTGCAAACCCTCATTATATCAAACTTAGAGACTACAACCAAAATTTGAGTCGATTTTAGTTCAGAGTCATTTTATTGAAAAACCGTGGATTATGTACTGTGATTTTGGTCAAATTTGATCAATTTTTTGAAAAAACACGAAATGTCCTCCAAACATTACAAAAGATAGACTAGGACTATACTTTTTGGATTTAATTGTTGGTTCCTCATTTTGTTAATTATTTCATGCGTTTTGACGCTCGACACTTTGTATGGTTTTATGACTTTTATTGTTGTTTCCTTTTCTATTCTTTGGTTTTTCACTCTAATCTTTTGCAAATCCTCATTATATCATATTTAGAGACTACCAGCAAAGTTTGTGTCGATTTTGGTTCGGAGTCATTTTATCGAAAAATTGTGGATTTTGTACTGCGATTCTGGTCAAATTTGATCAATTTTTCGAAAAACGCGAAATATCATCCAAACATTACAGAAGATAGCCCTAGGACTATACTTGTTGGTTTTGATAGTTGGTTCCTCATTTTGGGAAGTATTTCATTCGTTTTGACGCTCGTCACTTTGGATGAATTTTTGACTTGTATTGCCGTTTTCCTTATCTTCTCTATGGTTTTTCACTCTAATCTTTTGCAAATCCTCATTATATCAAACTTAGAGACTACAACCAAAATTTGAGTCGATTTTAGTTCAGAGTCATTTTATCGAAAAACAGTGGATTATGTACTGCGATTCTGGTCAAATTTGATCAATTTTTTGAATAACGCGAAATGTCCTCCAAACATTACAAAAGATATCCTAGGACTATACTTTTTGGATTTGATTGTTGGTTCCTCATTTTGTTAATTATTTCATGCGTTTTGACGCTCGACACTTTGTATGGTTTAATGACTTTTATTGTTGTTTTTCTTATCTATTCTTTGGTTTTTCACTCTAATCTTTTGCAAATCCTCATTATATCATACTTAGAGACTACCACCAAAATTTGAGTCGATTTTGGTTCGGAGCCATTTTATCGAAAAACCGTGGATTATGTACTGCGATTCTGGTCAAATTGGATCAATTTTTCGAAAAATGCAAAATGTCCTCCCATCATTACACAAGATTGCCTACGACTATAATGCATCGTTTTGATGGTTGGTTCCTCCTTTTGTGAAGTATTTCAGGCGTTTTGACGCTCGACACTTTGGATGAATTTTTTACTTTTATTGCCGTTTTCCTTATCTTCTCTATGGTTGTTCACTCTAATATTTTGCAAATCCTCATTATATCAAACTTAGAGACTACAACCAAAATTTGAGTCGATTTTGGATCGGAGTCACTTTATCGAAAAACCGTGAATTATGTACTGCGATTCTGGTCAAATTTGATCAATTTTTCGAAAACTCGTAATGTCCTCCAAACATTACAAAAGATAGCCTAGCACTATACTTGTTGGTTTTGATAGTTGGTTCCTCCTTTTGGGAAGTATTTCATTCGTTTTGACGCTCGTCACTTTCGATGAATTTTTGACTTTTAATGCCGTTTTCCTTATCTTCTCTATGGGTTTTCACTCTAATCTTTTGCAAATCCTCATTATATAAAAATTAGAGACTACAACCAAAATTTGAGTCGATTTTGGTTCGGAGTCATTTTATCGAAAAACCGTGGATTATGTACTGTGATTTTGGTCAAATTTGTTCAATTTTTTGAAAAACGCGAAATGTCCTCCAAACATTAGAAAAGATAGCCTAGGACTATACTTTTTGGATTTGATTGTTGGTTCCTCATTTTGTTAATTATTTCATGCGTTTTGACGCTCGACACTTTGTATGGTTTTATGACTTTTATTGTTGTTTTCCTTATCTATTATTTGGTTTTTCACTCTAATCTTTTGCAAATCCTCATTATATCATATTTAGAGACTACCACCAAAATTTGAGTCGATTTTGGTTCGGAGTCATTTTATCGAAAAATCGTGGATTATGTACTGCGATTCTGGTCAAATTTGATCAATTTTTTGAAAAACGCGAAATGTCCTCCAAACATTACAAAAGATAGCCTAGGAGTATACTTTTTGGATTTGATTGTTGGTTCCTCATTTTGTTAATTATTTCTTGCGTTTTGACGCTCGACACTTTTTATGGTTTTATGACTTTTATTGTTGTTTTCCTTATCTATTATTTGGTTTTTCACTCTAATCTTTTGCAAATCCTCATTATATCATATTTAGAGACTACCACCAAAATTTGAGTCGATTTTGGTTCGGAGTCATTTTATCGAAAAACCGTGGATTATGTACTGCGATTCTGGTCAATTTGATCAATTTTTCGAAAAACGCGAAATATCATCCAAACATTACAGAAGATAGCCTAGGACTATACTTGTTGGTTTTGATAGTTGGTTCCTCATTTCGGGAAGTATTTCATTCGTTTTGACGCTCGTCACTTTCGATGAATTTTTGACTTTTATTGCCGTTTTCCTTATCTTCTCTATGCTTTTTCAGTCTAATCTTTTGCAAATCCTCATTATATCAAAATTAGAGACTACAACCAAAATTTGAGTCGATTTTGGTTCGGAGTCATTTTATCAAAAAACTGTGGATTATGTACTGCGATTCTGGTCAAATTTGATCAATTTTTTGAAAAACGCGAAGTGTCCTCCAAACATTACAAAAGATAGCCTAGGACTATACTTTTTGGATTTGATTGTTGGTTCCTCATTTTGTTAATTATTTCATGCGTTTTGACGCTCGACACTTTGTATGGTTTTATGACTTTTATTGTTGTTTTCCTTATCTATTCTTTGGTTTTTCACTCTAATCTTTTGCAAATCCTCATTATATCATATTTAGAGACTACCACCAAAATTTGAGTCGATTTTGGTTCGGAGTCATTTTATCGAAAAACCGTGGATTATGTACTGCAATTCTGGTCAAATTTGATCAATTTTTTGAAAAACGCGAAATGTCCTCCAAACATTACAAAAGATAGCCTAGGACTATAATTTTTGGATTTGATTGTTGGTTCCTCATTTTGTTAATTATTTCATGCGTTTTGACGCTCGACACTTTGTATGGTTTTATGACTTTTATTGTTGTTTTCCTTATCTATTATTTGGTTTTTCACTCTAATCTTTTGCAAATCCTCATTATATCATATTTAGAGACTACCACCAAAATTTGAGCCGATTTTGGTTCGGAGTCATTTTATCGAAATACCGTGGATTATGTACTGCGATTCTGGTCAAATTTGATCAATTTTTCGAAAAACGCGAAATATCATCCAAACATTACAGAAGATAACCTAGGACTATACTTGTTGGTTTTGATAGTTGGTTCCTCATTTCGGGAAGTATTTCATTCGTTTTGACGCTCGTCACTTTCGATGAATTTTTGACTTTTATTGCCGTTTTCCTTATCTTCTCTATGGTTTTTCACTTTAATCTTTTGCAAATCCTCATTATATCAAAATTAGAGACTACAACCAAAATTTGAGTCGATTTTGGTTCGGAGTCATTTTATCGAAAAACCGTGGATTATGTACTGCGATTCTGGTCAAATTTGATCAATTTTTTGAAAAACGCGAAATGTCCTCCAAACATTACAAAAGATAGCCTAGGACTATACTTTTTGGATTTGATTGTTTGTTCCTCATTTTGTTAATTATTTCATGCGTTTTGACGCTCGACACTTTGTATGGTTTTTTGACTTTTATTGTTGTTTTCCTTATCTATTCTTTGTTTTTTCACTCTAATCTTTTGCAAATCCCCATTATATCATACTTAGAGACTACCACCAAAATTTGAGTCGATTTTGGTTCGGAGCCATTTTATCGAAAAATCGTATATTATGTACTGCGATTCTGGTCAAATTTGATCAATTTTTCGAAAAACGCGAAATATCATCCAAACATTACAGAAGATAGCCTAGGAGTATACTTGTTGGTTTTGATAGTTGGTTCCTCATTTTGGAAAGTATTTCATTCGTTTTGACGCTCGTCACTTTCGATGAATTTTTGACTTTTATTGCCGTTTTCCTTATCTTCTCTATGGGTTTTCACTCTAATCTTTTGCAAATCCTCATTAAATCATATTTAGAGACTACCACCAAAATTTGAGTCGATTTTGGTTCGGAGTCATTTTATCGAAAAACCGTGGATTATGTACTGCAATTCTGGTCAAATTTGATCAATTTTTTGAAAAACGCGAAATGTCCTCCAAACATTACAAAAGATAGCCTAGGACTATAATTTTTGGATTTGATTGTTGGTTCCTCATTTTGTTAATTATTTCATGCGTTTTGACGCTCGACACTTTTTATGGTTTTATGACTTTTATTGTTGTTTTCCTTATCTATTATTTGGTTTTTCACTCTAATCTTTTGCAAATCCTCATTATATCATATTTAGAGACTACCACCAAAATTTGAGTCGATTTTTGTTCGGAGTCATTTTATCGAAAAACCGTGGATTATGTACTGCGATTCTGGTCAATTTGATCAATTTTTCGAAAAACGCGAAATATCATCCAAACATTACAGAAGATAGCCTAGGACTATACTTGTTGGTTTTGATAGTTGGTTCCTCATTTCGGGAAGTATTTCATTCGTTTTGACGCTCGTCACTTTCGATGAATTTTTGACTTTTATTGCCGTTTTCCTTATCTTCTCTATGGTTTTTCACTTTAATCTTTTGCAAATCCTCATTATATCAAAATTAGAGACTACAACCAAAATTTGAGTCGATTTTGGTTCGGAGTCATTTTATCGAAAAACCGTGGATTATGTACTGCGATTCTGGTCAAATTTGATCATTTTTTTTAAAAACGCGAAATGTCCTCCAAACATTACAAAAGATAGCCTAGGACTATACTTTTTGGATTTGATTGTTTGTTCCTCATTTTGTTAATTATTTCATGCGTTTTGACGCTCGACACTTTGTATGGTTTTTTGACTTTTATTGTTGTTTTCCTTATCTATTCTTTGTTTTTTCACTCTAATCTTTTGCAAATCCCCATTATATCATATTTAGAGACTACCACCAAAATTTGAGTCGATTTTGGTTCGGAGCCATTTTATCGAAAAACCGTATATTATGTACTGCGATTCTGGTCAAATTTGATCAATTTTTCGAAAAACGCGAAATATCATCCAAACATTACAGAAGATAGCCTAGGAGTATACTTGTTGGTTTTGATAGTTGGTTCCTCATTTTGGAAAGTATTTCATTCGTTTTGACGCTCGTCACTTTCGATGAATTTTTGACTTGTATTGCCGTTTTCCTTATCTTCTCTATGGGTTTTCACTCTAATCTTTTGCAAATCCTCATTATATCATATTTAGAGACTACCACCAAAATTTGAGTCGATTTTGGTTCGGAGTCATTTTATCGAAAAATCGTGGATTATGTACAGCGATTCTGGTCAAATTTGATCAATTTTTTGAAAAACGCGAAATGTCCTCCAAACATTACAAAAGATAGCCTAGGACTATACTTTTTGGATTTGATTGTTGGTTCCTCATTTTGTTAATTATTTCATGCGTTTTGACGCTCGACACTTTTTATGGTTTTATGACTTTTATTGTTGTTTTCCTTATCTATTATTTGGTTTTTCACTCTAATCTTTTGCAAATCCTCATTATATCATATTTAGAGACTACCACCAAAATTTGAGTCGATTTTTGTTCGGAGTCATTTTATCGAAAAACCGTGGATTATGTACTGCGATTCTCGTCAATTTGATCAATTTTTCGAAAAACGCGAAATATCATCCAAACATTACAGAAGATAGCCTAGGACTATACTTGTTGGTTTTGATAGTTGGTTCCTCATTTCGGGAAGTATTTCATTCGTTTTGACGCTCGTCACTTTCGATGAATTTTTGACTTTTATTGCCGTTTTCCTTATCTTCTCTATGCTTTTTCACTCTAATCTTTTGCAAATCCTCATTATATCAAAATTAGAGACTACAACCAAAATTTGAGTCGATTTTGGTTCGGAGTCATTTTATCAAAAAACTGTGGATTATGTACTGCGATTCTGGTCAAATTTGATCAATTTTTTGAAAAACGCGAAGTGTCCTCCAAACATTACAAAAGATAGCCTAGGACTATACTTTTTGGATTTGATTGTTGGTTCCTCATTTTGTTAATTATTTCATGCGTTTTGACGCTCGACACTTTGTATGGTTTTTTGACTTTTATTGTTGTTTTCCTTATCTATTATTTGTTTTTTCACTCTAATCTTTTGCAAATCCCCATTATATCATACTTAGAGACTACCACCAATATTTGAGTCGATTTTGGTTCGGAGCCGTTTTATCGAAAAATCGTGGATTATGTATTGCGATTCTGGTCAAATTTGATCAATTTTTCGAAAAACGCGAAATATCATCCAAACATTACAGAAGATAGCCTAGGAGTATACTTGTTGATTTTGATAGTTGGTTCCTCATTTTGGGAAGTATTTCATTCGTTTTGACGCTCGTCACTTTCTATGAATTTTTGACTTCTATTGCCGTTTTCCTTATCTTCTCAATGGTTTTTCACTCTAATCTTTTGAAAATGCTCATTATATCAAACTTAGAGACTACAACAAAAATTTGAGTCGATTTTGGTTCGGAGTCATTTTATCGAAAAACCGCGGATTATGTACAGCGATTTTGGTCAAATTTGATCAATTTTTTGAAAAACGCGAAGTGTCCTCCAAACATTACAAAAGATAGCCTAGGACTATACTTTTTGGATTTGATTGTTGGTTCCTCATTTTGTTAATTATTTCATGCGTTTTGACGCTCGACACTTTGTATGGTTTTATGACTTTTATTGTTGTTTTCCTTATCTATTCTTTGGTTTTTCACTCTAATCTTTTGCAAATCCTCATTATATCATATTTAGAGACTACCACCAAAATTTGAGTCGATTTTGGTTCGGAGTCATTTTATCGAAAAACCGTGGATTATGTACTGCAATTCTGGTCAAATTTGATCAATTTTTTGAAAAACGCGAAATGTCCTCCAAACATTACAAAAGATAGCCTAGGACTATTCTTTTTGGATTTGATTGTTGGTTCCTCATTTTGTTAATTATTTCATGCGTTTTGACGCTCGACACTTTGTATGGTTTTATGACTTTTATTGTTGTTTTCCTTATCTATTATTTGGTTTTTCACTCTAATCTTTTGCAAATCCTCATTATATCATATTTAGAGACTACCACCAAAATTTGAGTCGATTTTGGTTCGGAATCATTTTATCGAAAAACCGTGGATTATGTACTGCAATTCTGGTCAAATTTGATCAATTTTTTGAAAAACGCGAAATTTCCTCCAAACATTACAAAAGATAGCCTAGGACTATACTTTTTGGATTTGATTGTTGGTTCCTTATTTTGTTAATTATTTCATGCGTTTTGACGCTCGACACTTTGTATGGTTTTATGACTTTTATTGTTGTTTTCCTTATCTATTATTTGGTTTTTAACTCTAATCTTTTGCAAATCCTCATTATATCATATTTAGAGACTACCACCAAAATTTGAGCCGATTTTGGTTCGGAGTCATTTTATCGAAAAACCGTGGATTATGTACTGCGATTCTGGTCAAATTTGATCAATTTTTCGAAAAACGCGAAATATCATCCAAACATTACAGAAGATAGCCTAGGACTATACTTGTTGGTTTTGATAGTTGGTTCCTCATTTCGGGAAGTATTTCATTCGTTTTGACGCTCGTCACTTTCGATGAATTTTTGACTTTTATTGCCGTTTTTCTTATCTTCTCTATGGTTTTTCACTTTAATCTTTTGCAAATCCTCATTATATCAAAATTAGAGACTACAACCAAAATTTGAGTCGATTTTGGTTCGGAGTCATTTTATCGAAAAACCGTGGATTATGTACTGCGATTCTGGTCAAATTTGATCAATTTTTTGAAAAACGCGAAATGTCCTCCAAACATTACCAAAGATAGCCTAGGACTATACTTTTTGCATTTGATTGTTGGTTCCTCATTTTGTTAATTATTTCATGCGTTTTGACGCTCGACACTTTGTATGGTTTTTTGACTTTTATTGTTGTTTTCCTTATCTATTCTTTGTTTTTTCACTCTAATCTTTTGCAAATCCCCATTATATCATACTTAGAGACTACCACCAAAATTTGAGTCGATTTTGGTTCGGAGCCATTTTATCGAAAAATCGTGGATTTTGTACTGCGATTCTGGTCAAATTTGATCAATTTTTCGAAAAACGCGAAATATCATCCAAACATTACAGAAGATAGCCTAGGAGTATACTTGTTGGTTTTGATAGTTGGTTCCTCATTTTGGAAAGTATTTCATTTGTTTTGACGCTCGTCACTTTCGATGAATTTTTAACTTTTATTGCCGTTTTCCTTATCTTCTCTCTGGTTTTTCACTCTAATCTTTTGCAAATGCTCATTATATCAAACTTAGAGACTACAACCAAAATTTGAGTCGATTTTGGTTCGGAGTCATTTTATCGAAAAACCGTGGATTATGTACTGCGATTCTGGTCAAATTTGATCAATTTTTTGAAAAACGCGAAATGTCCTCCAAACATAACAAGAGATAGCCTAGGACTATACTTTTTGGATTTGATTGTTGGTTCCTTATTTTGTTAATTATTTCATGCGTTTTGACGCTCGACACTTTGTATGGTTTTTTGACTTTTATTGTTGTTTTCCTTATCTATTATTTGTTTTTTCACTCTAATCTTTTGCAAATCCCCATTATATCATACTTAGAGACTACCACCAATATTTGAGTCGATTTTGGTTCGGAGCCGTTTTATCGAAAAATCGTGGATTATGTATTGCGATTCTGGTCAAATTTGATCAATTTTTCGAAAAACGCGAAATATCATCCAAACATTACAGAAGATAGCCTAGGAGTATACTTGTTGATTTTGATAGTTGGTTCCTCATTTTGGGAAGTATTTCATTCGTTTTGACGCTCGTCACTTTCTATGAATTTTTGACTTCTATTGCCGTTTTCCTTATCTTCTCAATGGTTTTTCACTCTAATCTTTTGAAAATGCTCATTATATCAAACTTAGAGACTACAACAAAAATTTGAGTCGATTTTGGTTCGGAGTCAAAAACCGCGGATTATGTACAGCGATTTTGGTCAAATTTGATCAATTTTTTGAAAAACGCGAAGTGTCCTCCAAACATTACAAAAGATAGCCTAGGACTATACTTTTTGGATTTGATTGTTGGTTCCTCATTTTGTTAATTATTTCATGCGTTTTGACGCTCGACACTTTGTATGGTTTTATGACTTTTATTGTTGTTTTCCTTATCTATTCTTTGGTTTTTCACTCTAATCTTTTGCAAATCCTCATTATATCATATTTAGAGACTACCACCAAAATTTGAGTCGATTTTGGTTCGGAGTCATTTTATCGAAAAATCGTGGATTATGTACTGCAATTCTGGTCAAATTTGATCAATTTTTTGAAAAACGCGAAATGTCCTCCAAACATTACAAAAGATAGCCTAGGACTATTCTTTTTGGATTTGATTGTTGGTTCCTCATTTTGTTAATTATTTCATGCGTTTTGACGCTCGACACTTTGTATGGTTTTATGACTTTTATTGTTGTTTTCCTTATCTATTATTTGGTTTTTCACTCTAATCTTTTGCAAATCCTCATTATATCATATTTAGAGACTACCACCAAAATTTGAGCCGATTTTGGTTCGGAGTCATTTTATCGAAAAACCGTGGATTATGTACTGCGATTCTGGTCAAATTTGATCAATTTTTCGAAAAACGCGAAATATCATCCAAACATTACAGAAGATAGCCTAGGACTATACTTGTTGGTTTTGATAGTTGGTTCCTCATTTCGGGAAGTATTTCATTCGTTTTGACGCTCGTCACTTTCGATGAATTTTTGACTTTTATTGCCGTTTTCCTTATCTTCTCTATGGTTTTTCACTTTAATCTTTTGCAAATCCTCATTATATCAAAATTAGAGACTACAACCATAATTTGAGTCGATTTTGGTTCGGAGTCATTTTATCGAAAAACCGTGGATTATGTACTGCGATTCTGGTCAAATTTGATCAATTTTTTGAAAAACGCGAAATGTCCTCCAAACATTACAAAAGATAGCCTAGGACTATACTTTTTGGATTTGATTGTTGGTTCCTCATTTTGTTAATTATTTCATGCGTTTTGACGCTCGACACTTTGTATGGTTTTTTGACTTTTATTGTTGTTTTCCTTATCTATTCTTTGTTTTTTCACTCTAATCTTTTGCAAATCCCCATTATATCATACTTAGAGACTACCACCAAAATTTGAGTCGATTTTGGTTCGGAGCCATTTTATCGAAAAATCGTGGATTATGTACTGTGATTCTGGTCAAATTTGATCAATTTTTCGAAAAACGCGAAATATCATCCAAACATTACAGAAGATAGCCTAGGAGTATACTTGTTGGTTTTGATAGTTGGTTCCTCATTTTGGAAAGTATTTCATTTGTTTTGACGCTCGTCACTTTCGATGAATTTTTGACTTTTATTGCCGTTTTCCTTATCTTCTCTCTGGTTTTTCACTCTAATCTTTTGCAAATGCTCATTATATCAAACTTAGAGACTACAACCAAAATTTGAGTCGATTTTGGTTCGGAGTCTTTTTATCGAAAAACCGTGGATTATGTACTGCGATTCTGGTCAAATTTGATCAATTTTTTGAAAAACGCGAAATGTCCTCCAAACATAACAAGAGATAGCTTAGGACTATACTTTTTGGATTTGATTGTTGGTTCCTCATTTTGTTAATTATTTCATGCGTTTTGACGCTCGACACTTTGTATAGTTTTTTGACTTTTATTGTTGTTTTCCTTATCTATTATTTGTTTTTTCACTCTAATCTTTTGCAAATCCTCATTATATCAAACTTAGAGACTACAACCAAAATTTAAGTCGATTTTGGTTCGGAGTCATTTTATCGAAAAACAGTGGATTATGTACTGCGATTCTGGTCAAATTTGATCAATTTTTCGAAAAACGCGAAATATCATCCAAACATTACAGAAGATAGCCTAGGAGTATACTTGTTGATTTTGATAGTTGGTTCCTCATTTTGGGAAGTATTTCATTCGTTTTGACGCTCGTCACTTTCTATGAATTTTTGACTTCTATTGCCGTTTTCCTTATCTTCTCAATGGTTTTTCACTCCAATCTTTTGCAAATCCTCATTATATCAAACTTAGAGACTACAACAAAAATTTGAGTCGATTTTGGTTCGGAGTCATTTTATCGAAAAACCGCGGATTATGTACAGCGATTTTGGTCAAATTTGATCAATTTTTTGAAAAACGCGAAATGTCCTCCAAACATAACAAAAGATAGCCTAGGACTATACTTTTTGGATTTGATTGTTGGTTCCTCATTTTGTTAATTATTTCATGCGTTTTGACGCTCGACGCTTTGTATGGTTTTTTTACTTTTATTGTTGTTTTCTTTATCTATTCTTTGTTTTTTCACTCTAATCTTTTGCAAATCCCCATTATATAATACTTAGAGACTACCACCAAAATTTAAGTCGATTTTGGTTAGGAGCCATTTTTTCGAAAAATCGTGGATTTTGTACTGCGATTCTGGTCAAATTTGATCAATTTTTCGAAAAACGCGAAATATCATCCAAACATTACAGAAGATAGCCTAGGAGTATACTTGTTGGTTTTGATAGTTGGTTCCTCATTTTGGAAAGTATTTCATTTGTTTTGACGCTCGTCACTTTCGATGAATTTTTAACTTTTATTGCCGTTTTCCTTATCTTCTCTCTGGTTTTTCACTCTAATCTTTTGCAAATGCTCATTATATCAAACTTAGAGACTACAACCAAAATTTGAGTCGATTTTGGTTCGGAGTCATTTTATCGAAAAACCGTGGATTATGTACTGCGATTCTGGTCAAATTTGATCAATTTTTTGAAAAACGCGAAATGTCCTCCAAACATAACAAGAGATAGCCTAGGACTATACTTTTTGGATTTGATTGTTGGTTCCTCATTTTGTTAATTATTTCATGCGTTTTGACGCTCGACACTTTGTATGGTTTTTTGACTTTTATTGTTGTTTTCCTTATCTATTATTTGTTTTTTCACTCTAATCTTTTGCAAATCCCCATTATATCATACTTAGAGACTACCACCAATATTTGAGTCGATTTTGGTTCGGAGCCGTTTTATCGAAAAATCGTGGATTATGTATTGCGATTCTGGTCAAATTTGATCAATTTTTCGAAAAACGCGAAATATCATCCAAACATTACAGAAGATAGCCTAGGAGTATACTTGTTGATTTTGATAGTTGGTTCCTCATTTTGGGAAGTATTTCATTCGTTTTGACGCTCGTCACTTTCTATGAATTTTTGACTTCTATTGCCGTTTTCCTTATCTTCTCAATGGTTTTTCACTCTAATCTTTTGCAAATGCTCATTATATCAAACTTAGAGACTACAACAAAAATTTGAGTCGATTTTGGTTCGGAGTCATTTTATCGAAAAACCGCGGATTATGTACTGCGATTCTGGTCAAATTTGATCAATTTTTTGAAAAACGCGAAATATCCTCCAAACATTACAAAAGATAGCCTAGGACTATACTTTTTGGATTTGATTGTTGGTTCCTCATTTTGTTAATTATTTCATGCGTTTTGACGCTCGACACTTTGTATGGTTTTATGACTTTTATTGTTGTTTTCCTTATCTATTCTTTGGTTTTTCACTCTAATCTTTTGCAAATCCTCATTATATCATATTTAGAGACTACCACCAAAATTTGAGTCGATTTTGGTTCGGAGTCATTTTATCGAAAAACCGTGGATTATGTACTGCAATTCTGGTCAAATTTGATCAATTTTTTGAAAAACGCGAAATGTCCTCCAAACATTACAAAAGATAGCCTAGGACTATACTTTTTGGATTTGATTGTTGGTTCCTCATTTTGTTAATTATTTCATGCGTTTTGACGCTCGACACTTTGTATGGTTTTATGACTTTTATTGTTGTTTTCCTTATCTATTATTTGGTTTTTCACTCTAATCTTTTGCAAATCCTCATTATATCATATTTAGAGACTACCACCAAAATTTGAGCCGATTTTGGTTCGGAGTCATTTTATCGAAAAACCGTGGATTATGTACTGCGATTCTGGTCAAATTTGATCAATTTTTCGAAAAACGCGAAATATCATCCAAACATTACAGAAGATAGCCTACGACTATACTTGTTGGTTTTGATAGTTCGTTCCTCATTTCGGGAAGTATTTCATTCGTTTTGACGCTCGTCACTTTCGATGAATTTTTGACTTTTATTGTCGTTTTCCTTATCTTCTCTATGGTTTTTCACTTTAATCTTTTGCAAATCCTCATTATATCAAAATTAGAGACTACAACCAAAATTTGAGTCGATTTTGGTTCGGAGTCATTTTATCGAAAAACCGTGGATTATGTACTGCGATTCTGGTCAAATTTGATCAATTTTTTGAAAAACGCGAAATATCCTCCAAACATTACAAAAGATAGCCTAGGACTATACTTTTTGGATTTGATTGTTGGTTCCTCATTTTGTTAATTATTTCATGCGTTTTGACGCTCGACACTTTGTATGGTTTTTTGACTTTTATTGTTGTTTTCCTTATCTATTCTTTGTTTTTTCACTCTAATCTTTTGCAAATCCCCATTATATCATACTTAGAGACTACCACCAAAATTTGAGTCGATTTTGGTTCGGAGCCATTTTATCGAAAAATCGTGGATTATGTACTGCGATTCTGGTCAAATTTGATCAATTTTTCGAAAAACGCGAAATATCATCCAAACATTACAGAAGATAGCCTTGGAGTATACTGGTTGGTTTTGATAGTTGGTTCCTCATTTTGGAAAGTATTTCATTTGTTTTGACGCTCGTCACTTTCGATGAATTTTTGACTTTTATTGCCGTTTTCCTTATCTTCTCTCTGGTTTTTCACTCTAATCTTTTGCAAATGCTCATTATATCAAACTTAGAGACTACAACCAAAATTTGAGTCGATTTTGGTTCGGAGTCATTTTATCGAAAAACCGTGGATTATGTACTGCGATTCTGGTCAAATTTGATCAATTTTTTGAAAAACGCGAAATGTTCTCCAAACATAACAAAAGATAGCCTAGGACTATACTTTTTGGATTTGATTGTTGGTTCCTCATTTTGTTAATTATTTCATGCGTTTTGACGCTCGACACTTTGTATAGTTTTTTGAATTTTATTGTTGTTTTCCTTATCTATTATTTGTTTTTTCACTCTAATCTTTTGCAAATCCCCATTATATCATACTTAGAGACTACCACCAAAATTTGAGTCGATTTTGGTTCGGAGCCGTTTTATCGAAAAATCGTGGATTATGTATTGCGATTCTGGTCAAATTTGATCAATTTTTCGAAAAACGCGAAATATCATCCAAACATTACAGAAGATAGCCTAGGAGTATACTTGTTGATTTTGATAGTTGGTTCCTCATTTTGGGAAGTATTTCATTCGTTTTGACGCTCGTCACTTTCTATGAATTTTTGACTTCTATTGCCGTTTTCCTTATCTTCTCAATGGTTTTTCACTCCAATCTTTTGCAAATGCTCATTATATCAAACTTAGAGACTACAACAAAAATTTGAGTCGATTTTGGTTCGGAGTCATTTTATCGAAAAACCGCGGATTATGTACAGCGATTTTGGTCAAATTTGATCAATTTTTTGAAAAACGCGAAATGTCCTCCAAACATAACAAAAGATAGCCTAGGACTATACTTTTTGGATTTGATTGTTGGTTCCTCATTTTGTTAATTATTTCATGCGTTTTGACGCTCGACACTTTGTATAGTTTTTTGACTTTTATTGTTGTTTTCCTTATCTATTATTTGTTTTTTCACTCTAATCTTTTGCAAATCCCCATTATATCATACTTAGAGACTACCACCAAAATTTGAGTCGATTTTGGTTCGGAGCCGTTTTATCGAAAAATCGTGGATTATGTATTGCGATTCTGGTCAAATTTGATCAATTTTTCGAAAAACGCGAAATATCATCCAAACATTACAGAAGATAGCCTAGGATTATACTTGTTGATTTTGATAGTTGGTTCCTCATTTTGGGAAGTATTTCATTCGTTTTGACGCTCGTCACTTTCTATGAATTTTTGACTTCTATTGCCGTTTTCCTTATCTTCTCAATGGTTTTTCACTCCAATCTTTTGCAAACGCTCATTATATCAAACTTAGAGACTACAACAAAAATTTGAGTCGATTTTGGTTCGGAGTCATTTTATCGAAAAACCGCGGATTATGTACAGCGATTTTGGTCAAATTTGATCAATTTTTTGAAAAACGCGAAATGTCCTCCAAACATAACAAAAGATAGCCTAGGACTATACTTTTTGGATTTGATTGTTGGTTCCTCATTTTATTAATCATTTCATAGGTTTTGACGCTCGACACTTTGTATGGTTTTATGACTTTTATTGTTGTTTTCCTTATCTATTCTTTGGTTTTTCACTCTAATCTTTTGCAAATCCTCATTACATCATACTTAGAGACTACCACCAAAATTTGAGTCGATTTTGGTTCAGAGTCATTTTAACGAAAAATCGTGGATTATGTACTGCGATTCTGGTCAAATTTGATCAATTTTTCGAAAAACGCGAAATATCATCCAAACATTACAGAAGATAGCCTAGGACTATACTTGTTGGTTTTGATAGTTGGTTCCTCATTTTGGGAAGTATTTCATTCGTTTTGACGCTCGTCACTTTCGATGAATTTTTGACTTTTATTGCCGTTTTCCTTATCTTCTTTACGGTTTTTCACTCTAATCATTTGCAAATCCTCATTATATCAAAATTAGAGACTACAACCAAAATTTGAGTCGATTTTGGTTCGGAGTCATTTTATCGAAAAACCGTGGATTATGTACTGCGATTCTGGTCAAATTTGATCGATTTTTCGAAAAACTCGAAGTGTCCTCCAAACATTACAAAAGATAGCCTAGCACTATACTTGTTGGTTTTGATAGTTGGTTCCTCATTTAGGGAAGTATTTCATTCGTTTAAACGCTCGTCACTTTCGATGAATTTTTGATTTTTATTGCCGTTTTCCTTATCTTCTCTATGGTTTTTCACTCTAATCTTTTGCAAATCCTCATTATATCAAAATTAGAGACTACAACCAAAATTTGAGTCGATTTTGGTTCGGAGTCATTTTATAGAAAAACCGTGGATTATGTACTGCGATTCTGGTCAAATTTGATCAATTTTTTGAAAAACGCGAAATGTCCTCCAAACATATCAAAAGATAACCTTGGACTATACTTTTTGGATTTGATTGTTGGTTCCTCATTTTGTTAATTATTTCATGCGTTTTGACGCTCGACGCTTTGTATGGTTTTTTTACTTTTATTGTTGTTTTCCTTATCTATTCTTTGTTTTTTCACTCTAATCTTTTGCAAATCCCCATTATATAATACTTAGAGACTACCACCAAAATTTAAGTCGATTTTGGTTAGGAGCCATTTTATCGAAAAATCGTGGATTATGTACTGCGATTCTGGTCAAATTTGATCTATTTTTCGAAGAACGCGAAATATCATCCAAACATTACAGAAGATAGCCTAGGAGTATAGTTGTTGGTTTTGATAGTTGGTTCCTTATTTTGGGAAGTATTTCATTCGTTTTGACGCTCGTCACTTTCGATGAATTTTTGACTTTTATTGCCGTTTTCCTTATCTTCTTTACGGTTTTTCACTCTAATCTTTGGCAAATCCTCATTATATCAAAATTAGAGACTACAACCAAAATTTGAGTCGATTTTGGTTCGGAGTCATTTTATCGAAAAACCGTGGATTATGTACTGCGATTCTGGTCAAATTTGATCAATTTTTTGAAAAACTCGAAATGTCCTCCAAATATTACAAAAGATAGCCTAGCACTATACTTGTTAGTTTTGATAGTTGGTTCCTCATTTTGGGAAGTATTTCATTCGTTTTGACGCTCGTCACTTTCGATGAATTTTTGACTTTTATTGCCGTTTTCCTTATCTTCTCTATGGTTTTTCACCCTAATCTTTTGCAAATGCTCATTATATCAAACTTAGAGACTACAACCAAAATTTGTGTCGATTTTGGTTCGGAGTCATCTTATCGAAAAACTGTGGATTATGTACTGCGATTCTGGTCAAATTTGATCAATTTTTCAAAAAACTCGAAATGTCCTCCAAACATTACAAAAGATAGCCTAGCACTAAACTTGTTGGTTTTGATAGTTGGTTCCTCATTTTGGGAAGTATTTCATTCGTTTTGACGCTCGTCACTTTCGATGAATTTTTGACTTTTATTGCCGTTTTCCTTATCTTCTCTATGGTTTTTCACTCTAATCTTTTGCAAATCCTCATTATATCAAACTTAGAGACTACAACAAAAATTTGAGTCGATTTTGGTTAGGAGTCATTTTATCGAAAAACCGTGGATTATGTACTGTGATTTTGGTCAAATTTGATCAATTTTTTGAAAAAACGCGAAATGTCCTCCAAACATTACAAAAGATAGCCTAGGACTATACTTTTTGTATTTGATTGTTGGTTCCTCATTTTGTTAATTATTTCATGCGTTTTGACGCTCGACACTTTGTATGGTTTTTTGACTTTTATTGTTGTTTTCCTTATCTATTCTTTGTTTTTTCACTCTAATCTTTTGCAAATCCCCATTATATCATACTTAGAGACTACCACCAAAATTTGAGTCGATTTTGGTTCGGAGCCATTTTATCGAAAAATCGTGGATTATGTACAGCGATTCTGGTCAAAATTGATCAATTTTTCGAAAAATGCAAAATGTCCTCCCATCATTACACAAGATTGCCTACGACTATAATGCTTCGTTTTGATAGTTGGTTCGTCATTTTGGGAAGTATTTCATTCGTTTTGACCTTCGTCACTTTCGATGAATTTCTTACTTTTATTGATGTTTTCCTTATCTTCTCTATGGTTTTTCACTCTAATCTTTTGCAAATCCTCATGATATCAAACTTAGAGACTACAACAAAAATTTGAGTCGATTTTGGTTCAGAGTCATTTTATCGAAAAACCGTGGATATGTACTGCGATTCTGGTCAAATTTAATCAATTTTTTGAAAAACGCGAAATGTCCTCCAAACATTACAAAAGATAGCCTAGGACTCTACTTGTTGGATTTGGTTGTTGGTTCCTCATTTTGTTAATTATTTCATGCGTTTTGACGCTCGACAATTTGTATGGTTTTATGACTTTTATTGTTGTTTTCCTTATCTATTCTTTGGTTTTTCACTATAATCTTTTGCAAATCCTCATTATATCAAAATTAGAGACTACCACCAAAATTTGAGTCGATTTTGATTCGGAGTCATTTTATCGAAAAATCGTGGTTTATGTACTGCGATTCTGGTCAAATTTGATCAATTTTTCGAAAAACGCGAAATATCATCCAAACATTACAGAAGATAGCCTAGGACTATACGTGTTGGTTTTGATAGTTGGTTCCTCATTTTGGGAAGTATTTCATTCGTTTTGACGCTCGTCACTTTCGATGAATTTTTGACTTTTATTGCCGTTTTCCTTATCTTCTCTATGGTTTTTCACTCAAATCTTTTGCAAATCCTCATTATATCAAAATTAGAGACTACAACCAAATTTTGAGTCGATTTCGGTTTGGAGTCATTTTATCGAAAAACCGTGGATTATATACTGCGATTCTGGTCAAATTTGATCAATTTTTTGAAAAACGCGAAATGTCCTCCAAACATTACAAAAGATAGCCTAGGACTATACTTTTTGGATTTGATTGTTGGTTCCTCATTTTGTTAATTATTTCATGCGTTTTGACGCTCGACACTTTGTATGGTTTTATGACTTTTATTGTTATTTTCCTTATCAATTCTTTGGTTTTTCACTCTAATCTTTTGCAAATCCTCATTATATCATAGTTAAAGAATACCACCAAAATTTGAGTCGATTTTGGTTCGGAGCCATTTTATCGAAAAACCGTGGATTATGTACTGCGATTCTGGTCAAATTTGATCAATTTTTCGAAAAATGCAAAATGTCCTGCAATCATTACACAAGATTGCCTACGACTATAATGCTTTGTTTTGATATTTGGTTCCTCCTTTTGTGAAGTATTTCATGCGTTTTGACGCTCGTCACTTTGGATGAATTTTTTACTTTTATTGCCGTTTTCCGTATCTTCTCTATGCTTTTTCACTCTAATCTGTTGCCAATCCTCATTATATCAAACTTAGAGACTACAACCAAATTTTGAGTCGATTTTGGTTCGGAGTCACTTTATTGAAAAATCGTGGATTATGTACTGCGATTCTGGTCAAATTTGATCAATTTTTTGAAAAACGCGAAATGTCCTCCAAACATTACATAAGATAGCCTAGGACTATACTTTTTGGATTTGATTGTTGGTTCCCCATTTTGTTAATTATTTCATGCGTTTTGACGCTCGACACTTTGTATGGTTTTATGACTTTTATTGTTGTTTTCCTTATCTATTCTTTGGTTTTTCACTCTAATCTTTTGCAAATCATCATTATATCATACTTAGAGACTACCACCAAAATTTGAGTCGATTTTGGTTCGGGGTCGTTTTATCGATAAACCGTGGATATGTACTGCGATTCTGGTCAACTTTAATCAATTTTTTGAAAAATACGAAATGTCCTCCAAACATTACAAAAGATAGCCTAGGACTATACTTTTTGGATTTGATTGTTGGTTCCTCATTTTGTTAATTATTTCATGCGTTTTGACGCTCGACAATTTGTATGGTTTTATGACTTTTATTGTTGTTTTCCTTATCTATTCTTTGGTTTTTCACTCTAATCTTTTGCATATTCTCATTATATCATAATTAGAGACTACCACCAAAATTTGATTCGATTTTGGTTCGGGGTCATTTTATCGAAAAATCGTGGATTATGTACTGCGATTCTGGTCAAATTTGATCAATTTTTCGAAAAACGCGAAATATCATCCAAACATTACAGAAGATAGCCTAGGACTCTACTTGTTGGTTTTTATAGTTGGTTCCTCATTTTGGGAAGTATTTCATTCGTTTTGACGCTCGTTACTTTGGATGAATTTTTGACTTTTATTGCCGTTTTCCTTATCTTCTCTATGGTTTTTCACTCTAATCTTTTGCAAATCTTCATTATATCAAACTTAGAGACTACAACCAAAATTTGAGTCGATTTTGGTTCGGAGTCATTTTATCGAAAAACCGTGGATTATGTACTGTGATTTTGGTTAAATTTGATAAATTTTTTGAAAAACGCGAAATGTCCTCCAAACATTACAAAAGATAGCCTAGGACTATACTTTTTGGATTTGATTCTTGGTTCCTCATTTTGTTAATTATTTCATGCGTTTTGACGGTCGACACTTTGTATGGTTTTTTGACTTTTATTGTTGTTTTCCTTATCTATTCTTTGGTTTTTCACTCTAATCTTTTGCAAATCCCCATTATATCATACTTAGAGACTACCACCAAAATTTGAGTCGATTTTGGTTCGGAGCCATTTTATCGAAAAATCGTGGATTATGTACAGCGATTCTGGTCAAATTTGATCAATTTTTCGAAAAACGCGAAATATCATCCGAATATTACAGAAGATAGCCTAGGAGTATACTTGTGGTTTTGATAGTTGGTTCCTCATTTTGGGAAGTATTTCATTCGTTTTGACGCTCGTCACTATCGATGAATGTTTGACTTTTACTGCCGTTTTCCTTATCTTCTCTATGGTTTTTCACTCTAATCTTTTGCAAATCCTCATTATATCAAACTTAGAGACTACAACAAAAATTTGAGTCGATTTTGGTTAGGAGTCATTTTATCGAAAAACCGTGGATTATGTACTGTGATTTTGGTCAAATTTGATCAATTTTTTGAAAAAACGCGAAATGTCCTCCAAACATTACAAAAGATAGCCTAGGACTATACTTTTTGTATTTGATTGTTGGTTCCTCATTTTGTTAATTATTTCATGCGTTTTGACGCTCGACACTTTTTATGGTTTTATGACTTTTATTGTTGTTTTCCTTATCTATTATTTGGTTTTTCACTCTAATCTTTTGCAAATCCTCATTATATCAGACTACCAGCAAAATTTGAGTCGATTTTGGTTCGGAGTCATTTTATCGAAAAATCGTGGATTATGTACTGCGATTATGGTCAAATTTGATCAATTTTATGAAAAACGCAAAATGTCCTCCAAACATTACAAAAGATAGCCTAGGACTATACTTTTTGGATTTGATTGTTGGTTCCTCATTTTGTTAATTATTTCATGCGTTTTGACGCTCGACACTTTTTATGGTTTTATGACTTTTATTGTTGTTTTCCTTATCTATTATTTGGTTTTTCACTCTAATCTTTTGCAAATCCTCATTATATCATATTTAGAGACTACCACCAAAATTTGAGCCGATTTTGGTTCGGAGTCATTTTATCGAAAAATCGTGGATTATGTACTGCGATTCTGGTCAAATTTGATCAATTTTTTGAAAAACGCGAAATGTCCTCCAAACATTACAAAAGATAGCCTAGGACTATACTTTTTGGATTTGATTGTTGGTTCCTCATTTTGTTAATTATTTCATGCCTTTTGACGCTCGACACTTTGTATGGTTTTTTTACTTTTATTGTTGTTTTCCCTATCTAATCTTTGTTTTTTCACTCTAATCTTTTGCAAATCCCCATTATATCATTATTAGAGACTACCACCAAAATTTGAGTCGATTTTGGTTCGGAGCCATTTTATCGAAAAATCGTGGATTATGTACTGCGATTCTGGTCAAATTTGATCAATTTTTCGAAAAACGCGAAATATCATTTAAACATTACAGAAGATAGCCTAGGAGTATACTTGTTGGTTTTGATAGTTGGTTCCTCATTTTGGAAAGTATTTCATTTGTTTTGACGCTCGTCACTTTCGATGAATTTTTGACTTTTATTGCCGTTTTCCTTATCTTCTCTCTGGTTTTTCACTCTAATCTTTTGCAAATGCTCATTATATCAAACTTAGAGACTACAACCAAAATTTGAGTCGGTTTTGGTTCGGAGCCATTTTATCGAAAAACCGTGGATTATGTACTGCGATTCTGGTCAAATTGAATCAATTTTTCGAAAAATGCAAAATGTCCTCCCATCATTACACAAGATTGCCTACGACTATAATGCTTCGTTTTGATGGTTGGTTCCTCCTTTTGTGAAGTATTTCAGGCGTTTTGACGCTCGACACTTTGGATGAATTTTTTACTTTTCTTGCCGTTTTCCTTATCTTCTCTATGGTTTTTCACTCTTATATTTTGAAAATCCTCATTATATCAAACTTATAGACTACAACCAAAATTTGAGTCGATTTTGGTTCGGAGTCATTTTATCGAAAAACCGCGGATTATGTACTGCGATTCTGGTGAAATTTGATCAATTTTTTAAAAAACGCGAAATGTCCTCCAATCATAACAAAAGATAGCCTAGGACTATACTTTTTGGATTTGATTGTTGGTTCCTCATTTTGTTAATCATTTCATGCGTTTTGACGCTCGACACTTTGTATGGTTTTTTGACTTTTATTGTTGTTTTCCTTATCTATTCTTTGTTTTTTCACTCTAATCTTTTGCAAATCCCCATTATATCATACTTAGAGACTACCACCAAAATTTGAGTCGATTTTGGTTCGGAGCCATTTTATCGAAAAATCGTGGATTATGTACTGCGATTCTGGTCAAATTCGATCAATTTTTCGAAAAACGCGAAATATCATCCAAACATTACAGAAGATAGCCTAGGACTAAACTTGTTGGTTTTGATAGTTGGTTCCTCATTTTGGGAAGTATTTCATTCGTTTTGACGCTCGTCACTTTCGATGAATTTTTGACTTTTATTGCTGTTTTCCTGATCTTCTTTACGGGTTTTCACTCTAATCTTTTGCAAATCCTCATTATATCAAAATTAGAGACTACAACCAAAATTTGAGTCGATTTTGGTTCGGAGTCATTTTATCGAAAAACCGTGGATTATGTACTGCGATTCTGGTCAAATTTGATCAATTATTTGAAAAACTCGAAATGTCCTCCAAATATTACAAAAGATAGCCTAGCACTTTACTTGTTAGTTTTTATAGTTGGTTCCTCATTTAGGGAAGTATTTCATTCGTTTTGACGCTCGTCACTTTCGATGAATTTTTGACTTTTATTGCCGTTTTCCTTATCTTCTCTATGGTTTTTCACTCTAATCTTTTGCAAATCCTCATTATATCAAAATTAGAGACTACAACCAAAATTTGAGTCGATTTTGGTTCGGAGTCGTTTTATGGAAAAACCGTGGATTATGTACTGCGATTCTGGTCAAATTTGATCAATTTTTTGAAAAACATGAAATGCCCTCCAAACATTACAAAAGATAGCCTAGGACTATACTTTTTGGATTTGATTGTTGGTTCCTCATTTTGTTAATTATTTCATGCGTTTTGACGCTCGACACTTTGTATGGTTTTTTGACTTTTATTGTTGTTTTCCTTATCTATTCTTTGTTTTTTCACTCTAATCTTTTGCAAATCCCCATTATATCATACTTAGAGACTACCACCAAAATTTGAGTCGATTTTGGTTCGGAGCCATTTTATCGAAAAATCGTGGATTATGTACAGCGATTCTGGTTAAAATTGATCAATTTTTCGAAAAACGCGAAATATCATCCAAACATTACAGAAGATAGCCCAAGGACTATACTTGTTGGTTTTGATAGTTGGTTCCTCATTTTGGGAAGTATTTCATTCGTTTTGACGCTCGTCACTTTCGATGAATTTTTAACTTTTATTGCCGTTTTCCTTATCTTCTCTATGGTTTTTCACTCTAATCTTTTGCAAATGCTCATTATATCAAACTTAGAGACTACAACCAAAATTTGAGTCGTTTTTGGTTCGGAGTCATTTTATCGAAAAACCATGGATTATGTACTGCGATTCTGGTCAAATTTGATCAATTTTTTGAAAAACGCGAAATGTCCTCCAAACATAACAAAAGATAGCCTAGGACTATACTTTTTGGATTTGATTGTTGGTTCCTCATTTTGTTAATTATTTTATGCCTTTTGACGCTCGACACTTTGTATGCTTTTATGACTTTTATTGTTGTTTTCCTTATCTATTCTTTGGTTTTTCACTCTAATCTTTTGCAAATCCTCATTATATCATACTTAGAGACTACCACCAAAATTTGAGTCGATTTTGGTTCGGAGCCGTTTTATCGAAAAAACCATGGATTATGTACTGCGATTCTGGTCAAATTGGATCAATTTTTCGAAAAATGCAAAATGTCCTCCCATCATTACACAAGATTGCCTACGACTATAAAGCTTCGTTTTGATGGTTGGTTCCTCCTTTTGTGAAGTATTTCATGCGTTATGACGCTCGACCCTTTGGATGAATTTTTTACTTTTATTGCCGTTTTCCTTATCTTCTCCATGGTTTTTCACTCTAATATTTTGCAAATCCTCATTATATCAAACTTAGAGACTACATTAAAAATTTGAGTCGATTTTGGTTCGGAGTCATTTTATCGAAAAACCGTGGATTATGTACTGCGATTCTGGTCAAATTTGATCAATTTTTTGAAAAACGCGAAATGTCCTCCAAACATAACAAAAGATAGCCTAGGACTATACTTTTTGGATTTGATTGTTGGTTCCTCATTTTGTTAATTATTTCATGCGTTTTGACGCTCGACACTTTGTATGGTTTTATGACTTTTATTGTTGTTTTCCTTATCTATTCTTTGGTTTTTCACTCTAATCTTTTGCAAATCCTCATTACATCATACTTAGAGACTACCAGCAAAATTTGAGTCGACTTTGGTTCGGAGTCATTTTAACGAAAAGTCGTGGATTATGTACTGCGATTCTGGTCAAATTTGATCAATTTTTCGAAAAACGCGAAATATCATCCAAACATTACAGAAGATAGCCTAGGACTATACTTGTTGCTTTTGATAGTTGGTTCCTCATTTTGGGAAGTATTTCATTCGTTTTGACGCTCGTCACTTTCGATAAATTTTTGACTTTTATTGCCGTTTTCCTTATCATCTTTATGGTTTTTCACTCTAATCTTTTGCAAATCCTCATTATATCAAAATTAGGGACTACAACCAAAATTTGAGTCGATATTGGTTCCGAGTCATTTTATCGAAAAACCGTGGATTATGTACTGCGATTCTGGTCAAATTTGATCAATTTTTTGAAAAACTCGAAATGTCCTCCAAACATTACAAAAGATAGCCTAGCACTATACTTGTTGGTTTTGATAGTTGGTTCCTCATTTTGGGAAGTATTTCATTCGATTTGACGCTCGTCACTTTCTATGAATTTTTGACTTTTATTGCCGTTTTCCTTATCTTCTCTATGGTTTTTCACTCTAATCTTTTGCAAATGCTCATTATATCAAACTTAGAGACCACAACCAAAATTTGAGCCGATTTTGGTTCGGAGTCATTTTATCGAAAAACCGTGGATTATGTACTACGATTCTGGTCAAATTTGATCAATTTTTCGAAAAATGCAAAATGTCCTCCCCTCATTACACAAGATTGCCTACGACTATAATGCTTCGTTTTGATGGTTGGTTCCTCCTTTTGTGAAGTATTTCATTCGTTTTGACGCTCGCAATTTCGATGAATTTTTGACTTTTATTGCCGTTTTCCGTATCTTCTCTATGGTTTTTCACTCTAATCTTTTGAAAATCCTCATTATATCAATATTAGAGACTACAACCAAATTTTGAGTCGATTTTGGTTCGGAGTCATTTTATCGAAAAACCGTGGATTATGTACTGCAATTCTGGTCAAATTTGATCAATTTTTTGAAAAACGCGAAATGTCCTCCAAACATAACAAAAGATAGCCTAGGACTATACTTTTTGGATTTGATTGTTGGTTCCTCATTTTGTTAATTATTTCATGCCTTTTGACGCTCGACACTTTGTATGGTTTTATGACTTTTATTGTTGTTTTACTTATCTATTCTTTGGTTTTTCACTCTAATCTTTTGCAAATCCTCATTTTATCATACTTAGAGACTACCACCAAAATTTGAGTCGATTTTGGTTCGGAGTCATTTTATCGAAAAACCGTGGATTATGTACTGCGATTCTGGTCAAATTTGATCAATTTTTTGAAAAACGCGAAATGTCCTCCAATCATAACAAAAGATAGCCTAGGACTATACTTTTTGGATTTGATTGTTGGTTCCTCATTTTGTTAATTATTTCATGCCTTTTGACGCTCGACACTTTGTATGGTTTTATGACTTTCATTGTTGTTTTCCTTATCTCTTCTTTGGTTTTTCACTCTAATCTTTTGCAAATCCTCATTATATCACACTTAGAGACTACCACCAAAATTTGAGTCGATTTTGGTTCGGAGCCATTTTATCGAAAAATCGTGGATTATGTACTGCGATTCTGGTCAAATTTGATCAATTTTTCGAAGAACGCGAAATATCATCCAAACATTACAGAAGATAGCCTAGGAGTATACTTGTTGGTTTTGATAGTTGGTTCCTCATTTTGGGAAGTATTTCATTCGTTTTGACGCTCGTCACTTTCTATGAATTTTTTACTTTTATTGCCGTTTTCCTTATCTTCTCTATGGTTTTTCACTCTAATCTTTTGCAAATGCTCATTATATCAAACTAAGAGACTACAACCAAAATTTGAGTCGATTTTGGTTCGGAGTCATTTTATCAAAAAACCGCGGATTATGTACTGCGATTCTGGTCAAATTTGATCAATTTTTTGAAAAACACGAAATGTCCTCCAATCATAACAAAAGATAGCCTAGGACTATACTTTTTGGATTTGATTGTTGGTTCCTCATTTTGTTAATCATTTCATGCGTTTTGACGCTCGACACTTTGTATGGTTTTATGACTTTTATTGTTGTTTTCCTTATCTATTCTTTGGTTTTTCACTCTAATCTTTTGCAAATCCTCATTACATCATACTTAGAGACTACCACCAAAATTTGAGTCGATTTTGGTTCGGAGTCATTTTAACGAAAAATCGTGGATTATGTAGTGCGATTCTGGTCAAATTTGATCAATTTTTCGAAAAACGCGAAAAATCATCCAAACATTACAGAAGATAGCCTAGGACTATACTTGTTGGTTTTGATAGTTGGTTCCTCATTTTGGGAAAGATTTCATTCGTTTTGACGCTCGTCACTTTCGATGAATTTTTGACATTTATTGCCGTTTTCCTTATTTTCTTTACGGTTTTTCACTCTAATCTTTTGCAAATCCTCATTATATCAAAATTAGAGACTACAACCAAAATTTGAGTCGATTTTGGTTAGGAGTCATTTTATCGAAAAACCGTGGATTATCTACTGCGATTCTGGTCAAATTTGATCAATTTTTTGAAAAACTCGAATTGTCCTCCAAACATTACAAAAGATAGCCTAGCACTATACTTGTTGGTTTTGATAGTTGGTTCCTCATTTACGGAAGTATTTCATTCGTTTTGACGCTCGTCACTTTCGATGAATTTTTGACTTTTATTGCCGTTTTCCTTATCTTCTCTATGGTTTTTCACATTAATCTTTTGCAAATCCTCATTATATCAAAATTAGAGACTACAACCAAAATTTGAGTCGATTTTGGTTCGGAGTCATTTTATGGAAAAACCGTGGATTATGTACTGCGATTCTGGTCAAATTTGATCAATTTTTTGAAAAACGCGAAATGTCCTCCAAACATAACAAAAGATAGCCTAGGACTATACTTTTTGGATTTGATTGTTGGTTCCTCATTTTGTTAATTATTTCATGCCTTTTGACGCTCGATACTTTGTATGGTTTTATGACTTTTATTGTTGTTTTCCTTATCTATTCTTTGGTTTTTAACTCTAATCTTTTGCAAATCCTCATTATATCAAACTTACAGAATACAACCAAAATTTGAGTCGATTTTGGTTCGGAGTCATTTTAACGAAAAACAGTGGATTATGTACTGTGATTCTGGTCAAATTTGATCAATTTTTAGAAAAACGCGAAATGTCCTCCAAACATTACAAAAGATAGCCTACCACTATACTTCTTGGTTTTGATAGTTGGTTCCTTATTTTGGGAAGTATTTCATTCGTTTTGACGCTCGCGATCGTCACTTTCGATGAATTTTTGACTTTTATTGTCGTTTTCCTTATCTTCTCTATGGTTTTTCACTCTAATCTTTTGCAAATCCTCATTATATCAAACTTAGCGACGACCACCAAAATTTAAGTCGATTTTGGTTCGGAGTCATTTTATCGAAAAATCGTGGATTATGTACTGCGATTCTGGTCAAATTTGATCAATTTTTTGAAAAACGCGAAATGTCCTCCAAACATTACAAAAGATAGCCTAGGACTATACTTGTTGGGTTTGATAGTTGGTTCCTCATTTTGTGAAGTATTTCATTCATTTTAATGCTCGTCACTTTCGATGAATTTTTGACCTTTATTGCCGTTTTCCTTATCTTCTCTATGGTTTTTCACTCTAATCTTTTGCAAATCCTCATTATATCAAACTTAGAGACTGCCACCAAAATTTGAGTCGATTTTGGTTTGGAGTCATTTTATTGAAAAACCGTGGATTATATACTGCGATTCTGGTCAAATTTGATCAATTTATTGAAATACGCGAAATGTCCTCCAAACATACAAAAGATAGCCTAGGACTATACTTTTTGAATTTGATTGTTGGTTCCTCATTTTGTTCATTATTTCATGCGTTTTGACGCTCGACACTTTGTATGGTTTTATGACTTTTATTGTTGTTTTCCTTATCTATTCTTTGGTTTTTCACTCTAATCTTTTGCAAATCCTCATTATATCATACTTAGAGACTACCACCAAAATTTGAGTCGATTTTGGTTCGGAGTCATTTTATCGAAAAATTGTGGATTATGTAGTGCGATTCTAGTCAAATTGGATAAATTTTTCGGTAAACGCGAAATATCATCCAAACATCACAGTAGATAGCTTAGGACTATACTTGTTGGTTTTGATAGTTGGTTCCTCATTTTGGGAAGTATATCATTCGTTTTGACGCTCGTCACTTTCGATGATTTTTTGACTTTTATTGCCGTTTTCCTTATCTTCTCTATGGTTTTTCATTCTAATCTTTTGCAAATGCTCATTATATCAAACTTAGAGACTACAACTAAAATTTGAGTCGATTTTGGTTCGGAGTCATTTTATCGAAAAACCGTGGATTATGTACTGCGATTCTGGTCAAATTTGATCAATTTTTAGAAAAACGCGAAATGTCCTCCAAACGTTACAAAAGATAGCCTCGGACTATACTTTTTGGATTTGATTGTTGGTTCCTCATTTTGTTAATTATTTCATGCGTTTTAACGCTAGACACTTTGTATGGTTTTATGACTTTTATTGTTGTTTTCCTTATCTATTCTTTGGTTTTTCAACCTAATCTTTTGCAAATCCTCATTATATCATACTTAGAGACTACCACAAAAATTTGAGTCGATTTTGGATCGGAGCCATTTTATCGAAAAACTGTGGTTTATGTACTGCGATTCTGGTCAAATTTGATTAATTTTTCGAAAAATGCAAAATGTTCTCCCACCATTACACAAGATTGCCTAAGACTAAAATGCTTCGTTTTGATGGTTGGTTCTTCCTTTTATGAAGTATTTCATGCGTTTTGACGCTTGTCACTTTGGATGAATTTTTTACTTTTATTGTCGTTTTCCTTATCTTCTCTATGGTTTTTCACTCTAATATTTTGCAAATCCTCATTATATCAAACTTAGAGACTACAACCAAAATTTGAGTCGATTTTGGTTCGGAGTCATTTTATCGAAAAACCGTGGATTATGTACTGCGATCCTGGTCAAATTTGATCTATTTTTTGAAAAACGCGAAATGTCCTCCAAACATTACAAAAGATAGCCTAGGGCTATACTTGTTGGTTTTGTTAGTTGGTTCCTCATTTTGGGAAGTATTTCATTCGTTTTGACGCTCGTCACTTTCGATGAATTTTTCACTTTTATTGTCGTTTTCCTTATCTTCTCTATGGCTTTTCACTCTAATCTTTTGCAAATGCTCATTATATCAAACTTAGTGACTACAACCAAAATTTGAGTCGATTTTGCTTCGGAGCCATTTTATCGAAAAACCGTGGATTATGTACTGCGATTTTGGTCAAATTTGATCAATTTTTCGAAAAATGCAAAATGTCCTCCTATCATTACAGAAGATTGCCTACGACTATAATGCTTCGTTTTGATATTTGGTTCCTCCTTTTGTGAAGTATTTCATGCGTTTTGACGCTCGACACTTTGGATGAATTTTTTACTTTTATTGCCGTTTTCCTTATCTTCTCCATGGTTTTTCACTCTAATATTTTGCAAATCCTCATTATATCAAACTTAGAGACTACATTAAAAATTTTAGTCGATTTTGGTTCGGAGTCATTTTATCGAAAAACAGTGGATTATGTACTGCGATTCTGGTCAAATTTGATCAATTTTTTGAAAACGCGAAATGTCCTCCAAACATAACAAAAGATAGCCTAGGACTATACTTTTTGGATTTGATTGTTGGTTCCTCATTTTGTTAATTATTTCATGCGTTTTGACGCTCGACACTTTGTATGGTTTTATGACTTTTATTGTTGTTTTCCTTATCTATTCTTTGGTTTTTCACTCTAATCTTTTGCAAATCCTCATTACATCATACTTAGAGACTACCAGCAAAATTTGAGTCGACTTTGGTTCGGAGTCATTTTAACGAAAAGTCGTGGATTATGTACTGCAATTCTGGTCAAATTTGATCAATTTTTCGAAAAACGCGAAATATCATCCAAACATTACAGAAGATAGCCTAGGACTATACTTGTTGCTTTTGATAGTTGGTTCCTCATTTTGGGAAGTATTTCATTCGTTTTGACGCTCGTCACTTTCGATAAATTTTTGACTTTTATTGCCGTTTTCCTTATCATCTTTATGGTTTTTCACTCTAATCTTTTGCAAATCCTCATTATATCAAAATTAGGGACTACAACCAAAATTTGAGTCGATATTGGTTCCGAGTCATTTTATCGAAAAACCGTGGATTATGTACTGCGATTCTGGTCAAATTTGATCAATTTTTTGAAAAACTCGGAATGTCCTCCAAACATTACAAAAGATAGCCTAGCACTATACTTGTTGGTTTTGATAGTTGGTTCCTCATTTTGGGAAGTATTTCATTCGTTTTGACGCTCGTCACTTTCTATGAATTTTTTACTTTTATTGCCGTTTTCCTTATCTTCTCTATGGTTTTTCACTCTAATCTTTTGCAAATGCTCATTATATCAAACTTAGAGACCACAACCAAAATTTGAGCCGATTTTGGTTCGGAGTCATTTTATCGAAAAACCGTGGATTATGTACTACGATTCTGGTCAAATTTGATCAATTTTTCGAAAAATGCAAAATGTCCTCCCCTCATTACAGAAGATTGCCTACGACTATAATGCTTCGTTTTTATGGTTGGTTCCTCCTTTTGTGAAGTATTTCATTCGTTTTGACGCTCGCACTTTCGATGAATTTTTGACTTTTATTGCCGTTTTCCTTATCTTCTCTATGGTTTTTCACTCTAATATTTTGAAAATCCTCATTATATCAAACTTAGAGACTACAACCAAAATTTGAGTCGATTTTGGTTCGGAGTCATTTTATCAAAAAACCGTGGATTATGTACTGCGATTCTGGTCAAATTTAATCAATTTTTCAAAAAACTCGAAATGTCCTCCAAACATTACAAAAGATAGTCTAGCACTATACTTGTTGGTTTTGATAGTTGGTTCCTCATTTTGGGAAGTATTTCATTCGTTTTGACGCTCGTCACTTTCGATGAATTTTTTACTTTTATTGCCGTTTTCCTTATCTTCTCTATGGTTTTTCACTCTAATCTTTTGAAAATCCTCATTATATCAATATTAGAGACTACAACCAAATTTTGAGTCGATTTTGGTTCGGAGTCATTTTATCGAAAAACCGTGGATTATGTACTGCAATTCTGGTCAAATTTGATCAATTTTTTGAAAAACGCGAAATGTCCTCCAAACATAACAAAAGATAGCCTAGGACTATACTTTTTGGATTTGATTGTTGGTTCCTCATTTTGTTAATTATTTCATGCCTTTTGACGCTCGACACTTTGTATGGTTTTATGACTTTTATTGTTGTTTTCCTTATCTATTCTTTGGTTTTTCACTCTAATCTTTTGCAAATCCTCATTTTATCATACTTAGAGACTACCACCAAAATTTGAGTCGATTTTGGTTCGGAGTCATTTTATCGAAAAACCGTGGATTATGTACTGCGATTCTGGTCAAATTTGATCAATTTTTTGAAAAACGCGAAATGTCCTCCAATCATAACAAAAGATAGCCTAGGACTATACTTTTTGGATTTGATTGTTGGTTCCTCATTTTGTTAATTATTTCATGCCTTTTGACGCTCGACACTTTGTATGGTTTTATGACTTTCATTGTTGTTTTCCTTATCTCTTCTTTGGTTTTTCACTCTAATCTTTTGCAAATGCTCATTATATCACACTTAGAGACTACCACCAAAATTTGAGTCGATTTTGGTTCGGAGCCATTTTATCGAAAAATCGTGGATTATGTACTGCGATTCTGGTCAAATTTGATCAATTTTTCGAAGAACGCGAAATATCACCCAAACATTACAGAAGATAGTCTAGGAGTATACTTGTTGGTTTTGATAGTTGGTTCCTCATTTTGGGAAGTATTTCATTCGTTTTGACGCTCGTCACTTTCTATGAATTTTTTACTTTTATTGCCGTTTTCCTTATCTTCTCTATGGTTTTTCACTCTAATCTTTTGCAAATGCTCATTATATCAAACTAAGAGACTACAACCAAAATTTGAGTCGATTTTGGTTCGGAGTCATTTTATCGAAAAACCGCGGATTATGTACTGCGATTCTGGTCAAATTTGATCAATTTTTTGAAAAACACGAAATGTCCTCCAATCATAACAAAAGATAGCCTAGGACTTTACTTTTTGGATTTGATTGTTGGTTCCTCATTTTGTTAATCATTTCATGCGTTTTGACGCTCGACACTTTGTATGGTTTTATGACTTTTATTGTTGTTTTCCTTATCTATTCTTTGGTTTTTCACTCTAATCTTTTGCAAATCCTCATTACATCATACTTAGAGACTACCACCAAATTTGAGTCGATTTTGGTTCGGAGTCATTTTAACGAAAAATCGTGGATTATGTACTGCGATTCTGGTCAAATTTGATCAATTTTTCGAAAAACGCGAAAAATCATCCAAACATTACAGAAGATAGTCTAGGAGTATACTTGTTGGTTTTGATAGTTGGTTCCTCATTTTGGGAAGAATTTCATTCGTTTTGACGCTCGTCACTTTCTATGAATTTTTTACTTTTATTGCCGTTTTCCTTATCTTCTCTATGGTTTTTCACTCTAATCTTTTGCAAATGCTCATTATATCAAACTAAGAGACTACAACCAAAATTTGAGTCGATTTTGGTTCGGAGTCATTTTATCGAAAAACCGCGGATTATGTACTGCGATTCTGGTCAAATTTGATCAATTTTTTGAAAAACACGAAATGTCCTCCAATCATAACAAAAGATAGCCTAGGACTTTACTTTTTGGATTTGATTGTTGGTTCCTCATTTTGTTAATCATTTCATGCGTTTTGACGTTCGACACTTTGTATGGTTTTATGACTTTTATTGTTGTTTTCCTTATCTATTCTTTGGTTTTTCACTCTAATCTTTTGCAAATCCTCATTACATCATACTTAGAGACTACCACCAAATTTGAGTCGATTTTGGTTCGGAGTCATTTTAACGAAAAATCGTGGATTATGTACTGCGATTCTGGTCAAATTTGATCAATTTTTCGAAAAACGCGAAAAATCATCCAAACATTACAGAAGATAGCCTAGGACTATACTTGTTGGTTTTGATAGTTGGTTCCTCATTTTGGGAAAGATTTCATTCGTTTTGACGCTCGTCACTTTCGATGAATTTTTGACTTTTATTGCCGTTTTCCTTATTTTCTTTACGGTTTTTCACTCTAATCTTTTGCAAATCCTCATTATATCAAAATTAGAGACTACAACCAAAATTTGAGTCGATTTTGGTTAGGAGTCATTTTATCGAAAAACCGTGGATTATCTACTGCGATTCTGGTCAAATTTGATCAATTTTTTGAAAAACTCGAATTGTCCTCCAAACATTACAAAAGATAGCCTAGCACTATACTTGTTGGTTTTGATAGTTGGTTCCTCATTTAGGGAAGTATTTCATTCGTTTTGACGCTCGTCACTTTCGATGAATTTTTGACTTTTATTGCCGTTTTCCTTATCTTCTCTATGGTTTTTCACATTAATCTTTTGCAAATCCTCATTATATCAAAATTAGAGACTACAACCAAAATTTGAGTCGATTTTGGTTCGGAGTCATTTTATGGAAAAACCGTGGATTATGTACTGCGATTCTGGTCAAATTTGATCAATTTTTTGAAAAACGCGAAATGTCCTCCAAACATTACAAAAGAAAGCCTAGGACTATACTTTTTGGATTTGATTGTTGGTTCCTCATTTTGTTAATTATTTCATGCCTTTTGACGCTCGATACTTTGTATGGTTTTATGACTTTTATTGTTGTTTTCCTTATCTATTCTTTGGTTTTTAACTCTAATCTTTTGCAAATCCTCATTATATCAAACTTACAGAATACAACAAAAATTTGAGTCGATTTTGGTTCGGAGTCATTTTAACGAAAAACATTGGATTATGTACTGTGATTCTGGTCAAATTTGATCAATTTTTAGAAAAACGCGAAATGTCCTCCAAACATTACAAAAGATAGCCTACCACTATACTTCTTGGTTTTGATAGTTGGTTCCTTATTTTGGGAAGTATTTCATTCGTTTTGACGCTCGTCACTTTCGATGAATTTTTGACTTTTATTGTCGTTTTCCTTATCTTCTCTATGGTTTTTCACTCTAATCTTTTGCAAATCCTTATTATATCAAACTTAGCGACGACCACCAAAATTTAAGTCGATTTTGGTTCGGAGTCATTTTATCGAAAAATCGTGGATTATGTACTGCGATTCTGGTCAAATTTGATCAATTTTTTGAAAAACGCGAAATGTCCTCCAAACATTACAAAAGATAGCCTAGGACTATACTTGTTGGGTTTGATAGTTGGTTCCTCATTTTGTGAAGTATTTCATTCATTTTAATGCTCGTCACTTTCGATGAATTTTTGACCTTTATTGCCGTTTTCCTTATCTTCTCTATGGTTTTTCACTCTAATCTTTTGCAAATTCTCATTATATCAAACTTAGAGACTGCCACCAAAATTTGAGTCGATTTTGGTTTGGAGTCATTTTATTGAAAAACCGTGGATTATATACTGCGATTCTGGTCAAATTTGATCAATTTTTTGAAATACGCGAAATGTCCTCCAAACATACAAAAGATAGCCTAGGACTATACTTTTTGAATTTGATTGTTGGTTCCTCATTTTGTTCATTATTTCATGCGTTTTGACGCTCGACACTTTGTATGGTTTTATGACTTTTATTGTTGTTTTCCTTATCTATTCTTTGGTTTTTCACTCTAATCTTTTGCAAATCCTCATTATATCATACTTAGAGACTACCACCAAAATTTGAGTCGATTTTGGTTCGGAGTCATTTTATCGAAAAATTGTGGATTATGTAGTGTGATTCTAGTCAAATTGGATAATTTTTCGGTAAACGCGAAATATCATCCAAACATCACAGTAGATAGCTTAGGACTATACTTGTTGGTTTTGATAGTTGGTTCCTCATTTTGGGAAGTATTTCATTCGTTTTGACGCTCGTCACTTTCGATGATTTTTTGACTTTTATTGCCGTTTTCCTTATCTTCTCTATGGTTTTTCACTCTAATCTTTTGCAAATGCTCATTATATCAAACTTAGAGACTACAACTAAAATTTGAGTCGATTTTGGTTCGGAGTCATTTTATCGAAAAACCGTGGATTATGTACTGCGATTCTGGTCAAATTTGATCAATTTTTAGAAAAACGCGAAATGTCCTCCAAACGTTACAAAAGATAGCCTCGGACTATACTTTTTGGATTTGATTGTTGGTTCCTCATTTTGTTAATTATTTCATGCGTTTTAACGCTAGACACTTTGTATGGTTTTATGACTTTTATTGTTGTTTTCCTTATCTATTCTTTGGTTTTTCACTCTAATCTTTTGCAAATCCTCATTATATCATACTTAGAGACTACCACAAAAATTTGAGTCGATTTTGGATCGGAGCCATTTTATCGAAAAACTGTGGTTTATGTACTGCGATTCTGGTCAAATTTGATTAATTTTTCGAAAAATGCAAAATGTCCTCCCACCATTACACAAGATTGCCTAAGACTATAATGCTTCGTTTTGATGGTTGGTTCTTCCTTTTATGAAGTATTTCATGCGTTTTGACGCTTGTCACTTTGGATGAATTTTTTACTTTTATTGTCGTTTTCCTTATCTTCTCTTTGGTTTTTCACTCTAATATTTTGCAAATCCTCATTATATCAAACTTAGAGACTACAACCAAAATTTGAGTCGATTTTGGTTCGGAGTCATTTTACCGAAAAACCGTGGATTATGTACTGCGATCCTGGTCAAATTTGATCTATTTTTTGAAAAACGCGAAATGTCCTCCAAACATTACAAAAGATAGCCTAGGGCTATACTTGTTGGTTTTGTTAGTTGGTTCCTCATTTTGGGAAGTATTTCATTCGTTTTGACGCTCCTCACTTTCGATGAATTTTTCACTTTTATTGTCGTTTTCCTTATCTTCTCTATGGTTTTTCACTCTAATCTTTTGCAAATGCTCATTATATCAAACTTAGTGACTACAACCAAAATTTGAGTCGATTTTGTTTCGGAGCCATTTTATCGAAAAACCGTGGATTATGTGCTGCGATTTTGGTCAAATTTGATCAATTTTTCGAAAAATGCAAAATGTCCTCCTATCATTACAGAAGATTGCCTACGACTATAATGCTTCGTTTTGATATTTGGTTCCTCATTTTGTGAAGTATTTCATGCGTTTTGACGCTCGTCACTTTGGATGAATTTTTGACTTTGAATGCCGTTTTCCTTATCTTCTCTATGTTTTTCACTCTAATCTTTTGCAAATCCTCATCATATCAAACTTAGAGACTATAACCAAAATTTGAATCAATTTTGGTTCGGAGTCATTTTATCGATAAACCGTGGATTATATACTGCGATTCTGGTCAAATTTGTTCAATTTTTCGAAAAATGCAAAATGTCCTCCTATCATTACAGAAGATTGCCTACGACTATAATGCTTCGTTTTGATATTTGGCTCCTCATTTTGTGAAGTATTTCATGCGTTTTGACGCTCGTCACTTTGGATGAATTTTTGACTTTTATTGCCGTTTTCCTTATCTTCTCTATGGTTTTTCACTCTAATCTTTTGCAAATTCTCATCATATCAAACTTAGAGACTATAACCAAAATTTGAATCAATTTTGGTTCGGAGTCATTTTATCGATAAACCGTGGATTATATATTGCGATTCTGGTTAAATTTGATCAATTTTTCGAAAAATGCAAAATGTCCTCCCATCATTACAGAAGATTGCCTACGACTATAATGCTTCGTTTCGATATTTGGTTCCTTATTTTGTGAAGTATTTCATGCGTTTTGACGCTCGTCACTTTGGATGAATTTTTTCCTTTTATTGCCGTTTTCCTTATCTTCTCTAAGGTTTTTCACTCTAATCTTTTGCAAATCCTCAATATATCAAACTTAAAGACTACAACCGAAATTTGAGTCGATTTTGGTTCGGAGTCATTTTATCGAAAAATCGTGGATTATGTACTGCGATTCTTGTCAAATTTGATCAATTTTTTGAAAAACGCGAAATGTCCTCCAAACATTACAAAAGATAGCCTAGGACTATACTTTTTGAATTTGATTGTTGGTTCCTCATTTTGTTAATTATTTCATGCGTTTTGACGCTCGACACTTTGTATGGTTTTATGACTTTTATTGTTGTGTTCCTTATCTATTCTTTGGTTTTTCACTCTAATCTTTTGCAAATTCTCATTATATCATACTTAGAGACTACCACTAAAATTTGAGTCGATTTTGGTTCGGAGCCATTTTATCGAAAAACCGTGGAATATGTACTGCGATTCTGGTCAAATTTTATCAATTTTTCGAAAAACGCGAAATATCATCCAAACAATACAGAAGATAGCCTACGACTATAATGCATCGTTTTGATATTTGGTTCCTCATTATGTGAAGTTTTTCATGCGTTTTGACGCTCGTCACTTTAGATGAATTTTGGACTTTTATTGCCGTTTTCCTTATCTTCTCTATGGTTTTTCACTCTAATCTTTTGCATATCCTCATTATATCAAACTTAGAGACTACAACCAAAATTTGAGTCGATTTTGGTTCGGAGTCATTTTATCGATAAACCGTGGATTATGTATTGCGATTCTAGTCAAATTTGATCTATTTTTCGAAAAATGCGAAATGTCCTCCAAACATTACAGAAGATAGCCTGGGACTATATTTGTTGGTTTTGATAGTTGGTTCCTCATTTTGTGAATTATTTCATGCGTTTTGACGCTCGTCACTTTGGATGAATTTTTGACTCTTATTGCCGTTTTCCTTATCTTCTCTTTGGTTTTTAACTCTGGTCTTTTGCAAATCCTCATGAGATCATACTTAGAGACTACCACCAAAATTTGAGCTGAGTTTTGTTTGGAGCCATTTTATCGAAAAAGCGTGTATTTATGTACTGCGATTCTGGTCAAGATTGATCAATTTTTCGAAAAACGCGAAATATCCTCCAAACATTACAGAAGATAGCCTAGGATTATACTCTTTGGATTTGATTGCTGGTTTGTCATTTTTCTTAATTATTTCATGCGTTTTGACGCTCGTCACTTTGGATGAATTTATGACTTTTATTGCATTTTTCCTTATCGTTTCTTTGGTTTTTAACTCTAATCTTTTGCAAATCCTCATAATATCTTACTTAGAGACTACCACCAAAATTTGACTCGATTTTGGTTCGGAGCCATTTTGTCGAAAAACCGTGGATTATGCACTGCGATTATGGTCAAATTTGATCAATTCTTCGAAAAACGCGAAATGTCTTCCCAACATTACAGAAGATAGCCTAGGAATACACGTGTTGGATTTGATTGTTGGTTCCTCATTTTGTTAATTATTTCATGCGTTTTTACGCTCGACACTTTGTATGGATTTATGACTTTTATTACCGTTTTCCTTATCTTCTCTTTGGTTTTTCACTCTAATCTTTTGCAAATCCTCATTATATCATACTTAGAGACTACCACCAAAATTTGAGTCGATTTTGGTTGGAGCCATTTTATCGAAAAATCGTGGATTATGTACTGCGATTCTGGTCAATTTTGATCAATTTTTCGAAAAACGGGAAATGTCCTCTAAATATGACAGAAGATAGCCTAGGACTATACTTGTTGGTTTTGATAGTTGGTTCCTGATTTTGTGAATTATGTCATGCGTTTTGACGCTCGTCACTTTGGATGTATTTTTGACTTTTATTGTCGTTTTCCTTATTTTCTCTTTGGTTTTTCTCTCTAATCTTTTGCAAATCCTCATTATATCAAGCTTAGAGACTACCACCAAAATTTGAGTCGATTATGGTTCAGAGCCATTTTATCGAAAAACCGTGAATTATGTACGATTCTAGTCAAATTTGATCAATTTTTCTAAAAATGGCAAATGTCCTCCAAACATTACAAAGATAGCCTACTTGTTGGATTTGAATGTTGGTTCCTTATTTGTGAAGTATTTCATGCGTTTCGACGCTCGTCAGTTTATGTGGATTTATGAATGTTATGACCGTTTTCTTTATCTTCTCTTATATTTAGAATAACTGCACGACTAATTTATTTCATTGAATATTCTTAATTTTGTGGAATCTTTTTGATTAATTTAGAGAAATATTTGTCCGCTTTCTTAATTTCAGTGAATTGTATCCATGTGCCTAACTAATATGAAGCTTTGTGGTGTTTCTCTTTATATATTCTCGTAATCTTATAGGAATGTAAATATTCTAATTTATTTTATTCAAAGTAAATATTCTAATTTCTAAAATTATTCTTTTAGGGAAATTATTCCCTTGTTTTTTTTTTCCCTATTGTTGGTACAAAGCAAGAGAGGTGCGGATACGAGAATTCGAACCCAACACAACGTTCAGAGAGGGGGAGTTTTTAACCATTAGTCGAACCTTGTTCTCAATAGAACATTTTAATCCTTTTTATGGGATGCGGACCACTGTAGGCCCAGACTTATATATATTCATTCTCCTACTTGACAAATCCGAAACAATGAATATCTCGTGTCGCAGAAAAGTTGAGTACATGATTAAATTAGAAAGTAGCTAGTCACTCTAAGGAGACTAGAGTTTCCACCCACGGCTTTACAGTACTCAATAAGTTTACTTGATCGGACAATCCAGGGACTCGAACCTTAGTCGTTTGACCACAGCATTCGAACATTAGGTTCGATCCTCGCAACTTTCTTAATACCATTCTTCGCCTTCCATATTTCGAACAAACATAAGGTAATACTATCCAACAACCAGTCATCGTAATCATCACGCATTCGAACAAGTTACCCTTTCCGTTCGATACCATACACATATCTTCTGCCACTACGCCACCATCGTTATTGTCGTAGTAACTTTCGGTGAATAAATCGAAAGATCTTAGTACCTTAGATTCCTCATCGAGCCAACGCAATGAACTGTTTGCGACATGAAAATTGTTACGATAGTAAGAAACATTGGTGTCAATTGTTTTCCATGAATTAGCTTTCATACTGTATATCAAACTTTCTAATCCAATCATGTTGTCTCGACGATGATCCTCACTATACTCGAAAAGTTCGAAAACCTTATAATCATCACCAACATGATCATACGCTAGCAAACTATAGGCACGAAAGCCATAACAATTTCTTCTTTTAACTTTTGGTAGCTTCTTGTAGGCTCTAGTTGCAGGGTTATACAACACGTAAAAATCATGTGGCATTGCAAAGCAGACCAACCCATTGCACGAACCTACCAAAACCGGAGGAGGAAGCTCGTTCGAGTGAGACTCACAATAGTTGAAGAAGCTAGGAGTACGAAGTTTGATGGCAGGTCGATTCGGGTGGTGGAAGTTGTAGGTATGGAGAGTGGTGTTGTTACACAAGATTAGGTTTCCGGCTTCTTTGGTTCGTTGAAGATGGAGTTTGATGAATTTTTCGGTTTTGATTAGGATCCGCCATGACTTGCAAACGCATGCAGCTGAACCGAAGAAGAGACTTGACGGGTAATCTTAAGAGGATGTCATAGATTACTATGTCCTCAGGAAGATCATAAGCTCCATCTTCTCCATCCATTCCCGGATGCTTCGTCATTAGCTAAGACTAAGACTTCTCATCTATATATATGAGACGGTTTGACAATAAACTTGTTGAATAGAAAATTACAAAAACGTTCAAGGATGCCGATTTCCTTAATTTCGTTTCAGATCTCACCTTAATGCCGATCGAATCAAGGAATCATTTTCCTTTTCCATATAGTGTTATATATAATAGGTGTAATCCGAGGCCCAAACCATGTAAAACAACATTATCTTGCGTGCAGACCCCAAAAACAAGATTTATTGAGCATATTAGTAGATTCAACGACCAATGCGTACAAAAAGCGACTCGTATATAATATGAACTTTAATTTGTTGAATTAACTAAATATAGCTTATATGAACTTTGTGTACGCATTGGTCGTTGAATTTACTATTATTAGTTTATTTATGCGTTGCTCGAGCACGTTACCTTTCTACGCTTCTCGATCGATTGATGATGCTAAGGGGACACAAGCGATTCAATCTTGTGGATGTCACTTAGCTTGTTCATCAGACGAGGGCGGATTAATTAGGAGGTAAATTATAAACTACGTACTTGCAAGAAATCAACTACAAATTCAAAAATCAATTTTGAACGACAGAGTACACAATACGTTTGGTCCTTCCCATGGGTTGGTCATCAATTAGCTACGAGCCGCTCGTAATATTTGTGCTCTTCCTAGGACATGGCCTATTGGCCTAATACCAAGCGAAAGTAATTTATAGAAATATTGATCTACCGGTCATAGGGTCTCAAAGTGAGTCTCAAAATTCAAGACAACATAATTTTGGAAATAATTGGTAGTATTTGGGACTCAAGTTGAGTCTCACCAATAAAGATGCTCTAAGGTCTTTACTCTCTAAATTACTTCATTCATGTCGACTAAATACATATACTATTGCATGCGAAAACATCTTACTTTCGGATCCTCGTCCGTAATTTTGCTCAAATCCATTATTCCTTTCGGATTTATTCTCGACGCTTGATCGAGATTGACGCTAAGCCGCTAAGGGGACACAAGCGATTCGATCCACGACACTTTCTCTAATACAAACTTGTCATCCGTTATATCTTGTAGTCCTGGAATCTCAACCCTGGTAGCTTGTTTTGTATCCAAATCACAGCAGATGAAGTCGTTTCCTTGGTACGAAATACTTACTAAGATTTTGCGCCGTTCTTTGGAGTACGCACACGGGAATGGCAAATGAATTCGACTTTTAATTTCCAATAAGTTTAATGGGTATTGAAACAAGCGTGTCGAGGACTCTTTCACACCGTACTCCTTCCACACCCATATATCCATTTTCTTTGTGATTATGTGCAACTTTTCGTTTAGAACTGACAATTGATGTATAGATTCAAAACAATTGGGGAGTGGCGCAACGTCATACTCTTCAGTCGATATATTCAATCGGCTTAACAAATATTGCCCTTTCTTAGGACAATCACTCATCCAGTGAATGTAGTTGTTAGCCACACCCGCAATACCTATTCTTCGGTACTTTATTTTACCGTCCCATAGTATTTGGGGTCGGATCCATGAATTCGCTTTTAAACTAAACACATTGCTCTTCCAACATTCGCCTTCGTCGGGAACTTCATCTATAAATGTAGATTTGTGGACTAAAAGTAAAACCTTATAATCATCAGAAACACAATCATAATAGAAGTCAGCATCATAAAATGTAAACCAGGATTCGTCGTAAGTTCTTTTGCATTCGTGGGCAATTGGGATTCGTCTATAGGCTCGAGTTATAGGATTGTACACCATAAAATATAGACGACTAACTCCGTGAAAGAGGCACACCAAGCCATTGCATGAACCAATTAAGTCCACGGTGTCCTCATGTGTTTCGGGTTTGATTTCGGGGTGGTGAAGTTTAATGGCCGGGTTCTGTGGATGCCTGAAGTCATAGGTGTAAACCGAATACGTGAAATCGTATCTTTTACGCTGCCCGAAGTCATAGGTGTAAAGCGAACCCAAGAAATCGTACCTTTTACTATTGTGTTCGCAGTGGAAGAGGACAGTGCAGCTTGAGTTCGATTCCTGAGATCGACGTAGATGGAGTTTGACGAAGTTTTGGTGTTCGATCAAGTCGCGCCATTCTTTCGAGACGCACTTGAATCGTCCGAGAGACTTGGCAGGTAATCTTGACTGGATTTCGGTGATTAGCTCTACCGGTAAATATCCAGTCCGGCGCTTTTGGTTCATTATTATTCTTGTTATAAGCGGTGTGATTAGCTTAGAAGTGGTTTTGCCTAAGAATAATATATAGGCTTCACTACTACATACACACCAGCCGCCACTTTCCTAATCGCTTTTGGAAACGATAATTAATTAGCTAGCTAGTCCTGTGTTCCTACTCTATGCTGCGCGCAATGTTCGAGTCTCGGGAATTGCCAGATAGCATTGGTGATAAGTGTTGAGAAAACATAAGATTGAAGAAACGGTAAACAGTGGTATTCGACAGTCTGCGAATGGTATTCGGTGGACCGTGGATGGTATACTGATATACGTCAATGGTATAACTGTGTCCGCGAATAGTACACTGTTATTCCGGAATCTTCTTTGCTTGATGTTTGTCATGTTTCCTAAAAACTCTAGGAGTGTTTTGGGAATATCTAGGTACTACTTACCTAAACTCATTAGGTCTTTTGGTAAGGTGGTTAATATATAAAACCCACCTCCTCTAGGCCTAATTGGTGAAGGGAATTAGTGAGAGAGCCACACAAAGAGAGTTCTTAGACTTGCAGATCTAGAGAACTGCTCAATTTTGTATCTGTAATTCCCAACTATAGTGAAATTGATTCCTAACCCATGTGGACGTAGCTATCACGTTGTGGACGTAGCTATCACGTTGATAGTGAACCACATTAAATCTTGGTGTGATCTTTTCTATTGTTGTTTGTTATCGTTCTTACACGCTTCCGAATTTTGCGCCCAATTGTACAACACCATGCTTGTGTGGAAAATCTGTTAATGCTGCCCTGGCGATCACATTGATTGTTACTACCTGAGAAGAAGCTCTACAGGAAACAACAAAGAGATGGTCAGGGGGCGAAATTGAATCAGTATTCAATGATGTTATCTTGGACGAGGCAGTTCACTGTTCAGAAGGGTGATGGTTATGACATTTTGGAGAGACCTATCTGTTATTCTGCAAGTAGATCGGACTTGTTTTATAGGCAAGTTCGTTTGATCGGAAATTAAACGTTAGAAACTAGAGCTGTAGAGGTTGCTGGTTTCAGTGTATGTTGGGATGCCCATGCTTGTGTCATTGTGTGGAGAACCTTTTTATGCTAACTGGAAAAAGCCATTGATGCTACTTCCCACGAAGAACTACAAAGGACGTGATGGAGGGCAAAAACTGAATTTACGTTCAACAATCATAATCTGAGGCCACCTTTGTGTGTGTGTGTGTGGGGCTCTAGTTTAGTTCCACTACTTGTTGATTACTCTTACTAGTTTCTACTTAATATGGTCTATTGAGATTTGAGACTTGTGATCAACTCAGCTTGGTAGACTGTCTTGCTGGAAATGGTTTTAGGCCGATGAATCTGATTTCCTGTTGAGTTGTATTGAAATTACCCTCGATTCAAAGTTTCCGGCTAAATCAATGCTGAACCATTTTTTTCTCTAGACTTCCTAATATTATGTTACACATTCATATGAATTGGCATAGTGTGACATTTGCAAGTAATGTTACTGATCAGAAGTTGCAGTTTGTTGATTGCGTTTCGCAGACTTCTTAAGCAGTTTTGGGTGTCATTGCCCATAATATGCAGATTTGGAGTATATGCTTATCTAGGAATCTACGTGATATTATAGGTCCAAACCTTGCACATGAGGTTTATGCGAAGATTATGGGGTTGTTTCGATAAAAAACTTGTTCACTTATTACTGATGTTATTTACTTATATCAAAATGAAACTGATAGATATGCTCTTTGAAACCCTGATCGTATAAATTTTAGACATCAGAGTGATAAAATCACCCTCAATTTCAAGTTTCCGGCTTAATTTATGTTGAATCATTTTTGTTTATCTCTGGATTTTTCAATATTAAGCTACACATTCATGTCAATTAGCACACTGTAAAATGAATTAGTGATGTTATTGATTAGAAAGATACAGATTTGTCGATTGCGTTCTGCAGACTTCTTAAGCCAGATTTGGTGTAATTGCCAATAATTCTGTAATTATCTAGGTACCTAGTTGTGATATTATAGGTCAAAATTTGTCCATGAGCAAAATTATTGTCTTTCTATTTGAAGTATGCAATTAATTGAAGTTTATTGGCACGATATGGGGTTGCTTCTATAATTCGTGCATGATTCGTGCTGAGGGGTACCTCAATAATCTCCCTATAATTATGTTCCTGTTCCGGGACAGTTACTTCGAGATCAGTCCGGAACAGGCGTTCTTGGTGGGTGAAAACACAGGGTCAGGGTCAGGGTCAGAGTTAATTCCCGGAATATTTTTGTCTTACGATGCAGCCGGACAATTACTCGACAATCATTGAAGCATACCAGCAAGTTGATTCACAGGTTCATCTATGACTTGAAACAATCCAAGCTCTGGTTTAAGAATGACAATTGTGCTAACAATCCTTGATTAATCTTTTTACCTAGACTTCACGGTCATATTATGTGTTTTAAATCTTCTACTGTACGCTTGATCTGCATTATATGATGTTATTAACAATTATATTACTATCGTATAACTAATCGAGTTGGTCACCAAAAATTGATAAGATCGTTGATCCCCAACTCCGACCGAGACTTGTATTCTTTGCGTTAGATCACCCATTCACGTCATATCAGTCACTTGTTTGGATCGTACGTAGGGTGATTCAAATATCAAAAACATGAACGATCGATACATGTACGTAGGGTGATTGACAAGTTGACACAAATATTTCTGCTACAATTAATATTTCTCATTCATTGGAATTACATTACACATAATTTCAAACCTTATTACCTGGCCTTAACCAACAGGACATGAAGGAGAACTACCTTTAAATGAGCTAAGCACCCTACGAAGACCCCAAATAGCGATAACAGCGTCGTAAGTGCATGGATTAGCATCACGTTTGGCCGAAAGAGTGATTTCATATACCCTAATAGGTCCAGAGGGCTTTGTAACCTTAATCACCTTGATGAATTGCAATGGTGCTAGTTCACTATGTCGGGAATGTTCTGCCTTATTTTGCGATTTCACTGCAAAATTCGCCAACTCAACTAGGAAAGGATCATTTGGGTCGAGAGTAGTGTTCCCCGACGGTGATGACCCCGTGGCCTCAGCGGGTTTGGTATCAGCCAAGATGACCCGCGAGGTAGCGTAGGTGAGGGGAAGACAAACCAAGAGTAGGAGAACTAAGTTTGGCATTCTCATGTCCATATTCTTGTGTTAATTGTGTATCGATAAGAAATCGTTTCTTTGATGAGTCTATTCCTCTTGGTGTCCAAATTTATAGTCCACAATCAGCATTTATTAATTAGTCAAATATTCGATAATATACAATAAAAGAGGTGCGTTTTAGTTTAGGAACAAAACTATATGTTACTATATATACATGAATGTTTATAAAGTAATTTGGGAGTTTTTTTATTACAAAGATAAACCTATACAAGTAATTTAGGATCATGATATCAATGCACCATTATTGTTTTCTTTTTATTCCGCAAAACTTTGGTCTTAGACACGAAATCCGAAATGACAAAAATGCACCGCACCATACATGTATTCTCACCTTCCCATATGAAGTTAGCAATTCCAATTAAGCGTGTTGGTTGAATTCTTTGCCTTGACCCAGGGACGGAGCTTGGGCAGGGCCCACAGGGGCCCCAGCCCCCCTCAGACTTTTAGAACATATATAATTCAATGTAGTAATTATCATTATACTACCACATGCCACAGTGGTTTTGTCACTCAATTTTCACTCCAAGGGGGAGTGTTCAAATCCCAGCAGCCCACATTTTGATTTTTTTTTTTACCTGTGTTTCCTTTGCTCTCTATTTTTTTTCTCCCATTTACTTTTCATCTCCAATTTTTTCCCTTGTGTTTCCTTTCCTCTCTAATTTTTTTTTCCCCCACCCACTTTCCCTCCCTAAATCATCAAGTTTTTAAGTACCTTTGTTTGTTGTTTAATTTTCTTATTTATCTTTTATTGTCGAATATTTTGAGTTTTTTCAAGATCGTATACATTTTTTACTTGAGCCCCCCTCAACTTTCCCTTCTGGCTTCGTCCCTGCTTGACCTATAGATCGGGTGTTCGAGATATGGTACAACCAACAACAACATGAACACCAAACCATCTCATATGAAAGATCCGAGCGTAACAATTAATTGCGAGAGTCTAAAAATCGATCACATACCCTCCTCCACTATGTCAGTTTTCTCACTCTCTCTATGCATTTGTCACGCCTGCTTCTTCAGTTGCTCTCTCTATACATTGATATTCGACCTGTCTAATTATGATTACGTCATATGATTCTCTTTCAATTATATGTCTTTGATGTTTAAGTGTCCAAAAAATTCAATCTTATAAAAAATGCCCGAGCGGTTTTATAAAACAAATTTGATTTGATGTTGGACTGTGTTATCTATAGCTAGTGGTGTTAATCTTGATTCCACATATCATGTTGTCATTCAAGAAGTTCACAGACTGCAGTCTTCTGTTCTGTGCATGCCCGGTTATCTGGTGTAAATTATGACATATACCCCCGGCATATATGACATTTTTGTACTCCCTATAATAAAATTGGTGAGCAATCAACTTAATGAGCAATGACATTGATCGTTGAGCACCTACATATAAATTAATAAGCATATATTTTTAATTTTAGTGACACATGTGATGTTTTTGCGTATACCGATGAGTGTTCAATATGCTTCATATTTAATTGCTCATCGAAATAGTAGCGGATGCTCATCAAAAGCTTGTTAATTGCTCGTAAAAATGTACGATTTACAAAAACCGCGTATACCCCGAAAATAGAGTATAAGAATTGTTATTTGGTACCCTATGCGGATGTGACTAATTGCGACGCTTTTTATGCATTCCGCATTCGTACTTACACTACTTAAGTACTTTCACAATAATATGTGTCTATGAGTCAATTGATCAATTAAGATTTTGAATTTGAATAAAAATGTTATACTCGGACCTATTTTGCAAGTTTTTGGGTTTAATAATGTTTTAATTGCATTATTTTTTTTTTGTCCTTATACAAAATTCATCATTTGTATATATGTATTTTAGGGATTTCACGTGGACGAGTAAAATAAGCACCGTGCCTGCTGAATGCCCTTGTGTAGTCCGGATTGATGAAATTGAAAGCCAAATTAGACTCACTTTATAAGAGATCGAAGTGATCGAAACAAGAGAGTAATACAGAAATGTGATACAAGTGATCCAGAAGGATTAATTATTAGCAGCTTCATATATGTTGCTAATAATTCTCAATTTATATCGCATCTTATTACTTAATAATTTTATAAAAACCATGCTAAAAATAAGGGGAATAAGTATTTTGGGATCATGTGCGATTGATTACATTATATTTCTCTAATTTTCTACCCATAAATGACAAATCTTTTCTTGCTAGCTATATTTTCAATGGAGGGTGCTTGCTGTCATAATATTTAAGATCGGACAAAAACAATTTTTCTAGTGTTTTTTTTTTTTGAAATGAAAACTATATTAATCGAAAGCAGAAACATAGTCAGCTAGAAGTACATCTTGGAGACCGTTAGGGCCGGCCCCAAGCCACACACGAACCGACTCATCTATTGGATGTAGGTGAGCCATCAAGTGCGCCGCCTGATTACCCTCCCTGTGCTTCTTAGCTGGTGAACAACTGACGCCATTAGAAAAGACCATCCAGCTTCGTTTGCGTGATGGTAAGGACGGATCATGCTCTGAATCAACCCGAGCGCGCTTAGATGACCCGCGTGAGGGAGTACTTATCTCAGGGGCCAGTCTCTTTCGCCCAAAAACCGATGAACAGTCCACCAGTAGCTTTTGATTGTATAAATTGGTAGCAACTTCAAACGGGGGAGCTGATATACTACCCAAATCCGAATACGAAGATTGTTGCAACAGTGAAGAGGCTTGGACTGAAAGGGTACAAGCACCGCGCCGATCGTAGTACAAAATTGTTTCGCCTCGAGAAATCCTTGCATTATTGGAGTGAGAGAGAGCCAAAGTGGCACCCTGTCGGAGGCGATTGACGAATTGATGTGTTGCAGGACCACATGATTGATGATCTGGAGAGGAATTTGCAGTGAAATTGGGTTTTACTGGAGAAATTTTAGGGTTTTGAGTCTTTTGACCCTTTTCTGGGTAACTTTTCGCGGAGCATTTTTGCTCTTGTTTTCCCATTTCATTCCATAGGACGGGTAATCATAATCGGAATCACAATTTTTCTAGTGTTAACATGACACAATCCACATTCTTTAGAGAATCTCAAGATATAATGCGGAGTTTAATTTGTTTGTATACGTTATATTATTCTTTGTAGTGCCCTGCCTTTAGCCACACTTGCTGAAACTTAGGCTCTATTTTTTTTAGGAAAAGAGACAATAAACGATTCTCTATTGCAACACTAGCCTCGTTTCTGATACTAAATATGTCTTACACTCCCTACATAAGGTAACCAATTGTACCATAAATCAATTACTAATCACTCAGTTGAAACATCACTATCACATCATTATTGTCGAAGAATATAATTACAAAACTCGCACACCTCGTGGAAATGACACAATATGATAATAACTTTTTTTGGCCTACTAAAATGTTACACGATCATTTCAAATGGGCATTTTTACACCCACTCGACAGAATTTTACACTACTTTATGTAACAAGACTGAGAAATATTGAAAACTCTGATTCACGTGAAGGAGTGTAAAAAGGAGAGTACCGGTACACATTTGACATTGGATAAAATTCTCTTATAGCAGGCGTCAACACTAAAATTACAAGATTATACTCAAAGAATAACGTGGTCGTTAAGCCAGTCGATTTTCGTACCAACGAAGTCAATTTGCTCGAAAATATATAAAACATTGCCCAGTGGATGTAGTATGTGATTAACACATTTAACACATGGTTCTATCACGTACGTAGCATAATTGGTCATGCACAGAAAAGATGAAACTGGAACTCCTTTGCGTGTGCCGTGTGCGTGTATGACTTAAGTCACTTAACTCACAACAGTTGCAGGTCGTTATATATAGCATTCATTTCGTTGCTTACTTTATTTGACGATTATTTAGCTTAGCTGATATAGTTGACAAAAAAAGATTCAATTATTATAGCTTGAAGAAGAAGAAAATAATTAAAATTCGATGTTGATCTTTTCGTGATAGTTGGCTTTTTGCATGATCGATAAGAACGGGTCCAATAATTTATATCCATGTTGGTAGATGAACATCTTCGATATTTTTTTAGCACTAGTAATAAGCTGATTAAAGAAGTTCAAGGTATAATAACATTATCGTTTGATCTAACATTAAACTATATTCATCACTAAAACTAATAAAACAATCACAAACTATGTAAAAATGAAAACTTTTTAAAAAGTAGTAGAGAATTTCTTAATAACTTACTCAGATAACGTCATTTAGTGAACATTGTACTTTTTTTAAAATTATATTACTTTTTCGCTTCTTAATGCCTGAAAAATCCACATAACTCGAATTGAGTCTTATAAGTGTCGTGCGTCATACGTATTATAGATTGGATTGGTTATCTACTAGGCTAGTTGCAAAACGGTCCTAGCTCAAACAAGTAGAAGAATAGGATCACTTTGGACCAATAAATTAACACTTTGAACCCCAACAATAATGTTGAAACTGACTTGTGCTGCGCTTTTTGTACATAACATGTATAATTGTATATATAAAGAACACACACGATCAAGCTCCTACACAAAACAAAAGTTCTAAAAAATATTAGCAATCAACAATGCATCAAAATAGCATGCCAAACAAGAACTTACCCAATTTAGCCACAATTGTAGCTCTGTTTAAATCCACATTACTGTCTCCTAGATTACTCTACGCGTTGTCTTTGTACTCAATCTTCGCCTCACCGAAGTTAAATGCATGGATGTTGGCCGCGCCTGTGGTTTTGTGCCTTATTATGGTGGTGCTTAATGCTTTTGGCGTTCAGAGTCGGGACAAGGCATCGTTAAGCTTCCTTGTCTTGGCCGCGATTGTTAAGCTCAATTTATTTGGTCTGCCTGCTGTGTCCTGTCATCTGGTTAAAGGAGTAGCTGCGACAATATTGATAGTGCTGGTTCATGCCGCAAATGAACTTTTATGAAGCAGGGTGAGCACACTTGCAGCTATGTGCAGCTGAAAATTACATGTTTGATATTTGTTTCATTTTTTACACAATATACTGTACAATGATAGTTTTTACTTTTTAGCCAAGTCTGAGTTATTCATTGTCAAAAAGAAAAAAAGGATCAGAATTATTGTTCACTGTAAATTGTAAATCAGCAGTTCTTGTTTACTGTCAATTTCTTAAAAACTTCAACCATGCACCCGAAAATTTATGCACATGACCACAGCCTGGGAAAATAACCTCAGGCTCGGAACTACAGTTCACCAAGGCAGAAGACATCATGAATCAGCTGCCTACTACTAGTTACCAGTTGAGAATGACATCAAACATCATCATCTGGAACAGCATTGGAAAAAAGCTGTCACATGATTTATCCCGCAAGCGGTTAAATATATTTCAAAGGCAGTATCCTGAGCATCAGAATCAAGCAAACGTTACGATTTCTTAGTATAGTACTATAGCACCATATAATGTACAAAGCATAATAACAAAGTATGGTAACTTCAGAGCTAAGAACCAGAGCATCCTCCCTCAAAAACCTCAAAAAAGAAGAAGAAAAAAAAAAAACGATCATCAGTATGCATTTGTTTCGTGGCCATACCATAGGAACAGTGTCATGAATTCATAACCAGTAAGCATCAGAGCTTTGTACAGACAAAACTACACCGTGTTTTACAAGCTCCGCTCTGTTACTGCAGAATTCAAAGGCTATTATTTCGAAAAAAAAAAAAAAACAAGAAAGAAAAAAAAGTGGGGGTTATTCAAAGGCTAAGGCCTCGGAAAATCCTGAAGAAACATCTTACAAATGTAAACAGGATGACCAGTATTGACTAGTGAAGAGCTACAGTTCCTCGATTACAGCCTTGCTTTTGTTCTTTGTTTGTTGATCGGTCGCTAAGGATTTCCTGTTGTTGCCCCGGTGTTGTAATTGTGAAGCCTTTTCGGCATGAACCAGTGCTGATAAGGAATGCCAAACTTCCTCTGGCTGCTCGTGTACCCAGCACATAATAAAGTGAACTTTCCTGTCAGAGGACTTGAGCTTGCTTTTGATCTCCGTTCTTTTTGCACTTCTTTGTTTCTCCGACTTCAGCTCTCTCTGTGCTGCTTCAATTATCCTCTGTAGGTCTGACAGAGCACAGATTAGAGCAGCACCACCCAAACTAATCAGGGATGTTAAATCCTCAAGCAGACCCATTCCAAATTGCCAACCGCCCGTATGTCTGAATGCTGGAGAACAAGTCTGCTCCAAGCAATTTGAAACAGCTTCTAACATGGACTCGGGTAGGGCACCTTGGCCCAAAACTGAGGACACGCTTACAACAACAATGGAAGCTCCAACAGGATCAGTTTTCCAATCCCCATTATAAAGACGGAGAGTGAAACAATAGCTGTACAGGATGTCCACCAAATGAATTGCCAGTAGTGGAGACGGCTCTGCGGAGGTAAGCTTTTTGAGTGGTGGCAAAGGGGTCTCTGGCCCAAGTGGGACCTCAGACTCAAGGCTTTGGTCAGAGTCATCTTGTGGCAACGGTGACGCCTCTGCTTTTTCTAATGGCTGGACAAGCCGAGTTCCTTCATCACTCAGAGATATTGTTCTTGCCGAAGGCTTCAACCACCATGGCTCCCATGGCTCTATTAACTTGCTCAATTCTCCTGTCGCTATTGCTCTTTGGAAAAGTATCTTCTCTTCAGCACTCAGGTCTTCATAATTTAAATCACCCCCTGCACAAAACAAAAAAAAAATAATGAAAATTTCAACACCCTGATCGATATTAATCATATTATTATTCTACTTTCTCATGAGGAACATTGGAGGACGTGAGCATAGCTGTGGGCGAGGGGGGGGGGAGGAGCAAAAACACACTACCTTAACAACACTAGGAATTGAGCTGCAACTCGAAACTAAAGATAAGAAAAGAAAAGTACACTGCAAGGTACTCCTTCAAAAGAGTTCAACCAAGGCAGAAAAAAATGATAAAGAAGTTGCTGAGCACAGAAGCAGGCAACCAAGGAGCATGGAAATGAAACTATGTACATCTTCAATGAGCAAAATAAAAAAGAAACATACCCGATAGAACCTTCTCAATCGTCTCTTCTGAGAGAGTTGTCTCTGCGAGTTCAAAGAAAAACTGAATGAGAAAATATATTAGAATATACTGGTTTTCCGGATTGCAAATAAACACCATTTCACATGCCCTAAGCAGAACTAAAGTGCTGGCAACCATAAACAATGTCATAAGATAAAACCCAGCTGTCTGTTAAGAATAAAGACTACAAAGCGAAAATTACATGTTCTATCACAAAGCACATCATCATCATCATTAGTGTCTGTTTCCTTGTTTCTAGCTAAGAACATAGAAAGTAATTTGTTCGAAAATTAGCTATAGTAGGCAGGATCTATTACAATTCATCCAACCCCATAAAAGTCACATCCTATGCACTGAATCAATATAAACAAATCAAACATGGGTATGGAAGTGAGGGAAGAAGAAATGTGAAACTTTAAAACGCATGAAACATACCATCCTCATCCATGTTATCTTCCTCATCCTCGGCATGAAATCTTTTGAGTATATCCATCATTTTCTTCTTGCTTTGGTCATCAGGACGCAGCTGCTTCATCTCACCCATAACATTCTCCCGCATAAAAGATTCAGTGCATCTAAGGCTATGAGACTGCATACACCACAGCAAATCATGTCAGAGAAACAAACATAGGTACAATAGACCACCATTTTGGATCTAAAGTCAAACATCAAAGAACAAAAACTGGAAAACTCAGATGTTCAAAGACAATACATTGTGTCTACGTCATAAGACTCCAAAAGGTCAAAACTTGTGCCACATACAATTATTTGGTCCATATCCAATGTTTACGGTCATTTGGATCCACTTGAATCTGAAGTGGGAATTCATAGGAAGAGAACATTCGCTAGTTACTATGAACTTCTAATTCCTGCAAGTGCTGGAAGTTGCATACCAAGAGTGTCACTTCCCAAGACCGCCCATGGAAATTTGTTCATCCAAACAGTCAGACACGACTTCTCGATTCCCATGTTTTCTAAATTTCTCGGACATACATATCAACGGGATATGGGCAACAAAACAAACGCTACATAACTAGTAACAAGTAGCTCAACACTTCAACCATAAGAGTGACACCATGATGTTACCATTACCAATAATCTCATAACTCAGCCAGTATCCACAAATCACAAATTCTTGAATAAGATAATCAAACCAGATCAACAATTACCCCTTCTAGTTCCGAATTCTAATATTACGGTCCCGAATTCCACTTTACTCCTTCTCTCACAATAAGCTAACCACTTCAACAATTACCCTTCTAATTCCAAATTCTAAGATCATGGTGTCACTAGCTTTTACTCGTCTCTCGTAATATAAGACCGTCTCATACAAGACTAAACCCGTCGATTAAAAGGGTCACTCAAACACTCCTAGTACTCATTGTTTTCTTCCAAATTCAAGGCTACTACACTACTAAAATCACTAATTCTAACAAAAGCAATAAGAAAGACAGTAAATTTACCTTGTAGCAGGGAAGCGAGCAGTACCTGGTGTTACAGCGCGGACATGTATACTGCGAAAATTGCTTCTGACATCTGAAAAACACCCACAAAACACATTCAGAATTAAACACAAAAAGAAGCGTGAAATTGAAGATTTCTGAATCAATCAATTAGTAAAAAAAAGAAGGGTGTGAGATACTGACACGCGGCAGATAACGCGAGAAGCGGAATCAAATTGAGACGAAGGATTAGAAGAAGTGGAAATGGTGTCCTCCATTTCTGGGTTTCACCAATCAATCAGCAAAACTTGTAGAAGAAGCTGAAATGAGATTGAATGACAAAACCCCAGAAAAACCTGGAATTTTGATGGAGTGAACTTTTTTTTATATGTTTGGGTATTGGGCTAATCCAAAGGCCCAAACATGGGACTTGTAAAATTGTAAGCCCCTTCGTCTCCCGTCACCCGTTTTGAGGCGATCATGGACTTTTAGTCGTTTTGAAGCACCCATCATAATTACGATTTACGGAGTATTTACCTTGACAAAATACATAAATATATTTTGTCTGGAGACTCCCGCAAAAATTTGAGCAGGTTTTGATCCAAGTCTATTCGGAGACATAACGTGGATTATATGCTTCGATTGTTGACCTATTTTAATCTCAGTTAGCAACTATCCGAAGATTCTCAAATCGTGTACCATGGAGCACCTTTGAGTACCATATTGGATATGAGGAATGAGGAATTGAGGATGGCTTCATCTGTTTGGAAATGAGTAAGGCTATTGGTATATCTCATATACATCACCAAACATATATGAGGGGCAATTCGGGTATTTTCTTTGCTTATACATAGTGAAATTGAAAAGAGAGAATTGGAAACGTGGTGGGACTTGTGAGAGAAAAATGATCCATATACATTTGCAAATGTATATAGATATACATCAAGCCTTTTTCTTTGGAAATTATTAATACAGTTTGTTATAAATACCCCCATTAGTGGTCATCAAACAAGGTAACACAACATAAGGTTATAAAGACTCCATCTTTTGTTATTAAATCAACATTGTTGGGATATAATGATGTACTGTATAGTCGAACAAAGATCAACACTACAAAAGTGATTTCATACATCATGAGTTCATGAGGTCTCCTTGATGGTGACTCTTGCGCCCGAAACTGACCTCTTTCCGAGTTGAACAGCACGTTCTTCTACTTGTGGCTTGTACTTCTTCGACCAGTAATACACAATTAACTTCTCAAGAGATCCAGCGTTCTCGACCACATGACAAGCGAGATCAAAGTCTATGCGACATCCTTTAAAACCATGAATCTCAAATGTCTTCAAGAACTTGCTCAGGTGGCGCCCAACATGTTTAACTGGATCCACTGGACACCCATCCCAAGTGTGTACCTGTAATATGAAAGTAGAACTTAGAATCTAGCTAGCTGAAATAGGAGTACGATCGAGTTGATAAAGTTATACGGAGTTTACTTAAATGAAACGTAAAGAACCTAAAAAAACGGAGTGAGTGATGAATGTGGGGGACTAAACCATCAATCCCCTTTAACATACGAAAACACGAATTTCACATCCGAAAGCACTTGTAATAGTTAAACAAACAAGATTATCAGAGGAAGATGAACAATAAGAGAAGGGGGCCGGGACTTGCCTCGAATGTCAGCTTTTGCAGGGAAGGACATGCCTCAATTAAGGGAAGCCATCCAAGGGTGGTTCGGTTATGTTGTCCAGTAAAAACAAGTTCGAGATGCTTGAGCTTTGTCAAAGTTGGTACATGCTCAAACCCTAAACATGACTGCAGTTGAAAGAGTTCATTGTTAGTACGGACTTATTAAGTGTGGTTTAACAAAACGAAAAACGAATGCCAGCACGCAGCAGCACTTACCTCTTCTGCTAAGTGGATACACAATCTTAGAAATTCCAATTGCGAAGGACGCCGCGAAATAGAATTGAAAACATATGCAGCAGGACCAAATACTGATACCTCAGTGAGTGAGGATGCATTTCTAAGATGCAACTCTATAGGATGACCATAGTACATGAATGATATGAGTTTCGGAGCAGTGATATCGATGGACCTCATATCGTCACAATAACTTACGCTTAAATGTTTCAAACGTAGTGAGACACTACCTGGCACCATCACGCTAAAGAGCCCTAGTGAATTCTGGATATTTAACTTCTCAAGGCAGGTGCAAGAACGCAAAATAAATTCAATAACTTGAGCAGTAACACTGACGTAGTTGAGACACAAAGATGTTAGCGTAGTCCAAGCATTATGCGGTTGATCAAGAGGCATGACACACTCTAGCGACAACTTACACTGATGTCGCCTTACCGGAGGGCTCATATCCAATTCAAGCCTTTTAACCCTCTTTCGGAATGTAAAACCCACCAATTCAGTGAATTGTGCTTGACGTCTTTTATCCAAGCTAAATTTGACCCTGAATTCGTCTATGATCTGTCCACTGTGATTTTGCACCACATCGTCAACTCTTTTAAGAAAAGCGGAAATTTCTTCTCGTTCACATAGCTCATCATCTTTAGTATTAGAATATATTCTCACACCAGTATCTTCAAAATTCAACACAGGGAATATTTTCCAAAGCTTGTTTTTCCACTCATGGGAAACAACGCTAATTATCACGCCTTCTTTCATGGTGAGACGGGATAGGATTAGCACACGAATATCTTGGGGCAGTTGACTCAAACGATCTTCCACTTGAACACCCGGGCCATTTGGCAAAGGGGTCTCTGGCCCAAGTGGAACCTCAGACTCAAGGCTTAGTTCAGAGTCATCTTGGGGCAACATTGATACCTCAGCTTTTGCTACAGGCTGGACAAACCGAGCCCCTTCATCACTCAGAGATATTGTTCTTGCCGAAGGCTTCATCCACCATGGCTCTATTAACTTGCTCAATTCTCCTGTCGCTATCTCTCTTTGGAAAAGTATCTTCTCTTCAGCACTAAGGTCTTCATAATTTAGTTCACCTCCTGCAGACAAAAAAAAGGGAACTTTTAACACCCATTTGATATTCTAATTCTAATTTCTCATGAGGAGTATTGGAGGACGTGAGGGATAGCCGCAGAAGGCAGCAAACACACACTACCTTTTAATAAAACTCGGAATTTAGCTGCAACTCTAAACTTTATGATCAGAAAAGAAAAGTACACTACAAGGTACTACTTTAAAAGAGAAGCAGGTCTTAGAGTTCAACCACAATGAATGATAAAGAAGTTGCTGAGCACAGAAGTAGGCAACCAAGGAGAGAAATACATAACTTTTAAAGAGCAAAATTAAAAAGAAACGTACCCGTCTGAATCGTCTCTTCTGAGAAAGATGTCTCTGCAAGTTCAAAGGAAAAATGAATGAGAAAAGTCACATCATATGCACTGAATCAATACAAACAAATCAAACATGGGTAAGAAAGTGAGGGAGGAAGAAGGGTGAAACTTTTCAACACATGAAACATACCAACCCCATCCATGGGATCTTCCTCATCCGCGGCATGGAATCCTTTGAGTATATCCATCATTTCCTTCTTGCTTTGGTCATCAGGATGCAGCTGCTTCATCTCACCCATAAAATCCTCCCGCATAAAAGATTCAGTACATCTAAGGCTATGAGACTGCATACATTACAGCAAATTATGTCAGATACACAACCAGAGGTACAAAATAACATTATTTTGGATCTCAAGCAAACATCAAAGAACAAAAACTGGAAAACTCAGATGGCCAAAGACTATACATTGTGTCAAAATCGTGAGACTCCAAAAAGGCCGAAACTTTTGCCCTATAAAATTATTTGGTCCTTATCTAGTGTTATGGTCATTTGAAACCACTTGAATCCGAAGTGGGAATTCATAGGAAGAGAAAATTCGTTAGGTACTATAAACTTCTAATTTCATACTTAGGGGGTACTTCCCAAGACCTCCCATGGGAATTTCTAATGCAATTGTTCATCCAAACACGACTACTCAATTCCCATGTTTTCTAAATACCTCGGACATATATACATTGAATGGACATTCGCAATTAAACAAACTACATAACTTGTACCAAGTAGTTCAACACTTCAACCGTTAGAGTAACACCATGATTTTACCAATACCAGTCTCACTACTCAAGACAATATCCACAAATCACAAGTGTCTAGTTCCGAATTATAAGATCACGGTGTCACTACCATTTACATTTTACTCCGTCTCTCACAATAACTAACCAGGTCAGCAATTACCCTTCTACTTTCTACTCGTCTCTCGTAATATAAGACCGTCTCATACAAGACTAAACCCGACAATTAAAGGGGTCATTAGCACACTCCTCGTAATCGTTACATCCTTCCAAATTCAAGGCTACTACACTAATAAAATCACTAATTCTATCTTAACAAGAAATAAGAAAGACAGTAAATTTACCTTGTAGCAGGGAAGCGAGCAGCAGCTGGTGTCGCAGCACGGACATGTATACTGCGAAAATTGCTTCTGACATCTGAAAAAAAATACCCACAAAAACAATCAGAATTAAACACAAAAAAGATGCGTGAAATTGAAGATTTCTGAATCAATTAATCAATAAAAAAAAGGAGAAGGGCGTGAGAAACTGACACGTTGCAGATAACCAGAGAAGAAGTGGAAATGGTGTCCTCCATTTCTGGGTTTCACCAATCAATCTGCAAAACTTGTAGAAGAAGAGAAATGAGTTTAAATGAAAAAAACCCCAGAAATGAGTCAACTTTTTTTTTTTGGACGGTTTTATATGTTTTGGGTATTGGGTTCTTAAATTTCACGATCTTTGGTTTGCTATAGAGCTAGCCGAAAAGCCCAAACATGGACTTGTAACTTTGTAAGCCCCTTCGTCTCCCGTTACCTATTGAATTTAGCGTTCGTTTATACCGTTTGTTGACATATTATATACAGTACTCCATTTTGTGTAGATCTAATATATTTTGCCAAAGTACACAATATGACACCTACGAGTTCCAACAAGAAATTAAGCCATTTTGATTGCTTATGTTTTTGGGGCAAAAAAATGTAGATTATAACCTTCGTTTAGTCCAATTTCGGTCTTTTTTGCCACTTTGTCCCCACGTATTGGACCATTCTCAGATAAATACCATGGCTGCCACAAAAATTGAGTTGTTTTGTAGCGAGATAATTTTGGCCTAAAAATGTGAATTATATACAAAAACAAATAATAACGCGAGTCCGGAAACTCGAAAATGGTTTTGCCTGTTACTAATTTCTGATGCATTACTATTACACATAACAAACCATTGAGGTCCAAAAGGGCAGAAATCAGTAAAAGACTTTCATAAATTTCATTCATTCATAAAAATAAACTTCAGAATACCAACAATCCAACATACACCAATAGATCGTCAGAAGTTGTAAGCCAGGCTCACAAATTTCAGGCTGGAGCTGCTAACTATGACGAATGCACTAAATATGGATATCATGCCGGAAATCAACTAATTTTATGTAACTCTTCGATTCAAATTGGCAATGTTAATGTCTCCTTGCCTAGTGTGGAGTCCAAACATTCATGATCCGGATGTGAATGAGTCCCAAGAATTAGGGCTTAAAACCTATGTTTTGCCCTCCAAATTAGCGAAAAACACACGTTTTGCTCGACGTGACGAGACACAAACGAGCTTAAAACACCAATAAATGAAAGATACTTGAACCTAAATTCATCTAGAATGTTTTAATATTTATAAAAAAATGTTGCATGGTGCGTTAAGACATTTTTGAAAAATTGACCGAAATGGTACAAATTGAACAAAACTGAAGGCTAAAATCCACGTTTTTTGGGCAAAAATGACACTAAACCAAAAATGACCAATTTTTTTTTATAGTAGCTCCTAGGAGTTATATTTTGAGTTTTGGAAAAGAATTAGGGCTTAAAACCTATGTTTTGCCCTCCAACATAGAGAAAAACACTAGATTTGCTCGGCATGGCCCGAGACACAAACGAGCTTAAAACACCGAAAAATGAAAGATACCACGCCCTAAATTCATCTAGGATGTTATAATATGTATAAAGAAATGTTGAATAGTGTGTTAAGACTAGGGATGGCAATGGACCCAGGACCCGACCCAAACCCGGCGGACCCGACCCACTTGGGTCGGATCTGGGTCCACTTTTTGGAGACCCAATGGATCTGGGTCGGGTCCGGACCCGATGATAAATGTGTGGGTCGGATATGGATCTTTGATCTGAGACCCAGACCCGACCCATGGACCCGCGGACCCGGCTAAAAATATAGAGAAAAAAAAAAACCTAATTTTTCACGATACTAGCCTTCCGCGTTCATTTTCATTTCTTAGTCTTCTCATGAGTCACGCACTCATGCCCAATCTTTCTCCGCGACCTCAAAAGCCTTCGCCACTGCCTCAAAATCCTTCGATGCCGCTCTCCCTTAGTATTTTTGAAGTTCTAAGTAAAACAAGATGGATGGGGAATGTCTACTATATTGACGATCGCAAAGCACATTGACGCATTAACGATCGTAAACCACATCGAGACGGAAATATCATAAGGTCCGCAACTACAAAACATGAATTTTTTTTTTTCTATAAAAGACCCATCTTGGACCCAGACCCGGTCCAGACCCACTGGATCCTGGCGGGTCTGGGTCTGGATCTGTAAATTTTGGACCCGATGGATCTGGGTCGGATCTGGGTCTGCCTGTAAAGACACGGATCAGGGTCTGGATCCTATCGGACCCGACCCAGACCCGATCCATTGCCATCCCTAGTTAAGACACTTTTAAAAATTGACCGAAAAGATCAAAATTGAACAAAAACGAAGGTTATAACCCACGTTTTTTGGGCAAAAATGGTACTAAACCAAAAATGATTTTTTTTAAAGTTGCTCCTAGGGGTTATATTTTGAGTTTTGTAAAAGTACTAGAGCTTATGAGCTATGTTTTGCCATCTAAATTAGCGAAAACACAAGTTTTGCTCGACTTGACACGTGACACAACAAGCTTAAAACACCGAAAAATGAAAGACACCAGACCCTAAATTCATCTAGAGTGTTCTAATATGTATAAAGAAATGTTGTATGGCGTGTTAAGACATTTTTGAAAAATAGACCGAAATGGTCCAAATTGAACAAAATCGAAGGTAATCCACGTCTTTTATGCAAAAATGGCACTAAACAAAAAATGACCAGCTTTTTTATAGTAGGTCCTAGGGTTATATTTTGAGTTTTGGAATAGTATTAGGGCTTAAAACCTATGATTTGCCCTTCAACTTAGAGAAAAACACACGATTTGCTCGACATGGCCCAAGACACAAATGAGCTTAAAACACCGATAAATGAAAGATACCACACCCTAAATTCATCTAAAATGTTCTAATATGTATAAATAAATGTTGTATGATGTGTAGAGACACTTTTGAAAAATTGACAGAAATGATCAAAAGTGAAGAAAACCGAAAGCTATAACCCACGTTTTATGGGCAAAAATGACACTAAACCAAAAATGACCAATTTTTTTTATAGTAGCTCCTATGTGTTATAATTTGAGTTTTTTAAAAGTACTAGAGCTTAAGAGCTATGTTTTTCCATTCATATTAGCGAAAAACACACGTTATGCTCGACGTGACACAAGACACAAACGAGCTTAAAACACCGATAAATGAAAGATACCACACCCTAAATTCATCTACGATGTTCTAATATGTATAAATAAATGTTTTATGGTGTGTAGAGACACTTTTGAAAAATTGACGGAAATGATCAATAGTGAAGAAAACCGAAGGCTATAACCTACGTTTTTTGGGCAAAAATGACACTAAACCAAAAATGACCAATTTTTTTTTTATAGTAGCTCCTATGTGTTATTATTTTGTGTTTTGTAAAAGTACTAGAGCTTAAGAGCTATGTGTTGCCATTCAAATTAGCGAAAAACACACGTTATTATGCTTAACGTGACACGAGACACAAACGAGTTTAAAACATCGATAAATGAAAGATACCACACCCTAAATTCATCTAGGATGTTTTAATATGTATTATGAAATGGTGTATGGTGTGTAGAGACACTTTTGAAAAATTGACCGAAATGATCAAAAGTGAAGAAAATCGAAGGCTATAACCCACGTTTTTTGGGCAAAAATGACACTAAACCAAAAATGACCAATTTTTTTTTATAGTAGCCCCTAGGAGTTATATTTTTGGTTTTGGAAAAGCATTAGGGCTTAAAACCTATGTTTTGCCCTCCAACTTAGAGAAAAACACACGATTTGTTCGGCATGACCCGAGACACAAACGAGCTTAAAACACCGATAAATGAAAGATACCACACCCTAAATTCATCTAGGATGTTCTAATACGTATAAAGAAATGTTGGATGGTGTGTTATGACAGTTTTGAAAAATTGACCGAAATGATCAAAATTGAACAAAAGCGAAGGCTATAACCCACGTTTTTTGGGCAAAAATGGCACTAAACAAAAAAAGACCAATTTTTTTATAGTTGTTCCTAGGGGTTATATTTTGAGTTTTGTAAAAAAAAAACTAGAGATTAAGAGCTATGTTTTTGCCATCCAAATTAGCGAAAAACACACGTTTTGCTCGACTTGACACGAAACAAAAACGAGTTTAAAACACCGATAAATGAAAGATACCACACCCTAAATTCATCGAGAATGTTCTAATATGTATAAAGAAATGTTGTATGGCGTGTTAAGACATTTTGAATAATTGACCGAAATGGTCCAAATTGAACAAAATCGAATGCTATAATCCACGTTTTTTGTGCAAAAATGGCACTAAAGAAAAAATGACCAACTTTTTTATAGTAGGTCTTAGGGTTATATTTTGAGTTTTGGAAAAGTATTAGGGCTTAAAACCTTTGATTTGCCCTTCAACTTAGAGAAAAACACACGATTTGCTCGACATGTCCCGAGACACAAATGAGCTTAAAACACCGATAAATGAAAGATACCACACCCTAAATTCATCTAGGATGTTCTAATATGTATAAAGAAATGTTGTATGGTGTGTAGAGACACTTTGAAAAATTGACCAAAATGATCGAAAGTGAAGAAACCGAAGGCTATAACCCACGTTTTTTGGGCAAAAATGACACTAAACCAAAAATGACCAATTTTTTTTATAGTAGCTCCTCATTGCTATATTTTGAGTTTTGTAAAAGTACTAGAGCTTAAGAGCTATGTTTTGCCATTGAAATTAGCGAAAAACACATGTTATGCTCGACGTGACACAAGACACAAACGAGCTTAAAACACCGATAAATGAAAGATACCACCCCTTAAATTCATCTAGGATATCTAGGACGATATCAATGTATCATTCACCTCGCTTTCTCTTGCTTCCGTGCTGACTGTCAATCACAGGAGCTCCGTTTTCAGCATCCTTCAACATCATGATGTTCTCCACGCACAAGAAAAAGCTTGATATATACCTACGAAAGTTTAGATCTTTCATCTTCATAGTTTGCACATCAAGTGAAGCGACCCTCAGCTCGCATCCTGCAGAAGCAAAAACAGCTCCCTTCTGTTCAACAAGTACGCAACAGGCTTACAAAATGCAACATCTCGAGGCCTCCAAACTCTGAAAAGACGAGTCCATGACTCAGCCACACCGTACTCCTTCATGATCCATATGTGCAAGTAATAAGATTCACAAGCCGAAAGACACAAACATCCTTCTAATACAGACACACGCGAACTGAGCATATGAGCCGCCTCATGATTTGGCAGAAGCACCTCACTAAACCTGTGGTCATTAAGGCTAAAGCAAACAATAGAAGACCGAGTTCCAGCCTCACTGAACGTTTCGTGAACCCAGTGCAACCTTTCATTGACTAGGACACCTGCATCGTCCTCTGCAGAAAACCGATCATGATCATCTGAAACTTTCGTCCATGAATTTGCCCGTAAGCTGTAAACCAGAACTTGGCCCTCGAAACCATCCACATCACCCCCAAAAGCCAAGACGACTTTATAATCCCTAGTTACGCTATCATACCCAAAACCAAAATGGTTAGTACCACGTAATTTTACAGGTTTTGGCAAAAGAGTGAGTGTCTTCCTAGTTCGTGTTGTTGGATTGAACAACACGAAATGACTCTGAGACGACATACTGTTCAATTCAGAAATCCGATGGCAAAGTAAGCCATGACATGATCCCACTACAGCCACAGTCCTGCAATTCATCAGCTGCGTCAAATCCTCGAAAGTGTCAAACTTTGCAGAACAAAGGTAACGGCTCGAGAACACCCAGCGCAGTCTTGGATTTGGCAGAGATAGAGATTCTTCAAGATGACGCTCGGCGAATTCAGTGGAGCTGATTAGGTGGTACCATGATTTGCATACAGTTTTGAATTGCATCAAGGGCTTTGCAGGCAAATGCATGAGTATTTGAGCCACAATATCCAGAGGAAGGTCCATGATCATACTGTTGGTATGAAAATGACTGGATGATCAAATTTCGAGCAAAAACTTTAAAGTTGCAGAAAAGATCACAGCTTAACCATGAAGCAATTGCAGCTGGAAATTATGATTTAACATGAAATGGATGGTAAACAAAATCCACTTCTAAGGAAATGATTATTATCTCTTAGCATATCGTTACCTAGTTTATACAGCAGAGTGGATCTTTTGTCCCACTTTGTGTTCGGACAGAAGATCCACTCTGGTTTACACGGTATGATTTACGCACCCATTATTGTTAGCGTTCACACTCTTCTATCATGTATTTATAACCTAATGAGAATGTTCGAGTTTTTCCCGCAATCTCATACACTTACACTTCCTACATTCCATCATACGTGTTTGACAAATCTCGACTTCTCAAAAACATAAAAATGTCACAAAACATCGGAAAATGAACATTCACTTGTAGTCCAAGATTATGCGCAAAAAAACATGCAACAATAGAACACAAAAAAGAAACTATACAATTGAAAAGAAAGGAAAGCAGTTTAAGAAGAAAAGTTACCAGAAAAGCAGAGATTATCAGACTCTGAGAATTCATACTTCAAAGTACAAATGAACGTTCGTCTTATATACTGAGGAGAACACTAGTGAAGTTAAAGCAGTAGCTCGTTATTTGAGAATAAAATGCCCCTTCGTTACTTGTATTTGACTTGACTTGAATTTTATTGGACTAAATTACGGGGAATTGATAAAGCTATTATGATGAGTTATTATGTTTAACTGTCATAGATTTCAATTTACGCTATCCAGTTTAATCTGATTCCGAGTAAAACTACGATTACATAAGGAAGTAAAACTCTTTTCCTGAGTTTAGGACCATGAGGAGAATAGCTTTCGCCCTCATAATAGCTGAGAGGTAATCGTGGACACACACGCATAGTTCTCAACAAGTAAGTCATAACCAGAAAGATCTAGTAACATTTTCCGATTACCAGGTACAGTAAGATCAATGTCAATTATTCCAATGATAATTTACACAATATTTAGTATATACTACTCATGTGCACAGAATACAGATACAGGTACCGGCATAAACCATTAGCCAAACTTGAAATGCACAACACAATATATAGAACAATTTCGAAATGAACCAGCAATGATGCTCACTCGCTTTCCATCGCTTAACTTATTCACCAACAATGACAGATCCTAGCAGCAGGCCACACTACACAGGTTTTATGTATCTATACAACCAGCAGAAGCTTCACGTGTGGATGAGCATATTTCCCAGCCCTTTCCACTCGAAAGAAGCCCTGACAATATAACATGGTTCTTATGAAAAGACAGTAATACACAGAGTCCAGAACCTACAATGCCAACAGACCACAAGAACGAGACACTACAAAGTACAAACTATAAGAAGCAGTAGTGACATAACAGTACATGTATGGATGGGAATCAGAAATTAAGTTCACAATCGGAAATGAGAATTGCAACAGACATCTGAACTCCTAAAGTTTACCATTGATAGAATAGTTATTGAGTTGATCACTAGCAAGCATTAGCAAAGATGTAGTCAAAATTACCTTTTCTTGTTTCTTATTCCAACTTTTTCCAAGCTACGCATTATTTCCTCAAATGTCGGTAATTCTATGGAAGAATACACATCAGAACTTAGTTTAGTGTTTATACAGCAAGAGTAAAGCATAGAGAACGGAATTAATGGAAACAATATCAAACATTTTGTCTGCCTTTTAAAATACAGCATTTAGATAGAATTATTTTATGTGAGATTTACCTAGTATTCTTGGTTTTATGTGTGCATCTCTTACATTTCCTCTTCTTTCCCATCTGAGGGTCAGTGTCCAGAATTCCAGCACCAGTATCCTTCAACATCAGGAGATTCTCCACGCAGACTTGAGTGTCGATGCATCTGGAGTAGTCAGAGACCTTAATGTCCTTAAAAGTCTGTGTCACCAAATCAAATGAAACAACCCTCCAAATATTCTGTTGCAGTAACACTTCCTGCCTATTCAACGAGAAACCAATCGGCCACTCGAAAGACATATGTTTTTGGCGATGGCCAACTCTGAACAGCCTAGTCCAAGAACTGGCCAAACCATACTGCTTCATTACCCATATGTCTGAGAACTCCAAATCATTAACCAGAAGGCAAAGACACCCATCTAGCACCCCAATACGCAAGTTAATAAACTCTACTCCGTACTCAGGCTGTGGGACCTCACCGAAGCTATGATCACTGAGACTGAAGCTAATTATGGAATAATACTTTGTAGTCCCAGTATAAACTCCATGAGCCCAATGCAAAGTTCCATTTACCAAAACACCATGATCGCGCTCTGAGAAAAATGGGTGAGGAACACTTGGACCGCTAATCCATGAATCGGCTCTCAAGCTGTAAACCATGACTTGGCTCCGAAAAGGACCTATCTCCTCATCTGATTGGAGAATCCTCACAAACTTATAATCCTTGGACACCGCATCGTACCCAAAACCAAAACAATACCGATGAGCTAAGCTCGAAGGCTTGGCCAAAAAGGGTAACTTTTTTTGAGTTCGAGTTGTTGGGTTATACAGCAAAATAGTGAGGTGCAGATCATAATTGCACAGGGATAACAACCCATGGCAACAACCCACCACATGCGCATATCCCTCCTTCCCAAACGGGTTTCCAAGGTTCGAAACACAACCAAATGTATCAAATTCAGCAGAAGACAGATGAGGAGCTGAAAAAACAAATCGCCGAATCGGGTTTGATTGAGCTAGGGTCTGATCAAGATGAATTTTGGTAAAATGGGGGGAGCTAATTATAAGACACCATAATTTGCACACACACTTGAATCGCAATAACGGTTTTCCGGGCAATCTTAGGAGTATATTAATCACCAAATCCACAGGCAGGTCCATGAATTCAGCCATTATTGCAATCCCAATTCTAATTCACACACATTTCATCACAAAGAATTCAACTTTTTCTGCAAAAAGATTGGAAATTGCAGCAATTGGTGTCACAAATCATGGGTAACTCAAACATTTCAAGATTCAAACCAATTCTAATTACACATACACTAACATTTAATCACAAATAATTGACCTTTTTCTGCAAAAAAAGATTGAAAATTGCAGCAATTGGAGTCACAAATCATGAGTAAATCAAACATTTCATCCTAAAAAATGAACTAAACTTGCAGAACAATTCAAATTACATTTACAGTAACATCAAATCACAAAATTCACACTACTCTGCCAAAAAAATTAATGAAAATTGAAACAATTAAAGTCAGGAATCAAAATTATAATTAGGATTAAGTTTTAGTAGGAAATTGCAGCAATTAGAGTGAAAAAATCATGAACCCATCAAACAATTCATCCCACAAACTTCACCAAAAAGTTGCAATTATGATATAATTGGATTAAATTAAATTGGAGAAAAGGGTTTGCAACAAATGTCAAAATTAAGAAATACAAGTAATCATGAATTTTAATTAATTTACAATAAAATGAAATAAAAGAAAAATTGGGAAAGAGAGAGATTACCAGAAAGCTGTGATTGGATTAGGAGAGAGAGAGAGAGAGAGAACAGAAATGATCAAATGATGATGATGATGATGGAGGGAAGACTTGAGAAGCAACCAAAAAGTAGGATTAAGAGTAAAGAGATAAACAAGTGTCAATTTGAGTTACTCGTACGATCGGTCGTGGTTCAGAAGCTCAGTGTTTTTCAAGTTCGGATCACCGACTCGACTTAATTAGAGATATCGAGTTATTGACTCTCGAGTATATATACGGAGTATAATATAATTAGACATTTAGACGTTTAGTTCTCGTAATTTATATGAAGAAGAAAAAAAAAAGTAACTTTTTTAATCAATTTTTAAATGTGTATCTGTTCGTCTTTTGGAAAAAGTTGATATTAGTAAATTAATGACTCGAGGAGATTATCATTGGGTTCGTAATGGACAAATGAAAATGGTTGTTGTGTGACAAGCTGTTGACCACATAGTTGATAGAATATCATGCTAGTTGGGGTATTTGGACCAGAGTTTGTGATATGTGACTCATGTGACTACGTGAGTATGAAAGGAATTAGGTTCTTGTTGGGAGGATGATTATCATCCAATTTATTTATTAAGCTTGACTAGTAGTCTAGTATTGCGTATAAGCATGAGAATATCGTGGTAGTTGGAATTTACCAATCTAGTAGACAAAAATGAAGAAAAATAAACTATGTTTCGACTAATTCGGCCGATAGTGTAATGAAAGAGTACATATATGATCACAAGTCGAGACTTTATATCATTATACGGTGTATTCGTGTATGTCATGTTGTCCTTGTGGGCTCTAGGTGTCCAAGAAGACGGGAGATATTGCAAAACTATTATTATCGACTTCTCACTTATTGCGTTGAGCCGTAAAACTAGTTAAAACACACGAAAAGAAGTTGAAGAACAAATGCACATATCGAATCCAATTGGATGCTGTAAATATGTTGCAACTTTTGCATCGACTGACCTTGTTCATTAAATTGAGGCCTTAGGGTTGGGCTTATTTGTTTATATTCGGCCCAAATAAAAGCAGATGAGAATCGTAGTGGGCTTTGGCTTGACCTTTAGTCAAGCTTCAAAAGAGCTTCTACGGGAAGCCTATTGAGGCCGAGAGGCGAGAGCTCTGTGCCCGGATTAACATTTCAACAGGCTGAAAACAAAAGAATGTTTTTTCAAGAGTATAGAAAAGTAACATCAGAACAATCGGTATGGATTATTTTAATTGAAATGATATCATAGTTGGTTATAAACACAAAAATCACCAAGAATGATACTCCCTCCATTCATATTCAAATGCCCCATTTTTTTTTATGCAGTTTTTGACGGACTATATTTGGGCACACCTCTAAATCAAATGAAATATTAACTTGGTGTAAAAACTAGCAAATACTCTATTCTGCAATGCACTATCTCAATTCCCCTTAAATTTATAACAAATGAGTCATTCATTTGTTTGATATATGACTCACAATTTGGTAAACAAAAACTGCAAAGTCAATGGGCTATTTGGACATGAATGGAGGGAGTATAATATTTGCGCACGGGCTTAAACAATAGTCTATAATAACTCAGTTTGGAGTATGACAAGTTGACAACTTAACAAGTCTTCAATTTGGACAAAAACGTTCAAAATATGTCTAAATAATGATTCACGAACTAATTTCTAAAAATCAGTACAAATTAGTTAAGTATTGATTTGATTTACTAGTACGCGGCAGGGGAACTATCATAGTCAGAATGCAACGTACTCTAGATTAACAAGTAATCTTCTTGATTACATTACAAAATTACTCCAAAATTATCGAGCTAATTAGTGGAGAAGCATCATCCTTAATTCTATAATATCCTAGACGTGTTTAACACTAATTGAAAATAAATTGCACTTCGGTTATATAATTAAGTCAACAATAGAGTAATCTAGCAAACCTTAAAACCCATTATTTTCTCTCCATCAATCAAATCTTAATCATGAAGCCACCGCTGGTTTTTGCCTTAGCCATAATTGCACTGACGACGGTTGTCAGTGCAGTGTACGAGAATAATGAAGCCAAAGTGTCGAAACAGCTAACTTCAGGTGCGGATTATTACGGTGTTGATAGGTCAATTGTTATGCATCATCGAATAATTCAGCCTGTTTCGAACCCGCTGTTTCTCTGTCGCTGGGATCATGCGTCGGGAATGCGGGTTTGTCGTCGGGTTGTTAATCTCGGACGACTACGGTTACGACGACAGGTGGATCCAGGGAATTGTCGTAAGGTATTGTATCTTGGTCGTGAAGGAGTTATCCGTGTTCGGGAGCTTTGTAATTTTTGAGGCATGTCAATGGACCGGTCTGCTGAATTGAAGGGTATAATTGAACCAAGTAATTTTGTTGCCGTCTCGGGTTTGGCTCGGTCAAAGCTTGGCTCGAACATGTATTGTCCAAGGCGCGAGGGGAGATTGATAATAGGGAATTGGGTCGATGATCGATCATTTAGAAAGCTCGGCTAGTTTAAGCAATCGTCGAAAAAATTTAATTAGGTTGTTTGTAATTCTAGATGTTTTATTCATATATCTAGCCCATAGATTAATTATTGTCTTCAATTCTATACATGTTGAACTATATAGGTATGACCGTATGAGGCTTAGCTTATTTCTTTTTTGCAAGCAAATTTAGTGCATTTTATTCATCCAAAGTGGGAATAAAAAGCGAAAAGCTTACAAAAAAGAAAACCACTAGCGATCACGACTTGAGAATGTCAAGTACATCCTCACTACCAATTCCTTTAAGATAGCTAAAAACTCTTATACTAGTATAGTACTTAACTCTAAAGCTAACCCAATCCTTAGAGTGTTCCTCGTCTTTGAAGATCCTACAATTTCTCTCGTACCATAACATATAAATCAAGGCTACAAAACTACATTTCACCCACTTCCATTTCCAATTTCTCTTCCTGCTGTTATGACCAATCCAATTGCAGACTCCATTCAAGCTAGTAGCATTCGAGCCAATGTGCAGCCAAGACTTAATCTCCTCCCAGATGTTCTGAGCAAAAGAACATTGAAAAAAGAGGTGCTGATGGCTCTCAGCAGCAGATTTGCAAAGGCTACAGCGATTGACAATGATCATGCCTCTGTGAACAAGATTATCAATGGTAGGAAGAGGCTTAGCTTATTTCATGTGTCTTATAAGGAGTACTAAGGAAGTCTCTTAGTAATGCTGCATCCAAATACTTATTCAACGGTTATTAGTTACGGAGTATACATTTTAGGTTATCGATGGTCAAAGTATGACATCGATAACTTTACAATAACGGTAAAGTAAATAATTGTATCAAAACGAAATCGAGATTCTTATGAATCATAAACGAAGTGTAATTGTTCACATTTTTTTCATGTTGATCTTGTGATCAACATTCTCTAACAAAGTAACAACTATTGTCAGATTTATCACCAACTCATCAACACAAACAACATTTTCTAACCACCACATGCAAGACCAAATTAGCATGCATGAAGCGTACCAATGACAAAATAAAGAATAAACCAAATCTATATAATAATATTAATAGGCTAACATAAAAATCTTTTAATCATACGTGTCATCTTCAGAGTATATTAACTAAGTTTTTAGCAAAAAAAAAAAAAAAAGTCACGTAGGGTGCTGATTTGTCATACTACACTACGTTAAAATTAATAAAAAAAAATAATATATATTATATACAAAAAAATGACATACATTAATCAATATTTATTTGTTCAATTATTAATAATGATTTTCATATTCTACACCTTAACTTTTTTGTTTTTAAATGATGATAAGTCAATATAATGACTTTTGTCCATTGGTTTTCCATTTGACATTACATTCTAATTTGACGTACTATATATATTTTCTTATCTATACTTATCTATTAATAGACTAACATTCCAGCCTACGTGGCGGAATATCAGAACTTTTGGAGGAAAAAAAGCCAGCACATAGCTGAGTTGTCAATTTTAAACTGAATGATAATTTGTTCTTATCCACGTCAATCCCACCAATCCACCATGTCTATTAGTCTTTCCACTGGCTTCTCAATTTGACTGTACCGTTCATCTTCCTCCCGAGTCTGATAAAATCATAAAACTGATCAATTCTGATTTCTGAGTCTTCGGACGTTTCTATCTCCTTTCATATTTCCTCCTTTTCCCTTTTTCATCTTCCTGTTTTCCACTTCGCACGCAATCCTCTGACTGTTGGTATGCATTAATTGAAATTAAGCCCCTCTAATCACTCACCATATTTAGTCTTTTGATTTTTGCTAAATCCTTTGCCCAATATTATAAGATTGTCCGCTTGATTTTGTTTTTCAAAGAATTCCGTTTGTTTTTGTTGTTGTATTCTGATCATTATTTTATGTTGATTTCCAGGTATCTAGAATAATTTGAAGAAGTTTGCATTATTTGGGTAATGAGAATTAAGGTAATTGGATTGGATTTGTAGGGCATTTTTGGGTTTGTTTGAGCATAATTTGTTTATACCCATTCGTTATATTTAGTTTTCAATCCAGTCATTCATTTTAAGGGTTCGAATAGTTTTTGATTTTTTTTGCTGAATTGGTGAGTAAGAACAGGTTGAATCTTTGTTTCAAACGAAGCAATTTTCATAATTGTGCAATTTTCTATCAAATTCGAAGTATCTATTGATTAAATTAATTTCTTCATCTTCTTTGTAGCTTCTGCTTTGGGTTTGATTGTTGTGTAATTAGTTCAATCCGTTGGTTTTCATAGTGGACTAATTTTTCCCTTTTTGGTACTAATCTAGACCCATGAGTGAATTTCGGCAAGCAAGGTTTCAACTCTAATCCTGGGTAACTAAAGGTATGATCGAAACCAGTCCATCTTATGATCGAAACATGAGCGCTTCACTTCGGGTATCTTTACATCATGTTTATGATTGTTGGTGTACCATGTCAATGAACCCACTTGCTGGCTAATGTCTTATAGACTCTGATCAGACTCAAAATGTTTATGATCAATATAATGTTAGAGCCTTAGAGTGGTCTATTAGCCTTTTGTTTTCTTATTGTGTGTTGCTAATCAACTACTTGAATTGAGCATTTGGTTGGACAGTCGATTGTAGCCTATGATTATGGGTTGTGTAATTTTCCATTGTTTTTTTTAACCTGAAACTATAATGTGTCATAGTGTTAAACTATATTGGCTCGTGTTGGTAGTTCATTAAGCGGTGATTTGAATAACAAACGCTGAAATGCAGAGTATGACTTGATATATATTTATAGGGTTGATTCATGTTTTTTTTTTTTTGGTTACAAGGGCCGATTCATGTTAATGTGTGCAATAATGCATTTTTCCTTAATGTCTTGCTTGAATGTCACAAAGGACTATATATATGTGTTGCCATGGTAAAAGGATAATAAATGTTCAGAACTTATAGGCACAAGCTTTCTAAGATTATTTGAAAGTGTTATTCAATCATTAAGCATGTGAATGTAACATTAGCAGAAGACCCATCTAACTGAGAAGCTCAGATCTTGGTATTTTTCAATTAGCTTTCTTTCTTTTGGTTCAGCGGCCTTTTCCTAGAGCACCACTAGGTTTTTAGCTGTACCTACTAAAAATCTGTCAAACACCGATTTCTCAAAAGCAAGGATTTCATTAAAATTGAACCTACTGATACCAGTCTCCTAAAACGCTTCATGGATTGATTATTATATCTTGAGTCATTACTTTTAACCTAAAATCTGTGAGATAATTGTTTATGAATCCACTAAGAAATTTAAATTTCTGAACATTGCCGAAGAAGTAAGTGTAAGGTCAGCATATCAGAGCTAACATGTTTGTCTGACGACGTCGGTTCAGGTTTTGTTTTTTTTTTTTTTTTTTTTTACGCCTTCCAGCATTTGCTTTTTACTGGCAAATTGATTGGTAGCTGTTTGTGAGGTTGATCTGTGAGTGCTATACTGATATGTAGTTCGTATGATATGATTGAACTAAAAATCTGGGAACAGGACTCATGTCCAAAACATTTTGAATATTGACTTTTTTTTTTTCGAAGTACATGCCTTTGTCACTTAGTTACATCTCACAGACGTTAGCCTAATCATACTATGCTGCAATTTTGACATTAGAGAACAAAAAGTTCTTTCATCACCATTATAGCATAGATTATTCTACTGAAAGTGCTTTTGATAATTGTGTAATTAAGAATGTAATTATGCTGATTTATCATCGAGTTTGCATTTTTTACACTGTTTTTGGAGATTATGGTATGTGGGTTTTTCATGGGGTTTGTGTATGAAGAGATATGTGACTTTGCTAAATCAACGAACTATTTATGTTGGAGATCATCTTAGTATCCAAGATTCCAAGCCAACGAGTACTTAGGTGAAGTATGAGCGCTTTCCTCATGCTTGACTTGAAACTGTCCTGCACAATAAGTATTACCTCTCAGTAGGCATTCGTTAATTGCATTAAACACACTGCTTACATTTATCTTACACTATAGTTGTGTAAAATTGCTTTGCATGCACATATTAAAAGAAAAGTCAAGTCATCAATGTGCTGTCAACTTTAAGCTGAATGCTAAATGTTGTTATCCACATGGATTAGTTCTGACGTTTTCCTGTAGGAATTACAATCTGTAATGCATCTCTTAAGAATCAGAGATATCCTGGAAATAGTTTTGGATATTAAGTTTCATTATATATTGACTCGACGGTTGTATGGTGTTGTATTGTACCACAAGTCCACAAGTGTTTCACTGCCAATGTAATACATGTTTCAGATAATTTTAGTGGATCCTATATATTTGTGTTAGGTCTAGGAGGCCTGAACTAAGAATCGTGTCATATAAATTCTCACTTGCAATGCTCGGCAATCTGACATAACATAATGTTTGCGTTTGTCGTTGTATAGTATGAAAGTCCTGAAAATACATCGAAGCAAGTATAGCCTTTCCTCCTTTAATTGTGAAATGTCCTTTTTTTTTGGAAAAAAACAAAACTTCTCTGAACATGTGCTATCTTAGGTGACATATATGTGTGTAATGCTTGCTCTATGTGCCCTACACGCTGTCAAAAGCCATGATCAGAAGGTCTTAACAACTTGCTCCATGAAGCTTGCATTTCCTTCATTCTTTTAGTCCCTTGCTGAATGAATCTGTTTTTTCCTTTCATGCCCTTGCTCAAGAATGGCCAATTGGCCATGTTGTATGAGTCCAATTGAATCAGCAATAATCTTTGTCTAAGCAATGTTAATCTGTATAGGGTCTAGCTTCAGATTTACATGTATTTGTTCATACATGTTTGAGTTATTTGCGTTGCATCTGCCACTTCTGAACTCGACAGTTCAGACTTGGTGCTCGGGAGTAATTTAAGTTTATCAAATTACTGATGATGTGTTTTTGTCCCCCTCTCTTAATTGATAAGTTTTCTTTTTATTGAACCAAAACTTAACCTCTATTCACAAATTTATTAACCGTTCCAGTAGCTGTTTTCAGAGTATACTTTACTTCGTCCACATCACTCATTTGGTGAGACCAGCCCTGAAATGGCCGTTGATAAAGCTTGCCTGCTCAGCTGTGGAGTCACTACAGGTTTTTTTTCGCTGTTTTAGTCTGCTTATCTCCCACCTTATATACAACATGTGTAAGAGATCCTCTGCAGCTTATATCAGCTGTTGGACTAATGGGAATGCTGTGTGTTTGCGCGAGGAAACAGGTGTAGGAGCTGTGTGGAAGGTGGCACAGCTGGAAGAAGGCTCTACAGTTGCTGTTTTCGGACTTGGTGCAGTTGGAATTGCGGTAATTTACTAAAATTCAGACACTTTAGATTCGCTTCAATTTTGTTAATCCATGGTTTTATGCACATGGAATAGTTTATTGGTATAGTGAAACTATTCTGATTGCTTAAGATGTCATTTGATGTACGAGTAGGTGGCTCAAGGCGCGAAGTTACAAGGAGCTTCCAAGATCATTGGTGTGGACTTAAATCCCAAGAAGCAGGAACTTGGTAGGTTATTTGGTGACTTTAGCTCTTCAAATAAATTGAAACTTTACTGTCTATATTTTTTGATCTCCCTGTCAGGTTATTAGTTAGTTACGTGTACTGTATACAGTTTGAGTCATCACAATGGCTTGATCACGGATTACCTGTTTTCAGGAAAAAAAAGTTCGGGGTCACTGATTTTATCAATCCGAAAGACTGTGGGAAGAAGAAAATCAGTGAGTTGATTAAAGAGCTCACATATGGGGTACAGATTATACATTGGAATGCATAGGTCTAGCTTCTGTCATGCAGGACGCTTTTGACAGTGATAGAGATGTAAGTTTTGTTGTATTTCAATCTGATTATCAGACTAAGTTCATGTTGATATGTTTTATATGTATCGTATTTTAACGATTTTGGATGATTAGGGCTGGGGAAAGACGATTATACTAGGAGTTGAAAAACAGGGGGCTCCTATGAGTATAAACACTTGGAATATATTGAGTGGCAGAACTGTGACGGGCTCATTTTTTGGTGGAATCAAACCCAAATCTGACATCCCTGTTCTTGCACAAAAGTATATGAACAAGGTAAGTCCTTTGAGATCCTTCAGATGTTAGTTTTTAAGCATCATGAAGCAAATTGCTCTTACATATTCAAAGAACACGTAAATAAGTCAATGAAATAGAGAGAGTATGTGCCTAATAGAAGCGAGTTCCGGGCACCTGAAGGTAGACATGCACAGTTTTGACTTTTGGTGATGTTCTACTGATGTTGCAGGAATTAAGTCTTGATGAATATATTACTCATGAAGTTTGCTTTCATGATATCAACAAAGCGTTCGAATTATCTCATCAAAGGGGAAAGCCTGAGGTGCATTATATGGATGGACAAGTTAATGGTTAAGGATCAGTAAGCTTTGTACATTATTCCAACTAGATTCACCCATAAACTAAAACTTTTAACTGTAATAAACTCAATTGGTTCAAGCCTGTTGAGGCAAGTTAATCTTAAATACAAAATTGCGCGATAAGTCTATACTAGCTGATTGTTTCATACAGCCGCAACTATTAGTAAGGTTGATCAAATGGTTTAGAGTTCAATGGATTAAAAATTATGTCTCCCTCTAGCAAAACTCATATCTTGGCCTAAACCCAAAATTAAACCATGTTGAATTCTTGAAAAAAGACGTGTTTCCTTCATGTATACTCCTATATCAACATTCTATTCCCAACAAAAATAATCCATGAATGTGTTTTATCGTGCATCTATAAAATAGTAAAAGGATCGAAGGTGGGAGTTTCTCATCTTGCACAAGTGAGCGATTGATCGAGGAGGAACGAAGTACATAATATTCAAATCTTTCTTCTTATAAATGTATCTCTTTTGTCTGTTGTTTTGCCATGGCACCCGAAAGAGAACGAACTGTACTTATACTATTAACAAATTCCAGTTCATCCTTACTTGCTTTACATCTCAAACTTCCCATTTTTTCACTAAGCTAATACATTTCGTTTTAAGTACCAACAATAGATCCCTTCTAAAATGGTTGTCGAATGTCAATGTCTTACTATACACAATGTTAAACAATGAAAGCTATTTGATTATTTGTGATTCAGAACTTATAACTGAGGTTTACGATTAGAATTCAATTCACAAATAACCCAATACAGACCCGTGAATACACGGGGGCAAAAACTAGTGTATTTCTAATTTCTTTCCCAACATAAACTTCACAAAACAAACTAAAATTATTTGATTTTAGAACAAGAAATATGAGTAATTTAACTAATTTTCCATCCTCATTTTGTTCTCAAATCTTTCTAGTTTTTTTTGTACTGATCATTTTCACAACCAAATCACCATCTCATGGCCTTAAATTACAACTAATCTCGCCAACTCTTCCAAACTCACCAGTATACTTTGGCAATTTCACTTCTACTCAAAAAATTGCTTGGCTTACTGATCAAGCTTTGTCTCGGGTGAGTGCTCGCCTTACGAGGAAGGCAATTACATCAAATACTTACCATACAAACACTCTTCAACCTTCTATAGTAGGTCGTGGTGCATACGACCTACTCTACTATGCCAAAATTGGAATCGGGTCTTTCGATGATAACCCGAAATTCAAGACTTACTATCTAGCCGTAGACACTGGCTCCCCACTCACTTGGCTTCAATGTGAAGCTTGTTGGATTATTGATCCAAAATTATAATTTGATTTAGTCAAAATCAGTTTATGAGATCTCCTATGTTTTAGTTGACTGTTTCCCGATTATTATTAGAGTATGAAGTTAGTGACTTAGTGGATAATTGCTAGTGCCTTAGTGGGTTAAGTTGTGTTAAACGTGGGAATAGGATTAGTTCCTAGTTTATAGACTTTGTTATAGTTGATATGCTGTACCCACGGCCTATATAAGGCTGAAGTTTTTATGTTATTAATTGAGTTAGTTTTTCATCAGTAGACTACTCCAAAGTATGGTTTACTCTCATTTTATTCCTCCCCTCTAAAATTCTACATGGTATCAGAGCTCTTGAGATGAGAGATTGATCACCTCCACTCAAGTAGCCAGGTTCGATTCCGAAATGGGGCGAACGAAGATTCCGCTGCTATCAAAATCAAATTGAGGTAGAGTGAAATTACAAAAGAGAGAGTGTCTGAGAGTAACCTAAATTTATCAAAGAAAAAAAAAAAAAGTTGAAGGTTGTCATACGGCAACAGCTTTGTGCAATTGCAAATAAAACAATAAAGAAATGTTGAGAGTTGTTTCCTAATGTTGAGAGTTGTTTCCTAAAGAAATGTTGAGAGTTGTTTTACTCGGCAACCAACCTTGTAAATCTAGCATCAAGAGAATCTGCCGGATGCCAATCAAGACGAAGAAGGCACGCGGCCTTTATGAAGAAAATGATGGAGAGAAAGTGCTCCAATGAAGAGATATGTAGGTGAGAAGTGCACCAAAAGACGTTGGAGAGAAGGGCTCCAATGAAGTAGCAAAGAATGGTCGAATTGGTGATTATGTGCATCAATTAGGCGGTGATGAGAAGTGCATCAACAAGATGGTGATCGACGAGGAGTGCGGTCATGGTGACGAGAAGTGCGTCATACAAGTGAAGAGAAGTGGTTCACGAATTGTGGAGAGAAGTGCTCCATGAAGAAGACGGGTGTGCAGAACCCGATTGATCAAGATTCGAAGGCGAGATCAAAATTGAAGAGTACGAGTACTACGATGTCTCGTATGTTTGTTGCGGCGAAGGACGTAACGATGTGTTCGTCTTAACGAGTGGGCGATCAAGATTATATTGCTCTCGAGATTTTTGGATCAAGGGGGTGTGTTGGATTATTGATCCAAAATTATAATTTGATTTAGTCAAAATCAGTTTATGAGATCTCCTATGTTTTAGTTGACTGTTTCCCGATTATTATTAGAGTATGAAGTTAGTGACTTAGTGGATAATTGCTAGTGCCTTAGTGGGTTAAGTTGTGTTAAACGTGGGAATAGGATTAGTTCCTAGTTTATAGATTTTGTTATAGTTGATATGCTGTACCCACGGCCTATATAAGGCTGAAGTTTTTATGTTATTAATTGAGTTAGTTTTTCATCAGTAGACTACTCCAAAGTATGGTTTACTCTCATTTTATTCCTCCCCTCTAAAATTCTACAAAGCTTGTACGAACCCGGGAAATCATTGTTTCCCACAAATCGATCCGTATTTCCCAAATTCCAAGTCCAATACATATATTCCTCTTAAACATGATAAACGAGGAGATTGTGTGCCCTCGAACAATCGAACCACTGAGGATGAAATGTGCATAATTCCTGCATTATATGGGGATGGACATACCATATCTCTTGTTCAAGTGGCGTACGAAACGTTCACGTTCGATGATAACGACCGTGAAAAAGCTTCTCAAACAATCATCAACAACCTGCTATTTGGGTGCGTTTTCAATCAGAGTGGTTCCGGAATCACCGAGCCAACGATTATGGCTGGCCTTCTTGGGCTAATGCGAGGCCATCCGGCTTCTTTTCAAGTCCAACTCGACCCAGCCTCGGGTGTGGGACTGACTTTCTCGCATTGTTTCCCAAGCCTAACCGAAAAGGGAGCCGGTGGTCAAGGTGTAGAAGGTCCAAATACTTACCTTACGTTCGGGGAAGACGTACCTAGAGGTTCGGATTACCAAGTCACCCCTTTCCTTCCCAAGCCTAATGATGATTTTTACTACATCAATATGTTCGACATTGCGGTTAATCAGGTTCGTCTACACGTTAATTCTTCTGTTTTTGAGGTAAATGATGGAGATGGGGGTGTAATTGTGGACTCGGGTTCCTCTATGACCATGCTCATCCCACCGGCTTTCGCCTCGCTCGAGAAGCACCTTGTGAGTCTATTCTCCGAGAACAAGAGTTATCAGCGTAAAGCCGTGAATGAATCATTTCCCCCACTATGCTATAACGTGAAGAAGAGTGAAGGATACGCTAATCTTCCTAAGATTGTGTTCCTGCTACAGGATGCGGAATTCGAGGTTTCGCCAGAGCAAGGGTTTATGGTAGCGCATGAGGGAGATCAAGAGTATTTCTGCCTGATGATGGAGCCGTTTGATAAAATGCAGGTTAGCGTCATTGGTGCGTACCAAATGGTTAATCGTAGGTTGGTTTATGATAGTGCAAAGTCTCAATTATTATTTAGGAGTGAGGACTGCGGAAAGGATAATGTTTAATCTAATTCATCCAATTGTTTAGTTAGAACTTTAACTTGTCGTAATATTGTCATCCTAATGTAGTAGGACAATGATAGAGGTCTGCAGTATAGACACTTGAAAGTGTCTACAATTAGCATTAATTTTACTACACTAGCAAAATTTTACTACTCACACAAATAATTTTACTGCATGATTTTTTCATCACAATTAATTTTACCACTCCAATATCAATTTTACTACTATTAACTTAATTTTACATTGTAGACAAATTAATTGTGTCTACAATGTAGACCTTTAGCAATATGCGTAGTAATGTAATATCATTTTGTTAAGAAAATATATATCGATGACGTGGCTCGGAGTTCGATTATATTGTTCTGTTTTTATAATTTTATTATCCAAGTTTATTCTTATTAGATTTCATAGTGTTACATTAGTACTCTTACAGTTTTACTAGTTTCGAGTCTTTCAATGACTAATTGGCAAGCCCTCGAGTTTGACTCAGTCAGAGCTTAGATCGAAAACTTCGTGGTAAACTTAACAAAAATGAGTTGCTTGAGCTAGCATAACAAACGTGACTACGGTCGATTGGGTTAAATCAGTATAGTCGGCATGGAAAGCACTATATGACTATGATATCGGATCGGAGTTTCAAGGAGCCTAAATTAGTAAGAATGAGTAATTACGTACAAAGTCCATATGACTCATGTCAATCTTTTTTGTAATGTTCAAAAGCCGTCCAAATGTGAACTAAGCTCTCCAAGTGTATGTATAGAAAGAGCAAGATATGAGCTAGCAAAACAAACGCGACTACGCTCGATCGGGTTAAATCAGTATAGTCGGCATGGAAAGCAATATGATTATGATATCGGAGTAATTAGTAAGAATGAGTAATTACGTACAAAGTCCATGACTCATGTCAATCTTCTTTTTGTAACGTTCAAAAGCCGTCCAAATATGAAAATGAAATAGGCATATATTTGAACTAAGCTCTCCAAGTGTATGTATAGAAAGAGCAAGATTAACTTAATTTATTGAGCTAGTTGTGGCGACAAGTGTAGCAATTTGCATTTCGAAAAAGTCATCGTCTCACCAATTTTGTTGACATATCACATTTTAAACTATTATTATAGCAATGCATTGCTAAGTAACGCAATGCAATTTGCTAGTACATACGTACATACAATAGCATCTAGTATCACGACCGAGCTTCACTTACGTAGTATTCTTAACGTGAGACACACTCTACTGTCTAATACGGAGTACATTATAGGCAAGTAGACACTAAAGTATACTTTAGTTTTGGAGTCGTTACGAATTACGACTAGTCACAGAGTTTATACAAGAGACTTAGCACCACCATGCATGTTGATTAAAAACATGCTTAAGACTACTAATCCATTTTATTTGATCATTTCCAACTAGTTAATCAAAAGCATATAAATTGAGTAATGCACCAAACTCATTCTTGCAACCTTTCAAATTTCAACTCATTTTCTTTCTACTCTGTCCCTCAAAAAAATGAGGACAGTACTATCACGAAACACACTGGTTCTAGCCGTAGTAGCCGTAGCCTTGGTTACATTAACCACAACGGTTCACTCATCATCATGTGACCACGACAACGAGGCTAACCCGGCCGAGACAGTCGACACTACCGACGGAACCATCATCGTTGAGTATCGCCGACAACTACAGACAATACAACCCAACAAGTTGTACTTGTGCCGTCCGGTTAAGGGCAAAAAAACAAAGGGAAAGAAATCAAAGAAGCAGAATTGTCAACGAGTTATTAGCCTCGGACGACAAGTAACATTACGAAAGACTATTAAGCCAGGAACTTGTCGTGCTGCGATTCAACGTAAAGTAACTATAGATAATTTCGGAAAGAAAAAGGTTGAGACTCACGAAATCGGGAAGCTTTACGTTCAAAGCAGCCAAGAGTCGTCCTAAACCAAAGCCGTCGCCTTCTCCTAAGCCGAAATCGCCGCCACCACCACCGTCATCAACCCCTAGTCCTGTGATTTCTGCTCCACCTCCTACTGTGGCTGCTGCCGTGGCTCCTACGGTGGCTGAGGCTCCCCTCTATTTCCTTGTCTTGTCACCGGCAACTGCTCCTCCGGCTGATGATGACTTAGGCGGCATAATTCTCGCACCACCGGATGCTTAATTCGACTGCGTCTCCTACGTAGTTGCTAATTTCTCCACCATCCAAGTGTGTTGTGGTTTCGGTTACAATGGATTTCGTACCTTGTTTAATAATTTCATTTAATTCTTTATGTTTTGTTTGAATATTATGTGATTTTGTTTCATTATTTCCGATTGCATTCAAAGTTTTTCATTGATGAAATTATTTACGTATATCATTCATAAGTAGTAAGTTAGAATATCACATTATGTGACTACCGAATTGAACATGATCAATCAGTTCATACCACATAGAACCATCTACAATGATTGAATAGCGCAATTTGATTTTTGAGTATCACAAGTCAAATTAAACGATGACTTAAATGAGAAGAATCAATATCGGGGGATGAACTAATTATCAATTATCAATCAATCGATCAATATCAATGGCGAGGCTAGTCATTGTACATTCGCACTCCGTTGAGCGTAATGGACATATGGTCATAGGACCAAATTTATTTATCAATTCACATCCCATCGGCCATCGCATATGTACCTATAAGCTAAGCACTCTCCATCCGTTCAATCTTATGACCCCAAGCATCCTCCATTGATCAACATAGCAAGAAAAGATATATTTGTCATAAATGGGTAGCGAATAATTCAAATGTTTTTGCATATAAAATCCTAAATGATGATCTCAGAATATGGAATTATACTTATGAGCCTCCCTTTTTTTATATGGTAACATATCGTTATGTTCCTAAACTAGCTAGATCACTGTGCGATTCAACTTATTCAACAATGTTTTATAATCAGATCATGTATATTCAAATCAAATCAAATCAAATCAAAACAGCTTTATTCAAATCAAATCAGAATCAAGTCAATCAATTCAACCAAATAACATAGCAAGAAAACATTTGTCATAAATGGTATGGGTATAGCGAATAGTTATATTGTTTTGTCATAGCAAATAATTCAAAATCCTAAATGAACTCAAAATATGGAAATAACTTATGAATTCCATTTATATATATAGTAACATATCATTTTGTTCCTAAACTATGAGATTGTGGTTGACTACTAGTCCAATGCATGGGAATTATAAATATGCACATCAAAAGGGATAGACGTACACATTATCGAACTATTTACATCAAAGAAAACAATTCATACATAGAGATAGACAAGTAATTATAATGGAAATGAGAATGCCAAACTTAATCCTCCTGATCTTATTGGTTTGCCTTCCCCTCAACTATGCCACTTCCAGAGTAATCCACCCTCATCCTCCCGCAGCCGCGCCTGCGCCATCATCATCCCATCATGCGCCATCACCATCCCATCATGCGCCATCACCATCCGATCAATTTTCCCCTCTAAACCCAAATGAACCCTATTTAGCTCAGATCGGGAATTATTCAGTGAACACGCATAACGAGGGAGAACATTTGCGTCACCCGAAACTAGCACCATTGGAGTTCGTCAAGGTGATCAAGGCTGGAGTGTTTGAAGTGTACGAAGTGTACGAGAGAAGTTCTGTCGTAATGATTCAGAGAAAGATCTATAAACTCACAATTTCGGCAACACGAGACAAAAAGACATGTACTTACGACGTTATGGTCACTATTAATTTTATTACTCCTGGTTGGAAGCTCAACTCATTTGAGCCTGCTGGAGGTAGTTCATGCGCTTAATTAAGTTGGTTGTGTAATAAGTCAGATTAGTGAGTAATTGTTGAAGCGACACCCAAAAGAATGAATCAAGGAGTTACTCCTCCATCCTATTGCCAATTGGGCTTAGGATGAAACTCCTTAGGTTTATCAAGTAATGGACAATATCTTTTCGTTATGGGTGTTGCTCAGGCCCATGCGTAATTTCACAGTAATAAATTTCAAGCACTTTTATTTTGATAGTGTCACCAATAATCCATTATATAAAATAGTATGCCTCATTCTATCATGAATTTGCTGCATCCCAAGTGCGTGCTTACCTTTCAATGTTACACTACTTCATTGTGCTGAAAGACTAATTAATACGAGAATTCGGGGGTAAAACACAAGCATTTCACGCATATAGTATCATTTGATTTGATCCATTCAAATAAATAGCTAGCACTTCACCCATATTACATGAATTGAGCAATCTTGCAAACCTTAAACCCATTATCTCTCAATCAATCTTAACGATGAGGCGGAAAATGGCGGCGCCCGTGGCGGCCTTAGCAGAATACGAGAATGATGCATGAAGCCAAAGCGCCGAAACAATGCATCGGCGCATATTTCTGCCAGTTTTGAACCCGCTGTTCCTCTGTCGCTAAAGTTTGTATAAAGTTACCGAGACATACAAATGAGGAAAATTACTGTATAAACTTAAAAGAAAATCGAGGCAATTAAAACAGAAAAACACAAGAATTTGCATTGCAAAATAGGATCGAGTATAACATTTCTATTAAACTTCAACACTGTAATAAGTGAATTAAACAATCGTAACATGTTACTTTGTGTAAGCTGAGATTGATCACATACATATTCACATGTCTCATGTTATTGTGATATATAGTAGGTACGAATATGTACAGTGCGGCAACCCATTGTTTTTGCTATCATTCGAAATTTGCAATGAATTGTTTACGAATTGCGTCAGTGTACAATAATATTCGCACTCCTTTGAGCGTTTTGGTCATATGTTCATAGAAACGAACTTGATCAACTCCCATCCAATCATCGTATTTACCTATCTACAATAAATGGATAACGGAATTAAACTTTAGAGTATAATATTAAAAAGTGCCAAGGGTTTTCCAGGTGTGTTCATAAAGTATTGTTCCATGGGTGATGATCCCGAGATAACATATCCATCAACTTTATGATCTCAAGCATTCTCAATTGATCAACATAGCAAGAAAAGATTTGGCATCAATGCATCATTAATGGGTATGTATGTAGGAAATGTTTTTTTGCAAAAAAATCCTAAATGATCTCAAAATATGGGAATATACTTATGAGCTCCATTTATTTACATAGAAAGATACTATTTTGTTCCTAAACTATGAGATTGTTGTTTACTAATACTTTAATACAAATCATATTGAGTGTGGGGGATCAGATCGTATATCGGCTTCCCACCAACTTCTTGTAAATCATTATTGATTTTTAGCATCGAATCAAATATAATATACTTATTGGGGACTATAAATATGCCCATCAAAAGGGATAGACGTACACATCGAGCTCTTTACATCAAATTAAAGAAATAAAACTCATATAGATAGACAAGTAATCATGGACGTGAGAATGGCAAACTTAATCGTCCTATTCTTGGTTTGTATTCCCCTCACATACGCCACTTCCAGAGTAATTCAGCCTCTCACGGCCACGCCATCACCATCCGAATATACTCCTTTAAACCCGAATGATCCCGACATAGCTAAGATAGCCGATTATGCAGTGTACACGTACAACAAGGAACGCCACCCGGAACTAGCACCATTGCAATTCGTCAAGGTGATCAAGGCTGGGGTGCACAATGTGGATGAGACCAGGATATATAAACTCACTATTTCGGCAAGACGAGACAAAAATACTTGTAATTATGACGCTGTCCTCACTCATTATTTGACTACTCTTCGTTGGACGCTCAATTCTTTTGAGCCTGCTAAAGGTAGTTCATGCCCTTAAGTTGATTGTGTAATGAGTCAAATTACTCCAAAAGTTAATTCCAAATCCCTGATGTGTGTAAGATTAATCGAACGATTATAATATCATTTGATCGATTTAAAAAAAAAATATAGCATTTCACCCATATAAATGAATTTAGCGATCTAGCAAATTCAAGCTTAAACCCATTTTCGCTCAATCAATAAATTAATCAATCAATCAATCTTAACGATGAGCCGACAAATGTCGCGAATTTCGGAGAATTTAGCCACATTTACGGATCATCACTTTCTAACTCTATAATTTTAAGGACTCTGGCACGCACTCTGCCAAAGAACCGGTCTATAATAGAACCGAGTTGTTTTGTTGAGTTCTCGGGTTTGGCTTGGTCAAAGCTAGGCTCGAAAAATGAATTGACCAGGCACGAGGCGAACTAGATTAAAAAGAGTTGCGTCGGAAACTCGGGATCTAGCATCGATCATTGACTTATTACTCATGTCACATTAGACTTATTATACGGTCTCTCTCACCATTTAATTGAAACCAGATTGAAGGACATGAATTACCTTAAGCTGGCTCAATTCTGCTGAGCCTCAAACCGGGTCGTAAGTTAACAATAACACGAAAATCCATTATTTACGCGAATTTGGATTCTACGAAAAGTCCGAGTAGTGAGTCGATTAGTCCTCTGCAATGCCAAAAATTAAAATCATCGACAGTCGATGTATAATTATGGCCAAATTAAAGTTATCAAATTTGACATCTATTGTCGGAAAATATACTTAGGTAGTGCATCAAGTAAAAATTATTTCACGGGAGGAGTCCTCTTTAGTCAACATTATTATTTCAGAGTTCAGAGTTCAGACCCTGATATAGCAGTAGGATTTGAACAGGAAGTCATTGCCTTAAAAAAGATTATATCCACTGCACAATATGAGTACTTGAACTAGGACCTTGCCCAACTGCGCCCTGGTCTACTATAACTTGTAATGAAATGATGATGATTGTGACTTCTTACCTTGATGTCACATGTCTCGGTTTCTAGGTAATTTAGGTGTGTCCATCGATCCAGAATCGGACCAAAACCGAAAAGTTAAATTTTCGTGTCCCAACTATATAAGTTGGGGTCATACTGTACATTTTATTCATCAACAAATTCACAAATTAACCATATTATGATTATTTCAAACATGAGCAACATGAGTTATTTTCCAACCTCTCATTTTTTTCAGCTCTTCCTAGTGTTTTTAATACTCATTTTCGCAACCAAATTATCACAAGGTCTGAAATTAAGTGTAATCTCCCCCACTTCCCCAGACTCACCAGTATACCTAGGCAATTTCACTTCAACTGAGAAAATTGCAAGGCTTACTGATCAAGCTCGGTCTCGAGTGAAAACTCGAGTTTTGAGGAAGGCAATTACTTCAACAGCTTATGATACAAAAACCATTCGCTCTTCGGTGGTAGGTCGTGGTGTCTACGACCTAATGTACTTTGCAAAGGTTGGAATCGGGTCATTCGATGATACCCCGAAGTTCAAAACTTACTACCTAGCCATAGACACTGGCTCCCCCTTCATCTGGCTTCAATGTGAAGCTTGCTTGAACCCGGAAAACCATTGTTTCCCACAAATCGAACCGTATTACCCAAATTCCAAGTCCAACACTTACATTCCTCTGAAAATTCACAACGATGATGTCGAATGTGTGCCCTCACCAAACAATCAAACACGTGAGGATGAAATGTGCATCAACCCTGCATTGTATGGGGATGGTCACACCAAAGCTATTGTCGAGGCGGCTTACGAGAAGTTCACTTTCGAGAACGGCCTCGAAAACCATCCTCAATCGATCATCCACAACCTTGTATTTGGTTGCGCATTCAACACGACTGGTTTCGGTATCACCGAGCCAACAATTATGGCCGGCATTCTTGGGTTAAGCATATATAGGTGATGAGGCCTCATTTCAAGTCCAACTCGACCCGGCCTCGGGTGTAGGTCTAAGTTTCTCACACTGTTTCCCAAACCTAACCCAAAAAGGAGCTGGTCCTGAACCCAAAACTTACCTTAGGTTCGGGGATGACATACCTGTAGGTTCGGATTACCGAGTCACCCCCTTGTTGCCTAGTAATGATTACTACATGGTAAAAATGTTTGACATTGTTGTCAATCAGGTTCGTCTAAACATCGATCCTTCGATTTTTGAGGCACATGATGGTGTTGATGGAGTAGTTGGGGGTGTAATTGTGGACTCTGGTACCTCTGTGACCGCGCTCATGCCACCGGCTTTCGCCTCGCTCGAGAAACACCTAGTAGGTTTATTTTCTAAGAACAAGAATTATCAACGCAAAGCCGTGAATGAGACAATGCCTCCACTATGCTATGACGTGAAGAAGAAGAGTGAAGGATACGCTAATCTTCCTAAGATTGTGTTCCTGTTACAGGATGTGGAATACGAGATTTCGCCCGAGCAAGGCTTTTATGTGGCTGATGATGAAGAGCAGGAGTATTTCTGCCTGATGATGGTTACATTTGATGAGTTAAACATCATTGGTGCGTACCAACAAGTTAATCGTAGGTTTGTATTTGATAGTGCTAACTCTAAATTGTGGTTTAGAGATGAAAACTGCGCAAATTGAAGAATAATCTCTAGTTTGATGTGGTAATATAATCCTAGTAATTATAATCCAAGTTTTATTATCATAAATGAAACTTGGGGTGTGTTATTACCGTGTTCGTGACTATATATGATCCGTGCTACGAACTTTACGTTCCAAAATCAAGAATACGATCGATATGATTAATTGGTCCGTGCGCTTCTATTATTATTAAAAAATTTGTCCTTCGAGTTCACCACCAATAGAACTCAACGGGTTACACCTGCTTGTTCAATGTTATATTTAGATTCGGCTCTTCTAAAAGGAACGCTAGACCAACAACTTGTATTATTAGGCGTGACGTGAAAGTTTAGGAATCAGCGAGAAGGTATAGGCATCTTCTTGTATGTGTATCATATTATTGTCATATTGTGTCATTATGGATTTCACGAGGTGTGTGTAAAGTTTGGAGGGAGACTAAAAATACATGGGGTAATTTGGGTATTTCTCTACTTTTATGCATGTGATGAGACGAAAAGAGATAAAAACGGGAATGTGATGGGACGTGTAACTAAAGAATGATCCACATACATTTGCAAATGTATATGAATATATAAATAGCCTTTTTTTAAGCGTTGTAATTATATCGATACATATCATTCGACAAAAATGATGTGATTATAATGTTTCAACTGCGTGATTAGTATTTGTTATAACACAATTGCTTATTTTACCTAAGGCCTAAATGCCTAATGTAGGAGTGTAGGACACATTTAGTATGAGAAGCGCGGTCAGTGTTGCAATAGAGAGTTGTTTTATATATTGTCTCTTTTCCCAAAAGAAGTAGATAGAGCTTAAGATGTTTCAGCAAGAGTGGCTAAATGCAGGGGGCATGCACCACAAAGAGTATAAACTTGCTCCTCAGTATCTCTCTGAGTCTCGACATTTCCAATCGTTAATTGAAGGTATCCGATAATATGTTTACCTTTCATAAATTTAGACCTGACGAAACTTATCCAAACTTGAACATCCGATACATACGTGGATTCAAATTACTCGACTTTTCATAAATTTCTTATCGATACACAAGTATATATATGGACATGAGAATGTCAAACATAGTTCTCCTACTCTTGGTTTGTCTTCCCCTCACATACGCTACCTCGCGGGTCATTTTAGGTGATACAAAACCCGTCGAGGCTGCGTCATCATCACCGTCAGGTGATACTACTTTCGATCCAAATGATCCTGTCATAGTCGACTTGGCGAATTATGCAGTGAACACACATAACAAGGCGGAACATTCCCGCCGTAGTCAGCTAGCACCATTGCAATTCATTAAGGTGATTAAGGCTACAATGCACTTTATCGACGACGACCCTAGCGCTTGGGTCAAACGTAGGGTATATAACATCAAACTTTCGGCCAAACGAGATGCTAATCCATGCACTTACGACGCTGTTATCAGTTTTTGGCCTCTTAATAGGGTCCTCACCTCATTTAAAGGTAGTTCTCCTTCATGTCCAGTTGGTTAAGGTTTGAGATTATATTATATGTGTAATTCCATTAATAAATGAGAAAATCTTGTAGTACCAAAATTTTTGTCGATTTGTCAATCGCCCTACATATATCGATCAGTTTATGTTTTGAATTTGAAACGTACCTTGTACAATCTAAACAAATGACAATGATATGACTTGAATGGGTGATACTAGTCACGAATACCTACAGATCTCGGGGTTAGGAATCGGAAAATATAACTTTGTAAACAAATCGAGCCGGTATAGACTAACGATCTTATCGATTATTGTACGTTGATAATTGTTAATAACATCACATAACGCAGATCAAGAGTACACTAGAAGATTCAATTAAACCACATAATATGACTACGAAGTGATTCTTAAACTTTAATTAACTACAGCACAATTGTCATTCTTAAACCAAAGCTTGGATTGTTTCATGTCATAGATGAACCTGTGATCGAGGATCAAGGTTGGCCTAGTGGTTAGGAACTCAACCTGCCCGGGGGTTGTCCCGGGTTCAAATCCTCATACCCCCACCCCCGCAGCATTAGCTGCTCCTTTGTACCAAAAATAGATGAACCTGTGATCGACTTGCTGGTATGCTCCTATGATTGTCGAGTAATCATCCGGTTGCATCACAAGACAGAAATATTCCGGGAATAACTCTGCCCGTGACCCTGTGTTTTCACCGACCATGAACCCTTGTTCAGGCCGGATCTCAAAGTGACTGTCCTGGAACAGGAACACAATTGTAGGGAGATTGAGGTACCCATCAGCGCGAACCATGTCGTAGCACAGAAGTGAACTCATCGTCTCATTCTCAGCCTTCACACGCGGCCAGTAGTTCTCATTCGTAGAAAACAACGAGATCAGGTACTTCTTAAGTGCAGTGTACGCTGGACTCACCAGGAAAGTAATAGTACTTACTGAATCAATAACCACATCACTGTCATCTTCAAATGTTGCAGGCGGGATGTGGAGGCGATCCCGGTTGACGATTATGTCAATCATATTAATGGAGTAGGACTCATCTTGGACCGGCAGGAGTTGTGTAGACTGGAACCCATCAGAAGTTTGAGGCACATCATCCCCAAATAGCAGGTAAGTGTTGTCCTGCTGCTGCTGATCCTGGTCTGTTAAACTTGGAAAGCAGTATGAGAAACTGAGGCCAACTCCAGAGGCAGGATCTAACTGCATTTGTAAAGACGTTTCGCCTTTGTCAAGGCCGAGAATTCCAGCCATTAATGTTGGTTCTGTAAATCCAGGAAACGTTTGGTTGAATCCACACCCAAATATCATGTTCCTAACTGTCACAGGAACATCAGTGTCGGACTCGAACGTGAAGGTCTCGTAAGCAGCCTGACCAGCAGTCCGGAAGCTACCGTCTCCATAACTGATGTTGATGTTGTAGGTGCAGAGTTCCTCAACATCAGATGAGGAGTGTTTCTTTGCTGGTGCAAGTACACAAATGTCATGGCTGTGTTTCAGAGGGACATATGTGTAGGATTGATTGTTTGGGAAAGGTGGGTTAATTTGTGGGAAGCAATGCTTCCCTGGGTCATTACAAGCTTCACATTGAAGCCAGGTAAGTGAGGAGCCGGTGTCTATGGCGAAATAATAAGGCTTGAATACAGGGTTGCTGTCGAACGAACCAACTCCAATTTTGGCAAAGTATAACAGGTCAAAAACACCGTGGCCAACTACAGAAGGCCGGAGAATTTTGGAGGTGGAGAGGTTCGAGTTGCTGTTCCTCCTGCTGACTCGAGATTGAGCCAGGTTGACGAACTTCTCCATTTTTTCAGATGTACTCCCTCCGTCCCAACTCAAACACCCCGACCCATTTTTGTAGTGGATTAAGAATAATTGATATAATAAGTTGAGTGGGGTAATATTTAGGAAAAGGAGGAGAGAGAATGTGAAGATTTATAAAAGGAGGAGAGATAATGTGAGAGAAGATGTAATAATTTAATAGAAGTAGGAGAGAGAAATATGTCCTAAAATAGATGGGGTATTTGAGGTGGGACGTCCCGAAATGGAATATTGGGTGTTTGAGCTGGGACGGAGGGAGTAGTCAGTTGGCCAAAGTAGGTGGGTGGCTCGAGCGGCGTAGGCAGGATGACCTTAATCTTAAGGCCATGAGATGTGCAAAAAAGCAGGATAAGGGGGAAAAGAAACTGAGAAACACCAGAGAATGTCATCATGATTTTGGTTCTAAAATCTAAATCTGAACTGTGAACTCATGAGTCATGAGTGACCCAGTTCTTATAGAAGCAATCCCATAATGTGCCAATAAAGTTCAATCAATTGCATACTCAAAATAGAAAGATAATCATTCCGCTCCCGGACAAATTTTGACCTATAAATAATATCACTTAGGTACCTAGATAATACAGAATTATTGGCAAATGACACCAAATCTGCTTAAGTAGTCTGCAAAACGCAATCGATAAATCTGTATCTTGCTGATCAATTAACATCACTAATTAATTTTACAGTATGCAAATGAGTGAACAAGTTTTTGTCAAGGCAACCCATCATGTTCCCATAAACTTCAATCAATTGGATTCTTAAAATAGAAACACAACAATTCTGTTCATGTGCAAGGTCTGGACCTATAATATCACATAGGTACCTAAATAAGCATATTTCATGGGCAATGACATCAAATCTGCTTAAGAAGTCTGCGAAACACAATCGACAAATCTGCATCTTCTGATAGATAACATTAACATTACTTGTACTCTATACGTTTACAACATGCTAACTCATAAGAATGTGTAACACCATCATATAAGGAAGTATAGAGAAAAAAGAAAAGACTCAGCATAGATTTAGCCGGAAACTTTAAATCGATGGTGATTTCATCTTTCTGATGTCTGAAGCACAAGAAATTTATCAATCAGGGTCTCACAGAGCATATATATCTGAATCTAATGTGAATACAATTCAACAGTACATCAGATTCGTCGGCCTAAAACCATTTCCATTAAGACAGTCTACCAAACTGTGTTGATCACAAGTCTCAGCAGAATCGTATCAGCAAGAACGGAAAAGATTAGACCATACGGAGTATTAAGTAGAAATTAGTCAGAGGAATCAACAAGTAGTGGAAATCTCTGTGTTTCGAAAATACAAAGGAATGACAGACCAGATCAATGCCTTCGAGACAACAACAGAGCAGGCACATAACAGTAATGTGCAACCTATACATTATTTGAAAGAGAGAATCATTTGCAAGTAAAAGAAGTGAAACCACCCCTCAAAAAAAAAAAAAAAAGTAATACCAGATTATGATTGTTAAACGTAAATTCTTCGTCAGGAAAAGCATCAATGACTTTTTCCAGGTAGCGTCAAAAGGTTCTCCACACAAGCATGGGCATCCCAGCATACACTGAAACCAGCAACCTCTACAGCTCTAGTTTTGAACGTTTCCAAGCTAATGGAGACCACCATCAAACGAACTTGCCTATAAAACAATTCCGATCTACTTGCAGAATAACAGATAGGTCTCTCCAAAATGTCATAACCATCACCTTTCTGAACAGTGAACTGTTTCATCCAAGATCCAGCCACGCCATAATCCCTCATGACCCATACCTCATAGTGATCAAAGTAGTTAACCGAAAGACAAAGGCATTCGTCTAGGACTCCCAAGTACATGCTACCCACCAACATGGTATCTATGGTAGGCAGTGGTATTGAGAAAAATGTTTCATCCCTCAGACTAAAGGCAACAATGGGAAGGTGTACTCTGTCTGTACTTTCACCAAGCCAATGGATAGTTTCATGAAGCAAAACGCTGGCGCACAGCTTAGGGTAATTGAAATAGTAAGGAACATCAGGACCCTTTGTCCAACAATCATTTTGTAAGCTATATATCATGACTTCACTCTTAAAACAACCCGTTTTAGGGTCGAAATCCTGAAGGATCCTCACACATTTATAGCCTCCGGAGAAGCTATCATACCCAAACCCAAAGCAGAAGTCCATTTTACCGTAATAGAAGGGAGGGTTGATGGGCAAAGAGGGTAGTGATTGGTGAGTTTGTGTAGTTGGGTTATACAGGTAAAGAGAGAGTTTGCGACCCATATTCCAAATGCAAAGCAAACCATGGCATGATCCCACAATTTCAGCACCCCTGTGCTCAAGATTCTTGAAAGGATAATTAAGTTCAACAGGGTTTTTGAAAGTATCAAAATCCGCCAAATGAAGCTTTGGCGTTTTGATAACAAAGTGGAGGTTTTTTTGGGTGGCAAGGGACCGTTCTAGATGAAGCTTTGCGAAATTAGGATCAGTGATTAAATCATACCATGCCTTGCACACACTCTTGAAGCGTAGCAAAGGATTTGCAGCCAATTTCAGAAGTATTTCAGTGATCACATCCAAGGAAAGTGTGGCCATTTTAATGAACACATTCAATTTTGGGTGGGTTGGAGGGAGACTGAGTACTCCACAAGAACACAGCAACAAAACTTTTAGGTGAAAAGAAGCACAAAAAGTCACCAGTGAAAACTCAAAGTTCAGTAAAAAAAAATCGAACAATGACCACTAAAGATCTAGAACTTGAAAGCGTAAAAAAGCTGCACTGGCAATCTTAAGAGAATATGAGTGATCAAAATGAAAGTGCTCATTTCTTCATTAGCTACTTTCAATCTATATATAGACAGTCAAGACAGAACCAGTTTAGACGACAAAAGAACGATAACAATTTCGGAGCTGTAATAGTCAGAAGATAGATACTTTGAACAATCAAACATTAAAGAAGGACAATTGTCTAACTTAATTATGCCAGAGCAGTCACTCATCATTACCCCAGCGCCTAGGCTCCCACCATAAGGCAGAGTAAGGGGGGGGGGGGGGGGGGTCAGATGTAGTCACTACTAACCAAAGTTTCTACTTCTAAGTTTGAACAAGGGAAGTGGCTGAGATTTAACTGATTAGTCTCTAATCAGTCAATGAGATAGATGGAGACACTAATCAGTCAAACGTAGCAGAGACTTTCTAAATAATCTACTGAATACATCTATAAGATACAAGAAGTATAAGAACAACAAAGTTACCTGTATAATAAGGTGTAACAGAACTTACATGTAAAGAAGCACAGAAATTCACCAGTAAAAAACAAATTTCTAGCAGAATATTTTAACATTAAAACATTAAAGATACAGGAAGTTACTGAGAACAACAAAGTTACTGGAAGAGAGTGCTGGACTACTGGGTAGATTTGCAATCAAAAAATGAAAAATTCAAAGTCAATATAAGGGTGCTTCACATACCAGGGGAATTTTCAATGGTTGCTGAAGATTTGTAAGCACTCAAATAATCAATTCAGTGAAGCAAAATGTCAATATAAGGGAGCTGTGGATGGCCAACCTCCATTTCATAGGCCCTCGCTTGAAAAATTACATGAAGTCGAGATTCAAAACTTTGCGCAAAAATAGAGCTGTGCGTGCACTTTTTGAAAGAAAACAAAGTAATGCAGAAACAAATGTAACAGTAGTAGATCACACTGTCGAATACTGATTCAACGTCACCCTCTTTTTCTTGTTTCCTGTAGAGCTTCTTCTCAGGTAGTAACAATCATTGTGATCGCTCGGGCAGCATTAACAGATTCTCCACACAAACGTGGGCATCCCAACATCTATCAAAGCCCACAACATGTACCTCTGTCATTTCCAATGTTTCCATGCAAATCGAAATCACTAGTGATCGAAAATGCCTAAAAAACAATTCTTTTCTGCTCACAGAATAACAGATAAGCCTCTCCAATGCCAAGTTGTCACCACCACTCGAGACGGTAAATTGTTGTACCCAAGATCCAGCCACACCGTACTCCTTCATGACCCACACATCATAGTGATCAAAATAGTTTGCAAGAACACACAAACATTCATTTAGAACTCCAGTGAATATGCTGACCCCAGACTCGGTACTCATAGCAGGCAGCGGTATTGAGCTAAACGTCTCATCCCTCAGACTAAACGCAATGATAGGAAGGTGTTCTCTGACTTTACTTTCTGCAGCCCAATGGATGATTTCATGAAGCAAAGCGCTAAACGAGCTTGCATATTCAAAATAGTAGGGAGGATTAGGACCTTTTGTCCAACAATCCGATTTCGAGCTATAAACCATGACTTCACTATCAAAGTAATCTGGTTCCTCATTTGAAATCTGAAGAATCCTCACACATTTATAGCCTTCGGAGATACTATCATATCCGAACCCAAAACACACGTTCAAGAGAACAGAAGACAGTCCACGATTGGTAGGCAGATAGGAGAGTGATTTGTGAGTTTGTGTAGTCGGGTTATACAAGAAAAGGGAAAGTTTGCGATCCATCCAAATGCAAAGCAACCCATGGCATGATCCCACTACTTCAGCACCCCCAGCATTTCTAGAAGGATAATTAAGCTCTACCGGGTTTTGGAAAGTGTCGAAATCTGCCAAATACAGACTTGGGGTTCTAATAACAAAGTGGAGGTTTGTTTCAGTGGCAAGGGATCCTTCAAGATGAAGCTTTGCAAAATGAGGGTCACTTATGAAAACATACCATGCCTTGCACACACTCTTAAAACGCAGCAACGATTTCGCCGGCAATCGCAATAAAATTTCACTGATCACATCTTGTGAAACCATAGCCATTATATATCAACAAAGTTCAATTTAGGGAAGAACATAAATTGGGCAGAAATTCGACAATAAATCTGAAAAAGATCAAAACTTTCGAAAGTCAAAACACTAAAGATTACCAGTAATCACATAAAAAAAAGCTTGAATTCATATATAAGCAGAATCAAATTAGGGGGAAATCAAACACAGCAATTTGCGAACAAGAAAAAAAAAACCCAGAAAAATTAAGCTGCAAATTGTATAAAGATTGAATCTTTTGCACAATTAAACATCAAAGACATGCAATTGAAAGCGATTAATCAGAAATAATCATAATTAATTAAGATTTCTGTGGAAATTTAGGCGAAATTAATCCAGTACAGTGAAAAAAAAAAAAACGAAAACACAGAAAATTGACAGAGGAGTGATCATACCAGGGAGATTGAGTGTTAGAAACTGAAGGATCCCAATTAACTTAGGATGTTGAATTCACCATTGAAGAATGAAACTGCTGGAATTAGGGAAGAAGGAGGCGTGTCGGAGGCGTTTCAGTTGCAGAGTGAGTATAATTGGGCATGCATGATGCATTGGTGTTGGCTGGCTAACGGTGGCGATGAGGTGGGTTCGTCTGACTGATTAGTGCTCGGGTTACGTCGGGTCGGGTTAAGATTCGTTAAAAGTTTCGTGAATTATTTTGCGTCTCAGTCTTTCAATAAACCGTAAAATTGAGGCAGTTTGGTTTAGTACGGGAAATTACAACTTACGAATGAAACTATCACGCGATTTTCGAGATCGTGAGAAATGGATTTCCGAATAAAATTTGGTTAGTATAGTTTCCAAATTTAGCATACAACGAGACTCGGGTAAGCCAAAGTCCTCACAAGTCACAAGTCACAACATAGTTCGAGAAATTAACAATCCGTATACTGTGGATATTTGAGTTGTAATTTTGGCTGATGTGATATAAAATTGTTCCGAAGGTTCACTTTGCACCAACGCAAAAAAAAAAAAAAAAAAAAAAAAAAAAAAAAAAAAAAGTGTATACAAAAGTCTTTGGATCTGAACGCCAAACGTTTGAAATGTAATGCAGCAGAGCTCAAACATCTGATGTTCAAAAGGCGAATCCAAACCAAAACGAAGACTCGAAAATTCAACTACACTGACGTAAAATCGGTTCCTTTAATGCTCACCATCTTCAATCCATTTCCTCACGCATTGAACCAAAGTACCTAGCTTACCTCGAGTTTAAACCCATGTGTCGCTGCACACACTTCCTGTCCATCAGCACTAGCTACTAACTTCTGTAGAATGAAGGAGAAACGCTCATGTCAGTTTCTTACATTGTAAGTTTTGTAACGTGAGCAAAAAGGCTGGGCAAATATTCGCTGAAACAATGGCAGTTTAGGATTTAGAACAAACAAGTCTCACAACACTGGTTAAAAAAAAAAGTTTCTGATCAGAAAACAAAGAACCTATCCACCAGACCCTGTGTGCTTGATGCCAAACAAATCAGGTGACAGTTTCTGTTAAACTTTCGGGTTAATCAGCGTCGTGGCTTGGAAGTCAGTTTAGGGCTAATAGTTGCAGTGACAGTCTCGCTGTGATGCTTCCACCTATAGCACCGAGTACAGAGGCCAAACTAACAAGACTACAGCAACAACAATAAATGAAAAGCAGCAAGCAAGCAAACCACCTAGAACACAAACGAAGAAGATGCAGCAGAGATGAGCTAATGTTGACAATTATGAACACAAACATTTTCCAGAGACACTAGGATGTTTAGACAGCATACCCCTGGAGAGTAGGGGGCAGTACCGCAGTATGCCATACTGTTCGCTTACCTCTAAAAAAAAAAAAAAAAAAAAAAAAAGGAATACTAGAAAGAAGCAAGAGCTGAAATAGCACATTATTGCAGATCTGTAGACATAGCCCCACAAACTAAACATCAGCAAAAGCACAATTATAGACGGTCAAAACCAACAGAGGGAAAATATAACTGTGTTCATTACCTCTTGTTACTCCTCTTTCTTCGCCTTCTCCTCCTTGTGACTACTTACTCGTGTTGCTCATTTTGAAGGAAGTAACAAGAATCGCTCAACATAAGAAGATTCTCCACACATACACGAGTGTCATAGCGCCTGGAAGGGTTGTTAAAGGCCCTTACATCCTTGATCACATTATTTTCCAAATCAATGAAGGTTGACCTTTGAAGAGAAAGTGTCACAAACAATTCCTTCCCACTCTTAGAGAAGGCAGTCATTCTCTCCAAAGAAACGACTTCTCTTGGTTTCACCACACGAAGCAGCTTAGTCCACGATTCCACCACACCATACTCTCTCATAATCCATATCTCGGAATCTTCCAGGTAATCAACCAAGATACACAAACAACCATCAAGCGCCCCTACATGCATGAAGATAAGTGAATACTCATCTTCATGTATGGGCGGCATCATAACCTCACCAAAAGTATGGGTACTCAGGTTAAAGCTAACTACAGGTAGCGGTACCACACCACATTGATTATCAATAACCCAATGTAACACCCCATCAACCAGTACACCATCTGCACGCCTACGAGAAAAAAGGTTGGGGACACGATCAAGCACCCTTGTCCAAGAGTCACCCTTCAAGCTATAAACCATAGCTTCCGCGTAGGGATAAGTACTAGTCTCCTCGTCGAAACACTCCAAAATCCTGACATACTTGTAATCATCGGAAACACTATCATACCCAAAACCGTAAGTAAATGTAGGTCGAAGATGAGCCACATGTAAGGGCCTTGGCAGATGTGGGAGTAACTTATACGTACGGGTAGTGGGATTGAGTAAAGTGATAATCTTGTCATGAAAGTCGGATGACCAAAGACATAACAGCCCGTTGCAATCCCCTCCAATACCAACACCACCAAAATCATCAGCGTACTTGAAGGGGTAATCGAGCTCAATGGCATTATCAAAGGTGTCGTAATCAGCAAGTTTAAGCACAGGATCTCGATAAACAAAGTGGGTGTTGGAATTAGTTGCTAGTGATCCTTCTAAATGACGTTTCGCAAAGTCATGGCTACTGATTAGATGGTACCAGGGTTTGCAAACGCACTTGAATCGTAACAAAGGTTTTGCAGGTAAACGTAAAAAGATATCGATCAAAATATCCACTGGGATATTTTCCATTATAATCTGCAAGTTATCAACTTTCTTGACTTAGAATTAAGATTGAATTGAAAAGTTTAATACCCACAAAAATCAAAATAAAAAAAAAATTAATCATGCAATAGGATGATAATCAATTTGATTAATTGGGCAAGAATATGTAGTAGCGTGATGATTAAGAATACTATTACATGTAATCATAGAGTAATTATCAATTTGACTAATTGGGGATCAGATCAGCATAATTGGATTGAAAATGATGGTGAACAATTCTAGGGTTTATATACTTGAGAAATTGGGGAAATTGGGGGTAATTGGGATAAATTTCGACGAGAATTTGGGGATTAATGACCTAGAAATGGCAATAATTAATCAATTGAAATGATTGAATAAGAAAAATTGAATTGATAAATGGAGAAAGATTACAAGCGAACCTGCAATTTAGGCGCGAAAATTTCCCGTTGTCAGCGAAATCGGGTAGCAGGCGGAGTGATCATGATTAAACAGCTCAATATTATATTGCCCTAGACCTCGGAAAACTAAACTAAACCCGAATATTTAACTCAAGTTACTTCACCTGGATATTTGAATTGGACCCGAAATTCGGTGATTTGAATTCAACATTAAACGCGAAAATGGCCCTATGCGGTTCCGAAAATACTTAATTTGTTTGACTGATTGACTCGACAGTAACCTGAATCGAATATGACCATTTGAGTTTGAGCATACTCCGTATGTGTTAATAAAGATTGACCATCTTTTGGGATAAGAATCACTAGGTTGACCATCTCACTAGTATATGATGATGTAACTAAGTGATGTGCAATGTCATTGGTGCCTTAATATCAGCATATATTTTGTATACATCAAGAAGTTAAATTCTTATTCTGTAGTACTTGTAACTAGGAATGGCAATGGGTAGGATCTGGGTAGGATCCACTGAGATCCAGATCCAGATCCTTGATCTCTTATGTATATCCATATCCGACCCATATCCACAGGGTCTAAAATTTTAGGACCCATATCCGATCCAACAAAAATCCTGTGGATCTGGGCAGGATCTGGATCCTCGGTGGATCCTTTATCATATAAGGGGCATGGATTGTGAATTCGTGATATTTTGCGACTTACAATGTAACTTACTATATTTAATGCATCACCACGATGATAATAAAAAGATTTCACTTTGTGCATGATCCAAACCATGCTAAAATACTACAATCACCATATCGATAGAGTTTAATGTTGAGCAAAGGCTCATCCGATTGACGAGAGGTAGAGGTGGTAAACGCTTGAATTATACTAGATATTGCTTGATGGAAACAAACTTATTGACATAAGTTGGTGGAATACACATGCTAGTATGTAGTTATTAGGTGCGGTAAGCCCGCATTAGTGTTAGTGAGAGGAAATTAAGGTAGAGTAAAGTCGATCTCTTTGATAAAGAGCTCGATTTTTTTCATAGCTAACAAATGAAAAATATATAAGCATGAAATATATACTCTTGTAATGTAATTTTTGATTTTTTGATTTATTTATGTATATTCACAGGATCCATGGGCAGGATCTGGGTTTTGAACCTAAGATCCATATCCGACCCTTCTCGATAATAGATGGATCTGGATCCGACCCATATCCGTAGGGTCCAAAAAAACTAGGACCCATATCCTACCCTACAGGGTCCGATCCAAAGGATCTGGGCAGGATCCTCGATCCATTGCCATCCCTACTTGTAACTAGAGCTGGCCATCTGGCCCGTTCAACCCTGGCTCCCCCTGACCCGACCCTAGTCAAACCCTGGTCAAACCCTATCTCGGCCCAACCCGGCCTTAACTCGGCCAACCCTGTTTGAAGTAGGGTCGAGTTAGGGTTGAGTTTTTCGAACCCTGACCCTGGTCAAACCCTGGTCAAACTCGAATCTAACTCGGACCTAACTCGGTCTAACCCTGACTCTAACCCTGATTCTGACCCTAACCTTGACCCTGACCTTGGAGATTAGAATGAAATGATCAAATAATCGAACAAAGGTAAGTGAAAAACTACGTGAGTTTTGATTCTTTTAAGATACGTAGGCATTCTAATTATTATAAGTCTATTGAATAATGATATTATTCGAAAAAAATAATGATGATTAAGAGCAAGCATTTTTTTATTTAAAAGTCTGAAAATCGACCAACCCAACCCTGACATGCCCTGACCCTAACCCTGGTCAAACCCTGTCAGAGCTCGGTCAAAACCCTCCAGGATTAGGGTCAGGGTTAGGATTTTCCAACCCTGACCCTGGTCAAACCCTGTCAGAACTCGGTCAAATCCTACAGGGTTAGGGTTAGAGTTGAGATTTTCCAACCCTGACCCTGGTTCGGCCCGGACCCTGGAGAGTAGGGTCAGGGCCAGGGTTGGATTTTTTCAACCCTGACTCGGACTAATTCGACCCTAACTCGGCTCAACCCGACCCGTGGCCAGCTCTACTTGTAACTGGTAATTCCAAGACCATATTCTAGTAAAATGGTCTTTTTCAAATGAAAATACAAAGGATAAGTTTTTCTTCTATCAGCGTGAGTTTCGCTGAAATGGAAGTTGTTAGTATTTATGAATTTGTTTCTTACGCAAATCGAGTGGAACGAAAAGTAATTTCAAGGTGAAGCCATTCAAAAACAATTACTGAAAGATAAGTTTTTTTTTTGTTTTTGGATCAAACTGAAAGATAAGTTGATGTATCACGTATGTCGGTATGTGTGCAAGTCTTCTTTCAAGATCTTCTATTGCTAAACTCTAACCTTACCAGATACGAGTACACTTGCAAATGTTGCGATCTTTTGAGCTACTAAAACCAATCATTCCAAGTGGCAGTGTTACATTGGTGGCCACAAGTTTCTTTAAGATCTTATGCCATTAGATTTTCGACCAAATGGATCAACCAAGTTGGCATAACCAAAATCTTTGAAAATATGACAATGCTCAATCCTACTAAGTTTTAAGCCAGTAACATCAGATTTCTAGATACCTTAGGATAAGGACCCTTTACAAATCATCACATATAAATAGAGACACTTCACTACGAAATATAATCAACCAACCCTTTCCCGCTCTTCTAAATACACGTTCCTTACAAAGTTATACAGTTATACACTAGCTATTCTAGCAATGGCTTCCTCTGCAATGGCTCTTTCTTCCCCATCCCTTCTAGGAAAGGCCATCAAGCTCGCCCCGACTGCTTCCGACATCCTAGGTGAAGGAAGGATTACCATGAGGAAGGCAGTTGCCAAGACGAAACCCGCTGCCTCTAGTAGCCCATTTTACGGTCCTGAACGTGTCAAGTACTTGGGACCGTTCTCTGGTGAGGCTCCAAGCTACCTCACTGGGGAATTCCCTGGTGACTACGGTTGGGATACTGCCGGGCTCTCAGCTGACCCTGAAACCTTTGCCAAGAACCGTGAGCTCGAGGTGATCCACTGTAGGTGGGCTATGTTGGGAGCACTAGGTTGTGTTTTCCCTGCTCTTGGCTCGCAATGGGGTCAAGTTCGGTGAGGCCGTTTGGTTCAAGGCCGGATCCCAAATCTTTAGCGAGGGTGGGCTCGACTACTTGGGTAACCCAAGCTTGGTCCATGCCCAAAGTATCTTGGCCATTTGGGCTTGCCAAGTTATTTTGATGGGTGCGGTTGAGGGTTATCGTGTTGCAGGTGGGCCACTTGGGCATGCTTCAAAAGAAAAGATGAGAGCTATAGAACATATATCTGAAGAAATTAAGCAAGACAATGGGAAAATATGTCTAACTTGTCCAATGGCAAAACTCACCAAACAACCCTACACTACTAGACATTACACAGCCAAAAAACCTTTTGAATTGATTCATGTAGATGTATGGGGACCTTACAGAAAAGAAACAAGATTAAATCACAAGTCTTTCCTCACTATAGTCGATGATTACTCTAGAGCTACATGGGTTTATCTTATGAAAACTAAAAGTGAGGTTGGAAACATGATCCCGAAATTTTGCAATCTTGTTGAAAATCAATTTGAAAGCAAGGTGAAAATGATAAGGTCTGATAATGCTAAGGAACTCATTGAGGGTGAGTGTGGCAAATACATCAGCAACTATGGCATAACTCATCAAACTAGTTGTCCCGACACTCCTCAACAAAATGGAACAGTGGAGAGGAAGCATAGACATTTGTTGGAAATAGGCAGGGCCATACGATTTCAATCAGGACTGCCCCTGAAGTTTTGGGGTGATTGTGTTCTTGCTGCTGCACACATCATCAATAGGCTACCCTCCAGCGTATTAAACAATGAAACTCCCTACTACAAGTTGTTCAATAAGGATCCAGATTATGAAAGAATGAAAGCTTTTGGATTTCTAGCCATGGTTTACAACCCAGGCAAAGACAGAGACAAGTTTCAACCTAGAGGTGTCCCATGTGTCTTCATAGGATATCCTCCACATCAAAAGGGCTACAAATTTTATGATCTTAGCTTCAAAAAATGTGTCATCTCCAGAGAAGCTAAGTTCTATGAGCATGTGTTTCCTTACAAGTCTTGGAACAAGTCAGATCAACTAGTGTCAACACCCAGCACACCAGTTGTTGACACTGACCTTCAGGAAGATTGTGTTTTTAGAAGCTGAAATCATACCTGAAGGTCCTCTTGAAGCTCATCAGCAAGCCCTGGATGTTCCACAAGGGGGCATGACAGTCAGACCAGTCAGAAACAGGACTGCACCAGCCTGGACTAGGGATTTTGAAGTCAATAACCCAGTCATGGCACCACACCAAGCTGCTAATTTAGCTCAAATCAGCATATCCTTAGGTTTTTCAAATCTGGTTCAATCCATTATTCAAGAACCCGATCCTACATGCTTTCAAGAAACTGTCAAGGACCCTAAATGGGTACAGGCTATGAATACAAAGCTGCAAGCTCTCAAGAACAATCACACATGGGATCTATCAGAACTTCCTCCTGGTCGACAAGCTATTGGATGCAAATGGATTTACAAAACCAAATACCACATTGATGGCACCATAGACAAGCATAAAGCCAGACTCGTTATACAAGGTTTTAGACAAAGATATGGTGTGGATTATGAAGAAACATTTGCTCCAGTTGCCAAGATGACAACTGTGAGAGCAGTCCTTGTAGTGGCAGCAATGAGAGAGTGGTACACATCCCAAATGGATGTATCAAATGCATTCTTACATGGGGATCTTGAAGAAGATGTATATATGCAAATACCACTTGGATATACCACTCTAGGACTGATTCAAGCAGGTGGAAAGGGGGAGAAACCTGATAAGCTACAAAATAAGGTCTGCAAATTAAGAAAATCCTTATATGGTCTCAAACAAGCTCCCAGAGTATGGTTCCACAAGCTTTCATCAGCATTAATGGATTGTGGTTACAAGAAGTCTCATTCAGATCACTCACTATTCAAGAAACAAACTCAGACCAGCACCACAATGGTACTGATATATGTTGATGACATGATCATCACTGGTGATTGTGAAAAAGAAATTCAGGAACTCAAAGAAAAATTGAGCACCATCTTCCACATGAAAGATCTAGGAGAGCTGAGGTATTTCCTAGGGTTAGAGGTAGATAGGTCAGAAGAGGGTTTCTTCATCTCACAAAGAAAGTATGTGCAAGATATGCTAAAAGAATATGGAATGGAGAATGCCAAGCCCCTCAGGCTACCTCTAAACTCTCATAACAAGCTGGAGCCTAATAAGGGCACCCCTTTACCAAAACTTGAAGTGTATAGAAGACTCATCGGCAAGTTGATTTATCTAACCATTACCAGACCAGACATATCATTCACAGTTCAACTACTTAGCCAATTTGTTCAAAAACCAACCTCAGATCATATGCAAGCTGCAAGAAGGTTACTAAGATACATTAAGGGATCACCAAGTCAGGGCATATTACTTGCAAGCAGGTCAGGTGCTAAGTTTACTGCCTATTGTGATTCAGAAAGGGCCTCATGGCCCTACAGTAGAAGGTCAACAACAGGATACTGTGTATTGTTGGGAAAATCTCCTGTCTCATGGAAAACCAAGAAACAGATAGTGGTAGCTAGATCTTCAGCAGAGGCAGAATATAGAGCCATGGCCCTAACAACATGTGAAATCACTTGGCTATCCTCTCTACTCAAAGAACTTGGCCTAAAGCAATTAGGATCAACAGAATTGAGATGTGATAATCAAGTTGCTATCTCAATTGCTGCTAATCCTGTGTATCATGAAAGGACAAAACACATTGAAGTGGATTGTCACTTTATTAGGGAGAAGATTCAGCAAGGGGAGATGCACACCACATTCGTAAGGTCAGAAAATCAAGTGGCCGATGTCTTAACCAAATGCTTGCCTGCTCACCAACACAGCAAGCTGTTAAGCAAGATGGGAGTTTCATCAAAGTTACACTCTCATCTTGAGGGGGAGTGTAAAGATGAGCAGCAGTCCAAAGCAAGAAGTAACGAGATGAAAACGACGGGTCAGCAACATAGTTCCAAGGTTGACAGAAAGCTTGTGGAAGAGTCAACTGGCTCAGATTGACAGAAGATCATGGTACTTAATGGAGTACATGTGAACTACCTAAAGAGGGAATGAAGAATGCATAGGGATTAGTTCTCAATTTGTGTATGTCCTAATGTAGTACACATCACTGTCACAACAGGGGTGGACTTAGAATGCAGAAAAGAATGAGAATTATATTATGAATGCTAGACTTATATGAAATCAATAAATACAATACAAATCATAATTTCACACAAATAATCCCACTACATTGTGCTTCAATTTATGGCTTTCTCAAACTTTCAACTGTCCTAAAATCTTCACAAATACACCCGGAGATTGTAATATTCCGTATCTGAGTCGAAGTAGGATTATACTTGTAATAACCCGTATCTGAGTCGAAGTAGGATTGTACTTAAAGTCAGCAAGGATCCTTACTAACGCAATAACTAATTAATCAATGACTTCTCCTCCT